>CM033391.1:29998207-31198207 GCA_019426215.1 Buddleja alternifolia
CATTTTCAATTATTACTGTTTTTATAGTTATTCAATTATTGATTTTAATTAAAGTGTTTAATTATGTAGTCTTTTAATTGTTAGCTATAGATAGGCAATAATAATTTTTAATTAAAGTGTTTAATTAATTGTTTTAAGCCATAGTATGTATGCTTTAATTTTTGATGTCATGCATGTGCGCATAAGAGCTAGGTCTCTATTTTAATTCCGCTGCGTACCAATTTTGGTTCGATTATGAATCGATTTCCCAACAGTTCTTAGACGGAGAAATTGTTAATAATTGACTAGATCAATGCTAAGCCTCTTTTATAGTTAAATTAACTGGATATATTAGTTAAGCGTATTATTACTATTGGTGTTCTTTTCAATATGTCCATGAATGCCAACCTGTTAGTAGTATTTCAATTGGAAAAGTCATGTAAGTTTATGATTTCCTCTAATACTCCTCTTGTAGTCACTAGAGTATATGTTTCCAACTTTCCATCAGTAGCTATCAAGATTGTCATTACTAATTCATGGAGTTCAATGTCTAGAGTCGAAAAGGTAACTTGTATTTTGTAGCTTCATAATATCAGGTGACATGCGTGTGATGAGCATATCTTATACCTTTGAAGAACCTTGGATTCACCGGATTAGTCTAGAGATGTGTATAGTTGAGCAAATGTTCACCATATGTGAGTGTTTTGCTTATTAGTTTCTTTTATTGCACTATAGTGTCAATTGTCATTCATTTAGATAAGAGCATATAATAAATGTGTTTTACATATTTGTCAAACATGCTTATTTATTTTTAACCAAGTGTCGTACTTCATCGCACATTGGGATTGTGACTTGACGTTATACTTGAAATCCGAGTGTAGTACTTTATCTCACTTCGGAGATGTGACCAATCTTGATTGTGATTATCTGAGCCCTTTGAGGCATGATTGTTATTTGGTCTCAAATTGAAGCGTGGAGGTTTGTGACCCGTGCGGGCGGGCTTGTCATAATGCTTGGTCACAACCCCATGGTTTTCGATTCCCCTCCCGCGCATGGACGGAGCGTATCATGGCGATGCGGTCGTAGATTTAGACATGTAGCCGGGCATGTCAGTTTGTTAGCAAGGTCGCTCTTGCATTTGGTGGATAAGGTGGTTATAATGAAGCGGGAGTCATAAGGAGGTTATCAACAAAACCGTATCCTTTATTATGTGATAAACCTCAATTGGAAGTGTTGGGCCTAAGTGCTATACCGTGACACAATCTCAGAGACCACTATGAGTCACTCTAGTGCTATGTTGAGGCAAATCCAGTGGTAGTCACCTCTAGAATTTCTCACTAACAATTGAGTGTTATGTATTACCAGCTTTCCTTATTCAATGGTGATTATTTCATTGTTTGCCTTGTTATCATTATTATCATGATCATCCATCATGAGATTCATATGTTATAATATTCATTCAAAACCCCGCACTAGCATACACTGGCGCTCACTGGGCTTAGTAGCTCATTACTCGTGTCTCCCTTCCCCAGGATAAACATGAAGAATGTCGAACAACAGAAGCGACCTATTAAGGGTAACAAATTCACTTATGTTTCATAAAGGAAAGTACTAACCACTTTAACAGTATATCCAATTAGATTGATATGACGAAACTTCAAGTCCTATTTCAATAAAAGTGTTGTACTTTTGTTTTTGTAGAGCTCTGAACCACGTTATTGGATTAGTTTTGATGATTCCATTACCAGACAGATAAAGTAAGGCGTGACAAGCTCCCCCGAAGTGGTGATGGATTGAGAGGATCGAGACCTACACCATGTAGTTCTCTTGTCCTTAAGGGAAAAGTGGAATAGATGAAGGCGGATGACATCAAGTTCCCTAGGATGGAATTGCATAGTAAGCTTTTCAAAGTGGTCATGAGGTGAGTCACTCGGGTCACCATAAAATGGATCATTCTGGACCATGCTGAATAGATATGAAGGGATGTGAAAATTTCGTGTGTAGAATTGTGGCAATACTACCAGTCTTGGTAAGGTATGCACTCAAGGTGGTTGGCTACCACGAAAGCAAGAATTATGAAAGCAAAAATAATGAAAAAATCCGAAATAAAACAAAGACTAAAATTAAACAAGCCCCCGGCAACGACACCAAAAACTTGACACGACGAAAACCTACATGTTTGTACAACAAGAGGATTGATCGTGCAACTAATAAATTAAATTTTAAGTCCGGATTGTCGATCCCACAGAGACACTACAAGAAATTTAACTTCTAGTAAGGAAAAAATTCGTTACAAAACATGATATATTCGTCACTAAAACTTTTTGTAACGACAATTTTGTTACGCATTTTTGTCCCGTAAAGCCCGTCGCTAGAAGTTTTTGCGACAAATGCTTAATGTCGTTACTAATGTATTCGTAACAAAGGTTGTTTCCTCACAATATCTTTAGTTCTAGTAACGATTATGTCGTCATAAAAACTAGTCTATCACGTTACTAAAGATGGGTTTCGTTACCAAAAGTGAAATTTATAATTTTCTTTAAATAATTTGTGTAGTAGTTGTTTCGTTACAAATAGTTATTGTAACAAGATAGAGTCCTTACCAAAAGTCAAAATTATTAATATTATTAATATATATTGTAACAATATTTTGTCGCAAAAAATAAATATAAAAATCACAATTTCCTCACAAGAAATCTCAATACTAAATAGCTAAAGCCACAATAACAATTTGAGTACATTTATAAGCACAACCCCAATTAAGGGATCATTCTAGTTGTTCAAAATAATATTAGGTATAATTTCTAATACAATAGCTCCAATGAGACAAAAACTAAAAAGACAAAAGATAGTAGTACGCTTCAAAAGAGTAACCGATTGACCAAAATACACGTGAATTTCTGAACTTTGAAGTGCATGCTCGACGATTGGGCCATTTACTCCAAAGACCTGCAAATAAAATGAGATCATTTAGAGGTGTCGGAATGGACAAGGAAAATTATTGATTTGCTTATTCAAAATTCATTAGCTAAAAATTTGAAAGATAATCTAATTAAACTACTATTCACTAAAGATCTTTGGTGAATGTTTGGATTAAAATCACTCTACTCTAGACACTAAACACAATAAAAATTGACAATGTGTCTTCAGAAGTACAAGTTCACCAAAACTTTATTCCTAGTAAATCATAAGAATCAAGCCAAAGTTTAACTAAATATTGAACCCAAAAACATAAATACAAATAATTTCAATTTCTTGTCTCACTAATCCATAAGCATGAAAGATAATGAGAAGGATATTAACTTAAGGAACAAGGAAAGAGAAAGGAAATGAACTTGATAAAAATTGATAGAACGTACCTATTTACATAAAAAGATTTTCTACCCATCTTCTCATATTATTGGCAAAAATGAACTTTAGCACTGCTTCTTTATGTGGCATTTCATTGCACATTTCAATAGAATTTAGAGTTTAATGCATTGAACAATTTGCAAAAGAATCACAATGTAATTATTATTTCACATAAAAATATTAAAATCAAACTGGCCATCATTGTCACAAAAAGATAATCAATTTCATGCCAAAAGTATCACATATTGTCTTAATATACAAATTTTCATTATGTAAATATATTTCACCAAAACCATGACTCAAAAAAGAATCAGAGTTGCAATTTCAGTTTGAACTTTAAAACTTATTCAAATTAGTGCAATTTGATTCTTTAAATGCTATTGCCTTAGCATTCTATGGGATTAGGTGATGAAACGGGGGCAGGAAATTAAAAGTATCACATATTGTCTTAATATACAAATTTTCATTATGTAAATATATTTCACCAAAACCATGACTCAAAAAAGAATCAGAGTTGCAATTTCAGTTTGAACTTTAAAACTTATTCAAATTAGTGCAATTTGATTCTTTAAATGCTATTGCCTTAGCATTCTATGGGATTAGGTGATGAAACGGGGGCAGGAAATTACATGAGGATGGTGTAATGGAGTAAGGGTTCTGGATACATTTGTGATGTGAATGGCAAAAATGGATTATGAAGATGTTGAGAGGAAAATATTGAAGAGACTTAATTCAGGGATCTTGTCAAAAAAAGAATGTCCATCATATGTTAAACCAAAACATTGATACAAAAATAAATAAGAAACTCAATTTTCCAAAAGTTCACACAAGAACGAAACGGGAAAAATCAAAATACCAAGGTCCACAGACTTTGTCATCAACAGTCAACACCATACATAAACCATGAGAAGACTGTATTGCCAACTACAAGTACTGTTATTGCATCTATCAATAATTACTTCTCATTTGTAACCTATATATAACACAAAATTATAAAAAGTACTAATGAAGAGAAAATATGCTTCACGGTTATAATTTTCAATGCATCATTAACTTCACATCTCCATAACATTTCTTTTATACAAGTCACAAAATATATTACAATCTACTCCATAACATTTCATTAATTTAGGATTGTCTCATATGGATCTTAATCTAAGATATATAATGATGTAGCTTCCATTATGTTAAAGAATAAAGCAAACTTACAATCACATGAGCCCTGATTTCTACACAATCTTTGTGATAATCTTTAGTACAATATAGCTTGGAACCGTGCGCCAAATCAGCCAAATCAAGTACTTATATTTTGAATACTTGTATTTTCATAATATAACTTCTAATGTAAAGTCAATTTGCTGACTTATATTTAGAAATGTGTTCCATTTATTAATTTAAGATATTTGAACTTCTTATAATCAAAGATTCTGTTTATATCCTGTTCTACCTTTTTTGTTATTCTTTCTTTTTAAACATTTCCACAATATAGATATTAGCATTTGAAAGGCTGAAATTGGGATGTTGATACTAAACCATAACAAGGAATTCCAAATTGTACTTTCAATTTGATAAAAAATGCAATTCTACATCAAGTTTACTTCATTAATCGAGTTTCTCTTTGATCTCATAAAACTATTAAGAAGAACTAACTGAAAAGTTACAAATTTTCAAGTTTTCTAAGGTCAGATTAAAGAGTTAAAACTTTATAGTTAAAGGATGAAGATTTCAAGAAAAGTTTTTCACAATCACATTGTGCAAAAATGGACTAATGTATTATTTAGCAGAATTAGAAAGATGCAAGAAGCCAAGCCAAGTTAACTAACACAAACCAATCAAAAAACTTGTGAGAAATCGAGAACGAATATATATGGCTTAATCACTTCAATGGTCCTCATATCTAGTTTTCATCCGACTTTAGTCTCTTGTCTCTCAAATGTGTCAACTTAATCCCTCATCTCTCAATATCATCTCCTCATCGTCTTTTAATACTATCTTTGTTTAGCGTTTGACAATATTTCACACAAAGTAGATGGAATGTTTCCCTAAACAAGGACAAAAATGATAAAATACTGTAGTCTGCCTAATTCACCTTCCTCATTCAATTGAGAGAGGAAAACTAGCCAAATTTTGAAATTATCAACCTATAATCTCCATAGTACCTGTTTACTCAAGAGAAAAAAATGGGCATTTTTTAAAAGAGAAAACTCTATGGTACCTGCTTACTCAACTTAATTCTTAATCACTTAAAAGTTAACACAATTGAAGGTAAAAGTATGGGAAATTCATAGTTAACTAATATTATTTTTTAGCTGAAGCACAACATAGATAAATAAAAATGTTTAACTAAAAGCTCGCTCTTAAGATAAATGTTACTAATGTTTGCATATCTTCTTTTTTATCTATATCAGTTTAATCAGTTATTGATTTGGGGATGAGCATTTATCCAAAATTTAGCTATTTACTACCACCATAATTGAAGTTCTTTAAGTAAGATCATATCATTTATCACATTCCGTTGAAGAGTAAGCTCATAAGCACTAAAATCAGTAGTAGAACTCAATCAGAAATCCAAACTTTGATTGTTGAGCGCTTGTTTTAGAAATCAAACCTGTTGTATTATACTATCAGATAATCCCATGCATAACACCTATTCATCACCATAGGAGAAAAGAAAGATAAATAGTGCTTAAGCTATTTGTTTAAAAGAATACATGTTAATGGAGACATACTAAATTCATGTTCCAAAACTCCATTACAGTTTTTCTCTTACAGATCGACTCAATCGGTTCAAAACCAAACCAAAATTTCAGTTCAACAAAATCCGGAATCGAAACCAACCATAAGGGCCCGATTCGGTTCGGTTTTAACTGATTGGATTTCGGTTTTTTTCGGTTAATCGAATTTTGGCCAAAAAAAAAAAACCACTGCAAATATATAATTTTTCATCTGGCAAACAAACAGCACAAATTGCAAGTCCAAAGTGCCATGCAACCAAATTAATTAGTAATATGTAAATCAATAAAGACAAAATCAACAAAATCATGTAGAAAATTAACCCAATTGATTTGAAAAATTAAGAAATTGAATAACCTAATTTTAATTTCTTACCTAGGGTTTGAAAAATGAAATGGGAGAGGAGAGCCGATGAGAGTAGGAGGAAGATTGAAGACGACAGCGACGGCGAAGGCATGGCGAAAGCGACGGCGTGGCGACGGCGGATGGCGAAGTTGAAGTGAGGAGCTTAAGGTGGAAGCTGAACTTGCAATTGCAGAGAGTTGAGAGTTTGAGGGAGAGGAGCGTGAGTGAGTGAGAGTGACTGGGTGGGTGGGCTAATTAATTGGGTTGGGTTTTAAAATTTCTTATTTTAACCCCTAAAGTTTATAAAAATCTCAGAATAGCCCCCTAGATAAATATATAATTTATATACATTTCAGTTTTCGGTTTGATTTGATTAACTAACCATGAAAACCTAAATCGAACCGAAAACCAAAGTTCTCAAAAATTCAAAACCGAAAACCAAACTGAAAATTTTGGTTCGATTTTGGTTCGAACCAAAAATTTCTGTTTCAGTTCGATTCGGTTAGGTCGGTTAACCAAACCGTGAGCAGCCCTATACGGGCATTCTACATTGATGGGTTAATATTTTAATTTTTCTTTACGAAATAGAGAAATTCAAAAAGAAGGGTTTTATTTACCTATCGAGGCCAAAGCTTACCAGAAATCAGCAAAATTGAAACCAAAATTAAGGTCAAAGATTCTTGAATAGCTTAGGAATGGCAGAGGGGAGGTGGGGTGGGAGTCGTGGGATGGGTTGGAGAAGAGAACTCACCTTCACGATCTAGAAAAAAGGGAAACGAGTGTGCTTGAATAAGAGAGAGAGAGTGATGGAAACTCAAAAGACCCAGCAAAAATGTTGTCTCTGAAAAATGACTTCAATTAATAATATTAAGTATCTTTTAATATGTCAACATTTCCAAAAACTATTTATCTATCATGCAGTTAGAGTTTAGGGTATAGGGTTTAGGATTTTGGGCATAGGGTTTAGGGCCTACGTGTGAGTAATTATATTACTTCAATAATAAAACAATATATATACTTGTTATTTGATATATATATATATATGTCACGTCCCAAAATTTGGTCATAAAAGACCCAACATGAATACATAAGTCTATCGTAGCTGTAGTTCTAATTCAAAACATGGACCCAATTTTTATCAATGTATCTTAGGGTCCTAGTCCTGAAACTATCAACCGCATCACACTACCACAAAAAAGTCCTATTACAGCGCACCTATGGCAGCGGTTTTGAAAACTGCTGTAATAGGGGGTACTCGGTTCGGACCTATGACAGCGGTTCGAGCCGAACCGCTGTCATAGGGGTGCCAAAAAAAAAAAAAAAAAAAAAAATTGGACTTTTGGCAGCGGTTCGGGCCGAACCGCTGCCACAAAGTTCACTTTTGGCAGCGGTTCGGGCGGAACCGCTGCCACAAGTGCACTTTTGGCAGCGGTTCGGGCAGAACCGCTGCCACAAAGTTCACTTTGTGGCAGCGGTTCTGCCCGAACCGCTGCCAAAAGTTGTCAAAAAAAAAAAAAAAATTTTTTTGAACTTTGTGGCAGCGGTTCTGCCCGAACCGCTGCCAAAAGTTCAAAATTTGGGCGGGTTTATTTCAAACCGGCCCCCCCTCTCTCTCACTCTCACTCTCACTCTCTCACTCTCTCTCTCTCTCTCTCTCTCAACTCTCTCACCACCACCACCACCGCCGACGCCCACCTCTGCCTCTGCCGCCGACGCCGACGCCGCCCACCTCCGCCGCCGCCGCCGCCGACGCCGACGCCGCCCTCCTCCGCCGCCGCCGCCGCCGCCGCCGCCTTCCATTTAGTTTTGGTATTTTTTTTTAGATAAATATATACACACACCTACACATAGAGTATATATAGATGTATGTATATGTGGGTGTATGCATATATATGTGGGTGTATGTATATTTGTGTATGTGTGGGTGTATTTATATTTGTGTATATGTGGGTGTATGTGTATGTATATTTGTGTATGAATATTTGTGTATGTATATATGTGGATGGGTGTATGTATATTTGTGTATATGTGGGTGTATGTGTATGTATATTTGTGTATGAATATTTGTGTATGTATATATGTGGATGGGTGTATGTATATTTGTGTATATGTGGGTGTATGTGTATGTATATTTGTGTATGAATATTTGTGTATGTATATATGTGGATGGGTGTATGTATATTTGTGTATATATATGTTCATGGGTGTATGCATATATGTGTATATGTTAATGGGTGTATTTGTGTATGTGTGGGTGTGTGTATATTTGTGTATGTATATATGTGGATGGGTGTATATATATTTGTGTATATGTTGATGGGTGTATGTATATTTGTGTATGTGTGGGTGTACGTATATTTGTGTATTTATGAAAATATTTCTCGGTTGAAATTTTGCGGTGTTGGAATGACACGAAATTCACAAGGTCATAGAGAAACGGCATTCTGAACAAAACGCAAGACTTTGTCTTGCGCTCTCGTGATTTTAGCCATCCGAGATCGTTTAAGGCCTCAAATACGTGTTTTATTACAAAAATACGTATTTATGTAATAAAACGTGTATTTGAGGCCTTAAACTATCTCGGATGGCTAAAATCACGAGAGCGCAAGACAAAGACTTGCGTTTTGTTCAGAATGCCGTTTCGCTATGACCGTGTGAATTTCGTGTTATTCCGACATGGTAACATTATAAACGATAAAATAAAATTAAAACAAAATAAATATACCACCCTATGGCAGCGGTTCAGCCGGAACCGCTGCCATAGGGTCCAATTTTATTTTTTTTTTTTAAATAAATGACCCTATGACAGCGGTTCTGCCGAAACCGCTGCCATAGGGTCACCCTATTGCAGCGGTTTCTATAGAACCGCTGTCATAGGGTGACCTATGGCAGCGGTTCCGGAACCGCTGCCATAGGGTTTTGACCTATGGTAGCGGTACCTATGGCAGCGGTTCAAAACCGCTGTAATAGGCCCAAAAAAACCGCTGCTATAGGTCATTTCTGTAGTAGTGTCATGAAGTAACTTAATATCCTAGACTAAAACTATCAATTTTTTTACCTCTTGGATTGTCTATGTCTATTCATGTTATCCTCCAAGCTAGTCTCACTGCTCAACTCACCTACAGCTGGAAGGAAGGAATGGAACAAAATACGTAAGCAAAGGCTTAGTGAGTGCCAGTGTTTGTGTGCAAGTTGCTTAAAATAGTTTTTAGACCCAAATGATAATTAGTGAGGGAAAAACAATAATAGTTTTTCTTTTGTTGATTTTCAAAGGATCATTGAAATCCTAAATAAGAAAAGCAATTTGTGATCATAGTAACAATTAAGCAATAGCTAGTATGAGACAAAGGTCTTAGTATATGCACGATGAGGTTTTGTCAAATATCATTGAAAACATGCTTGGAAAAAATTACGTTCATAATAAAGCTGGAACAATTGGTGGCATGATATTTAAGTTTCAAAACATGCATTTTAAAAGGCATGTAGTTCAATGCAAGTATCACGTACAAGACATGTTTAAGTAACATATAGACGTCACGCTTAAGCAGTAGGGGGCCATGTTAGAAATACCATCGCGTCCGATGATTTACCCATAGCACTTTGGGTCCCGCTGCTTCTTCCTTATCACCCCTGAACACGTGGCTTAAAAGCCATCACCTTATACCTCCCCACGCAGGCTCGCGATGCCCGATTTGGTCATATCCGGAGTATGCCACACGATAAATGACCCATGCACCCTCAGAGCACTCCGTCCTAGGTGCATGAATCTGGACGTGAATAGCGGGAACTGTTTAAGACCGCAAGCCCATGCTTGACCGGCCGAACCCTGCCCTATCCATCGCCCGACCTTGGGCCCAACACAACCACGTCAGATGCAACACGTCACAAGAACACCATCACGACAAATGATCACGAAACAAGACCAATGATGGAGTAATTTCACAAAAATCATAAAACCGATGTTTATTTCGAAATCATTCTTGTATAAATTATGCATCTGAAATAAGTATGCAATCACGTATGTCACGAATGATGTAATGAAGCATTTTAGCTCACGATGAAATATTTAATCGAACAAATAGTTTTTCAGAATTTCCTTAAAAGAATGTTTTCCTCGAATTCATTTTCACAAAACATGCCTGAAAAATTACTTTTGCAAGATACGTGTTTGAAAACATTCATGCAGGTAATAGTTGGTGCCAAGAATTGGTGAATGTAAAATGAGTTCTGAATTTGATTCGAAAGTGTTGAAACCCATTTTCATGTCAAGTATTCAAAGCATGTTGAAAGTACATAGATATATATATATATATATATATATGACGTATTCCTTCCAGTTTTGAAAGACATATAACTATAATTTTGAGAGGCAACTCACACTAACTTCCAAGTTATTCAATGTCGTCCTCGAGCGGTTTACTAACACCACCTGTTAATCCAAGGATTATATTAGAAATCCTATTCTCTAACACTCGTCTTAATAATCTACTCGAAAAAGCCTATGCGGTCCTATGAACTACATGAACATGCACAAAATATTATTATCCCAAACTATGCTTAACTTCATTATATTCAAAGATTGACAAAACACTAAGAAAATAAATCTGCGCGGTTTTGGATTAAAATTTATTAAAATTCATAGAACATGATTTTACTTTTGAAATTTTTCAGAAACACCCAAGACTTACTGAAAACGTTCAGGTAAAAGTTTCAAAGGTAAACTAGATTTGTAAGTAGGTGTTTCATCCACCAAAACCCAGCCAAGCAGAAGCTGTTTTTACACAGGCAGGATACACTTTGAAAATTTGTATAAAATCTCATGTTCATCAGAAAGCTCCACCATTTATAGGACATGTTCACAAGACACTCAAAATGGATCAGAAATATTTTGGAAGCCAAATAAAATCTGTAGATACAAAAATTTCACCTTATAACAAAGCATATCTGTAAATAAGTAATTCCCTGGCAGCAGTGGTTTGCCAATTTTTATAAAATTAACCAAAACTCCAAATATTTCCAAACTCCACGATTTTTCTATAAACACAACAAAGTTTATTGAAAAATATTTTGGCTTCAAATTTCATTCAATTGGATCTTCAAATACATTGTAGAACACACATGCAAAAACTGAAATTGAGCTCATTTTATTTTCATGACAAAACAATCATGCATGTCCTAAATACTTTTTAGAAACTTATTAAATTTGACATGCAATTACTCAATGAAGCTTGAAATACAATATATATCCATGGGTATACAAGAATTTAGTCAGATCCTACACCTATTCACACATACAACCATAATTTCAACCCAACCTTCACACTCACCTCGTGCATGCAAGAATCTAACTATCAAGTCAATAACCCATCAATTAAGTATGCTTAATATATCACTATAGATGTGAGGATTTGATACCTAACACTGAGAGAGATGAATTAACCCACTTCCAATCCATAGCTTGCCAAAATTTCCCCAGCAGCAGATTTTGTCTCTGTGCAAAAGGGTCACGGTTGGACGACCTTTGTGACCAATTACGAACTTCTGTGTAGAAACCAAAATAACCGTATTCTTCCTATATCTCTTAGGAAGAAATTAAGACCAATTACACTAAATTTGGATATTGTTTGAGCCTACAAATCGGAGATCTCCCAACACTGCGCAATCTGCGTTTTTCTTATTCTCTTAAGTTGGAGAGAGATGTCTAGGGAGGTTCCTCTGTTTTCTTCAGCAAAAACAATGAGTCAATATTCCTGATCTTAAAAGGTGAGAGAGGGCCCAATACTCAAAGAATGGGTGAGGTGTTGTTTCTTGAAAGCATCAAGGGGTTAGGTGTCCTCACTATTACCTTGCCACATTTGTCATTAGAACCAAGAGCTATGCATGCTTGTTATATTCTGTCCAGCCAGCGTGACTTACAAGGAGTTGAATGAGATGGTTAATTATAAACTTGAAGCAAGTGTTTCCTCCAAAATTACGATTTGGTCCTTGTACTTTTTCCGGTTCACAATTTGACCCCAAACTTTTATGAAACGTGCAGTTCAGTCCTCTAGACTCAATACCCACCTTCCAATTCAGTCATAAAATGTATAATCTACTTGACATATTTGTACTAATACTAATTCATATTAAATCTAGCAAATTTTTCAATAGGTTATATTAGTAATCATTGCATTAGTTAAGAAAAACCCGGATGTCACAATATATATATATATAATCCAACATTACTTTAATCCTAATCTCAAATGAGAATAATTAGCTATAATAATAAAAATTAATCTAATGATCAATGTCAATAATGGAATTTATGTAATAATCAGGTAGGAATGCTACAACCAATTACTTGGCAGGAAAAACCCCTTCATAATATAAAATTAAGTACAAGTTGTATATCTTACAAAATAATATAAAAATCAGACTTATTTTTACTCCCAAGTAATACATTTTTATTCGTATGTTACTCGTACATGTACTAATTCTTTTATTCCCGTTTCCATACTATTAGCTGATTATTCCACCATAACTTTCAATAAAAATTCATAAGTTACTTGTACGTATTAAATACCAAAATTTTGTCGTCACATATCTAACTAATTAGGCAAAAGACACCTATAAACCAAGAGTTATTAATTAGAAAAATAATAAAAAAAAAGATAAAAAAATAGAAAAATTGGGCGCCCATTTTACCGCCAAAAGATAAATGAATTGCTCAAACAATCTAAATTTTTTGTAAGGAACTAAAGTTGTTACAAATGAACTTAGTGTAACAATATCAATATTTGTTACGAGAAGATGCACAAGTTGTTACAAAATATTTTACTTGGAATCAGTTTTTTACTTTGCGTAACGATAACTTATGTTTCGTAACGATATAATTTCTTTGTTACTAAAAATAAGTTCTTTTGTGACAAGATTTTATTTTTTGTAACGAATGAACACGTTTGTTATGAAAAAATGACTTTTTGGTAACAATTAATGTACTTTGTTACGAAAAAGCTAGTTCTTGTGACAAAAAATGACTTCGTTACCATATCTTTTGTCATAAGAAATACATTTTTTTGTAGTGAGACTTGAATTTTAGATTATTTGGAATTTAAAACAAGCAATATTAAACTAAAATAAAGAATTGTAAATGACTTAAAAAAGAAATTGCAAATTGATAAGAATCAGATGATAAAAACAACTAAGGCACATGTGTCAACACAAATTAATTAATTATCAATATAAAGGCATTAATCGTATTATTAGACTATTGTTGCTAAGGTGGAATATTTCTTAATTAATCATTAACTAATGTCTCGTGATAACAATCCTATACTTAATTAATGGCTCAAAATATCTCTATATGAAAATCTAATTAATAAGCATGCATTAAAGAAATAGAATTGCCCGAAAAATTGGGCTAACCGCACCCGGGAATCTTTAACTATCTCTAGGGCAAATCCTGTTTACGGGTTATGTGATGATCCTCTTGAACCCTAACTTATCTTCTCTCAAATGGCTAAGCTAGGCAATTTATCATACATGTGATGGCCAAACACACATAAGCATTAAACTCAAGATCAAGACACAAAGGAACAATGGAATTAATATGAAAAATTAACTTTATATAGCAAACATCATAATACGGCCTAAGCATTGCCTTAGTCTACAAATTTAGCTACTCATACTCATAAGAAAACAAATAATCGAAATATTCATATTTATGAACAAAAAGAAAACTAAGCTACTAAAACTCCCTTTGATTTTGATGAATGATTCTTGATCTTCTCTCGTTGTTCCTTGCTTCTAGTGCTCAAAAGTATGTAATTGTGTGAAAAGTTTAACCAAGTATCTAATTTTTGGAACCCTAAACAATGAGAACTGATCTGATATATAGAGGAAAGGAATGAAAGACTCCTACTCGAATCAAAATTGGAAAACTCCCAAAACTGTTGTGCCGACCTCGACGTTCGAACGTCACAAATACCACCTTCGAGCGTGACTTTTTCACTAAAGTTGACTTTGACCGTGACGTTTGGAAGTCATGAAGCCACATTTGAACGTTGGATTGTGTATCATTTTACATGTGGGTTTGGAAGAGAAAATGGTTGCTACACAAAGCCAACCTGTTAATGAAGATGAAGAGCCACCATCTGAGAATGGGATTTTAGAGTCCATATTAGGTCATGGTAGGGATACATTATGAGAATGAGGCATTGAGTGGTGGTTTGAGACAGACCTCCATCGGTAATGCAGAATTGAAAGAAAAACTATTGCAATTATAAAATGCCAAAGATAAGATAGTTAACTGCACTGATGCTTATAAAAGATGAAAAAAACTTTAGAAGAGCATATGTGACACTAGATGAGCAAAAGAAACAAATTGAGGCTTGAAAAGAGAAGAACGAGAAGTATTCAAAACAAATAGACACCTTGCAAGTTCAAAAGGCAAAGATGCAAGAGTTTCAAGAATTCCATGAATTCATCCTAGAACCTTTTCTGGTATGCATTGAACATATTTGAGATTTTATTATTTTGTATGTATATGTTGGATTAGTTTAATATGGATAACAATTGATGTGTTGGAATTGCATGATTAATTGTTGATTTAAATTGATTTTGACATTAGGTGCCATGATATGTAATGCTATTATTAGGTGCATGGTTCAAAGTCGCGGTATCTGTGATAATATCGGCGGGTGCTGTTCCATATCGATCGCGGCATATCGGGATATTATCGGGCAATACGATACAAAAGCATTATAAAATGCTCCAAAAATTCTAAAAAAATTAGTAAAATTAAAGAAAAATGTAAATAACACAAATTGCTAGTTTTTAATACATATTAAAAGTATTTACTACATCAACCATCAATGAAACTAAATATATCATTCTAGTCGCTTAAGAAATTAATTCATAGAAATAAGATATGAATGCACTTAGTGTGTTATAAAGTTTTATATAGAAATATATCCCGTGAATAATAATACAAAGAAGGATTGATAATATTCTCTGAAAAAGAAACCGTGAACCATCCCGTGAACAATAGTACAAATAAGGACATAAAAAGTAAACCTATTCCTAAAGCAATTCTACTGTCTGAAAAAGGCAAAAAAAAAAAGGGCAAAAAAGGCAAAGAAAATCACTATTCGTATGGCAAAAAAAAGGGAAAAGTCTGAAAAAGGCAAAAAAAAGGGAAGAAAAAGTCAAAGAAAATCACTATTCGTATACTATTCCTTTGTCTTCTTCATTCTTCAAAGACCCAGCACAAACAGCAACATTTTTGTCAAAACCGAAAATCGGCCGTTGTCATCGGAAAATCGCCGATATAATCCGATATGGTCCGATAACATCGGATATCGCCGATATTATCGGCCGATACCCGATAATATCGGCGATACCAAGCCCAAACGATAACAATTCGTATCGCCGGATTTTATCGGATCGGAGGGGTCCGATCCGGTTCCGTATCGGCCGATATCATCGGATATCGGCCGATACTTTGAACCATGATTAGGTGTGGTGGTAGAATTTGGTTCTTGAATTTTTATTTGTCGTGTTTGTGTTTGGATTTGAAACTCGTGCCAACTCTATCCCATACTGAAAATTCTATTTAAGCATGCTAAAAAATAAGTGCTAAAATTCTTTTTGGCATGCTGAAAACCTGAATGTCGGCATGCTGAAAATTGAGTTTCAGTATGTTGTTGAAACAGACTTTTCAGCATATTGACAATCTGGTTTGGTTCTTGAACAGTATGGTAGTAGATGACAAAGAAGAAATCTGAACAATATGCTGAAGAAAATTAGATTTTCGGCATGCTGAAACTGAAATTTCAACATGTTGAAACCTGAATAGAGCATGCAGGAAAACAGATGTAAAATTCATTTTTGGCATGCTGAAAAATTCAATTCCAGCATGAAAATTTTGAGTTGCACCAGCATGGTGAAACTGAATTGTCTACATGCTAAAAAAAGAGTTCCAGCATCTTGTTGAAACTTTTGATTAAATTGGTTTCAACATGCTGAAAATAGAGTTTCATCGGCCTCTTGCTTTTTTTTTTTTTTTTCTCATGTCTTGTACTATACTTTTAATTGTACTAATCTGTAAGTCATATAGCTTTATTTTTATAGTTACTTACATTAAATTTTATTTTGGGGATAGTGAGTTCCAAGGTTCATTGTTTTAATAGTTATGGTTGTAAGGTGGTGGATGAATTAAATATAAAAGATATTAGAATGACTTTATACTTACACATGTTAGTTTATTTTATGCATATCAAGCGTGTTACGTGATGTACTTCGAGTGTTTCTAATATATGCATTTTGATCATTTTTGGAAGTAATTGATTAATTAGATTTGCAATGTTAGTGCGTGGATTCCAAATTTTTATATTAATGTGTATATAGTGATTTACATATCATTGGAAATTATATTTGTAGTTTGATAAAAAATTATATCTGTACGATTTGGATATATGACATTTGTGCGAAAGGGTGTTGTGATGATAAGAAAGGTTTTCAGATAATATATTCCTCACATTAGATAAGTTGTTGTGATGACAAATTCCTCACGTTAGAAAATATGTTATACATATAATGTCCATATTGTATGGGATAATTCCTTACTAATGTATTTTTCTAAATCTATATCATTATGAAAAACTCTAACATGAAGAAGCAGTTGCCGAATTACATAAATGTTTGCGAGGACATAGGAATATTTCGTCGCATCTGCAACACAGAGTGTTAAATTTGAGGTGCTATATTATGAGGAAATATTCATCACATTAGCTTTGTAGATATTGTGAGTAAACATTTCATCACAACAGTTAAACATATTGCGTGGACGAACAATATACGGAGACAAAAATATCGCCACTTTTGATGATTTATTGCGAGGAAAATATCAAATGCAAGAAATGCAACTCTCGTATATGAGGAAGCATTGGTCGCAACAAGGTCAATATTGTGACGAAATACCCCTTTTTTCTCAATAACATTATCCGAGGAACTCTATTTTCGTCGCAAAAGATATTTCGAGAGCCCTGCTACGTCGACCTCATGAAGAAACTTTTTCCTCGTATTAGTTTTTTGGGATGATTTTTAACTCTACTGCAGCAAAAATCTTCCTTGCATTAAATTTTTCTTTGTAGTGTATAATTAGATGTTGGATGATAGCCCTTATGTCCCTGTTCTTAGCTGCAGGTGGTTGGTGTGGCAGGCGTCATGGGTTGAGGATGGTTATTGTTTTCCTATTGTGGAGGGGTTGGGGGGGGGGGGCGAGATAATGGGTTGACCATTTCACCACTTTTCCTATACCCGAAAATCATGGGATCATGGGATCTAGGTACATCATAACCTACAACATGCTGGCAATAAGTTATTCCAATGGTCTTGCCAACTATCCGAGCTACCTTAATAAATTACTCTTACCCTCTTCAGCGTCTTCATCCGTGTGAGCCTCCTAACCAACCTTCTTCCAAGGGCATCTGCTTAATTGAACATGAATCCTGCAAGTGTATACCTTTTTGGGCTTCGAAGCCGGTATTATTGAAAAAGGTTTTGAATTGATCACATCACTTATCGGGCCTTTAAATAGTAGTCTGACCCCAATTATCAGGCCCAAAAGAAAAGGGGATTTATAGAAGTATCATTAAAGATTCATTTGTACATATATATACACGTGTGTGTGCACGCGCGTGTGAATGTATGTTTTAACATAGAGGCATGTTTAAATTCGAAAAATATATGAATGATGTGTAAATTATCCTACGGCAATATATTTGTAGAATTTGAATATATGTTATATTCATAAATATAAATAGTTATAATATATAAGAATATGGCTAAATACAAAATGCCCCCTGAACATAACATAACATGTATAAGTATATTGACTGACACACACACACACACATATATATAGCTAATTTAAAGGATCATAAGTTCATGATTCTTAGAGATAATGAATAGGGATGGCAACGGGGCTGGTATAGCAGGACTCAGGACCCGCCCCGCCCCTCCCCACCCCGCTCCGGACCCGGCGGGTACCCGGTCCTACTCGTTAGACCTGGTCGATTTCTATTTTTAACTTTTTTTTTACCTATTTTGTTCTCACAAACGCATTCAAAACAAATAAATAAATAAATAACATCGAATCGATGATTCAACGTAAACACATCCACTACAAGTCATCTATTACTAGAGAATAAGAAGTGGGTTTTGAGTTTAAACTTTTGATTCTAATTAATTGACTTTTTTTTATCTAGCTAAGGTTGTAAGGTAAGTTGCTATTGCGCGGGTACCCGGTCCTACTAGTTAGACCCGGTCGATTTCTATTTTTAACTTTTTTTTTACCTATATTGTTCTCACAAACGCATTCAAAACAAATAAATAAATAAATAACATCGAATCGATGATTCAACGTAAACACATCCACTACAAGTCATCTATTACTAGAGAATGAGAAGTGGGTTTTGAGTTTAGACTTTTGATTCTAATTAATTGACTTTTTTTTTATCTAGTTATGGTTGTAAGGTAAGTTGCTATTACAAATATCATTTTTTTGGATATAATTTATAAATACTAATAAGTTTTAATAATAATTAGATATAAAATTAAAAATATTATAATTTTATTAATCCGGGTGGGTTCGAGTCCTGGTCCTAGGCGGGTATCGACTGGACTCGTTACCTGCCGCGGACCCGGCCGTGTCTTGAATTTCAATACCCAGACCCGGCCCCAGACTCATTTTTTGGACTCATACCCACCCCAAACTGGGCGGGTCTGGGGCAGGTACTCGTTAAACCCGGATTCATTGTTATCCTTAATAATGAATGAATTTGTTTTTCCTTGTTATGATTATTCTTAAGTAGTGTGTGCAAGTGATTATTAAATTATCAATTAACCAACAGCCGTTGGTGTAGTTGGTACGAGGCGGCTTCCGGCCCAATGGAGGTCGGAGGTTCGATTCTCGGCTGATGTGAGGACAGCTGTTGGTGGGCGATCTGTAAGTTTCCCAGCGCCGTAGAAAGCGTGTGGCATGCCCTGGCCCGGGTGGGGGACCGACACCGATCCCACCCGAACTTTTTTGTACCAAAAAAAAAAAAAATTAACTTATCAATTAAAATAATATATTTAGGAGTGTTTACAAACTTAACTTCTAATTCTAATTCTCTTAACTTAAGTGATAATAATCTATAATCTCTAAGCTAGACAAGAGGTTTTTAAAACTGATTATGATATTTTTGTAATTAAAATAATTTTATTTTATATGTATTAATCAATTTTAATTACTTTTTTTGCAAACCACCATCTGCAGCTTTTTTTCACTTTTCATCTATATTTGCAAACATTACCTACTTTTGATTTTTTTTTTATCAATTCTAATTATTTCTACTTACAAAATCAATTGTGTTTGCAAACACTCCTTTAATTCCATTGTATTCCTTACGGTTGAATGAGGAATTAATGTTTCCGCTTTACGTTGAAAATAAGTTAAAATAATAGACTTTTCGATCTCACATATCTTAGTCATACAGCCAACAAGTGGTTTGAAAAAGTTTAAAAATATTTCTTGAAATCCTCGTTCCTTCGTACTGAATATACTGTGATAGTCAATCACTAGGGTCTTCCATTAGGTCATGAAGAGGGAAAAATGCAATTTTAGTCCCATAAGTTAGCCCATGTGTGCTTTTGGTCCCAATATTTTGTACTTTAGCATTATATGTCCCATAACTCCAAACAATGTGCATTTTTGGTCCCAACATACGAATACATCATGTATTTATACGGAATTGGTGCGTGCGGTTCACGCGGGATTGAAAAAATGTGTGTTTTTGGTCCCATAACTCCAAAAACGTGAAATGCACGCTCCAATTCCGTATAAATACATGATGTATTCGTATGTTGGGACCAAAAATGCACATTTTTTTGGAGTTATGGGACGTATAATACTAAAGTCAAAAATATTTGGACCAAAAGCGCACATGGGCTAAGTTATGGGACCAAAATTGCAATTTTCCGGTCATGAAGACTTGAGTGACCCACAGATGGAAGGAACATCACTTTGACAAGGAAATGAACTCGGCATTATATATATATATATATATATATATATATATAAAGATAGATAGATAGATATTCTGTGATGCCCCATATTCTCCAAGTGTTAATAGAAACCATTAAAGCTTTTACTAATTTTAATTTAGAAGAACAAGTAGGCTTATATTGACAATTTTTTTTATTTGACTGTGTTTGACTCATCCAATTTCAGTGTTACATGATATATATGTTGTCCCCATTTAGTTGTGCTAAAATTTTATATGTATAAATTACTGCTCTAGGGGTTGTTATTGTTCGAACCGGTGGTGACTTGATTGGATTTTGGGGTCATATTATCATATTTGAAACTTTAAGGAGCTGTTTGTGATTTTTTACAAAAGAAAGCTGAAACTAGACGTGTCAAGCTCCAAACTCACGGCCATATCTCACTCTTTCAGAAAGTGACACCTATTATATTATCTATATACATAGATAGAGACATACATGCATAGTTACATAAATATATATCATACACTAAATTCATTTTTCCTTTACCTTCAGGTACGCTCATCATTTCCTTCTTCATTTAGTTTCATTACATAATTGTAAATATTCTTAGTTCATTACTTTGAGTTACTATGGTCAATCAACCCCTTCAGAATTAGATATACACTAATTTATAATTAAATATTGTTGGTTTCCTAACGTTCAATTTATTAAACTGTTTAATTTATAATTATAAGTAATAACTCGATTTGCTTGACTAATTTTTGTTAAATGGTTAGTTAAGTTCTAAAGCTGCCTATACCCGAGTTCTTGAATTTTGATTGATAACATTCATTCTTTGATCATGTAAAGACGTACTGAAGGGAGAAATTGTTGGGCTTGTATGTTTAGTTGATAGTAAACTAATTAACTAATATTAGTTGTATTAATAATTTTGATTAGTTTCCCAATGTTTAAGTACAACAATTTCTAGTAAGTTGATTGTTTGACCTATCAGATAAATTTCCTAGGAGTGATTCCTAGAAGTAAATAAGATTAGATCATCTATGAACAGATCCAAGTTTGATATTTAACAATTCGATGGATCATTAATTCCCAAACGGATAATAATTGATAATTTGTTAGTGGTGAAAAACAACCATACCCATTGATTTTCGTATGACTATTTTTATTGAACTTAAACTTGTTGACTGATCGATATGTTTGGCCTAGTGAAATGTTTGAACTATACTGAAATTGATATCATGAATGGATTAATTGTCTAGCTAATATTTTATGTTATTTACTGGAAATTTGCAATAAGTTAAAATATATACGGTGCATTTAGAAATACTTATGTGGTGTAGAGATAGTTGTTCTATAATCTGATTTGTATACTTACCTTCAGGACGAGGGGTTGGGACACAAATATCTTCAAAAGCTTGGTGCACACTTAATTAAAGAGAGACGAAACAATCTTATACAGTTGTGAGTGCTTTATTATTAGTTTATCGTATTCTGCAATATTTAGTGTCATCGTCGTTCATATGGACATGATCATATCATAAATGTAATTCAAGTAAATTGTTGAGCATGCTTATGTGATGTGATAATTAAAGTATATGCTATCTCTGTATGTAATTGTGAGTACCACTTGAGCTTACATAAGTATTTTATTTGCAAAACTCTCGAGGAATAAATACATAATGCTTACAATTGAAATAATCATGGGAAAGGTTATTTGGTCATGTTAATTATTCTATCATGGGTACCAATCGTCCATGGTTGGTTCGGATGAGGCAGTCATGGATATTTTCTACAAAGTGGTCTTGGATGTGACCTACGAAGCGGTCCTAAATATGTTCATGTTAGGTGGTCTTGGATATGTTCTTTCAAAGCGGTCTTGATTCGGTCTGGGCCCGCGGTTGAACGGTTCACGGGGCACGCTGGGTAGCATTGGGCTGCCAGTAGAGGCTTCGTCGTTCAGTGCCCACTTAGGTGTCCTTTAACGGCCGAGATGGAGGTTTCTACGGCTGTGATCGGAGCAGCCATGTACCTAGGCATGGCCAGTTCAATGCGGTCTGTGGGGTCGCTCCCTGCAAATGGGGAATAAGGTAGTAAATGTTTGATCGGGAGTCACAAGGTGGTCTATCTGATCTGATTCTGATTTATTCCTAGTACACCTGACTCACAAGCTTCGTATGTTCTAAATATGATACGGCTCTCGCTTGATCTGATCTTCACAGGCTGCCTATTCTATGTGACACGGCCCTCGCTTGTTCCGGCCTTTGCAGGCTTCATTTGGTTATTCATAATATAGTCTTCAAGCTCATATCGTTTGAATTGATCTTTAAAAGCTTCTCGCTCGTATATGAACATAATTGTTTGATTGAATTATTTAACAGTTATTGATGTCACCATGCATCATGAGAATAGTATTATGTACATGCATAACGCAGCACATGCACACACCGGCACCCACTGGGCTTAGTAGCTCATCACTCGTGTCTCCCCCCGTCCCAGGATAAGATGGAGTGGAGTAGGTGGAGCAGTGACTGATCTTCGATGGAGTAGGTGGAGCAATGACTGGTCTTCGAGAGTGATATTCCAGGACAACTAGAGTGCAAACTCATCTTAGTAAAGAGGTCTTGAGTTACCAACCCTAAAGGGATCCAAGGAAGTCAGCATGGAGTATCCGTCTAAGTCAAAAATTAGGTAGAACTCGATAGACGAAATGAAATGTCATGTCCTGTTTCACTAGTGGTCTTGTACTTTCAATTATAATGCTCTGAAACAAATTATTTCATGTTAATTTATTAAATTCACATATTTTTCTCTGATAATTCAGGTATACATTTAAGTATTGAATTTTACATGCAGGATCAAAGCCCAAAACTTTTTTATGTTTACAAAAACATTGAAGATGATCTTTCTTGGTGTCATTTTTTAATAAGCATCATCTATCATTTTCAAAATGTCTTCGTATCTTTCTCCAGAGTCCATACAACCTTAAACAATTAATTGTATAATTTTCTTCTTTTTTTCTCATCTGCACTTTACTATGTTCAATGCATTAAAGAAAGTTAAAAAAGCCTCTACCTTAGAAAAGTGGGATAAGAGCACAAAATTCTTCTAACAACATTAATGGCTTTGTCTGAGCAAAGCACACTAATATGGGCCACCAATGTCTTTTCATGTAACAATAAGTATTTAAACTGGGAGTACAGTTTGAATTTAGGCTGGATCAGAATTTGATCGATTTTAATGGTTTTGAGTTCTCAGCCGGCAACTTTTCAGTCAACTTTTATTTTCAATTTTACTTTACCTAGTGGATAAATGTTCTATCTTGTCTGCCCAAACAAAAATTCCAAGTGATCAATTATTATAGCTAAACGTGTCGACCACCTAATTAAAGTATCCGAAGTAGTCCAATGTAATTATTTTATCGAAAATTTCATGTAATCAACTTAGATAATATATTCATGTAAGGATGAGAGTCGTTAAACGAGAGTATAATAATATCGTAAGGTAAAATGTTGGTATTTTGTGTATTGTAACTCGGGTTTTAAAATTTTGTCAAAGTAAATCGATCAAAATTTTGAATTTCTTAGAGATTCAAAACTTATTTTTACAGTCCGATTTGTCTGAATATCCACCATAGTATTCATTGAAATTAAAATTTTCTGAAATTTAAAATAATATTAATTTTGTAAAAAGGATTGACATTAAAACTTGAATTTTCAATTTTTTTATCCAAATACAAAAAAAATCAAAATTCAAAAAAAATATTAGATCACTTTACACTTGATATAAATATTTAATATTGAATAATAATAATATGTAATTAACTTTAAATATTATTGTTCTTTCCTTGGACCGACCGACACATATATACCAAGTATGAATGTGGAGGTACAAGAGAGGCCAGTGATTGTTATTTTGATCCTCCTAGAAATTTTATGTGATTACAAATATTGGATTATATCAAAATATATGTACTTTGTATTGGGGAACTTCTTATAAGATTGAGTTACTACTTTTATTGTCAAATTCTACTTATTTTATATTTTGCGAATTAAGTGTAGGCAACTATTTAATACAAGAGAAATTATTTACTTTTGGTCTCATTGGACATCGCGTTTTGAAATTTTAGTTTCATTGGATATAATTAAAGTTGCAATTTTACTTCCATAGGACATAGAAAGTTGCACTTTTGGTCATGATGGGAAAAAAAGAGTAGTTTGCATGCATCGATAGTTTCTTTTTCTTTTTTGTATTTTCTGGAGATAACGGCGTGTGTACTCCACTCTCTTTTATCTGTTGATTTTATAACAGTTAGGACCAAAGGGGCAATTTTCTGAGTTCAATGGGACAAAATTTGCAACTTGTATCCAATGGACCGCAAAATGTGACATCCTATGGGATCAAAAGTACAAAATTTTCTTTAAATATAACTTATTTATAAAATTTATTAGATTATTATAAAACATGCATAATTCATGTGTTAATTAAAAATATTCAAAATTTCATTTAAAATATTCAATTATTTCTATAAATTTTCATGAACTTTCTATAATTAAAATCAATACTAAGATTGTGGATATAGCAAATTTTATCAAAATTTTTATAAAATCTACTATCCTGGGCATCGATATCTAGTACTTTGAATGTAACAGTCAAAACGTCACTTCAATAATATCCAAAGAGAAAATCTCATGAACGGGCCCTTATTCCATTTTGCTAATCTCAGTAGTACTCAGATAATGTATTAATGTGTGAGCTAATGAGCTATTAGACACGCCAGTTAAGATCTCAACATTGCGCAGTTCTAAAAGCAATGAAAGTAGAATTAAGTATGTGGTAGCGCAAAAATATGATACATATTTCTATAAGCATATGACAAATTAAGATAGTGCAATATTATGAAAGAACATACGTACTAGTAGAGTACAAACCTAGGGTTTTTTTTTCCGTCTAAATACAACACACACACATACATACATACATACATACATATATATATATATATATGTATATATATAATTAAAAAATCAACAATCATATATATATATATATATATTATGCAAAATGACTTATTGACATAGAAGGATAATAAACATAGAAGGATAATAAGATTCGTTGTGCGAGTTCAACATCTAAATCCAACAAAGTGTAGAATGATTTGAACTCATTCGTTCTACATTATAAGGTCCACCACAACAGGCTAGCTAGTTGTGCTCAAAGGCATTCAAATTCATGACCATGTGTAATGAAAACATTAAACCTACAAATGAGACTACCACTTCATTGGTAAGTATTAACACTTTTCATACATGTTTCCGAAAATAATAACTAAGTTAATTCAAGTATAATCAAAGTTTTTCTTCTTCTTTTTTTTTTGCTTATCAAGAACGAAAATGTTCTCTCTTTTTTTATAACAAGAATATAATGGTTACACTATATTAAGTTTCCTATTATTTTATATAGACGGTTATTTGATAATTAAGGATATTATTTTTTGGTTTAGCTAAAGTGATACTGTTAGGGATGGTAGCATCAGAGCACGAAAAATAATTAATAAACAATAAATCTAAGCCTAAATATGAAGATAACGACACGAGAATTTTAACGTGGTTCGGCATAATTGCCTACATCCACGAGCCAACCTAAACTACATCTTTATTTCTCAATGAGTGAATCAATGAATTATAAGAAGAGTTCTCATATTTATACTAGTGGAGAAGACCTAAACCCTAACAAATTAGGAAAAACAATCTTAAACAACTAGGGAATAATTTCTAACACAATAGGAAACAATTCCAATCAAATTAGGACTCAAAACATACCAAAAATCCCCCAAAATGCTAAAACCTGTCAAAAAAAGCGCTGTCAGCGTACTGCCCGCACCCAGGCGCCACCCCACTGTCTGGGGCGCCTGGGCGCCACGTGCAATCTCTGCACTCCCCGACTTAAATTTTTTGACTCCTTTTTATCCTTTGCGATCCCGGTCAACCCCGACCCTTCTTGGCTCTCTTTTGGTTCCTATTCTTGACCTTATTTTGATACGACTCTACCAAACCCATTAGATACGACATAAAGGTAAGGTGAGCGAGCATTTAAAGAAAGCGTGGAGCATAATTAAGATTGTTAATAACATATAAAACTAGAATCATTAACGATTGAGTGCACATGTAGAAGAGACTAATCATAAAGAAAAATCACGGGTACGGACTATTAAAAAGTTAAAAGTATCCAACAATCTGATTTCAGAAAAAATTATGACATGATATCTTTAATACCTTTTTATTTATTATTTCACATGGGATGAGAAAAGATAATTAAAAATCATAGTATTAAATATTTGTTGAAAACCGAAGTTTAGTCCACATCCAGTTTTGCGAAATTTCCACTGAAAATTAATTTTTTTTAAAATTCCCACTGAAGCTAAAACTTTTAGATATTATTAAAAAAAATTATTCATACCTTTCAATTTATTTATTAAATTTATTAATGATAGTATTCTCAAAATAATAAAGAAATATTTTTTTAAAAAAATAATCAATACAGACGCTTATAATTAATTAGTTTAAATTTGAATAATTTTAAAATAAAAGATATTTTCAAATTAAGAAATAAATTATCATTTCGTAGCAAACTAAAAATGTATATGAGTATTAAATTCGAGATGTATGTAAAATTTCTGTGACTATACTTATTCATATCTTTTGATTAAGTAATAATAGATATAAAACTTTTTTATAATTCAAAAGGAAAAATTGGATGATATTTAACAAGAGATAGTATATCTACTATCACAAAAAAAAAAAAAAACTTATAGACAAATTAAAGAAAAATATATCTTTATAGGTGTTGCGAATATGCATATTCTTTGTCACATATTTATGTGCTACTTTTAAGTACGTTATTCGTTGGGATTCTGCACGACGCAACATCAGAAATATATTCTTTCATATTTGCAATATCCTAATAGCCTGTTTCAATAGCTAACTAAATATTTGTATTTACAAAATGAAAATGGAAGTAGGACAAATATCAATATAATTGTAATGATTTTGATCCATGTCTATCTGAGCGATATCAAAACTACAAATGGTGTGTTTTGATGTGTTTCTTTTATGAGATTTAATAGTTATTTTGCTACCAAGTTAGAGTCAAGTTTATTATTTTCAAATTTGTCGCAACAGTCTTTGATCTTACCATTTAATAAAACTAATTGTATATACATCATAGATGTTGATAATTTTTAAAAGATGCATAGTCGAGATAATTGAAAATATCTGAAGTTCTATTTAGAATTTTCAACAACTTCCATGTATTTTCATGATTTCTCTAATGAATAATATATTTTGGATATAATCCAAATTTTCATAAGTTTAGAGTTCTAAAATGCATATGACACTGATGTTAAATATCTAGGATAGAATGAGAATAATTCTTAATGGATGTATTGTTTACACGTCAACAAGGAAGACGATGTTACTTCATACTGAAACTCACGTTACGATGAAATGACAATGATCGTTTGTATGAATAAAATCCATTTTATTTGGAATTATGAATATAAATATCATGATTATCTTTTTATTTTATAGCAAAATGAAAAAGGAGCACTGAAACTCATTTATTAAATTGAAAACGATAAGTGTACCTTCTATATACATGTGATGCAATTTTCTTTGTTTTATCATTCTTTTTTGCTTTTTTCATAAATATTTAAAGCAATTTCATTAGATACATACCTTTAGGATATAAATCACTATAATGCATTTTCACAAGATGTGAAGTGCAATATATTTTTTATTAATATATTTATTATTTACTCCAATTCATATATAACTTCAATGATTATGTTTAGTAAATAAAGTTGAGTGTTTCTTGGATAATATTTGTTAAAAAATACTAGTATATATACAGGTATTTGTAATTGTGATTTCAATGAGGTGGAATATTTCTTCTTCCCACGTTCAGGAAACAAACAAAATGACAAGGGAGCTAATTAAACAACTATTCTTATTTTTTTAGCAACATAAAAAGGGAATATGCATGAGTAAAACGCCCTTCACCCTGTTTGTTATGAAACACTCGCATGGGCAAGTATTTTTCAAAGCATTAAATAACCATATTGTTGTTGTCTTATTGTTTTCATCTTTGGCTACTATTTTAATTACTCCTACAATTATAAGTTCGAATCTATGCTCTCTCATCTTTCATAGGACCTAGGTAAGTTGCCAAAAAAAAAAAAAAAGAAGACCAAAAAGTAGTTGTGAATTCACTAGTCTAATGTGAATGACCTATATTTGACCTCAGAAATGAATTAAGCTGCATACAATTGATCAAAAATAAAATAACAAATAAAAAGGTAAAAGATATATTTTTCTTTTAATAAATAAGAAATATATGAGAATTAATTAGACGGCTTTGTAAAATTTCAGTCCTGTAAAATTTCAGTCCAGTACAATTTAATTTTTTATTATAAATAATTTTTCATCTTGCATTTTGTTTAACATATTGTCTTCAAATAAATAAAGTATTTTTTAAATATAAAGTTGACATGTATTATACACTCATAATTCATGAATATCATGAAGCACAAAGTGAAATATAATTTTAAATAGAAAATCTGAAACAAGTTGAACAAGCCGCACCAACGCTTTTTTTTCCAAGGAAACAATAAATTGTACTAGGGTTTCAACTTTTTTTTCCACGGAAATTTCTGAATCCTTCATTCAAAATGGCATGATTGCACAATTCTTGAGTTTTGTTGGATACCAATATGTCCAATCCCTCTCATCAATCAATCATGAATCAGGAATTGAGGGTATATGTGTCGACATCTCATGTGAGGGTTACATTTTCTGTGTGCACTACGTTTCGTTCTCTCATTGCTTGTCATACCAAATCCAAATTGATTTTCAAAATAATCGGTTATGATCCCAACTGGAGTATTTGTATATCTTATTTTCACTCAACTTTAGATTGATTACTAAAATTATATTTGGACAAATTAGGTTGCCTGTGATTTTATTTTCTCTTATCTTTTACGATGATTAACCACTAAAACCTAAAATAAACTCCTATACTTTAAAGTTTTTGTTGGAAATTGGATATGGGTCATGGGTCGCCCATGAGGGCTTGACCCTACCCATATTACTTTAAAAGAAAGAAAAGGAGTGATTAGTTTTTGTAGGATAAAACTACCCCAACTCCCTCCTTCTCTCCCATATATATCTTATGTTTGAAATAAGATAAATAACAATACATGTACAAGAATAGAAAAAAAAAATCGCAGCAAAAATGAGGGGCTAAAAGTGAAGGCATAAAAGTGTCATTTTGGTGTGATATTGGCAAAGAAGATTCACCATTTGAAGTACTTGGATTGTGGATAGTCATCTCTCTCCCCGTGATTGAGAATGCAGACGTTTTAGAGCATCAAAACCGTGTGAAAGAAGTGTGAAACAACCAAGTTGAGATCCGCATTTGGTTAGTATTTAATTATGTTGAAATCGCATGTTTTATGTGATTAATTTCCGTCATTGGTATCAGAGCGAATTTTGGTTGTGTTCCAAACTTGCTTCCACACGAAAATATGATAATTATATGCTTTAAAATCATGCTTTACCATGCTTCCCGTTTTTACGTAAGATATGGGTTCATTCATGGTGATTTTATGATATGTTCATAATATGCTTTAATTTTAGAAATGTAGCATGCCTAGACCATGTATAAATATAGTATGAAGTTATATGTAAGCATGCTTGACATTTGATGAGAAATTGATGTTTTTGATTGAATTTTTTCGTAACTTTAGAGGCAATTTCGAACCGTTTTTTGTTGTTATTATTATGCAATTGTTATATGGTTAGAATCCATATGTCAAGAGCTTTCCAAACATATATCTCATGTTCAAAACGGATTATAAATGAGAGAGATATAGCCTCTCAAAGTTGTGGTCGCGAATTGAAAAAATCTGAAAAATTCTGGAAAAATAAGGAAGACGATGAACAGTAACCGTGACCAATCCCACTCGCGCGTACGGAGAGTGAAATCCACTTCCTACCTTATACTACTCGGAAAACAAAACTAAGACCACTGTTGGATTCTTCATAGTTGAAAATGGGGGGATTGCCAAAATTTCGAAGCCGGAAAACGACCGGAAGACGGCACGTGTGGAACACGCGCCGCCACTGCCGCACGCGCCTGGGGGCGCGTGCATGCACCTCCGGGGCCCGTTTTCAGCCGGAAAATTTCAGATTCTCAGAAATCCATTTTGGGAATTTTTGGATATTTAAATATATTTTTCAGAGAGGAAAAATATTTTTCTTTGATTTTCGAAATTAAAAATGATGAAAAAAAATAGAAAAATAGTTTTTGGGCAAGAAAAATTCGGAAATTTTTGATTGATTTTCTGAAATTATTTCTCATGCCTTGGCTACCTACCACGATGAAGATTTTTTGAACACTTTCAATATTATGCTCATTTTTTGTTAAACGCATTTGGAATTATTATTTTTCCTAAATTAAAATCGTTGGAGCATAATTGTTATTTTTTTAAGTGTTAAAATCTTCATATAAGGTAATGTATTATGATTGGCTTTGTGCCCAATCTAATACAAATTTTTATTTTCATAGATGGCGAGACCCCAATTTATTTTTAACATCCTCCGGAGAGGAGTTAGAGCGAGAAGAACTCGTGTGCATTTGGTAAAGTTAAAAATTGTCGAGGTGTTATAGAATGCACCCCGAACATTCTTTGCGTGAGCATTTTAAGATAATGAAAATGAAGTACAAAGAGCTACTTCATTTGGGTCATTATTTTGGTAGTCCAGACCGAGAAAGAAAATTATGGAGAAATTCTCTAACTAAGTTTTCGAGATGTGAATTTGATAGGATTTACACTGAAAATAAAGACAAAGATCTACTTCTCTTGAAGTTTTTATTCATTAAAGTGTGGAAAGAGAGAGAGCTGAAATTCAAGACGAGGAAATTATTATCTTTGAGGATGAATAATGGTCCTCGACGTCTGTTGAATTTCGCTCCTAGAGATAGACTCTCAAATGGGATGGTTAATATGGTTTCTCGTATGTGTAGAGATACTTAGAGCTCGTTATATTAGTAAATTGCATGTATATACGTTCTTTGCGTTGAAAAGTTGTTGACATATAGCTCATGTGCATATGTTTATGAAATGTATATGTTGTTTTCTTTATGACATTGAGCTTATGACGACTTACATGCATGTGATAAGATGTGTTTTCTTATATATATTATGATATGCTTTGATCATGATATTAAGTGGGAGTTCTAAGGTTGGTTCAAGTTATACTTACCTAGAACTTTATGAGATTTTTTTTCCTAGGAAATTAAATTTGTGATAATGAACATTTTGACATGGATGATGATTGGGCACTACGTGACCTTTCGAATCTGTACATTATGGTGAATTGTCATAAATGTTAATTTGCTTAGTACGAAATCAATGTTGTAAAGATGGGCATGTATGATATCTCTAGTATGACCATGGCAACCAAAATCTCATATGAGTATTGAGATTTTAGAACAGTACTAGATGAGTACTAATTAGTAAAAATTGTGACACGTCGTGTCATAATATTTTGGAATATGTAGAATTGAATAAGATGCTCTAGAGGGCAATAACCAAGTCATGTAAGACTTATAGTGGGTCTTCCTACTCAATATAAAAGATCAATGAGTTTATCATAAGCGGAAAGCAAGGTCCGCTGCTTATGGTATCTTTGTGGATTGTATGATATATGATCTCATATGCGAATGAAAAATCATACTATTGATCTACAAGTGGACCAAATGAGTAATACATCCGTAAAACTGAACTGAATTGGGATTGTTGACTTTAGTATTTGATAATTAGAAGCATACCCGGAATAAGAGAACAATGAGTTACTCTTTTGAGGGTAATGCCAAATACTATTAGAAATTAAAAGCCAACATACAATGACTTCTCTTATGAGAAGTGATGAGTTCAAGTTTTGTACAATCTTTTTTTTTTTAATAATAAAGACATCTAAAGATCAAGTCTTTTATTTGTGAAAAGACTTTCATAGTCAGTGTTAGCCATTTTGTGTTTTGTACATAAGAGGCTTATTGATTCTATGATAATGACTTAGGACTTTATGGCTGATCTGTTTTAAAGAGAATTTGAGATTCTTACAGTAAACGAGATTAGAACAAAAGAAAAGTCATGAAAGAGACATATGATGACTCTAGAGAGAGCAAACTTAACCACTAATGTGAATAGAAGTGGACTAAAGGTAAAAGTGCTATATTGATATATTATTGGTCATTTTACTTGTGTATGCACTGAGTTGAAAACATAGCACTTGTAGACGCTTAAATAGTGCATCTTACATATTAAGCACTGAGATACTAAATCTTGTCCTATGTGGATTTAGGTTTATGGTTATCAATTAAAAAGCGTTTGAAATTCTAGAAAGATCATTGGATGTCGGTCTTCTGGATTGTTTTCCTGAGATTGTATTACTCTTGGATTTGAGTTTTTTTTTTTTTTTTGACTTGGTTAGTATCTTTAGAATAGATATACAAAGTGGTGCTAGATTTGTTTCTTCTTGAATGGTTTGAGGGTGAATTGTGCCCAAGGCACATTGATTATTTGATCATAATCAATATGTGTTCATTAAGTAATGTGAACAACTGTGCATAATTTTTTTTTATTTTTTTTGCATATTTGGTAAAGTCACAATGAATTAAGACACTAAGCTAGTAAGAGAAACTCTCTGAATAACTTTCTTAGTTACTTGTCAATATGTGGTAAATCATATGTGACCATTCAGAGGTTAATGGGTAGATCTTTCATTGCAGTTAATTTTGTTAGACTTCTGTGATTTAATTAATATGGGGGTTGGGAAATGAACCTCCTATTCCATTACTCCTTTACATACATTGATCCTATCTGTTTTGATTTCTCCTAATATGAAAAGTTAGAATGTTTCTTTGAAAATTATGAGAGAATCAAACTAATGAATTTTTCTTTAAAATGTTAAATTCAAAGGGACAATGTATCTATATCTCGGAGATACGCAAATGATCTAAGGTGTAAGTGTTCTAAGTGAACACGATGAGGTGGAAAATTAGTAAATCACAGAATGTCTGGAGAATTTTTATTTGGATGAAGAGTCTTGAAATTGCTACACCTCAAGTCAGGTTTAATGATTCGTATAGTGGTTTTGTGCCTTACAGATCACTTAAGAGAATTGTGTTTCCGAATTTGAGTGGGAGCATATTTATCAAAGTGATTAAGTAAAACTCGAATTATAATTTTGTGATATTTGCTTAAATTTACTGATTCTAATAATGGCTACGTGCCTTATAGATCACTTATGAGAATCGTGTTTCCAAATTTGAGTGGGAGCAAATTTATCACAGTGATCAAGTTAGTTGAATCAAAATTTTGAGCAAGCACAAAATATTCTCCGGAAGATTAGATAGAGTCTAATATAGTAAGACTCCGTCTTATTCTATTATCTGAGAAAATTGAATTAATGCAATGAAAGAGTTCTTATAGAAATTACTAAATCTATAAACATGTGTGGCACCAATAACTCGTGACAATTGCTGAGGAGGGGATAGTTGTCTGTGTGGCAGCAATTGCCCTCGTGGTAAGGTCATAGCCAAAATGTGGTATTTCGACTTTCACATGGTTTAAAGATTTGAGTTGCATAGTTTCTCTTAGTTATAGTGTTATAAGTATGTTGTAGTCACCCAATTGTATATAATCAAACCAAGTTTGGATTCTGGTTCAACATTAAACGTGAGGATATTGAGAACTTTACATGTTCTCGAAATCTACTAAGATGTTGACATTTAGATTTCGAGGTACAAAGCTCACCCAGTGGCAAATGGTATATATATACACGTGTGTGTGTATCTTGAGATAAACTTGTTTGCTAGCGGTGATACTTTTTTGTTTATTATATTTTCTTGGTTATTATGGACATTTGAGATTTACAATGGACACGAGACTACATTTCTTGATAGAGATGTAATTAAAAAGATATGCATGGGAATACCTTGAGGATTCCAGAGACAATGGTCAACGGGTAAAATCTGTGAACTTACAACCTTTGGTGACCGGAATTTGTCTTCAAAATAATGGAGTATGAGATTTTATAAATACATGATGTTATACATGTGTTTTCATCTTCATAGATGTAGATCATTGTTTTGTTGTCTGTAAGTCCATTAAGATACTTGGAATTCTATCTCTTTATTGATAATGTCTTATTAGCCGAGATGAGAAGGAGTACATTAAGCCATTGAGAATGTTTTTCCTTCAAATTATGAAGTAGAGGACATGTTGAGTAAAGTATTTGATTTTATATTAAAATCCATGTAAATCGTTAAAAATGAATCTTGCTCAGTGCCGAGATCCATGTTAGAGTTTTCTATAGTACGATTTCATAATGGGTACTTGTAAGCTCATCAATACTCCTATAGTATAGAGTTGTAGCCTCGAAATGTGTCCAAAGAGTCCAAATAGAAATGTCTAGACCACCATATTCCAATAGTTGTTTGTTTTTTGGATCTTGAAGTACAATGTGACTTGTACTCGCTCCAATACTTGTTATGCCATGGGTCATAAGGTATTGTCCAATTCTAGTATGACGTATTGGACAATAGCTGGTAAACACTGCAAATGATTTCCTTAGTATGGAGAAAAGTTGTCAAAAAAATATACATATGTGGACTTGAGGAGGGGATTTGGATAAGTGTGAATCTACCTCTGAATTTGCTTCTATTACAAAGCTGACTCTAGAAGTAGCACGAAGCAACTTGTGTAACATTGTGCACAATTTAATATTATTTGTGGCATGTATATTTGCAGTGTGGGATAATGTTTGGTTGAATTTGTTTTATAGCATGTGGGAGTTGTAAGCAGTTATGTGGGAACTGTGATTATATATGTGAATATATATCGTGATAAACAGCCAGCTAATGCTTACATAGAAGTCTTATTATTGACCTATTGCTGTAAAATCGAACATCGACACAAAATATAATTTTATGAGATATCATTGTAAACCAATGAGTGGTGTTACAACTTGTGTATACGCATTTAGAAGTGGCTAAAGTTGCTACTTGGCCTTAGCCTAGAGATATATTTGTTGGTCAAGTTAGATCTCTAGAATTGCGTAGAATGCCATCTCTTTTGAACTAAAGGATGTTCATAGAGATTTATGCCCATAAATGTTTGACATTTGAGTGATGTGCTTTCTAAGCATGTATGTGATGATATGCACTCAATGTCTAAAGGTATGTCAGATAAGTTCGAGATTGACTCTCTCACACGAGCAATCGCCTCTGACATTGAGCAATGTGCAGAGATGAGACATTTTTTATTTTGTGGCAGAATAAATCATACGTAGAGATGATGTCGCCTTGATTGATAATGAAGATGAGATTACTGTTATGAATTTATGTAATCGAAATGGATTCCCACCATCCATTGACTTATCTAGAAGCCAGATGTGAGTTTTCTTGAGGTTGTTATTGATAGAGGACGAACAAGAAGAAAACTCAGGTTAAGTGTTGAGATACACTTGAACTAAGATTTGTACAGTGTATTTGATTTGAATCATGACATACGCTTCCAAATAGGAAGAAAAAGATTGTAGCACGCGTTTCATACCGCGTGTGCTATATGACCATTGGAGTAATGAGAAAAATCCCTGCTTTCTCATTGTGTGAGACTCAAAGGTTTATGTAACCTAAATTGTACCCTTATGACTTTCTACTGTTTCTTAAAGCTTTATTTTAGTGTTGCTACTTTAGCATATTACCAATAGCCACGAATGATTCGGCAATGCAGTATATGTCTAGGAAAGCAGCTATAATATAGTTGAGAGATTCTAGTGGGAAAGGAAGACTATCTTTGTCTGACACGTATTTTGTATTCACAGGCCCGCCAATTATGTCAAACTTAGTGTTTTAAACATAATTGTGAATACATAGAATTGATTGGAAGTCAAGTATACTCTTGAATATTGTTTGAGGGACAAGAGATACGTTGACTTGTGTAGTAAAAAGATGTCTGGGGTATAGCGAGAAGTTGTCCTCATATTATTCGATATTGAGTTGCTATACATCCTTAACTGGTGTATAGCTTGAAGCTCATCATATATGCTCGCTGGTCACACGATCCATTTGCTTGTATGAAATTGTGAATATGTTGTTACGGTTACACCAGATGTATGTCTAGCCCTCATGTGCGAGTGGGAGATGTTGGAAATTGGATATGGGTCATGGGTCGCCCATGAGGGCTTGACCCTACCCATATTACTTTGAAAGAAAGAAAAGGAGGGAGTAGTTTTTGTAGGATAAAACTACCCCAACTCCCTCCTTCTCTCTCATATATATCTTATGTTTGAAATAAGATAAATAACAATACATATACAAGAATAGAAAAAAAAATTCGCAGCAAAAATGAGGGGCTAAAAGTGAAGGCATGAAAGTGTCATTTTGGTGTGATATTGGCAAAGAAGATTCACCATTTGAAGTACTTGGATTGTGGATAGTCATCTCTCTCCCCGTGATTGAGAATGCAGACGTTTTAGAGCATCAAAACCGTGTGGAAGAAGTGTGAAACAACTAAGTTGAGATCCGCATTTGGTTAGTATTTAATTATGTTGAAATCGCATGTTTTATGTGATTAATTTCCGTCAGTTTTATCTACATTGAAATATTGGAATAATTGTCAATAAAGTCTAGCGCTACTAACCAAATTGAGCCTGAAGATATTACACTCTTGAATTCTACTTCACCTATCTAGAAATATTTCTCTATTTTCATTATAGTTGTGAGACGATTGTAATAATTATTAATTTGTTATAAATTGTAATTATCTGATATTCATAACATTAATTATAATAATTCACTCAAAGAAAACATTGCTTCATTCTTTTTCACAAGTGATAAAATTTATTATATCACAACTGATGCATTATCTCTCGTATTATTTATTTGCTAGCTGGAGTTCCACAAGATTGTTATTTAAGTGGCGAAAAACTTTACCTTGTATTTAGTTTGATAGATTTGAATGTCTGAAATGGATTTGAAAAAAGGACTTCAAATTAGAGTAATTTGAAGTCCACTATAATGATTGAGTAATAGCTCAAAATAAGTTCTAAGGAAATTGAAATAAATTGTAACTTGAAATCAACCAAAGAAACTCAATGAATTTGTCGAAGAATTTGATATCTATAGATTTGAAATCATTCAATCCAAACACGTCCTTAGGCTATTGAACTAAAGGGAAAGTGGCAATTTAAAAACACAAATGTCCCATAGTAGCTGAAATTCAATTTGGGCTCCACTCTATTATCTAGAAAATAACAAATATGAGTAAGATTAAGCTATTGGAGTCGGTCACTTAAAGCTCTGTATGATTAACACTCAAATCAAACTCTTAACAAAAAATTTCAAATTCGATAAAGTTTAAACAAAGGGTTTGTATGCATATCCCCAGTTCCTATTATCTTTGGGGGACCGATGATTTAATGCCAACAAACCCAATGTGTAATATTGATCACCGCAAGAGGGGTCGGGAGTGGAGGGCACCTTCACAATGCAATGCATGGAACTCAAGAGACATATTTGTGGGAAATTAAGACTAACATAATATATATGCTCTGATTATTTAATTATGTAATTAAAATGTGTTCATTTAATTAACTTTAATGGTCTTATTCAGAAACTCTAGTTCAGATTCGATTTGATCAAGGCCAAGTGTAATTCACAAAGCATATGAATTACACTTTTTATGTAAGTGATTACTAATCTTATCAAATGATATTTTAGTTTGGCCAAATCAAGTTTTGACTAAAATTTTCTTGCAAATTGTCTTATTAAGTTTGCAACATATATTGTGAAATGGGCTGACTTTGGGATTTAGTTAACCTTTTAAAGAATGAGAAAGAGAAACAAAGAAGTTAAAGAAGTACATTGAAATATGTTGAAGGTTTAAAGGTTGTGCAAAAAAAGGTAAGAACTCAAGGATTCCGTCTAGAATCATCAGTTTCAATCCACTACAACGAAACCAATACTGGTGAGGACAATTTTCGTCTAAACGTGACAATAATATTTACAAACCTAATGGGACATGATATTTTGAGTTTTTACTACTCGACAGTTAGTTATGCAAAATAGGTACAAAAAACTCCCTAAACTTATGGGCCAAATACAACCTCTTCCCTCATCTTTGTCCAATTACGTCCACTTGGATGTCCAATGTAAACTAATGAAAAGTGCTAAAATGTATGTTTGCCCTTGTAAAACAGCCAAAGAAAAGAAAAGAAAAAAAAATCTGAAATTTTGCAAAAAGACACTTATACCCCTAGAGCAAAAATTAAAATTAAAATCTGAAATATATATATATATGGAAAATTACACTGGGTACCCTTGAGGTATTGCCTAATTACGGTTTACACCCCCTAATTCAAAATATTACATTTAACATCCTGTAGTTTAATATATTGATGTAAGGTTGGGCAAAATCCTCTAATGTGTGAGCTTTGAGATGTATTTCCCACCCGCGTTTTTTGATATAATGACTCACCTACCTATTCACTTGGTTAGAGAGACACAACTTTGTGGACCAGCTTTTATGAGATCTATGTATCCGACTGAGCGTTATATGAAGGTATTGAAAGGCTATGTGAAAAATCGTAGCCGGCCGGAAGGTTGCATTGTTGAGCGGTACATAGTTGATGAAGCTATTACATTTTGCACTGAATATCTGAATGATGGTAATGTTGCAGAGCGTCAAAAGTCTCCTGCTGGAGGGGGGGGGGGGGAACAGAAGGAGAAAGCGTAATTGGAAAGCAATTAGTGAGTGTTCCTAGCACACAAAAGGATCAGGCACACCTATATGTGCTCCACAACACCGATGAGGTTGAGCCATATGTTGAAGAGCACAAGGACCAACTTAGGAGAATAAATTCAAGTAAAAATGAAAGTTGGATTTCAAGAGAACATAACAAGAGTTTTATCGATTGGTTCCGAAAGTGTATTCAAGAGAAACAAAACGAGAATTCACTTTCAGTTTCAGATAAATTGGCACGGTTGTCGGTGGGCCCGGGCAGATTCGTATTTTGTCATTCGGGTTATCGTATAAATGGTGTCACATTTTATACAAAAGACCAAGATGAACGGAGTACAATGCAGAATAGTGGGGTGAGTCTTGTAGCTGAAGCAATGCATATCTCAAGTGCGAAAGATAATAGCCCTATCTATGCCACTTTGCCATATTATGGGGTGATTGAACATATATGGGAGTTGGATTACAGTTGGTTTCGGGTCCCTGTATTTGGGTGTAGGTGGGTTGACCATAAAAATGGTGTTGATGATAGTGAAATAGGTTTTACTCGAGTAGACCTTGAAAAGGTGGGATACAAAGATGAACCTTTTATTTTGGCATCTCAAGCTAAACAAGTGTTTTTTGTCACCGATCCCGTCGATAAGAGGTGGTCCATTGTTTTATCGGCAAACAAAAATACTTGTATTGAGAATGATGGCCTATATAATGAATATGATGGAGGAACTCCTATCTTAGGTGGTTCACAATCCACAAATAGTGACGGTGACTTGGATATCAGTGATGATGAATTGTATATGCGAGAAGATCACCAAGAGGGAATATGGATTAATCCATCTGTTCGTCGGCGTACTAAACAAAATGGTCGTACTGAGGGATCACAAAAGACTAGTAAACCAGCGACAAAAAGAAAACGATGAAAGGTATTAGAACTTATTAGATAATTATATGAGCATTTGATAATTATATGAGTAACTTATTTGAACTCTTTTGTTAAGTATGCAATTTAAGTGTAAATTTTATTTGAACTTATTTGATAATTATTTGAACGCTTGTAATATTATATTAGTGAATGAGTTACACTAACTTTTGTATTTTTTTGTTTTTGTAGGTCGATACCGTATACCACCACAGTCACCCTCTTCTCCGCCACTACCACGACGACCACCACCAATGTAAGCTTATCAATATTTCGTTTTGTACTTTTGGATGTGATTTATATGATCCAACTAGTTAATGATGTGATTAATACATATATATTTGTTTGCGTTTGTTGTTGTTGAAATATTTGAGTTTTGGTGGTTGCAAGGTTGGGGGGAAGATTAAGTCGAGAACTTGGTAGAATTTTTTGCGTCGTTACTCTGCTGAATTTTTTCTAGAATTATGGGCATATCTTAATTAGCACTATTTATATATTTGGTATATGAATCTAACTTCTGTATTTTTCACTTTTGAAATCTTGTAGATGGATTCTAGAGGTGATGCAAACAAAAATGTTGAAAATGAGATACGTAGAGGTATTACAGCAATGAAGAAAGTAATAAATGCCAAAAGTAAAGGCATAAAGATACAAGTTGGTTGGAACGAGTATGGTCAGCCAGTTGACCCAAATAAATCAAATTTTGTTGGTTACATTGGTGTGATAGCTCGTGACAGGGTCCCTATTACTATTAATGATTGGCGACATGTCTCTGCAGCAATAAAATATGCCATTTGGAATGAAATAGGTGTAAGTTAGTTATTATATATATATTATGTTTTTAATTGGTAAATGTAGTTTTTTTTTTGTCTAAATTATAATTTTGTATATACTTTATTGTTTGTTTTTATAGTTGGCCTTTGATATTGACGAAAGTAGACAGAAATTCGTCTTAGCCGAGGCTGGGAAGCTAGCTCGAAATTATAGGAGCTACTTGAGCAGAATCTGGGTAGAGGATGATGATGGGAACATTAATTCAAGCCCACCCGAAAAATATCGTATTTCTCAAGAAGACTGAACAGAATTTGTAAAAGTACGCCAAAGTGATTATTTTAAGGTAATTATTTTAATTTATGGTTTCATTTTAATTTATTTGAAACTATATACATTGACTAATGCCTTGATTATATAATGAACAGCAACTACGTAAGGACAATTCTGAAAGAGCAAAGGACCCTGAATATCCTTACAGGGTATCACGTCTTGGATATGCTCAACTGGAGCATACTGAGGTACGTAGTTCGTTACAAGTTTTAATTCTAATCAAATTTCCTTACAAATTTTCTAATCAAATTTCCTTAATTACAAATTTCCTAATCAAATTTATTTCCTTGCAAATTTTCTTATATAGAAGCAAAAAAGAAAGGATGCTGGGTCAGATGTCACAGAGGTGACACGAGCACTAGTGTGGAGGGTTGCACATTCTAACAGCCAGAACAACATTGATAATGCCAATGTTAAAAGAGTAGTGGAATCAATTGTGAGTTATTTGCAATTTTAGTTATATAGTATGTTGTATGTTTTTTTAAAAATAATTTTAAAATAACAAATTTCCCTAAATTTTTGTATTTTTTAAATGTATTATTACAGGAAAGCTTATCACAGGAGGGTAGCCATAGTGGACCCAAGAGGACCCACAATGATACACTGGCTTTAGCTCTTAAAAAGAAGGAGCATCCGGGTCGAGTTAGGGGTGTAGGCTTTGGGGTATCACAAAAAGATTACTTTTCGGATTCAAAGCCTTCAAAAAATGCGGTGATTGATAGCTTGCAAGGCACGGTTCAAATGCTCACTCAATCACTATTAGAATTGCGACGCGAGTTTGACGAGCATAGGGTGTCTGCGTCGCAGCAGCCACATACAGAAGAGGCGGTTTCTTTGAAAGATAACTGCCCAGAAGTGAAAAGCCTACCTCAGGTAATTAATGATATGAATTTGTTTAGTGATAACGTGACTTTCAATCCTATATTTCTGTATAATATACAAAATTTTCTAATATAATGGTATATATATATATATATATATATATATATAGGATGTCTTGCAGTGTCAATTAGCACTTACTACACCGTCTTATCGTTTGGTGGCTAGAGGAAAAATGTACAATCGACCAGAGGATAGAACATTGCATACATGTCCATTAGCCTCCCACCTCGTGAAAGTGACGATTGACATTGCAATTGAAGATGTTGCACCCCTACCAGTCCCTCTCGATGATGAAGGAGTGTTCACAGTATCCGAGGCTGTGGGATACATGGTTGCTTGGCCTAAGAGTCTTGTCATTGTCAGTGATGCATCGGTACGTAATTATTAATAGCTAGTCATTAATAAATTATAACAATTGTTTAATGTTAATAAATATACTTTCATTGATAACGCCCACGTTTTGAATTCTTTTGCTTCTAGTCTCGCGGAAAATCCAAATCATCAGTAGGAAAAAGTAAATCAGTGACGACGAAGCACTCACATGTCAAAAATACACCTCTAGTGGCCAACCCTCCTTCTCTAGTGGCCAACCCTCCTGCTCCAGTACGCCCTCATTCACTTGCAGTTCTTGATAGGTTCTTTCAGATGATAGCTGCTGAAAATACTATCCGGATAGACATGCCCGTGGAAATCTTCAATATCCCCTTTCCAGAATATATTGGGCGGGAGGAGATCGGTCACTTTCTGCATAAACAACAGATAGGAGCCTCTATCATTTCTGCTTACACCAAGTAAGTTTTTAAATATTAATTAACAACTACGTAAGCTTTTAATTAAATTATTTTACTTAAGTAATTTGAACTATGTTTATTTTTGTGACACAAATTTATTTTATGCTTAATTGTAGGTGTTTGTGGGTTAATCACGTGGTCCCCGAACAAAAACAAAATAAATTCGGGTTCCTTAGCCCACATTCTATATCTGCAGGAGCAGGAATTACTCCCCAGCGTGTTGACCAATCGCAATATATAGCAAATACTATGATAGCTAGTGCACAGCGGGAGGGGAAGTTGTTTATTGCACCTTACAACTCCGGGTGAGCTACTAAAGAGACATTGTTCACATGTCAAAAATTTGTTACGTAGGGATAACTAATTTTAAATCTATCTTTTGAATATGCTGATTAGGGGGCATTGGTTGTTGCTCGTGATTGATCCAATTCAAGAGATCGTTTATTATTTGGATTCTGTGTACGGCAGTGATCCAAATAACCGACGTGATATGAAAGATATGATCAATCAGTAAGTTTTATCATTCAATTAAATGTGCATTATATTTAATATTAAGTTTAAAGTATATATATTATAACTAGATTTCATATATATATATTTGCTTGATATTGACATATTTCCTTGTTTTTTGATGTTTTCAACAGCGCTGTGTTGATGTTTCGAGCAAATAACAACAACCAAAAGATCAAATCAAAAAACAAGGCCTGTAATGGAGTTGTATAAAGGTTAGGGTAATTATATTATTTTAATTATAGTTTCAAGAAATTATTCGTATAAAAGTTATTTGTTCTAATACAATTTTGATTTGAATTTAATTTGTAGTGCCCCATTCAATTAAATGATATAGATTGTGGCTTCTTCGTCATGAAATTCATGAACGATATTATTAGACACGGAGAATCTATAATCCCACCGACGGTATGTGATAAGAGGTGTTTTTACGTGTTTTTAAGACCGTAATTCTTATGATTTGGATTCACTTATTGCTTAAATCATGTCACATTTGCATTTAATAGGTGTGTTAAGTGAATACAGGTAATAAATGAGAATACATGAAGAAAAGGGAAGAAAAACGATGTACAAAACAAGTTCAAGCATGTTTTTCAACACCTAGGCGGTTTATGCATCTCCTACCACATTCGAGCGATAATTCCGTACATTTCGAGACCGACTTAGACAAAGTTTCCTTCTACAAAGTTTTAGATGTATGTCTTAGCTTCAAATCGGAACTTGAAACATCCAAATAGGAGGTCTATAGAGATAATTGTGAAGGAAATACGATTGCTGCGCCGAACAGAAAAGTACATGTGCCAGGATACGCCCCAACGCCCTCCTAGTCATGCCTAGGCATGGAGAGTCCGAATGTTACTCCTTTTCAGCCTAAATTCCAGCATTATATGATGGGTAAGAATCACTTTTGGCCATAATTCAGCACATGTGTTGAGGGGTTGTCATAAGTGTGTTTCTTGGTAGATTTACTTTATGGGTGCCAAATCAGAAACAACCTCTATTTTGAAACGTAATTTAGGTATACTTAGAGACCGAATTGGACAAAATGTCCTTCTGGAAAGTTGTAGATCTATGTTTTATCTGAACATGGGGACTTGAATCATCCAATTTGGAGATATTTGGAGAATTTTATGAGGAAAATACTAAGACTGCGCTGGAAAGCAAGAAAATGGCAGCATGCATGTGTTTTGTTGAAGTTTTCACATGGTTATGCTTGGTGGAATTCTTAAGGCCGAAAGTTTAGCATTTTGTAGCTGGTTGGAATCTTAAAAGCCAAACTTTAAGCATCACCTTAGGTGGAATTCTCATTGGGGAACTTTAATGGGAATTCTTAATGCATACTTTAGTGGAATTTTGGCTATAAAAGGAGGGGGAACCCATACTCTTCATCATTCACTATCAATTTCAGATTCTTAGAGGAGAGGGGGGCAGCCCCTAATCTGATTTCTCCACCATTCATCACCATTCTTCATCACTCTTGGAGGGGAAAACTAGAGGAAGGAAAAGAGCTTGGGGATTGAAGGCTCAACTTCAAGATCCATCATCATTCACCATTTAGGGAGTTTTTAAGAGCTTTTCATTTCATTTATGTCTATGAATATTCCTCTTATGTCTTTTATGCTTTCAATTATGAACTAAATTCGTAAGACTAGGGCCATGTAAGGCCAAATTGTGATATATGCTTACAATAGATGATTGTTGAGGTTGTTCTTATATTGTTATGTGATGTGAATTGTGTTTTTGTCTATCTTGCATATACTTGATCACTATATGTTAGAATCTTATGCCTAGGTTAATATTTCGGGAGAAAATTGACTTAAGGTGCAAGAAATTCACATCATGACCCGCAACTAATGAGGAATTGCCCTAGACATAGGTAAAGATTCCCGGGTGAAGTCGTTCGATTCAAATCGAGTGAACTCTAGTACATTAATGCATGTTTAGTGGTTAGATTTCCGAATAGGGATATTTGGGAAATCACGATCTAAGTATAGGAGTTTATACGCGAGACATCGGTTATTCTCTACCTTAGGAGTTTTCACCATAACAATATAAGTGTAATCCTTCAACAAGAACCTTTATAAGTATACTTGATCAATTTGAACCTAGCATGTGCCTTAGTCTCCCTTTATAATTGGTTTTAAATCACTTGCTCATCTTTGTTCTTGTTCTTTACAAATTTTATTTGAATTTCTTCTTACTTTGTTTATTCACTTCATTACAAATCTTAAACTAGAATTCAAGTCCTTGTGGTTCGACAATCCGGACTTACCGTCCATTTATTACTACACACGACTAGTGCACTTGCTATCATAGCACGTTAGCTTTTAGCGTGTCAAGTTTTTGGCGCCGTTGCCGGGGACTTGTTCATTTTAGTTTTTGATTTTTCGTTTAAATTCTCATAATTCTTAGTTCTTCGTTTATTTCTAACCTTTCTTTTATTTTATTATTCTAATTTTGTTTTTTGTGTTTAATTGTTAGGTGTAATTTGTGGTGCTTGACCCGCTCTTCTAACGAGCCTCTATACAATTTTGAGCCGGAGATAGAGCGTGTTCTTCGATCTAGTAGACGCGCTCGAGAAATGGCCGACAATCTAAATCCAAATGGGAGTTTTCCCGACATAAATCTCCCGGAAAATAGGGAATGGTTGCAAAATCTATTCCAAGCTATGCAACCGGCACCTCCTCAAAGACTTCCATCGGTCCGGGAAAGTCTACCTCCAAGGGTCCACACTATACCGGGGCCCGTAGTCTTTCCAAATTTCTTTGCACCAAATTATCACATTCCATCACACATCTTTAGCATGGTGCAAAGCGAACCCTTCTATGGAGAGCCCCATGAATCACCTCATGAGCATTTGGAGACTTTAGACGATACTCTCATGACTACCCAATTTCATCCACGGGATCTCGATGCAATTCGTCTAAGAGTCTTCCACTTCTCATTAAAGGAAAGGGCGACCATGTGGTACAAATCTCTACCACCCCAATCCATCACAACATGGGGACAATTGGTCGATGCCTTTTTGAGTAAATTCTTTCCACCCTCCAAAATCAATGAGCTAAGGAGCAACATTAAGGAGTTTAAGCAGGGGAATCATGAGTCCTTAGCCGAGGCATGGGCTAGATATAAAAACATGCTCCGAAAATGTCCGGATCACAACCTAAGATTGAGCGAGCAAGTATTACGATTCCATGATGGAGTCCGTTCGCGCATCCGAAATAGGCTCAATGCCGGCGCCGGTGGTGATCTCCTTGGGCTCGATTGCCAAAGTGTGTGGGATAAGATTGAGCAATTAGCCCGGGAAGATGAACTATATCCCGATGATGAAGAAATCACACCCACTAAAAAGATTGCTTGTGTTCAAGAGTTGGGCGAAGAAGTTGCTTTGGAAACAATGGTTGGCAATGTAAACTATGTTGGAAATGTCAATCGATCTCAATTGAACTTCCATGTGCCCGAAAATTTTCCAAGGAGGCCCAATCCGGCACAAAATGCCCATCCCAGCGTCTATCAAGCACCAAGGCCCCCATTCAACAATAACCAAGCTCAAAGGCAAGGTAATCCTCATGTACAAAGGCAAGTTAGGCCTCCTACAACCGATGAACGTCTTGATGAGGAAATAAAGAAATCGGATTCAGCAATCAACGAACTCCGTAATATGATGAAGGATTTAATGATGGATATGAAGGATTTGAAGACACAAATGGGTCAAATGGCAAAGACAATCAGCGAGAGAGCCCCGGGAACTTTATCAAGTGACACGGAAAAGAACCCGAAAGAGCAATGCTATGGAATTACCTTGAGAAGTGGCGAACAGGTAAAAGGTGATAATGTTCGCACTGATGAGCCCGAGGGCCCATCCATCCACGCCCAGGCACCCTTGTCGCTGCGCCAAGGCGCCGATTGTCACGCCCAAGCGCCACATTCTGTATCCTCCACAGCTGGCCCTTCAACTCCAACGCATCATCCCATCGAGGTTCGTCTTTCATTTCCAAATGCACAAAAAACGAAAAAGAAGGATATGGATCAGATTTTCCGTAGGATTGTGGCGACTCTTTGTGAGGACCCGGGGAGGCTCACCATTCCGTGCACCATTGGCCCTCTTACTTTTGAAAAGGTTATTTGCGATACGGGAGCAAGTATCAATCTCCTCCCGTATTCTCTCTTCAAGAAGTTGGGCCTTGGAAATCCCAAACCGACATCAATGAGCCTCCAACTCGCCGATGGATCAATTAAGAGACCAAAGGGGATAATAGAAGATGTTATTATACAAGTTGACAAATTCTTTTTCCGGGTTGACTTTGTGGTCCTTGATATGGAGGAAGATGTTGAGATGTCCTTGATTCTAGGAAGACCTTTCCTAGTCACTAGCAATGCCAAGATCGACATGGGAAAAGGTAAGTTATCATTGAGGGTAGGAGATGTAAAAGTGATATTTGATGCTTCTAATAACAGGAAACCATCTATGGATGATCTTACTTGTTCCAATGTTATTAACCCTTCTCTTGATGAGAAATGTGCAAATGGCAAGGCTAAGGGCACACTCGAGTTGGAGGATGAGATTTCCTATGATAAACACAACAAAGAGGGAAAAGAAGATTTATGCATGAAATACATTCCACCCCATCGCCGTGCTCGTAAGATTGAAAAGACTCATCCAATACAAAGGGCTTATTGCAAAATCCCGCAATGTGAGTGGAAGCAAGTAGACATTGGAGCTAAAAGGAGGCATGACAAGGATTTGGTCGTGTTAAATGGACCACCTATTTGAACCTCAAAGAGCACAAAGTCGAGCTACTGACTCTAAACTAGCGCTTCTTGGGAGGCAACCCAAGTTTGTAAGTTTGTTTTTCTTTTTTTTTTGATTTTGTTTTTGTTTTGTTTAGTTTGTTTCTTTATGTTGTGTTCAAACATGCACTTTTGGCATGTATGTTTTCTTATGCTTGATGGTTTGAAAAGTTGAAGTGTTAGATATGATGCAAATTTGGACCATGCTCATTTTACTCGAGAGGAGGAGAAGCTATAGGATTATGTATTGGAAGTTTAAGGATGTTTTTCAACATCCTTGGTTGTAAGTGTTCTTTTACTGTTGTGTATGCTTGTTGTAACAACATTGGGGACAATGTTGGATTTAAGTTTGGGGGTGTTTAGAAGAGTACTTATTTTGAACTTTGATGGTGCAATCCTAATTTTTAGCTTAATTTTAGGGAAAGTTTGTTTGATATCATGTTTATATGCTTCTTTGTTGAGAAAATCAAGCATGAAAATTTTTTAGTCCTTCCAATTGATGCATTGAAATTGATTGACTTGGAAAAATGGCATGAATTCTTGAAATAATTTGAATTTAATGGAATATATATCTTTGAAATTGCTCGTGGAGACCTTAGACTAGAATTGATTCTTTAGATGATTCACAATGCACTTAAATCGAAGGTAGAGAAGTTGAGAGGATAACCATCTTGAGACACTTAAGGAATTATTCCCAGAAATATTAACTTAGATTTCTCATAAAGTTATAAGTTGAGTAGTAATTTTATATGCTAACAATGAATTGAAAAGGTTGAATTTTGGTATGACCAAAAGTGGTCAGGCTAATACGTACCGGAGGTGAAAAGTTTCATACCTATATACTGTACTATTATGCTAATTTGAGCTATGCTCAAGCCAAAAGAAGTGAATTGTTCAAAAGATCTAGTTTTATTTCGTGGCCTTTGATACTCGAGTGATTAAATCCTTAGGAGTGTCTCTACACTTAATGCCCCAAAACTATCTAGTTTGGGAGTCATTGATCTAAAACTTGTTACGTGGGTGTCATAGAACGCCTAATGGAATAAAACATTGCACGTGATCTAGCCTATTGAGATGTGTTGATTCGGTTGGGATTGAAAATTTGCTAGATTTTGTGGGTATATCGTATGCAAACCCTCACGAGACTATAACTCGTCCTTTGAGGTAACTCAAAGGTTTAAAGGCTTGTTGCACCCGCTAAGTGCAATAGTTTACTCCACGAAAGTGAGTTAGTTAGTTGTTTTGTTTCATCCCATTGAATGATGTTGGTCTTGCCTTATAGCTCTTATTGCTCGAGGTCGAGCAATTGATAAGTTTGGGGGTGTTGATAAGAGGTGTTTTTACGTGTTTTTAAGACCGTAATTCTTATGATTTGGATTCACTTATTGCTTAAATCATGTCACATTTGCATTTAATAGGTGTGTTAAGTGAATACAGGTAATAAATGAGAATACATGAAGAAAAGGGAAGAAAAACGATGTACAAAACAAGTTCAAGCATGTTTTTCAACACCTAGGCGGTTTATGCATCTCCTACCACATTCGAGCGATAATTCCGTACATTTCGAGACCGACTTAGACAAAGTTTCCTTCTACAAAGTTTTAGATGTATGTCTTAGCTTCAAATCGGAACTTGAAACATCCAAATAGGAGGTCTATAGAGATAATTGTGAAGGAAATACCATTGGTGCGCCGAACAGAAAAGTACATGTGCCAGGATACGCCCCAACGCCCTCCTAGTCATGCCTAGGCATGGAGAGTCCGAATGTTACTCCTTTTCAGCCTAAATTCCAGCATTATATGATGGGTAAGAATCACTTTTGGCCATAATTCAGCACATGTGTTGAGGGGTTGTCATAAGTGTGTTTCTTGGTAGATTTACTTTATGGGTGCCAAATCAGAAACAACCTCTATATTGAAACGTAATTTAGGTATACTTAGAGACCGAATTGGACAAAATGGCCTTCTGGAAAGTTGTAGATCTATGTTTTATCTGAACATGGAGACTTGAATCATCCAATTTGGAGATCTGTGGAGAATTTTATGAGGAAAATACTAAGACTGCGCTGGAAAGCAAGAAAATGGCAGCATGCATGTGTTTTGTTGAAGTTTTCACATGGTTATGCTTGGTGGAATTCTTAAGGCCGAAAGTTTAGCATTTTTTAGCTGGTTGGAATCTTAAAGGCCAAACTTTAAGCATCACCTTAGGTGGAATTCTCATTGGGGAACTTTAATGGGAATTCTTAATGCATACTTTAGTGGAATTTTGGCTATAAAAGGAGGGGGAACCCATACTCTTCATCATTCACTATTAATTTCAGATTCTTAGAGGAGAGGGGGGCAGCCCCTAATCTGATTTCTCCACCATTCATCACCATTCTTCATCACTCTTGGAGGGGAAAACTAGAGGAAGGAAAAGAGCTTGGGGATTGAAGGCTCAACTTCAAGATCCATCATCATTCACCATTTAGGGAGTTTTTAAGAGCTTTTCATTTCATTTATGTCTATGAATATTCCTCTTATGTCTTTTATGCTTTCAATTATGAACTAAATTCGTAAGACTAGGGCCATGTAAGGCCCAATTGTGATATATGCTTACAATAGATGATTGTTGAGGTTGTTCTTATATTGTTATGTGATGTGAATTGTGTTTTTGTCTATCTTGCATATACTTGATCACTATATGTTAGAATCTTATGCCTAGGTTAATATTTCGGGAGAAAATTGACTTAAGGTGCAAGAAATTCACATCATGACCCGCAACTAATGAGGAATTGCCCTAGACATAAGTAAAGATTCCCGGGTGAAGTCGTTCGATTCAAATCGAGTGAACTCTAGTACATTAATGCATGTTTAGTGGTTAGATTTCTGAATAGGGATATTTGGGAAATCACGATCTAAGTATAGGAGTTTATACGCGAGACATCGGTTATTCTCTACCTTAGGAGTTTTCACCATAACAATATAAGTGTAATCCTTCAACAAGAACCTTTATAAGTATACTTGATCAATTTGAACCTAGCATGTGCCTTAGTCTCCCTTTATAATTGGTTTTAAATCACTTGCTCATCTTTGTTCTTGTTCTTTACAAATTTTATTTGAATTTCTTCTTACTTTGTTTATTCACTTCATTACAAATCTTAAACTAGAATTCAAGTCCTTGTGGTTCGACAATCCGGACTTACCGTCCATTTATTACTACACACGACTAGTGCACTTGCTATCATAGCACGTTAGCTTTTAGCGTGTCAAGTTTTTGGCGCCGTTGCCGGGGACTTGTTCATTTTAGTTTTTGATTTTTCGTTTAAATTTTCATAATTCTTAGTTCTTCGTTTATTTCTAACCTTTCTTTTATTTTATTATTCTAATTTTGTTTTTTGTGTTTAATTGTTAGGTGTAATTTGTGGTGCTTGACCCGCTCTTCTAACGAGCCTCTATACAATTTTGAGCCGGAGATAGAGCGTGTTCTTCGATCTAGTAGACGCGCTCGAGAAATGGCCGACAATCTAAATCCAAATGGGAGTTTTCCCGACATAAATCTCCCGGAAAATAGGGAATGGTTGCAAAATCTATTCCAAGCTATGCAACCGGCACCTCCTCAAAGACTTCCATCGGTCCGGGAAAGTCTACCTCCAAGGGTCCACACTATACCGGGGCCCGTAGTCTTTCCAAATTTCTTTGCACCAAATTATCACATTCCATCACACATCTTTAGCATGGTGCAAAGCGAACCCTTCTATGGAGAGCCCCATGAATCACCTCATGAGCATTTGGAGACTTTAGACGATACTCTCATGACTACCCAATTTCATCCACGGGATCTCGATGCAATTCGTCTAAGAGTCTTCCACTTCTCATTAAAGGAAAGGGCGACCATGTGGTACAAATCTGTACCACCCCAATCCATCACAACATGGGGACAATTGGTCGATGCCTTTTTGAGCAAATTCTTTCCACCCTCCAAAATCAACGATCTAAGCATAGGAGTTTATACACGAGACATCGGTTATTCTCTACCCTCGGAGTTCTCACCATAACAATATAAGCGTAATCCTTCAACTAGAATCTTTATAAGTATAATTGATCAATTTGAACCTAGCATGTGCCTTAGTCTCCCTTTATACTTTGTGTAAAATCAATTGTGTAATCTTGTTCTTATTGTATGCATTTTACCTATAATTTACTTTAATTATATTTGTTCTTTTTTTCGTTAAAATCATAAACTAAAATTCAAGTCTCCGTGGTTCGATAATCCGGACTTTTAGTCCACTTATTACTACACACGACTAGTGCACTTGCTATCATAGCACGTTGAATGCATAATCCTAATTAATATTAATCAAATTCTAATGTCCCTTTTAAGTTATTAAACATTTTTGTTGGATTTTAATATTTGTCTTGCAGTACTTTGCTGATTGTCAGTACGCCACTTACACTATAGAGCAACTTGATGAAGCACGTTCTGAATTGGCACAATACATTTTTAAATGCGCTTTTGATATGCCGGCGGTGTAAGTTGTAAATTATTGTAAATTTTTATTTAATTTAAAAGTGGTGATTAGTTTATATTGGTTTATTGTAAATTAAACTCGTTATCATTTGTAATTATTGGAGATTATTATTTCGTGAATGAAATTAATTTAGGATTTTAATTTGTTGTTTCTGTTGAGCAATTGGTTTGTTTTATGTGATTTGAATTTTGAGCTTTTGGGAAGGATAGAGCTAGCTGAAATTATAATAAAAAAAACAAAAAAAAAACTCAACTGTTACAGCGGTTCAATAACGAACCGTTGTAACAGAATTAAAAAAAAATTTAATTAAAAAAAATGGTGACCTGTTACAGCGGTTCGTAAACGAACCGCTGTAACAGGTCAACTATTACAGCGGTTCCTTTCGGAACCGCTGTAATACGTTGGTTTTTTACAGCGGTTCATAAACGAACCGCTGTAAAAAAACATGACTATTACAGCGGTTCGGAAAGGAACCGCTGTAATATGTCGATTTTACAGCGGTTAAAAACCGCAGTAATAGAGAACTTACCAATTACAGCGATACGTATTACAGCGGTTAAAACCGCTGTAATAGTGGAAAAAAAACCGCTGTAACAGGCCTTTTCTGTAGTAGTGATATATATATAACCTGCATGGGCTCACAACATAAGGTAACCTCCAATAATCTTTTGAAAAGTTTGTCTTTGCTTTAGTCTTCCAAGCTCACTTAATTTATAGAAGAATTTTTAAATTTTTCCCTGAGAATTAAACTCTCCAGCTAAATAATTAATAAATACATAAATTAAATGGGGAGAGGGAAAGTAGAATTGAAGAGAATTGAGAATCCGACAAACAGGCAAGTAACATTCTCAAAGAGAAGAAATGGATTACTAAAGAAAGCTTTTGAACTATCTGTTCTCTGCGACGCTGAGGTTGCTCTTCTCGTTTTCTCCCCTTCAGGAAAGGCATACCAATTTTCTAGCCATGAGTAAGTTTCTTTCTAAAATTTATAATCCTCTAAACCTTCAGTTTTTTTTTTCTTTTAATTTTGGTTCTACATGTTCATTGTTTTTTAGAAAATTACAAAAATCCCCCTATATATATTTTTATATTCAACAAATCCATGACAAAAAAATTCAATTTACCTAAATTTTCATTTGAAAATACCCAACAGTTAAGATTGATTGTATTGAACTAAATTATCCATGATTCTTACGTATCAAATTAATCGATTCATTTCTTTTAATAAAAGTTTTTTTTTTTTTGGATTTTCGAAATTGATAAATTTTTATACTTCTTATCTATTATCTTATATTTTCAGTTAACATGTTAATTATTTTAATATTACTTAAATTTATTATTTTTATGGAAGATTCAAATAGATCAAAATTGTAAATACTACTATTATAAAATCCCAAATTGAAAACAGTAAATGTATGTACAACATATAAAATTTGTTACTTAATTTGGAAAGCTAATGACAATTGAGTCGACAAATTTGCTAAACTGATCAATAGTCTTTTTTTAATAAAAAAATTGGTGAAATGAGTCCTTTGGATTGCAGATAAATTATCATGAGTTTTTTTAATATAAAAATTTATTTAAAAGATTTAATTATGCCTTTCTTATTCACCTTATAAAAGCCCTTACTGGAATAGTTCTGAACTAGCAAACTCTGTCCTCTTTTTTACTCAGGATATTTCATATCAAATTATCACTATAATGAGTCTAGCCATATATTGATGGGATATCACCTTTGCCTTTTCGTATGATGTATGTAAATACTTGGTATAAGTAATTAAGAATGTCCCATAATAGAACACTTTTTCTTCAAACAGTTTCGTTTTTGTGTGTTTATTGATTTGTTTCAAAAGTGAATCGTGTCGAGCTGATCGTTAACATCAAACCCCTTTTTACGTTTATTTAGGTTGATGTATATATTATCATTGATTTTGCTAATAGGTATGGTGTACTATATGTAAGAGAAGAAACAAGAATCATGATTAGAGCATGTAAGAATGACGAGTTTGGTCTTAATGTCTGCAGGATAAACAAGACCATTGCAAAGTACAAATTAGAAGTCGGAATAACCAAATCCGATGAAGAAGGCGTCACAACAATGGAGGTACATATTTAGCTAGTACCGCTAACTTGGATACTATACGTACATGATAATGTAATAAAATGAAACATTGACAAATAATTATATGCAATTCAACAATTCACAACCCTACTTATTATGAAATACCTAATTATATTCAGTAACTGTTAAAATAAGTGCACATTTTCTTGGTAATTCTAGAACTAAGATTTCTAGAATAAGTTGAAATAAGTAATCTAGAAATTTTACTAATTAAATCTAGAGAATACTAGAATATTTCTAAAAAAATCAAGATAAGTAGATATATCTAGTCAATGTGTGTAGAGACATCTAGAGATAATGTATAAATGTGTAGAGATCATGTATGTAGAAAAATGTAGAAATAGACATGTTTGTAGAACTATCCAGAAAATACCTTTGTACACATGTAGAAATACCTATGTAGAAGTATCTAGACAAATCCCTATGGTCATGTACATCTATAAATATGAGATGATGTACCATGTAATTTGTAACAACTAGAAATCCATCAATAAAAAGCTTTCTTCCAATTATTCCTACAACTCCTACTCTTCCGACTTCCAACTAATAAATAAATTCTTCTTCACAAAATACACACTTACTATTCCATACATTAACAGTGGTATCAGAGCCCGGTTCGGTCAAATACTGGGCGTGATACATGGCTACACCAACAACCGTAAATTTTTCATCAGTGCCTGTACCAGTATTCACTGGTGAAAACTATGACTTTTGGAGACAAAAGCTAAGGACATATTTTGTCTCCCAAAGTTTATGGAATATTGTCCAAAACGGAGTTGATATCCCTGAAGATACTTCCACTTTGTCCGAGCAACAACTAAAAGAATTGAAGGAGAAGCAACAAAGAGATGCACAAGCGCTATTCGTCATTCAACAAGCTGTAGGAGATACAATCTTCACAAGAATCTCAGATGCTGAAAGTGCGAAGAAAGCATGGGATACGTTGGAGGAGGAGTTCCACGGCAGCGAAAAGGTACGTTCTATAAAACTACAATATTTAAGAAGAGACTTTGAAACTTTGAAAATGAAGGATTTTGAGGCCATATGAGAATATTATGCAAGAATAAGAGAAATAATTAATCAAATGAAATTATATGGGGAAAATATATCTGATAAGAGAGTAGTAGAGAAAATACTTATTACTCTCACAGAAAAATATGACCCCATAGTTACAACAATGGAGCATGTGAAAGATCTATCAACTCTATCTGTCACTGAGTGGATAGGTGCTCTCGAAACCTATGAGAAAAGAATTAGTAGGCGCACTGAAGAGTCTGTAGAGAGTGCTTTCAAAACTAAATTCAATATAAGGCCTCAGAAACATAAAAATGATGGAAGAAAATTTAATCGAGAAAAGTTAAGAACTAAATCAAATACAAAATTAAATTATCCTCCATGTGGAACTTGCGGGAAAAAGAATCATCTAGAAAAAGATTGTTGGCACCGAGGAAAACCGCAATACAATAAATGCAAAAGATTTAGTCACATGGAGAAGGACTGTCGGGCTAGAGATGTCCATCAGGCAAACATCGCGGAGGAAAAGAGTGAGAACTTATTCTTCACAAGTGGAAGCTCGACAGAGAAGCCTCGTGACACGTGGTTCCTCGATAGTAGCTGTGGTAACCACATGACACCGTACAAAGACATTTTCTCCGAACTAGACACAAGTTTTCAATCCAAGGTGAGACTGGGAAACGACGACTTTCTAGAAGTAAAGGGCAAAGGAACTGTTGCCATGGAAACAAGAAAAGGTACGCGCTACATTAACAATGTTCTATTTGTACCTAACTTGGCACAGAATCTCCTCAGCATCGGACAAATGATGGAACGCGGTTACGTACTACACTTTGAGAAAGATACATGCACTATATATGACAAGACAGACAAAAATCTTGTGATAGCTTGAGTACAAATGCGAGATTGTCGAGATTTTCCAATACGTTGGAATTATAATATGGCACTGAAGGTCCAAACAGATGATTCATGGTTATGGCATAGAAGATTTGGACACTTCAACTATTGGGGTCTCAATATTCTTCATCAGAAAAATATGATGAGAGACCTGCCTAAAATCAAAGAAGCTGAAGAAGTATGTGAAGGATGCATGCTCGGGAAACAACACCGACAATCGTTTCCATCTGGAAAATCCTGGAGAGCCAAGGAAGCTTTGGAGTTAATTCACACAGATATATGTGGACCAATGAGGACTACATCTCATCACCAAAACAGGTACTTTATTCTCTTTATTGATGACTTTACACGAATGACTTGGGTATACTTTATGAAACAAAAATCGGAGGTTCCCAAGATATTCCAAAAATTCAAACAACTAGTAGAAAATCAAAGTAGCCGATGTATCAAAACAATCAGAAGGATCGAGGCAAAGAGTACACTTCTAAAGAATTCAACAAATTCTGTGAAGAGGAAGGCATAGAACATCAACTCACTGTTGGATATGCACCGGAGCAAAATGGCGTCTCAGAAAGAAAGAATAGAACCGTCATGGAGATGGCTCGGTCAATGTTAAAAGAAAAAGGGCTTCCGAATACATTCTGGGCAGACGCGGTATATACTACGGTCTATCTACTCAATAGGTGTCCTACCAAGGCAGTACAAGACAAAACGCCGGTGGAAGCTTGGAGTGGAAGAAAACCATCTGCGAAGCATCTTAGAATTTTCGGATGCATATGCTACGCTCATATTCCGGACCAAAAACGAAGTAAACTAGATGAGAAGACGGAACGAGGTATATTCTTGGGTTATAGCACTGAATCCAAAGGCTACTGAGTCTATAATCTCAAGACAAAGAAGCTCATCATCAGTCGCGACGTGGAGTTCGATGAAAACGCTGCATGGAATTGGGAAGAAAAAAAAATAGAAAAGAAAAACATATACATGCTTACAACTATACCAAGTGGAGAACCCAATACTGGAGAAAACACTGAGGCACCAAATCCTCCAGCTACTCCACAACCTATTCCGCTGCAAGAAAATTCACCTGAATCAACACCAAGAAAAGTAAGATCTTTAAGAGAAATATACGAGAGATGCAACTACGTAAACATAGAGCCCGAAAGCTTTGCAGCGGCTGCCAAGCAAGAAGTTTGGATGAAAGCTATGGAAGAAGAAATAAAGATGATCGAGAAAAATGATACATGGGTATTGGGTGAAAAACCAAAAGATAAAGAAGTCATAAGAGTAAAGTGGGTCTACAAGACAAAACTCAAACCTGATGGCTCAATACAAAAACACAAGGCAAGACTTGTGGCAAAAGGATACTCACAGGTACCTGGAATTGACTACAACGAGACGTTTGCTCCTGTGGCACGACTTGATACCGTTAGAGCATTGATTGCTCTAGCAGCACAAAAGAAATGGAGACTCTATCAACTAGATGTAAAATCAGCTTTCTTGAATGGATTCCTTAAAGAAGACATATACGTGGAGCAACCACAAGGGTTCGTGGTAGAAGGTTCGGAAGACAAAGTGCTAAAACTGAAAAAAGCACTATATGGACTAAAACAAGCACCATGGGCTTGGTACAGTCGAATCGACAAATACTTCATAGATCGAGGATTCAGGAGGAGTAAAAGTGAGCCAACTCTCTACATTAAGAATCAAGGTAACACTGATACTCTTATAATTTCTCTATACGTAGACGATCTCATATACACTGGAAATAATGAGAAAATGATTAAAGAATTCAAAGAAGATATGATGAAAGCATTCGAGATGACCGACTTGGGCTTGATGCACTATTTTCTCGGTATCGAGATAAGTCAAGATGATGAAGGAATTTTCATCTCTCAAAAGAAATACACGGAGGATCTTCTAAACAAATACAAGATGAGTACCTGCAAATCAGTTGCTACTCCTTTGGCGAACAATGAAAAATTACAAAAAGAAGATGGGACTGGTGAAGCGGATCCATCACAATATAGAAGTCTAATTGGAAGCCTGTTCTATTTAACAGCCACAAGACCTGACATTCTATATGCAACAAGTCTACTATCAAGATTTATGCAATCTCCAAGTCAAAAACATTATGGAGCAGCAAAGAGGATTTTACGATACTTACGAGGAACAAAAGACTTGGGGATCCAGTATAAGGCGACCGAAGATGCAAGACTGTTTGGATATACAGATAGTGATTGGGCCGGATCAGTTGACGACATGAAGAGCACTTCAGGGTATACATTCACACTCGGATCTGGAGTATTCTCATGGGCGTCAAAGAAGCAAGAAACAGTTGCTCAGTCAACTGCAAAAGCTGAGTACGTAGCAGCATCTAATACAACTAGTCAAGCGATATGGCTAAGAAGAATATTTGAACACATGGGAGAGCAACAAGATGGGCCGACTGAAATCTACTGTGATAGTAAGTCAGCTACTGCTATCGCCAATAATCCAGTCTATCACAGTAGAACTAAGCACATTGCCATAAAATATCACTTCATAAGAGAAGCAATATCGGATAAGAAGATAAAGCTAAAGTTTTGCATAAAAGAGGAACAACTGGCTGATATCTTCACGAAGGCTTTACCAAGACAAAGGTTCGAGTTCCTTCGGGAAATGCTTGGAATCACAGAAAAGTGCACTTAGGAGGAGTGTTAAAATAAGTGCACATTTTCTTGGTAATTCTAGAACTAAGATTTCTAGAATAAGTTGAAATAAGTAATCTAGAAATTTTACTAATTAAATCTAGAGAATACTAGAATATTTCTAAAAAAATCAAGATAAGTAGATATATCTAGTCAATGTGTGTAGAGACATCTAGAGATAATGTATAAATGTGTAGAGATCATGTATGTAGAAAAATGTAGAAATACACATGTTTGTAGAACTATCTAGAAAATACCTTTGTACACATGTAGAAATACCTATGTAGAAGTATCTCCCTATGGTCATGTACATCTATAAATATGAGATGATGTACCATGTAATTTGTAACAATTAGAAATTCATCAATACAAAGCTTTCTTCTAATTATTCCTACAACTCCTACTCTTCCGACTTCCAACTAATAAATAAATTCTTCTTCACAAAATACACACTTACTATTCCATACATTAACACTAACATCTCCATTTTGCAGATGTGGAGAAATGAAATTGAGAACTTGAGGAAAACAGTTGATGCTCTTGAAGCAAGAGACAAGTGTGTTTTCATATCTGATTTGCCAATACATAAATTTCTATATATCATCACTAATTAATATTTTCCTCCATTTAATTAATTAATTATTCACCATAATATTATCTTATATTTTGTAGGCATTTTGCTGGAGAAAATCTAGCAGGTTTAGGCATGAAAGATTTGAAACAAATTGAACGCCAGTTAAGAGTTGGGGTGGAACGCATTCGCTCTAAGAAGGTTAATTTTCTAATTGCTATATATATATATATATATATATATTTAATTTTAAGTACAAAATAAAAGAAAGAAAATTACAATAAACTTTTAGTTCTTGTCAAGAATTATAACGTTTATTATAAAGTGAAATAATTAACGTACTCACATATTGTTATTCTCCAGAGACGTATAGTTGCCGAACACATAAATTATCTAAAGAAAAAGGTAAGTTTCTAAAATTAAACCTTTATAAATTCGAGTTTAATTTATGTATTAACCACAAATAAGTGCTATGTACCTAAAAGAACAGCAAATTCAATGATCAAAATATCCTTTTCTTGCTTGTTAATGCAGCAAAAAGACCTTCAAGAAGAGAACAACAATCTCCAAAAGAAAGTGAGCATTTTAAGATTGATACTTTTTGTCATTTTACATTTTCTATTTTAAAAAAAAACCTATCATTTTGTATTTCACTTTATATATGTACGATAGCTATATATAATCCATAACAACTTTATATTTTTAGAAATTCATTGTAATCCATAAATGAAATTGACTACGAGATAAATGTATCATTTTGAAATAGAGAATCTTAAATAATGATTTCCCCCCTATCTTGATCAATTTGATTTCTATGATGCTTTTTTCCTTTTCATTTTCGGTGCTGTTTGAGTGAAGCTACATGAGCTTCAAGAAGCGAGCACAAGCTCAATAATTTTAGAGTCAGATGCAACCAGGGTCTTTCAAGGGTGAGTATACCAGTCCAATTTGTTAGCATCACTATTTCATAAACTTACACCTCATGTCTAAAATTCTTGTCAAGATTGCTTCATATCGGTGACAAGAACAACAACACTTACTTTAAAATCGATTATTACTGTTTTTAGAGTGTCTATATATCAATCATATGACAAGTAAATTTTATATTAATTGATTTGGGTTCTACATAACATGTAACATTTTCCAATTACACAAACGGATGTGCACCACATGAACAATCATGTAGTTTTGATGTGAAAAGAGAAAATACTTATTTTTAATTTCTTTTTCTTTATTTTCTCCTTCTCTATTTGTGCTTTTGCTACTACTCAATTGTAAACGTATTGCAAATCAACACGATTGTAAATGTAGTGCACATCCACCTTTGTAATAGAAAATAGTATATAATCATGTAACAGTCTATTTGAACAAAGGTTTTTTTCCACCAACAGAATTTTCCTTGTTTATGAATGGTCTCTTAGTCCAAATCTCCTGTAACACAATTGTGAAATACTTGTTACACACACAAATGCGTAACACTCACTAATCAATTTTTTTCTCCACATCACTGTTTTGTCTCTCCATCCTAACCATTTGTTTATATACACTTGTCACATGTACGTGCGTGTCAAAGAAAGTGTTACACAATTGGATAACAAAATATTTGGATTGGTGTTTGCGGGCTGGTTTTTACATTTAAGTAAGATATATTTCACATATATTCACTAACTTTTTTATCTATCTTCCCTAGGATTCAATGAAAAATTCATTATGGTTCATCAGCTGGTTGATAGTTTGATTTGTCAGAACCTTCAAAATTATGAAGGCTGGAGCCTTGGGGAGGAGCAAAGTAGATTAGATCTGAACTTTCTTTTATCTTTGGTTTGATTTTTGCCTTTTTCCAACTTTTCAACACTATGGATTGTTCATTTGGGTGTACCTTCTTAATGTGAATACGACTTCGGTCTCTTAATTTTCTTCACTTCAAATATTCATTACTTTGATCACTCAAAATACCGCTAAATTGCATTTTTGGTGCACTAAACGGGAATATACCTTTTTCTTAAACAGAAAGGTTGTATGTTGTTTGAGCACAAAAAAGTGAGAGATTTGGCAATTTGAGTATAAATTATGCCGAAAAATTCAAATACTGCCGAAATGTCTATGTAGCATCTAATTTTTTGCATTTTTTTTGTTTGGTGGGAAAGTTGCATAGGTAACACCCAAATTTGGAGGGGAATGAGAGAAAAAATGGAAATTGCCACCAACTCCCATGTGAAGATAAAATTGAAAATATTGAAATTGTATATGTCAAAGTAGTTTCTAGTTTGAAAAAAGTAATTATGTGAAACAAATTAATATATAGAAAAATTCGAATCTAGTTAGAAAAATATTTAAAAATTATCAAAAAAGTTAAAAAAAAAAACTGATTAAAGAAATTTAAAAATAAAAAAAAATTAAAAATTATATCCTAAACTTACTTAAATTTTTTTAAAAAAAATCATGGAGATTTCTTTTTCCACTGACAAAAAATAAAGAATTAAAAACTAAAAAAAAAAAAGAAAATAAAATAAAATTATAAAAAAATTCAATTTTTTGAAAAACAAATCATAAGATAATAGAAAAAAATTAAAATCATACAAAAATGTTAAATACTAGAAACATTAAAAAATATTTCTTCAACAAATTTTAAATTGAGAAAATAATTTTTAAGTGATGTCAAAATATTTCATTGACAAAATTAAATTGATTAAAAATAAAAAAAATTGAAAAATGAGAAGAAAGAATTTAGAATGAACCAAAAAATTAAAAAAAATAAGAAAAGAAAATCAAAACAATTTTGAAAATTCAGATAACAAGAAAAAAAATTAAAAAAAAATTAGAGAAATAGAATGAAAGAAAACAAAATTAAATCTTTTTGACAATTAAAAAAATAGTAAAATTTAGAATATAAAGGAAAAAATAATTTAGTTTGAATTTTATGCATAAATTATTATAAATTTGATTTAATTTTTTGTATAATTCTACTATTATTTATAGATATATTAATTATAGAAATTTTATTTATAATAAATAAAAAAATAACTTAGATAAAATATTTAAATTAGAATTCTTCCATTTTTCGGGTTAACCAAAGAAGTTCATTACATGAGTTTTAAACTGAAATTTGGATTCCATTTGGATTAATAATCCGTTTTATTTCGTTTTATCTTTTTTCCCACCTTCAGAAGAAAAAATTCACCTTATCATTAGAATTTTCTGAAAGGTAACTATCTCGGTTTCGTAAATTTTAAATAACTCAAACAAACCAAAAAAAAAAAGAAAACCAAATTGAATGTATTTGAGTTCAATTTTCAAATTAAAAGTCAATTTTCCCACTACATGCAAAAAACCCCAAATTGAAGGTTAATTTTGTTGCCAAATAGAAAAAAAAAATCCCAAATTCAAATTAATTTTTCCGCCAAATGACATTTTTTGATGGAATGTACTCAAATTGTCAAATTTCTCACTTTTAGTGCTCAAATTGGCAACATGAATGCCTTTTGTTTTTTTTTTTGAAAAAACGTGCACTCACTTTTAGTGTACTAAAAATGCAATTTAACTCTTATAATACCATCAAAAGATTCACAACTATTATGTGTTGCTCCACATCAATAACTGCATTCAAAATATCATCAAGCGATAAGTAAAAATAAATTCCCACTAAAAAAGATAAGTAAACACAAATGCATTGTTGAATTTTCAGAAAAATTTAAAAGGGGATGACATATCCAATTATGAAGAAAATATTTTATTAGAATATATTTTCACCAAATGTGTATCAACGGAATTTTTAAGAGAAAAATTCAAAAATATAAAAAAACAAAGAATCTAAATTTTCCACCTACATTTTCAAAATCTGAAGAAATAGTTATTATGTAGAAAAAATCTTGCAAAAGATTGAAAAAAAATAGTTTTTTTATACTATTCATAATTAGACGGTTCCATAAAAATGTCATTGCATCCAATCCATCTTCTAATGGAACTTTGGGTTTTCGGGCTCATTCGTTGAATAGGTGTGCTAAGTATCCATACAAGTCAGTGAAAAGTAAAAAAACTAAAACTAATTGGCAAGTATCCATACATAGGCACTTCATAAATTTTGGCTGCAAATGTGTGGTCATACACAGCTGTATCAAACACCATGTCACCGCGATGGTCAAAAACAACATATTTTCCAAATTTCAGATCATGAATACCTACAAAGTAGTGCCACTCCTCACGCTCACAGACAAGTCTTCCATTCATTCATTCAACCCCAAACTTGTGGGTACCAAGGATGGTTCTTACAGCTAACCGAGATTGAGTGGTCAAATCGGCACAGTGCACAAAGGGGATTGGAAATGGCTGTACAATATGATTCAACAACAATGCAAGTACAGTTATACAATTGTATTACTAAAATACAATGTGCAAATGTGTTTCTTTTAAATAAGGTATTTGCGAGCACTTGGCATTTTGACATCTTCTGTTAAAATTTTGAAAAGTAATACGCCTATTTTAGGACAAATGTCACTTATATTCCTTAAAGTATTACGTTTGTCTCACTTACATCTCTAAAATAAAGTTTATTACGCTACCGTCCCTAAAGTAATAATTTTGTCTCACTTTACTCCTTTCCGGTGGAGATTGAACGGAAATTGAGCAAGTGTACTACACACACCGACCAACTAAAATTTTCCTGTTTCACTTTGGTTCCTTTTCTGGAATTTTTGTCTCACTTTGATCGTTTGTTTTATTTTTACATTTTCACCCCCTAAAAAAGCCGTAACAACTTCAATTTGGCATCCAAAAATGCTCGGAATGGACTCATTTTTTCTCTATCAAAAATTAAAAAATTAACTTGACAAACAAAAAAATCCTCACAAAAATGGCTGCAAGTACATGCTATTGTGAAAAGTGGGCCAAGTTAAGGTATTCATGGACCGACTCCAACCCTAGTTAGTTAAATACGGGTTGGAAAAAATTTGTCATCTATTACGTACGACTATATTACGAAATTTTTTAGAAAGTTACGGTGAAAATTTTGGCTAAAAATATGTGAACAAGAAATAAATAGACTCGCAAATGTACAAGTATAATACGGATACAAATAAATTATTCGGGAGTAAAAATACGACTTATTTGTATATGAATTTGATTGATATATTTGTTTTACTTGATTATATTTATACAAATAATACTTTATCCAAAAATTGAGTATTACACAATTAAAAACCTACAAACTTCGGTAATCTATCCAAATATAAATTATTGTCAACTAGATACTCATATAAACTATTATTTTTATAAAATAAAAGCATGTACAAGCAATATACCATTCAAATCCATATAAACATAAGCTGAATTTTAACCCCCGAATAACTCAGTTGTATCTGTATCAGGTTGGGTTGGTTCTATTCCCCGGGTGGCTCGTGGCAGTGGAATTTAAAATTTAAACGTACAACTACCCAAAACAGGAATAATGGTGTGCTCGATTATGCTATAAAGAAGGTTACGAGAATTTTTACCTCTCGATTAAATTCTCGCAGCAACGATTCGGATCTTTTCAACCCTGTGATGCAAGTTCACACGATTTCTTGGAGGAAATCGCCCGTCAATCGTATCCTCAGTGTTAGTGCTCCAAAAGTCGCACCTCTAAGATGTATCCACACCTCATTCAAGTCACCACCTACTTCGTTATTGGTGCTAGCCAACGAAATAGATCTAAGTCTAAAACCTAGGCTCGATTATGTGAAGAGATGGAATATGTGAATTGTTGAGTTCAACACATGAAAAAACGATGTCGTATTGTAACAAGGTAGGGGGCGATTTTGTGCTCAAGGATGACAAGGAAAAACTCTCTTCTTTTTCCAGCTAGGGTTCGAATTTTTCACTCATTGGAGGCTTAGGGTTTTAGTTTTGCATTCACAGGGCTAAACCCATCAATTAAACATTCCCATATAATTAAAAGTCATTTAATTATATATATTGCTTATACCAATTGGCTTATTTATTTAACTTGGGTCACGCCCAACAAAATAAACTACTTGGACTCCACTAGGTCCATTAATTTAATTAATTCAACAAGATTAATTAAAATAGTCGAATTAATTGAATCGCCTCAATTAATTCATATTCCTTATGAGGAAAGGACTAGACTTTTCTAATTTCCTCAATTTTCTCAAATTGATTAATCACATCATTTAAGCAGTGACTCTCACGAGTTAAGTGTCTGACCCCTTAGGCTTGTCTACTATCTAGTAGTAAGTACACTTTCCCAAAGTGCTAGTGTGGTTTCCTAAAATAGAAAGTACTAGATCAAATCATTCTTTTGATTTAATCAAGCCTCTAATTAATCACCATATTAATTCTCGGCACTTACAAATCGTGGTTACTGTCTAGCAATTGGCCACGAAGACCTAGATAAAGACGAATGTAAAGATACGCCTTTCGTGATCTTGATCCTTGTATATGTAAGATCCCTCCATCTAATCTCCCGATTGAATCTAGAGCAGTGGCTAAGGTCGAAGCTCAATTAATTCAATAACTATGTTTCCCAAATACAGTGAGACTTTTGACTATCTAAATGAGGAAACCCTACGCCTCTTTAGCTATCATACTTCGGCCGAAGATCCATAAAGTCGATTCACTATGTAAACATAGGAGATTCATTGACAAGACTAATATTAGAGATATATCCCATCTTGATTCTCACGTGCCTTCATACACAATCAGCCCATGTCTGATTTTTCCCATTTGTGATCATCTAAGTAATCATGTAACAAACCAAGACATGTTCGATTGTCCATAAGACATCCAATAGAACCTCAGGTTTTAAGGATTACTCTTATACTACAAGACCACTCGAAGTTCCAGATTCGACTGGGATTCCATTTAATGGAACTTCCATAGGGTTGTTTAGTATACCTATTCCCACAATAGGAACCCTCATACATGCATAGGCTTTCACCGTGCCAATATCTATGGAACGAGATACACTCTATCAAGAGTATGCATCATATAAGCAAGTCTTTTGGGTCTCATCAATATCCTTTCATCTCAAGAGCCCATTCACGACTTGGAACATATGTTTAAGGATCACAACCTTGAAGACATATTCCATCATTGTCATTCCCGATGCGCAATGATGTGCCATAGCTATGTGTGATCCTTCGGGACTTTATTCTAAGTTAAGACCAAGCTATGTACGCGAATAAGACTTTATTCTAAGTTAAGACCAAGCTATGTACGCGAATAAGACTTTATTCTAAGTTAAGACCAAGCTATGTACGCGAATAAAGAAAGCCAAAGGATTAACAATATTTAAATGAAAAAGATCGTTCAACTAAAGAAATTATTACATAGAATGGCACCCAAAATTGGTGCACCGGGCATAAACTCAAACAATCTCCCACTTGCCCTAGTGCCAACTGCCCCCAATGTACTTGAGGCCCATTCTCCTTACATATCCTTCAAATACTTTTTAGTTTAAGGGTTTGGTGAGCGGGTCCGCCACATTGTCTGTCGAGTCCAAACGTTCCACTCGAATGTCGCCTCTCCCAATGATCCCTCTAATCAAGTGATATCACCTTTATATGTGCTTGGATTTCTGATGAGACATTGCCTCCTTTGCTTGTGCAATAGCCCCGTTGTTATCGCAGTACAAAGGTACTGTGTCTACAACGGAAGAAACTACACCCAATTTTTGGATGAAGTTCCTAATCCAAACACCTTCCTTTGCAGCCTCTGAAGCTATGATATATTTTGCCTCAGTGGTAGAGTCCGCCACAGTTGCTTGCTTGGAACTTTTCCAGCTGACGGCTCCTCCATTAAGCAGATAAACAAATCCCGAGACCGACTTCGAGTTGTCCCCATCTGTTTGGAAACTCGAATCTATATATCCCTCTAACTCCAATTTTCCATGTCCGTATATCAAAAACATGTCCTTAGTCTTGTTAAGGTACTTAAGAATCGTTTTTGCTGCATTCCAGTGTTTCTCACCGGAATCAGCCTGATAACGGCTGCATACACTCAATGCATACGCTACATCAGGTCTTGTGCATATCATCGCGTACATTATACTACCTATAACCGAGGCATAAGGTATGTGGGACATTCTTACTCTTTCTTCTTGAGTCTTAGGAAACATCGACTTGGAAAGTGTAATCCCATGTCCCATTAGCAAGAATCCTCTCTTGGATTACTATCATAAATCTCTTAAGTATGCGATCGATACACGCGGATTGAGAAAGTCCCAGAAGCTTACTCGATCTCTCTTGGTATATCTTCATACCAAGTATGTAGGATGCTTCTCCCATATCCTTCATGGAAAATTGTTTAGAGAGCTATACTTTAGTCGATTGCATCATTCCAATATCGTTTCCAATCAAAAGAATATCATCAACGTAAAGTAGGAGAAACGTAACCGCGCTCCCACTAACCTTCTTGTACACTCAAGCCTCTTCAACGTTTTGCACATATCTATACTCTTGTATGACAGTGTCAAATCGTTTATTCTAGCTTCGAAAAGCCTGCTTTAATCCATAAATGGACCTTTGGAGCTTACACACTTTGTGTTCGCTCATCTCGAATGTAAAGCCCTCTGGCTGTTGCATGTATGTCTCTTCCTCAATCTCTCCATTAAGGAATGCAATCTTTACATCCATCTGTCAGATCTCAAATCGAGATATGCAGATATAGCAAGTAGAATCCTAATGGATTTCAGCATCGCCACTGGCGAGAAGGTTTCCTCATAGTCAATACCTTGTCTCTGAGTGAATCCTTTTGTCATAAGGCGTGCCTTATAGGTTGCCACCGCTCCATCGAGTCCAAACTTCCGCTTGTAGACCCACTTACAACCATTGGGCTTCATGCCCTCTGGTGGGTCCACCAAGGTCCATACCTTGTTGAAGTCCATTTCAGACTTCATGGCTTCTAGCCATTTTCCCGAATCAATGTCAGACATTGCTTCCTTATAACTCTTTGGGTCAGAGTCTAAGGAAGGATCTTTTGAGTTCTTTTCTTCCAATAGGCCAAGCCATCTTTCAGGCTCCTTTAAAACTCTTTCATATCTCGTCAAAGGTTGTGTGTTCTCATTAGATATATCGAAATTAGCTTCATTGGTGTCGGGTGGGTTATTTTGTACTCCTTGATTCGAATCACTTTGACTCATCTCATCAAGTTCTACAGCTTCACCTTTCCTATCCAAAAGAAATCCTTTTTCTAGGAAATTGGCGTTTCTTGAAACAATCACCTTTTGTTCAGTAGAGTTGTAGAAGTAGTATCCAATAGTTTCCTTTGGATATCCTACAAAATAACACAAAGAGGATTTGGGATCCAATTTGTCTCCCACTAAATGCTTTACATAAGCGGGGCACCCCTATATTCTCAAGTGAGCATACGAGGGTGATTTTCCACACCAAGTTTCATACGGGGTCTTGGGCACAGCCTTGGACGGCGCCCTATTCAATAGATAGGTTGCCGGTTCAACATCATAGCCCCACATGGACTTAGGAACTTCAGTGAAACTCATCATGGATCGAACCATATCCAACAATGTTCGATTCTTACGCTCGGCTACCTCGTTATGTTTAGGCGTGCCTGGCGGAGTCCACTGTGAGAGAATCCCATTCTCTTTAAAATAATCAATGAACTCGAAAGACAAGTATTCTCCTCCCCGATCAGATCGAAGAGCTTTAATACTTTTTCCAAGTTGCTTCTCTACCTCATATCTAAACTCCTTAAATTTCTCAATGGATTCAGATTTATATATCATCCGATATACGTAACCATACCGAATGATCGTTGGTGAAGGTTATGAAGTAGCTAAACCCTCCTCGAGCATTTGTGCTCATAGGGCCGCACACGTCCGCATGGAACAAGTCCAATGGACTTGTGGCTCATTCCGCTTTACCCAAAAATGGAAACTTAGTCATTTTCCCTTTGAGACACGATTGTCAAATTCTCAACTCATCTAAGTCTTGGAGACCTAAATGAGTTGCCAAGCTTCGAAATCTTTCTTTAGAGATATGACCTAGTCTCTCGTGCCACATTAGTGCGTTTGCTTGATTATCTCGTTTACGTTTATTTCTTTGTTTAACATTGAGATTAGAAATTGTTGGGGAAACAGTATAAACTCCATCTTGAAATTTTGATTCCATAATAAGAAATGATTCATAAGACAAAAATAAATTTTTATTACGAATCTCAAAACAATAACCCTCTCGATCCAAAACCGAAATCGAGATAATGTTTCTTATTATTTCAGGAACAAAATAAATAGAATTTAATACTAAATTTCTATCTTCTATCCCTAAGTAGATCGTCCCCACGGCCTTGGCAGCAACCCGTGCTCCATTTCCCATTGGTAGGGTCATGTCTCCTCTACTTAGCTCCTTGATTCTTGTCATCTCATGCAAGTTATTGCAGATATGAACTCCACATCCAGTGTCTGGAATCCAAGAAGAATCGTTAACTGAGAAGTTAATTTCAACAAAGAACGTACCTTGAGTTGGAGGCTCTTTGTAGTTCCTTTGCTAGTGCCCAGTCTTTCCACATTTGAAGCACTTATCCGATTTAGCTTTCTTACCCTTCTTGATGACTCCTTTGCCTTTCAGTTTCTTAGTCTTGTTCTTCTTCTTGTTACCTGTCTTAGGTTTAGAAGATGAATTCATAAGAAGCACTGGCTTGTCTTTCTTTATTGTGCTTTCAGCCGTCTTCAGCATGTTCAACAACTCAGGAAGCTTAGCTTCAAGTTGATTCATGTTGAAGTTGACCACAAATTGGTCATAAGAACTAGGGAGTGACTGTAGGACCAAGTCCGTAGACAACTCGTCATTAAGCACCACACCAAAATTAGCCCACTTTTCAATTAGCCCTATCATCTTGAGCACGTGCGCACTTACATTAGAGCCATCAGTCATGCGAGCCCTGAAAAGCTCCTTTGAGATTGCAAATCTCTCTCTCCTAGATTTAGTACCATACAGCTCTTGTAGATAGAGAAGAATCGATGCAGATTTCTCGATGGTCTGGTGTTGCCTTTGCAACTCATTGCTCATTGAAGCCAACATGAGACATCGTACTTGCATGTCATATTCCTTCCATTGCTGGTACTGGAACTTCTCATCATCAGATGAGTCCTCTTTCGGCTTCTCTTGAACTGGTATATCAAGGATATACACCCTTTTCTCAGACAAAAGGATACTCTTGAGGTTACGAAACCAATCTTCAAAGTTGGGACCTGTTAGTTTGTTTGTTTCGAGAATTTTTTTGAATAGATTAGACATATCGCGTTATCTACAAAATGTACGAGGCAGACAATAAGTAACGGATTTTCAAATAAAATTCTTATACAATTTGGTCTTTAATTGTACAACTCTCCCACTATTTTTCCAAATCCCACCACCCTCTTGGTGTGATTCGAAGAATATTTAATTCTTTAGTGGGTTTGAGATCTATCCAAACTTCATCATATGCCCCATTTTCTGAGCTAACATATGACTAGTTCGAATAGTAGCCTTACCGGGCCTTCCATCTTCCTTGATAGTTCTCAAGATCTTTTTCCTCATCTTTCGCATGTGCCCCATTTTCTGAGCTAACACATGGTAGTCGATGTTAGGCTCGACCCATCAAATATCCCGTGGTCAATCATCAATTCCATTTTCCCTATTTTCTGATCTAAGTAATGAAACCAATTATCCCATAGGGTATCTTATGCTTAGTAATGCTCACAGCCTTTCTTAGGTTCAACCCACCCCATTTTCTGAGCAAATGGATTTGAACTTCATCGGCATATCACATGGCAATTACGTATGATGGAAGAAATGGAAATAGAACTCCAATTCTATTCCCACATTAGCCTAATATGTTTCAAGGAGGGAATTACATTGCATACAAATAGGTCTCATCAGTATTACAATTATCTTGTTTAGTTATCTATCCTATGCATGCATCTCAGAATATATCACATATCGTATCGGAAAGATAATAAACATCCCATAAAGCGGTAAATTGAGGATGAACCACCTTGAGCCCTAACCTACTACCCACTGAGCCAAAGTGGGCCAAGACATTCTAGAAAGAAAAAACAACTAGTCTATTACAATGGGTTCCACCACAGCATACAAGCCTTCAAGTCTTGGCTTCGTCTTTGATTACATAGTCTATCAACTACTACGAATCTACTTGACAGAAAAGTAAAAGCCAAATTGGCTATTTTTACAACTCTAGAATATTAGATTCAATAAAAACCAAACAACATAGACTAGGCTCTTGGTTCATGCATGCTAAAGAACAAACATATATATATATATGCGATATCCAAAATTTACCCATCTGTCGTCTAAATAAAATTGCAAATTTCATTGGGATAATATCGATTTCCAATTTCCAAAACCTTTTTTAGAAATTACAGGTCTTTAAACAATCAACTGGGGTCAGGTTCTTGGGTTACCCGACCTTTCGGCATCAAAAAAAGAGAAAACAATTTCGACCCCAGTCTGCTGCTCGCGCTCGAGTGCCAGCACACCCATGCTTAGGCGCCAACCTGGCGGAGTCCAGGCTTCAATATTGCAGCGCCCAGGCACCACTGACAGAGGCGAGACCACTAGGTCTCGCCGGCCAGCGCCTAGGCGCCAGTCACCCCACGCCTCGGCGCGGGTGACAGCACCTGTTGTTGTACGGGATTTATCCCCTTTTCAACCATGAGTGATTCGTTCAATCAATGACGGACGAATTCGATCCCACCTTTGGCTCGATCATCTTGCGCGTCCTACCACCGGTGATTCCAAATAAATCCACACACACCCAAGATTCATCATTTTCAATTGAATTTTCAAAACTAAAATCGTTTTTCACAAAAAACAATCAATATATCCCAATCGAGAAATCAATTATTCTAAACGACGAACATATTTTTTAACATGCACCAATTTACATTCGCTTAAATAAAATATACTAACACATAATATAGCTTAATTAAGCCAGCCATGGCTCTGATACCACTTTTGGGTTGGTTCTATTCCCCGGGTGGTTCATGGCAGCGAAATTTAAAATTTAAACGTACAACCACCCTAAACAGAAATAATGGTGTGCTCAATTACGCTATAAAGAAGGTTATGAGAATTTTTACCTTTCGATTAAATTCTCACAGCAATGATTCGAATCTTTTCAACCCTGTGGTGCAAGTCCACACGATTTCTTGGAGGAAATCGCTCATCAATCGTATCCCCGGTGTTAGTTTTCCAAAAGTCGCACCTCTAAGATGTATCCATACCTCGTTCAAGTCACCACCTACTTCATTATTGGTGCCATCCAACGAAATAGATCTAAGTCTAAAACCTAAGCTCGATTATGTGAAGGGATGGAATATGTGAATCGTTGAGTTCAACAAATGAACAAAACAATGTCGTATTGGAACAAGGTAGGGGGCGATTTTGTGCTCAAGGATGACAAGGAAAATATCTCTTCTTTTTCCAGCTAGGGTTCGAATTTTTCACTCATTGGAGGCTTAGGGTTTTAGTCTTGCATTCACATATATATAGAATACGAGTCCTAGAAACCTAATCCAACTGCAAGCCTTGGAGAAGAAGAAACCTTTTTCTTCTTCACCAAGAATTAGAACCCCCTTCATCTTTGGGCTAAAAAATCGGCCACCATCCCTTAATTGGATTCCAAGAATTAATTCTTGACTTCATATTTAATTATAGGCTAAACCCATCAATTAAATATTCCCATATAATTAAAACTCATTTAATTATATATATTTCTTATTCCAATTGGCTTATTTATTTAACTTGGGCCAAGCCCAACTAATTAAAATACTTGGACTCTACTAGGTCCATTAATTTAATTAATTCAACAAGATTAATTAAAATAGTCAAATTAATTGAATCGCCTCAATTAATTCATATTCCTTATTAGGAAAGGACTAGACTTTCCTAATTTTCTCTATTTCCTCAAATTGATTAATCACATCATTTAAGCAGTGACTCCCACGAGTTAAGTATGTGACCCCTTAAGCTTGTCTACTATCTAGTAGTAAGTACACTTTCCTAAAGTGCTAGTGTGCTTTCCTAAAATATAAAGTACTAGATCAAATCATTTCTTTGATTTAATCAAGCCTCTAATTAATCATCATATTAATTCTCGGCACTTACAAATAGTGGTTACTGTCTAGCAACGGGCCACGAAGACCTAGATAAAGATGAATATAAAGATACACCTTTCATGATCTTGATCCTTGTTTAAGTAAGATCCCTCCATCTAATCTCCCGATTGAATCTAGAGCAGTGGTTAAGGTCGAAGCTCTATTAATTCAATAACTATGTTTCCCAAATACGGTGAGATCGACTTTCGACTATCTAAATGAGAAAACCCTACGCCTCTTTAGATATCATACTTCGGCCAAAAATTTCCAAAGTCAATTCACTATGTAAACATAGGAGATTCACTGACAAGACTAATGTCAGAGATAGTTCCCATCTTGATTCTCACGTGCCTTCATACACAATCAACCCATGTCTGATTTTGTCCATTTGTGATCATCTAAGTAATAATGTAACAAACCAAGACATGTTCAATTGTGCATAAGACATCCAATGGAACCTCAGGTTCTAAGGATTACTCTTATACTACAAGACCACTCGAAGTTCCAGATTCGACTAGGATTCCATTTAATGGAACTTCCCTGGGGTTATTCAGTATACCTATTCCCATAATAGGAACCCTCATACATGCATAGGGTTTCACTGTGCCAATATCTATGGAACGAGATACACTCTATCAAGAGTATGCATCATATAAGCAAGTCTTTTGGGTCTCATCGACATCCCTTCATCTCGACGAGCCCATTCACGACTTGGAACATATGTTTAAGGATCACAGCCTTGGAGACATATTCCATCACTGCCATTCCCGATGGGCACTGATGTCCCATAGCTATATGTGATCTTCGGGACTTTATTCTCAATTAAGACAAAGCTATATACACGAATAAAGCATACCAAAGGATTCACTTTATTTATATGAAAAAGATCGTTCAACTAGAGTTATTATTACATAGAATGGAGCTCAAAATTGGTCCAGGCATAAACTGTAACATATCATACTCGTACATCTACGAATCTTTGTATTTCACATTCGCGTATTTTTTAGTCTATTTTTTCACCGTAACTTTCTAGAAAATTTCGTAATATATTCGTACGTATTAAATGATGAATTTTAGCATCCCATGTTTAACTAACCAGGGTTGAAATCGGTCCATGAACACCTTAACTTGGACAAGTTTCTACAATAGCATGTAGCTGCAACCATTTTTGTGAGGGTTTTTTATTTTTCAAGTTAATTTTTAGTTTTGGATAGAGAAAAAATGAGGCCATTCCAAGCATTTTTGGGCGCCAAAATGAGTTATTCCCGCTTTTCAGGGGGTAAAAATGTAAAAAATAAAAAAAGAACTAAAGTGAGATAAAAATTCCAGAAAAGGGATCAAAGTGAAACAGGAAAACCTTAGTTGACCGCGTGTGTAGAACACTCGATCAATTTTCTTTCAATCTCAACAGAAACGACAAAAGTGAGATAAAATTATTACTTTAGGGATGGTAGCATAGTAAACTTTACTTGAGGGACGTAAGTGAAACGTAATACTTTAAGGACTATAAGTGACATTTGTTCCATATTTTATAAGCCAAATGTGTATACTTTACAAGCATTTAAAACGAAACACAAAGACAAACACATTGTCAACAGGTCTCACAGGTTGCGCAACTTTTACAAACAAAAAGAATGAAACAAAAATCATATAACACATGAAGTACATAAAATTACACAAATTATTTTGGGTTAAAAATTAATTTTTTCAGAATACGTACAACAAAAATTTGAATGAATAACAACATAATCAAGCGCCAATTTCATATTTTATTACTAAGATTCCCAAAAAAAGGGCCAAAAAATGGTATCTATTGCCTTGATGAAGACGAACTCTCGATCTTGTCTTAAAACAATTGAAAACAATTTGAGAGGGTAGATTTGTGGTGGCCTTGTGGGTAAGGAGTAATTATAACATACGAAAGGCAGTTGACGGGAAGTTAGAGTTATCAATATAATGAACCGGGTCAGTAAAATCTACATTAACAAAGGCAGGCAAATACGGCTGGAAGATACAGGTAAATGGGCTTGTAACCCTTTAGTAGTGATTGGGCTTACATAATTCTTATGTGGGCTTAAATAAAATAGGTATGGATTTGAGCTATTAAACCCAACTTTGTTTTGTGTCATTTATATTTAAGAAAGCAAAAATGAAATTACCCCAAGATAACATGTTACCAAAAATTTTTGGCATATAACTTTCAATTGACGATTCTTAGATGTTAGAGTCAGGCACAAGTATAATAATATCCTTGATCATAGTAGTAATCATAATTATAGTCATAATCATAATCATCATAGTATCGATAATATGATATTGACTGCTTTGGATATTGACGCTGGTATTTCCTGGGCGCTGGCTTGGGTTGCAATTTTGGTGTTGGATGCTTAGCGCTTGATTCACAGTGATTAGGCTTATCCTTGGCCTTTTGAGCTTTTGGATGAACCTGTCTTTGTGAACCATGTGCCTTTGCCTTTCCCATGCCTGACTCAGCTTTAGCTTTCTCATTTGGCCTCGTACCATTGTCACTTGGTTCATTCAGTGTTTGACTTTGTGAACCTTTCTCAACAAAGAAAACACCCTTTCCTTTGTTGTTTGCCGTAACATTAGATTTATTTGGTTGTTTACCGAATTTATTGCATTCTAAATCGGTCTTTTCACCAAATATCCTAGTTACCTCAGTCACATTATCCAATTTTCTTGAAGCTTTTGATAATGATGAGACGAGCTGCTCTGATTTGGAAAGTCTAGCGATCAGATCAGCTTCTTCTCTCTTGACTATTATATCAAGATCACTTTTCAATTGAGTAATTTCACTCTTAAGGAATTGGTTTTTCTCAATGCATTGTTGCTGAACTTGCAACTCTGCTTCGAGCGTTACTTTATCACTTGTGAGCGATGAAATAATAGCGAAGTGATTTTGATATATTTTGGCGGCATCTTGACAATCTTTATAGTATTCATTGACTTTGTTAACTAATTCATCATAAGAAAGAGGATGAGATAATTCAGTGGTTACCTCTGGTAGCGAATCGTCAGACGCTTCATCATCTCTTGCCCTAAGATAGATCAACGCTGAGGTGCTTGTTGGCTCATCATCACTGCTTTCATCTGATGATTCCAAATCCTCTTCAGGTGTGGAGAATGGCTCAAATTTTGCTAGCAAACCTTGTTGGCGAAGGTTGCTCCTGAATTGGTTTTTATCCGCATAGTCTTGTGATGCGTGTCGTAGCACACCAAAAATATTATTTATACTTCCTTGATACCTAATGCAATAGCGGTAAGCAAGGGTCGAACCCAAGAGAGTGTAGATCAATTACAATTGTTAAATAACTTATGAAACTTAAGTAAAAAAGGGGGTTTGGTTGCAATTGTACGGAATCTAAACAAATAAAAATTATAAAGAAAGCAATTAAATGGTATAATTGAATCAATAAAGTAAAGCCCGGTCAATTGTAATTACCCATCATCTTCTCGATTCGATCATAGATACGCAAGATTAATTCTAGTTGAGTAGCCAACTAAGAGGAACAATGATAGCATATGAACATCTTGCTCTTTTCTTAAGCGTAATTTATCAACGGATAGCCAATCGATAAATTCTAACTCCTAAAATACATCTAGGGACTAGGCCTTCGATTCATTTACGGAGAAGCATTAATCACAAAAAGAGAGTTGACATCAATAGTCAATCCACCTAGCATGAATTAAATCTAATGACATTAATTTTCCCCTAAGAATCTAATATCAATCATTCATCAATATTAATCCCTATTTGCTACTAAGCAAGACCATAATTGATAGCAATTTAATCTTAACTAGCAATGGATCAATGAAACACAATAACAAAGTGTACATCTAAGCTAAGCAATTCATCAAACACTTGGCATGAAAACAAGAAAATCAATTACTCAACAAAGAAATTATATTAAGAACAATAATCTCACAAACCAAGATGATGATTTCGAATTACAATTGCCCGGATGAGGTTTTTAGCCTCTAAATGTCATCTTCAAAGCTTGAGAATTCCAAAAATGCAAAAATCTAAAGAGAACAAGACTTGGGGGAGGCAAAGATGCAACCAAAATAGGTCAAAACTCTATTTATAGCTCTACAAATCGGGTAAAATCCGAGAGAATCGCGCTGGAGCGAGCATAATGTCTTGCTCCAGCGCGAGCTATGAAGCCACGCACTGCTGGCGCTGGAGCAAGACATTTTCTTGCTCCAGCGAGAGCTAAGGCCAAAAGGGCTCGTGCTGGAGCAAGCATTTTTCTTGCTCCAGCACGAGCTAAGTTGTTTCGCACAGCTCATGCTGGAGCAAGCCTTTTTCTTGCTCCAGCCCGAGCTTTGGTAGCTTGTAGGTACGTTTTTAGGCCTTCTCGCTCATCTTGGTCGTTCTCCAACCTCCCGACTTCAATTGGGGCTCTCAATCTCGACCAATTCCACATCTTTTCTCGTCAAAAGCTCCAACCATCCTACAAGATAAAATCATGACTTTAAACGAACAATTATAAAAGAATATTGCATAAAAACATTGGAATTAGACGAGATTTCTAGGAGAATAACACACTTATCAAACAGCCCCACACTTAGCCAATTGCACGTCCTCGAGCAATGATTAGGATATGCATACTTTTCTCAAATTCATTAGAATGGAAGATAAATGATAAAAATGACATGAGACAACCACCATGGTCAAACACTAAAAAGATTGACACACATTATAGTTATTATTCACTTGCAAACTTTATCAAATATTCACAAGATGATCACAATAAGAGTAGAAATATTGGGAAATTAGTAGACTTTCTCACAATCCTCTCCAAACACTTGAGTGTATACGGATAATGTATTTTTCGCTCAAATCTTTCTATGTAAATGCATTCCCATAGGCTTGCTTATACACCAATAATCTCCACTACTTTAGAAATGCGCACATAAGAATCAAAAGGTCTTCAATATGGTTGTAACGGGGTTGAGGCTCGGGTAGAAAAACAAAGGATAAGAAAGCTAAGTCCAAGAAACTAGCAGAGCATTGAGATAAACTTGGGTAAATGATATATATAGGACCCAACACCTAACAACAACAAATCTTTGCTCATGTTTCCATCAATAATTTGTTTTTCATTCATTTTTTTTTCTCTTCATTTTCGTCTTTTTTTTTTTTTTTATATATATATCGACAAAGAACTAAAAGCACTCAACCTCTTCTCTCCCACAAATTGCATAACATTCTTTACATTCATCAAAAGCACCCCCACACTATCTCTCAACATGCCATTTTTTTTACTCATGAAATAAATCCTTCTAGCTCTACTCGTTCTTTGGACGGGTAAATCAAGAGAGAACAAAGAATTGAAAAAGCTCATAAATCGGGTCAATCCAACAAAACGGCCAAAAGCTCAAAGGGGTTTACTAGAGATGAAAATGCATAAGGTAGGCTTTTTAGGCTAAGTGGGTTAAAATCCTAAGTGCCTTTATCATCTTCAAATATGCACATATCAATGTAATTTTGACGTGGTTCAAAGCAAGTTCTAGCATTACAAAAACATAGAAGATACACACACTGAAAGAAAGAAGAAGATTTCCATCGAAATTTGATAAACATAAAGGCTCAATAGCTCACATGGTTGTCATAGTCTACTAAAAACCCGCAATTCTACTTCATAGTTCCATCATTGTATCAATAAAAGCCCAAGAAGCAAGTGATTACAACTATAATATGTCTATCTCATTCACAATCAAACGGTTCTAACTCATGTCAACTAAATCATTGTTATTCCAGCGTTTATCTCATGACAATTAACACATCCCAAGGGTGCATGAAAATAATCAAAGCCTTATAAAAGACTCAAAACAATAAACTGCCCCCCCCCCCCCCACACTGAAAGAAAGCATTGTCCTCAATGAAAAACACCATTTTCGTAGGAGCCACGATTGCATTTAGCGTATGCAACAAGCCTTTTAAACCTTTAGGTTCCCCCTAAAGGACGAGTGAAGTCTCGTGAGGGTTTTCAGAGATAAACCCACAAAATCGAAATAAAAGCATACAAACACAAACAAGAACAAGCACAAACACGCACACAACCGAAAACAAAACGAAACATGCTAAAAAAAATGAAAAGAAAAAGAAAAAGGAACAAGCAAACTCCCCTAAGAAGTAGGTTGTCTACTCGTTCAAATCCGCGTCATCCGGGGCGTGGGACTCAGTCGGTGGTGGAACGGAGTGAAAAGCCGGCATTGGTGGGAAAGGGTCGGGATTTGCACCACTGTGACTAGCAATGAATGATAAACGCCGACCAATCTCCTCAAAGCTTGATGAAACAAATGTGGATAGATGATCAAATTGGGCAACTTGATGAGTTTGGAGTTGAACTAAATGGTCCATACGATGCTCGAGATGGCGCATACGTGACCGGACGGAGGCATTACGAGGCAATGGGATATCATCGTTCGCCGGTTCATTCGCCTGTTCAATGGGGAGCGGGTTATCCGGGTCCGCAAAAGTGAGATACTTTTGATCATCGAGTGGTAGCATGGGCTTTTTACGTTCTTCAAAGTCTTCTACCGGGACCTTTTTGGCCAAACAAAGCTTGGTAATCAATGATGGGAAGAATAACCCCGTAGTATGCGCTCGGCCACATTCTAAGATTTTCTTTTCAACAATTGTAGCCACATTGATGGACTTGTCCGTCCATATGGCATATAACAAGCAAGCACGATCCACCGTGACGGAACTCACGTGGGTGGTAGGCATAAGACGAGCAGCAATGAAATGAAACCAAAGCTTAAGTTCACTCTTGAGCATGTTGTAGGGAAGAGAGTGATAGCGGTTGTTTCGGATGGTCCATTGCGTTTCGGGGGTGCACAAAGTAGTCCGAATAGTGTCCCATTCATCGCCTTGGGGTTGCCAATTATGGTAGTCATCATCTGAAAGGTACTCCACCGACAAATGCTTGGCGATGATTGTGTCGGAAAAAGGAACGTCAATGCCGCGAACCTTGACTTTATAACCGGAATGATCGGGAATGTTAGCATAGAACTCGCGCACAAGTGGAAGAATTGCCGGTTGAGATTGCTCAACGAAGGCCTCTCAATTTCGAGAGGCAATGATGTGAGGGGTACGACCAAGAGTTACGGTCAAACTCCGTTCACGAAGGATAGCTCGGTTGCAAAGGAACTCGTGAAACCGCTTTTGTGCCGCATCGGTCATGAAGGTAGGAGTGATAGTCGAAGGTATGATGTCCTGGTGAGAAGATGTGGATGCACCGGTAGTTTTTGATTTCTTACGACCCATTGCACACTCAAGTGACACTAACCAATGTACGTAGAGACGTTGCACCACTCCAAATGAACCACACTGTGCCCAAACGGGAGCCCCAATATCTCAAATGGCACCCACAACCGTCGAAAAATAGTATCCCAAACACCAATGAGACCACAAAGCTCACACTAAATTGTTACAAACAAGCTAAATCACCTAACCTACAAAAAAAAAAAAAAAATGTCAAGGAAGATTAGAGTGAAATGCAACTTTCTTGTCATAAGAGAGTTATAGGATATGTAATAAAGAAGTAAAAAAAAGACCACCTAATTGACAAAAAGAAGCAAAAAGAACACATACCTTGATTGGGGCAATGTATCGAACATGTGGTGTGTGAGGTGAAAAATCTTGAAATGTGACAAAATTCCATCCAAGTTTTGTGAAATGGTATGCGAGTAATAGAATGTAGGTGGAAAATGATAGAAATGTGAGTGAGATGTGATGAAAGCAATGAATTCAAGGAGTTGAGGGAAATGGTGTTTGGGATAAGGTGTGGTGAGTGAGGGAGATGAGGGGGAGTTTAAAAGAGTTGGGGGGTTTTAAAAAAATTGGGGGATGGGGGGGGGAAACTCACGCTGGGGCGAGCGATTTGTCTCGCCCCAGCGCCGGGAGTGCGTGTTACGCACTCCCCGCGCTGGGGCGAGACAATGTCTCGCTCCAGCGAGAGGCACGCCCGCGCTGGGGCGAGACGTTTGTCTCGCCCCAGCGCCGGGAGTGCGTGTTACGCACTACCCGCGCTGAGGCGAGACAATGTCTCGCTCCAGCGAGAGTCACACCCGCGCTGGGGCGAGACGTTTGTCTCACCCCAGCTCCGAGAGTGCGTAACTCGCACTCCCGCGCTGGGGCGAGATAATTATCTCGCTCCAGCGCGAGACTGTCTCGCGCTGGGGCGAGACATGTTCTCGCTCCAGCGCGAGGGGTGCGTATCTCGCATCCTCACGCTGGGGCGAGCAGTAATGCTCGCTCCGGCACGAGTAATGCGGGTTTCACATGCCTCGCCTAGTATCGATGGGCCCCAACATGTATACGCTATCCAATTTGATCCCGGTTTCATCCAAACTCTTAAAACGTCAAGCCCAAAACCTCGAGAACAAAGCACAACAAAATCAAACATGCACAAAATGAAAGGACGAAAAGAAAACTAAGAAAACTTGGGTTGCCTCCCAAGGAGCGCCTTTGTTTTACGTCGTTGGCTCGACATTACCATAAGGCTTAAATGGACGAAGGAGGGTTTTCCAAAGTAGTAGTCTCCCTCGGTGCATCGTGAACTTGAAATCCCTCATAGTAAGGCTTCAAACGGTGACCATTCACCTTGAAGATCTTTGTCGTGTCGAGACTTTGAATTTCAACCGTGCCATGAGGAAAAACTTGTAGAACAATAAATGGGCCAATCCATCTTGAATGTAGCTTACCCGGAAATAGACGAAGCCTCGAATTATAAAGAAGCACTTTTTGTCCAACTACAAAGTGTTTCCTTAAAATCATCTTGTCATGAAACGCCTTCGTTTTTTTCTTGTAAATGGCGGAGTTATCATAGGCATCATTCCGAAGTTCCTCTAATTCTTGAATTTGCAACTTTCTATGTTCCCCCGCCTTATCCATTTCCATATTACATTGCTTGATAGCCCAAAACGCTTTATGCTCTAACTCTACCGGAAGATGACAGGATTTGCCAAAAATAAGTCGGTATGGAGACATTCCAATTGGTGTTTTATAAGCCGTTCTATATGCCCATAAGGCATCCTCGAGCCTAGCACTCCAATCCTTTCTATTCGGATTCACCGTTTTCTCAAGAATAGACTTTATCTCCCGATTGGAGACCTCGGCTTGACCATTGGTTTGAGGATGGTACGCGGTGGAAATCTTGTGTTTCACGGCATATCTCTTAAGCAATGCTTCAATGGTTCGATTACAAAAGTGAGTGCCTCGGTCACTGATTAAAACACGGGGTATGCCAAACCTAGCAAAAATGTGACATTTGACAAAATCTGCAACCACTTTGGAATCATTAGTCCGGGTGGCTTTGGCTTCCACCCATTTTGACACATAATCAACGGCGAGTAAAATATACAAGTTACCAAAAGAACTCGGGAATGGGCCCATAAAGTCAATGCCCCACACATCAAAAATTTCACAAATAAAGATGGACGTTTGTGGCATTTGATCCTTACGGGTAACATTCCCGGTAAATTGACAACGAGCACACACTTTACAAAACATGTATGCATCACGAAAAAGGGAAGGCCAAAAAAATCCACATTCAAGAATTTTTCGAGCGGTTCTATTAGGACCAAAATGGCCTCCACATGCATAAGAGTGACAAAAAGTTAGGATAGACTCACATTCGGTTTCGGGGATGCATCGTCGTATGATTTGATCCGAGCAATGCTTCCAAAGATAAGGGTCATCCCAGATGTAGAAACGAGCATCACTCTTGATCTTGTCCTTCTTGGCCTTGGAGAGCTCTGGTGGTAGCGTTTTGGTGGCCAAGTAGTTGACTAAATCGGCGTACCATGGAGTAGCACTAGAAATGCCAAAGAGTTGCTCATCGGGGAAGAAATCTTGCAATGGAAGCGTATCACTCTCCTTGACTACTCGGCTTAGATGGTCGGCAACTAAATTCTCGGCCCCTTTCTTATCCTTGATCTCCAAGTCAAATTCTTGTAAAAGGAGAATCCACCGTATTAGCCTCGGTTTCGTCTCTTTTTTCATCAACAAGTGTCGGAGGGCGGCATGATCGGAGTAGACGATAACCTTAGTGCCCAACAAATAAGACCGAAATTTCTCAAGTGCAAAGACAATGGATAGTAACTCCTTTTCTGTTGTCGAATAATTCCCTTGAGCATCATTTAAAGTTCGGGAGGCATAATAAATCACATGAGCCACTCTCCCGACCCTTTGACCCAAAACAGCGCCCACGGCATAGTTGCTCGCATCACACATGATCTCAAACGGTAATGTCCAATCTGGAGGTCTAATCACCGGGGCGGCTGTAAGGAGTTCTTTGAGCTTGTTGAAGGCCTCTTTGCACATGTCTCCAAATTCAAACGCCACATCTTGCTGTAAGAGTCGACACAACGGCATGGAGATTTTTGAAAAATCCTTGATAAACCGCCTATAAAATCCTGCATGGCCAAGAAAAGAGCGTATCTCCCGCACCGTGGTGGGGTAAGGTAAAGAGGAAATAACATCAATCTTAGCTTTATCAACCTCAATGCCCCTAGAAGATATCACATGGCCTAAAACTATACCTTCATCTACCATAAAATGGCATTTTTCCCAATTTAAAACTAGGTTAGTTTCACTGCATTTCTTAAGAATGAGAGCAAGATTATCTAAACATGTATCAAAGGAGTCTCCATAAACGGAAAAATCGTCCATGAAGACTTCTATGATCTTCTCTACATAATCGGAAAATATACTCATCATACACCTTTGAAAAGTAGCCGGTGCGTTGCATAGACCAAAGGGCATGCGCCTATAGGCAAAAGTACCAAAAGGACATGTAAATGTGGTCTTCTCTTGATCTTCCGGGGCGATCACGATTTGATTGTATCCCGAGTAACCATCAAGGAAACAATATCGTGCTCGACCCGCTAACCTCTCCAACATTTGATCGATAAATGGAAGAGGAAAGTGATCTTTCCGAGTCGAAGCATTTAACTTCCTATAGTCTATACAAACACGCCAACCATTTTGAACTCTAGTGGGCACAAGTTCATTTTCTTTATTTTTCACAACCGTTATACCCGTTTTCTTAGGAACAACTTGAGTAGGGCTTACATACTTACTATCGGAAATCGGGTAAATGATACCAACATCAAGAAGCTTCACAATTTCCTTCTTTACCACTTCCATCATTGGAGGGTTGAGACGACGTTGTGCTTCCCTAGTCGGTTTGGCACCTTCCTCCAATAGTATGCGATGCATGCATATGGTCGGGCTTATACCCTTGATATCTGCTATAGTCCATCCAATTGCTAATTTGTGATCTCTCAACAACCGTATGAGCTTGTCTTCTTGATCTGCTGTCAAATTGTTAGCTATGATTACCGGTAATGTCTCATTATCTCCCAAGTAGACGTACTTGAGATGTGCCGGCAATTGCTTCAACTCAACAACTGGTGCCTGCACCACCGAGGGTAATACTTTTGCGTTAGAAATTGGTAAATCAATGTACGCAAGATTATACCTTCCAGAGAGTGGTGGTAAAACTTGAAGCATCATCAATGTTTCCTCAAGGGTAGTACTTAACACAAATTGATCATGAAAGTTCCCATCTAAGTGGTTGCTCAAGGCTACCATCAATTCATCATCAATGTTAAGCTCAAAAACTTTCTGCGCAAGTGAATCAATCACATCAATAGAAAAAACAGAGTTTATGTCGGATGGATATCGCATAGCTTCATAAATATTGAACCGAACAATCTCACCATCAAATTCTAAAGACAAAGCACCATCATAACAATCAATTTTTGCTCGAGAAGTCTTTAGAAAAGGTCTACCTAGCAAAATAGGGGTGGGATTGGGAGATGATTCATCTTCCATGTTCAAAATATAAAAATCCGCAGGAAACACCAATTCATTCACTTGAACCAAAACATCCTCAACCACACCCTCCGGATAAACATTAGATCTATCGGCTAACTGAATTATCACACCGGTTTCTTTTAAGGGTCCTAGGTTTAAAGATGCATAAATAGAATGTGGCATGACATTAATGGATGCACCTAAATCAAGCATAGCCTTATTGAAACGAGTGTTACCTATTTTGCATGGAATAGTGAATGTACCCGGATCCTTGCATTTTTGAGGCAGTTTCCTTTGAAGAACCGCCGAGACATTTTCCCCCACACTTATCCTTTCATCCCCATTCAACTTGCGTTTTGATGTACAAAGCTCTTTTAGGAATTTGGCATAGCGGGGTACTTGGCGAATTGCATCGATAAGAGGTATATTCACCTCCACCTTTCGAAAAATTTCCAAGATTTCTTTCTCTTTCTCCTCTTTCTTCGATTGTTTAAACCTACTTGGGAAAGGAGGTTTAGTGATAATTGAAATGGGAGGAGGGTTAGAGGTTACCTTTTGAGGAGAGGTGGAGGTGGGAGGACTCTTGGTAGCTTCTTTTTCTTCCTCTTCAAAATCAAGCACCAGTGGTGTCTCGAGTGGTACTTCAATTTCCTTCCCACTTCTCAATGTGATTGCACTTGCATTTTCTTTAGGATTGATTGTTTGAGAAGGTAACTTTCCCGAACCATGGGCCTCAATTCGACTCATCGAAGTAGACAATTGACTCATTTGAGTCTCTAAATGCTTTAAACTTGCCTTTGTTTCTTGCTTGAATTGAATTTGGTCTTGAGCAAGAGCCTTTACAATATCTTCTAAAGACAAGTTGGAATTGGAGCTTGAACTAGGAGAAGGGACTTGTGGCTTAGGTGGGAAAGGCGGTGATGGTCCTTGATTATATCAGTGATTGTATCCTTGATTATTCCCGTGATAGTTGGGACCATTTGAATTTCTATAGCTAAAGTTCGGGTGATCCCTCCATCCGGCATTGTAAGAGTTAGAGTAAGGGTCATGTTTTCGATGGGGTTGTCCGGGAAATCCTCCAATCGCATTTGCTTGCTCGGTTGGCTCCTCTTGTAGTGTAGGGCACATGTCCGTGGGATGATTCACATTGGCACAAATCCCACAAGCCTTCACTTGTTGAACCTTTTCAACGGCTAATTGGCGAACAAGTGAAGTCAACTCATTAATTTTCAACTCAAGTGAACTAGATGTAACCTCGTTGACTTTACTTGTTGGAGGCTCATGTCGGGAGCTAAATTGTTGAGAATTTGCCGCCATGTTTGCAATCAATAACCGGGCGGCTTCGGGAGTTTTATCAACTAAGGCTCCTCCACTAGCGGCATCTATCATAGTCCTCTCGGTGGGAAACAGGCCTTCATAGAAGTATTGTATGAGGAGTTGCTCACTAATTTGATGATGAGGGCAACTCGCACACAGCTTCTTAAATCTTTCCCAGTACTCATAGAGGGTTTCCCCGGATATTTGTCGGATGCCACATATCTCTTTCCGGATATTGGCGGCTTTGGAAGCCGGAAAGTACTTCTCTAAAAATACCCGTTTCATCTCATTCCATGTGTTGATTGATCCGGATGGTAAGTAGTAGAGCCAATCTTTTGCCGAGTCCGCTAAAGAAAAGGGGAATGCCCTTAGCTTGATTTGTTCCTCGGATATCCCGGCGGGCTTCATAGAAGTGCATACCATGTGAAATTCCTTGAGATGCTTGTGAGGATCATCACCTGTAAAACCACGAAAAGTGGGGAGGAGGTGAATTAAACCGGATTTTAATTCAAAAGCGACATCAAGGGCGGGGTAATCAATGCATAAAGGTTGATAATTGAGATTCGGTGTCGCCAACTCCTTAAGTGTGCAATTGTTTCGATTGTTTGCCATTTCTTCTTCTTCGGTGTTAGCTTGTTGTGCTTCCCTTCTTAGCCTATGAAAGGTCCTCTCGATTTCTGGATCAAATGGTAAATCGTGAGAGAATCGTGACATAAACAGAAAATACCAACAAAAATAAAAATAAAACAAAGACACAAGCTATAACACAATTAAACTAATCAATACTCCCCGGCAACGGCGCCAAAATTTGATGCGTGTCGTAGCACACCAAAAATATTATTTATACTTCCTTGATACCTAATGCAATAGCGGTAAGCAAGGGTCGAACCCAAGAGAGTGTAGATCAATTACAATTGTTAAATAACTTATGAAACTTAAGTAAAAAAGGGGGTTTGGTTGCAATTGTACGGAATCTAAACAAATAAAAATTATAAAGAAAGCAATTAAATGGTATAATTGAATCAATAAAGTAAAGCCCGGTCAATTGTAATTACCCATCATCTTCTCGATTCGATCATAGATACGCAAGATTAATTCTAGTTGAGTAGCCAACTAAGAGGAACAATGATAGCATATGAACATCTTGCTCTTTTCTTAAGCGTAATTTATCAACGGATAGCCAATCGATAAATTCTAACTCCTAAAATACATCTAGGGACTAGGCCTCCGATTCATTTACGGAGAAGCATTAATCACAAAAAGAGAGTTGACATCAATAGTCAATCCACCTAGCATGAATTAAATCTAATGACATTAATTTTCCCCTAAGAATTTAATATCAATCATTCATCAATATTAATCCCTATTTGCTACTAAGCAAGACCATAATTGATAGCAATTTAATCTTAACTAGCAATGGATCAATGAAACACAATAACAAAGTGTACATCTAAGCTAAGCAATTCATCAAACACTTGGCATGAAAACAAGAAAATCAATTACTCAACAAAGAAATTATATTAAGAACAATAATCTCACAAACCAAGATGATGATTTCGAATTACAATTGCCCGGATGAGGTTTTTAGCCTCTAAATGTCATCTTCAAAGCTTGAGAATTCCAAAAATGCAAAAATCTAAAGAGAACAAGACTTGGGGGAGGCAAAGATGCAACCAAAATAGGTCAGAACTCTATTTATAGCTCTACAAATCGGGTAAAATCCGAGAGAATCGCGCTGGAGCGAGCATAATGTCTTGCTCCAGCGCGAGCTATGAAGCCACGCACTGCTGGCGCTGGAGCAAGACATTTTCTTGCTCCAGGGAGAGCCAAGGCCAAAAGGGCTCGTGCTGGAGCAAGCATTTTTCTTGCTCCAGCACGAGCTAAGTTGTTTCGCACAGCTCATGCTGGAGCAAGCCTTTTTCTTGCTCCAGCCCGAGCTTTGGTAGCTTGTAGGTACGTTTTTAGGCCTTCTCGCTCATCTTGGTCGTTCTCCAACCTCCCGACTTCAATTGGGGCTCTCAATCTCGACCAATTCCACATCTTTTCTCGTCAAAAGCTCCAACCATCCTACAAGATAAAATCATGACTTTAAACGAACAATTATAAAAGAATATTGCATAAAAACATTGGAATTAGACGAGATTTCTAGGAGAATAACACACTTATCATCTTGCCTTGTGGGCTTAAACACATTTGGATAAGGGCAATTTACCTGGTAGTGCTCTAATTTCCTCCAATTATAACACAAATTAGTTTCCATTTTCTGTTCAGTGGTTAATCGCTTTGAAGCAACTGGAGCTGAGAGATTCTGAGTGGGAGTTGTAGGCGCTTGGTAAGGAACTAGTGCTATTTGTTGAGGTGCCGAATACACTAGCGCTTGATATTGAGGTGCTGGTGCAGGGGGAGGGGTTTGAAATGAAGTTTCTCCAATGGGGTTTCTCTTTTCATATCTTAGAAATTTCTTGAATTTCTTGACTAATAAAGCCATTTCCTTTTTCATTGGATTCCATTGATTTCACCTCACTGATCGCTTTATCCTTACTTTTAGTGGTAGCGATTAAAGCTCCTGATTCAGTCGCTGAAGTCAATGTGTCGCTGACTTCGCCCAATTCGAACTCAAATGCCTTTAATTCCGAAAACACATGTTCTGGAGTAAGACTCTCCAATGTCTGTGATTCTCTTATAGCAGCAGTCTTAATCAAATACTTGCTTGGAAGGTTTCTGAAAATCTTATTAACCATTTCCTTGTTGGTCAATTCCTTATCTAATGACGCTAACTCTGTAATGAGCAAAGTAAACATTGCGTCCAATTGTTCTAACGTCTCATTGGTCTGCATCTTGAAATGCTCAAATCTTTGCATGGCTATGGAGAGCTTGTTTTCCTTCATCAGTGTTGAACCTTCACAAAATATAGCCAATTTATCCCATATTTCTTTAGATGTTTTACATTGTTTGATTTTGTTGAACAATGCATCATTATCTCCTAACACTGAGTAAAGTGCACTTCGTCCAACATTATCCAGATTTGCTCTTTTTCTATCCTCTAGCGTCCATTCTAACTTAGGTTTTTCAACATTACCATCTGGATTGTTTCATCAGCTCCAGGTGCTCGAGTTATCACTTTCATGATCTTGATGAGGCCATCTGAAATTACATCACACATTTCATTATCGCAAGAGCATAAATACGCGAATGCTCTAAGTTTCCAAGAATCACAGTTTGACTCTACCAACTTAGGCATTTTGTTAAAATCCATAATGAGATGTTTAAAAGAAGAATTTAAAGCGACTAAGTAAAAAAATGGATCTAAATAAGAAGTTACGCTCGAAAACGCTTTTAAGTTTCTACTTCAACCGCTCTGATACCACTTGGTGGTCCCAAATGGCATACGAAAGGGTCTAGAAGAGGGTGTTAAATAGACCCTGAAGTCCTTTTTTCTTCAAAAATTCGTATCACTTTTAAAAGATTTGAACGCTTAGAAAGCTGAGCGCTTAGGTCAGGCACTTCAGTAAAGATAACTTAGACTTAGAGATTTAGCAGTTTACCAAAGTAGGGTAAATGCTTAGATCGCTTAATCAGGGTTAACACAGCGAAAATGATTTTAAGGCTTTAGCGTTCGTTTTGGTTAAATAGTTGCTTAGCAGTTTAACTTGTCTTTTTCAGAATAAATAAGAGAATATAAAACAAGACAATAATAAAAGTAAATAACATTAGAAATTGCAAGGTTCATTGGGTGATGTAATCCCAGCTACGTTCTTCTTCTCCTTTTTCACTTGGAGGGAATTTACTAAGTTGATTATCAAATAATCATACAGAATCTTCTACAAGATAGTAAAGAGGTGAAAGATGATCTCGGGCTCCTTGATCACACGAATTTCAGCACCAATGAAGATCTTCTTCTACAAGCTTCTCGCACTCAGAAATACTGCTTGTAAGGGGTTCAACAGATTTCTCACTCAGATGAAAGGTTGAGGGTTTTGTCACACATGTTTTGTTTGTTTTTGGAAAGATCAAACAACTTGGAATGTCTCAGTAAGAATTTAGGTTTCTAATTTGGAAGATGTTTGAGATATTTGTGACTGTCTGAAATGTAAGTAAAAAAGCTTGAAAGGTTTTCGCTAGGGAGTTTCTAATCTTTTCTTGAGAACTAGTTTCAGCAAAGTTTTCACTTTCTTGTGTATGTACTTATGTATCACTGTTATTTAGGTTTGGTGGAATGAGGTATTTATAGAAAATTCTTGGGATCTGTCCATTGGACACATATAAGTGCGTTTTCTTTATGCGGCGCGTGAATCAACCTTTTCTCTGACATTCCTGAAATCCTGCTGGTTCCGATTGGACGAGAGTAGACTTGAACTCTGAAATTCTGAGAGTTTAGTCAAAAGGTGGTTTGTCCACAAGTCGTAATAGCTTATCACATTTAATGCTCTTATCAGGCATTTAATGCCTTTAAGTTTATTTTCCGTTGGAAATAAATGTTCGTTGAATGATTGCATTTAAGTCCTTCATGATTTGAGAATTTATTTCAGGTGAATCTGATACTGATCTTCAACTTCATCTTTAATAGACTCACCTAGAATTGTATTAGCGATTCGGTATCTAATACTTAGTCTAAAATCTATAAAGATAAAAATTGCAAGCCTAATTAATATTACAAACTTTCAAACGCTTATACATAACTTCTACAAAAATATAAACTTACATTGTTTTTGGGGTCTAACATAAGATCCTATCTTGTCATCATCAAAACATCTAACATGAAATTTCCTAACAATTTCCCCCTTTTTGATGATGTCATGACCTTAACTCTTATAACTCTTCTATAGATTAAGAGTTCAAAGAAAAGTCCAAAGAGATCATAAGTTAGCGTTTGGAAAGTTAGTTAAGTTAGCTAAAGTTAGATTAGCCTCAACAAGTTGTTTCAGCGATAAATCATTCATTCATTCAAATCAGAAAATTAAGCATACATGATTTAAATAAATAAAGAAAGCCACAAAAGAAATATATTTAGCAATGTAAGCGATCATCTTTTTTGTCGCTTTCTGTTTACTTCTTCTTCTTTATAGATTTCAGTCGCTAAGTCCAGTAGGAGTCTATCAACATCTATCATGGTTGTATGCTGGACTTCATTGTAATCATGTCTTCTTAGTCTAGCGCTTTCATTAAACTCCATCAATCTTTCCACCTAATCCCTCGGAGGGATTCCAAGTTCTCAAATCAAGTCATGGTAAATGTCTTATCTTCTATCCTTGGTGGATTTCCAGTTGATAGGCCTTCTAAGCGGTTGCATATGGATGAAAACCCATACTCTCTAAGAACTTAACATCTAAGTCCGGAAGCAAGTGCCTGCCTTGATAATATCTAGGCTTTCGCTTCTTAGTAAGCATTTTCTTTAAGCTCACTATCTCCTCGAACATAGATCGCCAGTGCTTGTTGTCTGTTTTAGAGATAACCTTGGACTAGGACTTTTCTTTAAGATCTTCCCCCTTCTTGGCATCATCAAGGGAGGTCTTTAACTCAGCGATGTCCCTACGTAGAAGCTTGACTTCATCTATCAGAAGAGCAACTTGCTCAGCTACACTTTAAGCGATTAAATTGGAAGAGTTGTGACGCTCAGTATCAGCGGATGCATTCTGGGCAAGCGATCGATTGAATTCTTCAGAAAGAGTAGCGATTAGTGGTGATATGCTATCCATGATTGCTATAGTGTTTTTGTTGCAGAACTTGCAATGTCACAACTTCTAGTGTCGGAGACCAGCCTGATATTTAGATCATTATTTTCAAGTAGCTTAGAGCAAGAAACCTCAATGGTATTGAGCGAGTTCCTAATAGCTCTTCTAAAGTCTCGACTCTCTTGATCACTTTCTGAATCTGAATCAGAGGAGGAAGAACGCTTGGGAGACAGAATGAGTACGTATGAGCTAGAAACAGCAGCGTTGCCTTTAGATTTATCTCTCACAAAAGGCTCTTCAGGCTCATCATGTACTTCCTGAACTTCCTCAATCGCTTGATCCATGGATGGATCTGCAGTCACTGACTGACAAATAGGTTCGTAAGTAGAGATCTCAACTATTGGGGCGCTAGAAATATCTGGCAAAGAAGCGTCTGGAATTTGAGTGGCTTCCACAGTAGGAGCAATATTCTCTACTATCTCAACAATCTCCATGGGAAGAGAAGGATTCTCAATAGTAATGACCCAAAGGGGGGCAATCGCTTCCATGACGTGCCTTGGAGTTGATCAAGTTGGAGTGATCAACCAATTTTAACAAAAAAAAAAACTTATCGAAATGAAGGTTCTCACAAATTAACATGCATTACCATTGGGCACTTTGAGACTATTCTGTCCAGTGATGGCGTCTTTTAACACTCTATTATCAGCAGCAGAACCTTTCCACCCAATTAAAATGTAAACATACTACATGTTTACATCATAAAGAGCTAGCACATGAACTGATATGCCTCTCTTTCGGTTTTTGTAACGGGCCTTATCCGATTGAGGTACTTGGTTTGGAATGTATGTACCGTCTAATGCTCCTTTGTTTTAAAAACATGCAGAGATATATAACCTAAAATTACTTATAGTAAGTTTTAAGTAAAGTAAAATGTGTCTATATCGTAGTTATATATTACCTTCAACCATTTCCATCTTCCAGATGTACAATTTTCAGCTATTCGAATTGGAATTGACAAAAATCATTTGTGCGTCCGAAATAATGCTTTCAGGAAATTGTTGAACACCAAATTTATTATAGACCTAGATCATTTGAACTGCTGCTTAACTACTACAGTCTTCGTATAGTGTGATAAAACCATTATGAACATTGCTACTTGCTCACTAACTGTGACATGTCGGGTAGGTGCAAGACCTCCATTTTGTTTAAGAATGCAACACAAGCAGTAAAAAGTATTCCTACACATTCTAAGGCTGTTTATGCGTGTTTCATCAGTCATAGACATAAAGTCATGGAGGTGTTCAATTTGTTTTGGTATTTTATCTTTCATAGTATAACTAGCTCTAGCAGCATACTACGTAAGAAAAAGACGTTGACAGCGAGAACGATAGATCCAATACAATGCCATTAAAAGAAACCTAATTTGTGAAACTATAGCTTTAAGACAATTAGAAGCTTCTAATGTTCCGTTGACACATCCATGGGGAGTTAATTGTAATAACAATGATACAAGTTTATCAATGCATGCAAATTAACAGGAAAAATGTTAAGTCAGTTTAAGCAAACAATGCTTATGAAAAATCACAAATCGGGAAGGTTCACACAGGAAATTAAACAAAATCTGCCGTAATATTTGAAACACACATAATCTTTAACTAGGCATTCATCGTCTATCAAAAATGCAAAGACAAATAATGATTCGCTTCAAGGCTCACCTGACATACCGATATATGAAGATATCCGACGGATCTACAAACTCAAACCTACAAACTTGAAAAAAGGTAGTTATTTTTCAAGATTTTGGTTAAAATAATATACTGGGTTTAGGTAATCGACAAGATTTTAACATACATACTTTTGATCTACGTTAGGTAACCAAGTAATTGAAGCTTCAACAAAGAAGGTAGATGAGAATTCAATTATGGAGCAACAGCCAAATTAATTTGGGGCTGTGTTGGACAATTTCTTTAGAAAGCAAGTTTCGAAAATTAACGAACATAAAGATCAAAAACTTCAAGAATAATACTGTTTAGTGAGTGTAAATATCATTTTATGACCACGGATTAAGCTCTCCAACTTAAGGATAAGTTGTGACACCTACATTGGGCAGACCAGTTATCACCTATGTCGGTGATAAAAAACGCGGGCCCTTCATTTATCCCGGGTCCGCGTCAACCCTACAATATAAAGATATTCAAGGATAAAAGGCATTATCCCGGGATATCATGACCAAGGTATTAAATGTCGGTATCGGTGTTGATATCGAGGTAGTAAATTTACAGAAATTTCGATGAAAATTTCGAGGATATTCAAAATTTCGATTTCGATTTTAAAGAAATAATGAAAATTTATAGAAATGTTTAGAAATTTACAATGAAACTTTGTGTAACTTTAAATATCATAATTATGCATCTTTTACATTAATAATATTGTATTTATAATGTATGTATAGTGAATTTTGTCAAGTAGTATGACTAAAATCTGTGGCGAAAAATATAAAATAAATATGATTTGTGAGCAAAGTAATAACCAAATCTCTTAAAAACTTCATTAAAATAAAATATCACAATCATTTATGGACAACCACAATAATTTGGACTCATTCTTATTTAAAAAATAAATTATTAAATATTATTTTAAATTTCAGAATATTTTGGGTTTGGTCAAAATTTAGGGAAATTTCAGAAAATTTCGGTAGATATTTAACAAAGTAATATTATTAAGAATTCGAGATTTGTGGAAATATCAGAAATATCGAGAGATTTCGGTAGATATTCTGCAAAATTGGATCGAAAGTGAATTTCGCTTTGAGGCCCCCGAAAATCAGAGATTTTGGAGGAAATTTAAGACCATGATCATGACTACAACATGTCCTAAGACTCCAAATAGGGGTGGTCAAACCGGTTAACCGAACTGAAACCGAACCGAAATTTCGGTTCTGATAAATCCGAAACCGAACCGAACCGAAATGGTTCAGTTCGGTTTTAACCGAAAACAAATCGGTTCGGTTTCGGTTAACCGATTTTGAGGCCAAAACTGGTTCGTCGTTTTTTTCTGCACTTGGGGCATGAAATCAGGTTCACCGAAATGAGTTTCTTTAACTTATGTAAAGTGAAATCAGATATTTAGACCCAAAATTATTTGAAATTCCATATTAGCCCCCACTATAAATAAAAATTAGGGAAAAATTACTCAAAACCCCTAATATAATTTTTCATATCCAAAAGACCCATGAAAATATTTTTCAATCTTAAAAACCCATTTTACAAACTTTTCATTCCAAAAACCCCAAAAGTGAGGATTAACAACTTTCTGGACAAAACTACCCTTTCATTTATTAAGTTAATAATTGATCAATTATTTTTTCTTAATGTATCATTTTGTTTTGATTCTTTCAAATTGATGAATCATAAAATACGGATTTTTTTTGTAATATTAATTTTTTAAAATATTTGTATATAATTTATTTTTGATTTTAATATGGTAATTATATATAAATATATGTTTTAAATTTTTTCAAAACATTAAAAAATTAAAAAAATTAAAATTAAAATCATAATTAATATCAATTATCAATACAAAGTCTTTATATAAATAAATCTTATTGCATAACAACAATAGAGTAATTTTTAATCTAGAAGGCTAAGGGCAATTAAGTCCATAAATTTGTTAACCCTAAATATTGGGTGTTTTGGAATGAAAAACAGTGTTTTAAAACTCGGCCCGGACCGGCCGGGCTGACCGGAAGGACCGTCAACCGGCGCCTACAGCGGTCCGATCACTCTGTAAGACCGTTGGGAACTCAAAACCGCCCTGTTTTGCAAGAACCGCCGGACCCGTCGGTTGGACCGTCGAACCGAGCGGCCCGTTCACGAGTTGGCGAAACCGGCCGATCCATGAAAGAGAGTTTCTGAGTTCAGTTTTTGTGCAAGTTGGTTTCTAGAATTTATAATTGAAGGTGGTGGGTTGGATCTTGGAAGATGGTGAAAGAGATGAGTATAAATATAATGATGAATAAAGAAAAATAGATAAGAAAGGATGAAGAAGAGCCAGAAACTAAAATGAGGAAAGAGAGGCGGCGCTGTGTAATTGAATGAAGGAGAAGGGTTGAGCTTTAGGGAGATAGGGTTGTTGCCTTTAATGTTTTCTTTTCACTTTTTCCCCTTAGTTTCATTTTTCAGTCAAACAGAAGACCAAATGGTCTTAGGTTGGTTTATTTATATTAATTTTAAATATATGACACACATATTATATATAGAGAATTTTAAAAAAATAATACAAAATTAAATCGAAATTAAGAAAATAATACACAAAAAAATAGTGCTCAGATAATAGCACATTCCGCGCCACGTAAGCGCGGAATCTGCCAGATTCCGCGCCACGTCAGCGCGGAATAGAATATGTTTTTTTTAAAAAAATTAAAAGGCATTCCGCGCCACTTCAGCGCGGAATAGAATATGTTTTTTTTTTTAAATTAAAAGGCATTCCGCGCCACGTCAGCGCGAATGGCAGTCGGTCAACTGACCGACTGACATTCCGCGCTGCCCGAGCGCGGAATAGAGCAATTTTTATTTTTTTTAAATAAATTTGGCCCATTCCGCGCTGACTCAGCGCGGAATGGCCAATTTTTTTTTTTTTTGTTATTTATCTTTTGTTTTTTTTCCTTATTTCCCGCTCATTTTTCTCCTTTTTTCGTGCATTTTTGAGTTTTGACTTGAACATATAAATTGTAGACTTTCATATAGACTTTGTAACCACACAAGAATGGACTCATTCCGATACCCGAGTGAAGAAATATAACAAGTAAAAAATGACATATTAGAGTAATTTTTTAAAGAAAATAATAACGTTGTCTATGTTTCCGGCTCATTTTTCTCCCTTTGTCGTTCAATTTTGAGTTTTGACTTGAACACATAAATTGTAGATTTTTATATAAACTTTGTAACCACACAAGAATAGACTCATTTCGATACCTTAGTGAAGTAATATGACAAGTAAAAAAAGACACACATATACGGATTTTTCAGAAAAAAATATTTTGTTGTCGTCTTCGGGATGATTTTTTGACATTTTTTGTACATTTTCAGGCTTCGACTTCAACACAAAAAATGTAGATTGACTCACAAAGTTTGTAACAGTATGAGAATTGATTCATTTCAATATCTGAGTGAAAAAATACAACATGTTAAAACGGAACGGACTTTTCCGAAAAAAATATTTTTTCGTCATCTTCGGGATGATTTTTCGACCTTTTTTGTACATTTTCAGGCTTCGACTTCAACACAAAAAATGTAGATTGACTCACAAAGTTTGTAACGGTATAAGAATTGATTCATTTCGATATCCGGATGAAAAAATACAACATATTAAAAAGGAACGGATTTTTCGGAAAAAAATATTTTTTATCATCTTCGGGATGGTTTTTCGACATTTTTTGTACATTTTCAGGCTTCGACTTCAACACTAAAAATATAGATTGACTCACAAAGTTTGTAACGGTATAAGAATTGATTCATTTCGATATCCGGGTGAAAATATACAATATGTTAAAAAAGACATACATATACGAATTTTTTGAAAAAAAAATAATTTTTCGTCATCTTCGGGATGATTTTTCTACATTTTCTGTACATTTTCGGGCTTCAACTTCAACATAAAAAATGTAGATTGACTCACAAAGTTTGTGACGGTGTAAGAATTGATTCATTTCGATATCCGGATGAAAAAATACAACATGTTTAATAACGTCTTTATTAAATTTAATGTATGTTTAAACCTGAATATCGAAATAAATCAATTCTTGCACCGTTACAAACTTTGTGAGTCAATCTACATTTTTTGTGTTGAATTTGAAGCCCGAAAATGTACAAAAAATGTAGAAAAATCATCCCGAAGATGACGAAAAATTATTTTTTTTCCAAAAAATTCGTATATATATATCCTTTTTAACATATTGTATATTTTCACCCGGATATCGAAATGAATCAATTCTTATACCGTTACAAACTTTGTGAGTCAATCTATATTTTTAGTGTTGAAGTCGAAGCCTGAAAATGTACAAAAAATGTCGAAAAACCATCCCGAAGATGATGAAAAATATTTTTTTCCGAAAAATCCGTTCCATTTTAATATGTTGTATTTTTTCATCCGGATATCGAAATGAATCAATTCTTACACCGTTACAAACTTTGTGAGTCAATCTACATTTTTTGTGTTGAAATCGAAGCCTGAAAATATACAAAAAAGGTCAAAAAATCATCCCGAAGATGACGAAATTTTTTTTTTTCGGAAAAATCCGTTCCGTTTTAACATGTTGTATTTTTTTCACTCGGATATTGAAATGAATCAATTCTCATACCGTTACAAACTTTGTGAGTCAATCTACATTTTTTGTGTTGAAGTCGAAGCCTGAAAATGTACAAAAAATGTCGAAAAATCATCCCGAAGACGACAACAAAATATTTTTTTCTGAAAAATCCGTATATGTACGTCTTTTTTTACTTGTCATATTCCTTCACTAAGGTATCGAAATGAGTCTATTCTTGTGTGGTTACAAAGTTTATATGAAAATCTACAATTTATGTGTTCAAGTCAAAACTCAAAATTGAACGACAAAGGGAGAAAATTGAACCGGAAACATAGACAACGTTATTATTTTCTTTAAAAAATTACTCTAATGTGTCATTTTTTACTTGTTATATTTCTTCACTCGGGTATCGGAATGAGTCCATTCTTGTGTGGTTACAAAGTCTATATGAAAGTCTACAATTTATATGTTCAAGTCAAAACTCAAAAATGCACGAAAAAAGGAGAAAAATGAGCTGGAAATAAGGAAAAAAAACAAAAGATAAATAACAAAAAAAAAATATATATTGGCCATTCCGCGCTGAGTCAGCGCGGAATGGGCCAAATTTATTTAAAAAAAATAAAAATTGCTCTATTCCGCGCTCGGGTAGCGCGGAATGTCAGTCGGTCAATTGACCGACTGCCATTCCGCGCTGACGTGGCGCGGAATGCCTTTTAATTTTTAAAAAAAATACATATTCTATTCCGCGCTGACGTGGCGCGGAATCTGGCAGATTCCGCGCTTACGTGGCGCGGAATGTATTATTATCTGAGCACTATTTTTTTGTGTATTATTTTCTTAATTTCGATTTAATTTTATATTATTTTTTTAAAATTCTCATTATATATATAATATTTATTTTCAATATGTATATGTATCTATATATTATGTTTTAGTGTTTTGTAATATTATTGGTTTTATAAATATTATTTATTACGTAATTATGACATCACCGGTTCGATAGCGGTTGACCCAACGGTTGAACCAGTGACCCGTGACCCGATCACTTTTCCGGTTCAACGTCCGGTCCGGGTTTCAAAACATTGATGAAAAGTTGATGGAATGAGTTTTGAATTGACAAATATTATCATGAGTTTTTTGGATATAAAAGTTTATTTTAAGGGTTTTTTAGTAATTTTCCTTAAAAATTATATATTATTTGTAAACCATTTCGGTTTTCGGTTCGGTTCGGTTAACCGAGTCCCAAAATCGAAACCGAAATCGAAAATTTTGAAAAATAAAAACCAAAACCGAACCGAAAAGACTCGGTTCGATTTTGGTTCCAACCAAAATTTTCAGTTTCGGTTTGGTTCGATCGGTTAACCAAATCGTGACCACCCCTAACTCCAAATAGCTTATTTCATTTTCCGTCTTAATAAAATACTGAAATGAGTATATTGGGCCTCTAAATCCAAGTTACGATCACATCACATATTCCAGACCCAAGTCGAATTCAACCCGAGTACCCGACCCATTACCAATACAGTGAGTCCACTACGACAAGCACTCACTCAGCTCTCCGTATCCATTCTCCATTCTCAGCTCAATTTTGTTGTGGGTCTGAAATCAAAAATCAAGAGAAAAGAAAAGGAACAAGAAAGTGAAAAATGGCAACACTAGCCAGAATATCCAGAAGAATCCTACCCCGAACCTTTTCCATCCCTCTACCGGGACGGGCGTTTTCAGCCGAAGCGGCGGCCCTACCACCACCACCACCGCCTCCGATCATTAAGGAGTCGGCGGATCGGGTGAAATGGGATTACAGGGGACAGAGGAAGCTCATACCCTTGGGCCAGTGGGCCCCCAAGATCGCTGTAGATGCTTACGTGGCGCCTAATGTCGTTTTGGCAGGTCAGGTGGTGGTCTACGACGGCGCATCCGTATGGAACGGCGCCGTGTTGCGGGGTGACCTTAATAAGATTAGCGTCGGCTTCTGCTCCAATGTACAGGAGCGATGTGTTGTTCACGCCGCTTGGTCTTCCCCCACAGGTCTCTTCTTCTTGTAGAGACTGCACTTTTTAGGGTTTTACTCTCTATTACTATTATTATTATTATTATTGGGCAAATTGAATGAATCTGCTTAGATCGAAATGGGGATTATTATTTCCGCCGAGCTACATATTTTTGTTTCTTTCCACTATTCATTGTGTGTTAATTTTGTTGTTATTAGTGGGGAAATCAGGATTTAGATGCAGTAAGAGGAGGAGAACTATGCTTATTTTTTTTTATTTTTTTAGGACTGCCATTTGGATCATTGTTTGGGCCAAGAATCCATTTTCCTTGGAAGAACATGTTTAGTTGTTCTGTAGATATATGATAGGAGATGCTTGATTAACTTATTCTCCATTCCAACTTATGCATGATATATAACAACTTGTGTTTCGGATATTGCTTCTTGACTTTTCGCATTGATATGTTCATATGAATATAGTAGTTTTTCACTGAGAATATTAATTTTTTGTTACACCTATAAGGTGCACAGCCAACATTTTGGGTAGTGGCCTGTGCTTAAAGGGTTTACACTGCAACAGAGGATAGGGAAATGCTCCCTCATTAGTAATTAGGGAAGTAACTCCAATGGGACTTGTTTAGAATCATCTTATGACATTTCGAGGTGGGAAAAGAACGGAGAAAAGAAAGAAAAGGAGGAATTATTTGTATCGGCTGCTATGTCATAGTCATGACGGTAGTTTGAAATTCTTCATATACTCAGAACCAGACATATGGGTTCTCCGGATGACAGCAGTGGAATATAACGGTGACATCTAATCGGCTTTCTATTTGGTACAACCAATTAGAAAACTATCATTTGGAGATCCTAAATTTAAGCTTGATTCTGTAATACGCATTGCAACTTCATTTTTATAGTAGTAATCATATGAATGATGCTACTTATCTGATTAAAATGAGTCTTGAATGTGTATTTTAGATTTAAAAATCAGCCAAATGTTGGATGTCCTAATTTTTTTGATTCAGATGAAATTGGAAAAAGGGTACATATGTAACTCTAAGATGCAACCATTACACTTTTAGTCCTCCCATAAGGAACCCTTTTCTATTCAACTATGATATCTGTGTCAGAAACATGTTATTTGTAACTAATATGCTTTGTGTTTGTTGATGAGAAGAGGTTGAGAAGCCTGTGAGAACTTCCTAAAGGATCTCGACTGTTCCAAGGAATCCATAAGTATATTTTTGAGGACTACTCTTCCAACATAGAGATATACCCAAAACTTGTGACTAATATGCTTTGTGTTTGTTGATGAGAAGAGGTTGAGGAACTTCCTAAACGATCTCGACTGTTTCAAGGAATCCATAAGTATATTTTTGAGGACTACTCTTCCAACATAGAGATATCTCCGAAACATGGTCCCTAGACTCTCTACTAGCAATATATATTTAGTTGAGGACTACTCTTCCAACATAGTTTAGACGTTAGATGAATGTATATTGAGTAACATCATTCACCTATTTAGCTCTATGGATATCAAATAGAGTATTCATGTAGACTATATGTTGCAGAAATCTGGGATGGTAAATCAAGCGTTTATTTGATTGCTACAATCATTGGACTTCGTCTCTCCTTCCAAATGTGCTAGCTACAATAATGATTAATAGGCTGCATCGTGCGAGGGATAATGATCCGTAAATGATCCTGAAGCTTTTGTAGGTTGCTGATTTGCTATACCTTGGTTCATAATCATCAAATTAGCTCCATATCGCATCAAAGAAGTGAATATTTCCATTTAGCTGCTTTTTGTGTTATTATGACGCTACAGGTTCTTCCCATGGGTGATCTCACCTTTGGCAATTGTATATTGTCCCATGTTTCAAGTTTCAACTATTTGGTCAGAAAGTCGTGTGAATCACAAATTATAAAATAGAGAAAAACTTTAGCTTCTATTTTCATGGATAGGCTTTTAAAAAATTCGTGATAGCTCCAATATCGTTGAGTTTTGTTTGTATAGTTTCACTTTGTCATGTTAAACTTTTCCAATACTATTCTATGATGAACTGCATAAAGCAATTGATAACAAAAATAGTTTCAATGGGTAGGTAGTTTGACATCACAAACGAACTAGATCTGGTCCCGCTATGAATATTTTCTGTAGTGCCTTACAGGATGTGAAGCGTCGGACTGATTGTTCAATAGGCTTCCTCAGTAGCCTTTCACATTAGATTCAGATTGGCAAATGGACTCCACGTTGCAAGCTTTTCGAGCTTGTTCAAATTTGAACCCAAATTGAGCCTGGTTATTCTTGTTTGTAGCGCCGCAAGTTGTTTGCGAGTTTATATATTTTTTGGTATTCTTTATGCATTCTTGAAGTAATCAAGATGTAATTAAGTATGTTGTTTAATCGAATATATATACATATACTTATGTATTTAATGCATACATTATAATATTATATGTATAATATATATTTTAATATATACATAATTCGATTTTTTTCATAATTCGAATTTTTTTCCTGATAAAAACATAAAACAAAAAAAAGAAGGCCGCAACTTTACGGGGGAACCACAAATCAGAGATTTGATCATTCAAGCCTTCAATAGAATCAAAATCTCCATCTTCAAAAGTCCACACTACAATAATACTACCAATTACTATTTTTCAGAAACCTACATCTATAGAACACTCAAGACCTCTCTCTCTATCTCTTTGAGAAAGAAAGAAGGAAAATTTTCAGCTATTTCTCCAATTTTCTTGCAAGTTTTCTCTAATTGCAATTAAACTCTGAGGACCGACATAAATATAGACCTTATACATGATAAAATACATTAAACTCTCTAATTGCAAGAACCCATTAAACTAGACACTATACATGCAAAAGAAAAGATTACTTAAAGCTTCTCTACTTTTTTTCCCCTTCTCTTTTGTTTGTTTCCTTCCTCCACTATTTATTATCTCTGTAAATGTTGGTCCCTTTTGTATTTGTGAGCAGTGTGTGTGCTTGCTGTGTGTGTGGAGAGAGAGAGTTTGGTGGTCAAAAGAAAGAAGAGGGAGGGAGGGAGATTTATCAGCATGCAGCAGACGTGAAGAGAGATCACTATCGGCTTTTTTGGCCTGATACTTATTGGGTTATCCATTTTGGCTAGATAACTCAGATCCAAACATGTTTTGGGCTGGGTTTTTGGCCAAAACCCAACGCAAAACAAAAACACACACAACCTTGGATTTTGAAATTGTCGTCTGCATCCTTTTTATTTTTTGGAACTAAGTCAGCTTTCATTTAACTCAAACATCATACATATACACCAGGCATGCCTGGGCTTTACCTCCCTTCAAATTTACAATTTATACTATACCATATTCTCTCCACTATTTGTGTAATATCACTTCTTTCACCATTAAACAGCCTTCTATTTCTTTCAAACCACAAGTTGTAGATAATGGCAGTAAACATAGCCCTTCTCTTACAGCTTGTTACTGTCCCCCCTTTACTAACTTTCAATATCCAGGTGACCGCATTATACCAACTCACATGTCTGCACCCTATTTGCAGTTTCTGCCAACATTTTGCCATCACTTCTCTTGCAATCCTTTCAGAAGCACTTTGTAGCAAATTCAAGAATTGAATACCCACTTATGCGGGCAATAGACTAAGTAAAGTTACCGAAAAAAATGAGTCTCAAGGATCAACCGGGTTGGACCCAGTCTGATTCCGAGTAGGGCTTGTCCATTTAGTATCCAGGGCGGTTCCAGTTCTAAAGAGAACTAGGCGAGGTGGGAGAATTGAGTCAAGTTCGTTTGTGTTATTATTGTCAAGAAACCTAATTGATCATGAAGAGAGTATTCTCGGCTTTATGAGCTAGGACCATGTGTTTAGAAAATGAAAGGTTCAATTACGTGCTACTAAACTTTTTCTTCCTTGTTGATTGACAGGGCTACCAGCAGAAACATTAATTGAAAGATTTGTCACTGTCGGTGCATACAGTCTGTTGCGATCCTGCACAATAGAACCCGAATGCATTATCGGGCAGCACTCCATCCTCATGGAGGGATCATTGGTGGAAACACATTCCATCCTTGAAGCTGGCTCGGTGGTCCCTCCCGGGAGGAGAATACCGAGTGGTGAGCTTTGGGCTGGAAACCCTGCAAAATTTGTGAGGACTTTGACTCATGAGGAGACATTGGAGATTCCTAAACTTGCAGTTGCAATAAATGATCTTAGCAAAAGTTACTACTCGGAGTTTTTACCTTATTCGACCGTTTACTTGGAAGTTGAGAAGATGAAGTCGTCTTTGGGTATTTCGATATGAAGTTTGTAATACCCGTGTTCCTATGTGCTGCTTTTCTTTTCTTTTCTTTTCTTTCGAATAGAAACAAGCAACCGGGCAATCCCTTGGACTCCTTAATTTGCAGGAGTGACATGAAGTAGTCTTACCTTGAGGTTTTGTAAGTTTTATTGCATTACTATCTTGTTTCTTTGTGGTTTTTGGTTGCAATTGTCGAATTGGTAGTTGGAGTGGCTCCAATGTAGATGATTAAGGCGTGTAATTGAGCACGCACTGGCGACAAATTGATTATAACTTGCGGAAACATATGTGCTTGTAATGCATGATCATGATATATCGAATAAAACCCGGATTTTTCTATATATTTTTTTTTTTGAATGGCCAATATGGAATGCATGAGGAGCAATTGTGGGTCAGTTTTGAGACACTTAAACTATCTGAACTTTCCCTTATAGTTCTATTCTTCGCTTTGTTGGGATATCTCAAATACTCGTGTGGGGTTTACAATTGGACCGCTCTAGGTAGTGGTTGCGATATTATAGGACTCGTCAACGTGAGGAGTGAGGAGTAGGGAGTAGCCAAGTATGATTAAATTGCATTGCTAATGGTATAGAATTATATCCATTTAAACAAGGGGATGTTTTAATCCCTTTTTCAATTGTCAAAATTCAAATGTATTCATTTTTCATGAATTAAGTTTGACCCGGGCGAATCAAATTATAGCTAGAGTTTTCCAAATAAAATAGTTGTCATTTTCATTTTCTGTAGCCCCGCCAAATACAGCACAAGACCTTTTGACGTTTTCTATGGGTAACTTCGCAAGCCCTTCTTAACATTTTTGACATTTTAAAAACAAAACATTCTTTAATTTAGTTTAATCTCAAGGGTTATCTACTCATTCCCACTATATACCCAAGTCTAAATTTTATAATTAGATTTCAACCTTGTGGAACAAATAAGACAAGAAAATAGTACAAAAATAGTGGTATATATGATAATGGGAATCTCTATGTTTTATCTTGTTAAGTTATATATTTTTAGATGAAGAGATTGTCGAATCTTTTCAATAATTTTCCTAAAAAGTAATAGTATAATATTGTTATAGCCTCATATCCAATTTGCTTCCAGCTTTGGATATATATATATATATATATATATATATATATATAGGGTATGGATCAAATACATCCCATTACATTTGGTAAGATATAAGACCCAATTTACACCGTTGATACCATTTGATCCCAAGATCTGGATTTAACTCCATTTTTCAGATTGTATAATTTTTTTAATGATGGCAGGGGCATTTTAGTCAATGAACGTATCAAATTCATATCATGCAGTAGATAATTACCATCATCTCTCTCCCTGCAGCGGAGATTCGACTCTCTCTCTCCTCTCAATTCTTTCTCTCCGAATCCGAAATCTCCCCCAATCGCGTCAGGCTACTTTCAATTTCTCATCCTCCAGGACAAAACAAACCCTAAAATTTGGATTCCTACGTTTAGATGGAGTATGGTTCTTGCGGTGGTGGCGACATACATTCTGGCCGCCATTGACGGTGGTTCTAGGGTGGAGAAGAGGATTTTACAAATTTAAGGTTGAGAGAGAGAGAGAGAGAGAGAGAGAGAGAGAGAGAGAGAGAGAGAGTATGGAGGGGGTTAAATGGACGTCGACCACAAATTAGGTTTCGTGAGGTGGTTTTATGATTCTGGTTAAATACAAACTGGGTACAACTATTTGCTGGTAAATTATTCAACTTTTTTTTGGTGCTGCAAATAAATAAGTCTGGTTTTGTTTGGGAGAATGGTGCTGGACTTTTGGTAAATTACCAAAAGTAGATAATTACCATTTTTCAGTGTGGATTAACACATTATACAGTAACAATTAAGCTATTATACACTAAATATAATCTTATTATACACTAACTAATTATATTATACAGTGTGGGTTAACACATCATACAGTAGTCATAAAAGAATATTTCATTATTACTTAAGTTTTTATACAGCAAATATTAGTGTATTATACACTAAAAACTCAATATACAGTAGCTTGTAAATCACAAATACATATAATCATCATCAATTCCCTATTTGAATCCACTATACAGTAGCTAATAAAACAAAATATAGTACATGAGTGGTGATATACAGTGTGGTATTTAGTGACATCACAATCAGTGATTTTAAACCATCATACAGTAGCTTATAAACCATTATACAGTAAATACAACGGTGATATACAGTGTGTGATTAGTGACATAGTGATTTCAGACCATTATACAGTATCTTATAAACAACTATACAGTATGTTATAACACATTATACAGTATCTTATAACTCATTATACAGTGTGGGTCTTATACATCATACAGTTACAATCTTATAAACCAGTATACATCATCTTATAACCCAGTATACAGTATCATATAAACCAATATACTGTTGGGTTTCATTCAAAAAAGCATAAACGCAGCGGAAGGGATTTCAAAAATTAAAACGAAAACCCAAATAGTACTCTAATTCGCATAATTGAATCTAAAAGCGTATAACGAATAAAACTTACTCGTTAATGTGAATATGATGATGGAGAAAAACTTCTTCTTCTCCAAACTCGAAATATTGAAGCTTCCAAATCTTCAATCCTTTGGTTTGATTTTTCAAACTTGAACTTGATCCGAACAACGAAAATACGTCGTCTCTAAATCGTCACGCACGGATCAACAAACGAAAAATCCCCTTTCTTCTTTCTCTATGATCGACGGCTAGATATAGAGGAGGGGATGAATATTTTTCTTTCTTTTGAGAGTTATGAGAGTTGTGTGTTCTTCTTACTTGTTCTAAGTCAAAGAGTCCTTATATACCTCATGACTTATTGAACAAGTCAAAACAAAAGAGCCCTAATATGTGGCCTCTCACAGACGCCACTTTGAAGCCTCATAGGTGTTCAATTGGACTCCTTATTTAGCCCCGAGATTTGTTTTGTTTAATTAATTTCTTATTTCAATTAATAATTTATTGTATACAATAAATTAATTAATTAATTAAATAACCAAATTAATTAGATAAATTAATTCATTAATATATTTCACAAGGAAATTAATTAATAATTAATCTTATCATTATAATTAACTATTTCATCTAATGAATAATTAATTATTTAATTTATCCAATAAATTAAAACTCCCAGAAGAAATAATAGAAATTCCTTTTTCTTTGTGAATCTTTTAGCGTGACTCTTTAGGTTCGTTTCATTTGGCAATGAGAGGAAACCAAAGGAAGTGGGTAACACCTAGTCAGTCACGTGGCCCACTTCGTAACCCAAACAAAAACGAATGTTAGGATCATTCCGAAACCTTCCAATCGTAAATACCGTATATGTATAAACCCTTTGTTCACGTTCCCTGATCAAGTGAGAGCCATGGTTATGTCAAACTCACTGGACTGGACCATATGTATAAATCATAATAAATACGAGATCATTGAGATCGATTTAGTGCCAAGCACAATCGTCTCGTTTACTTTGGCCAAAGACTTTGATCTCTATTTATCTATAATTACATAGGGTACATACTCATTCACTTATGAGAGAACAAATCCATGTTAGATATCTGCTAAGATTACCACTTGCCCATCAAGTCCACATTTCGAGGTTGACCCAACCAAAGGGTGAATTGGGTCTAACTACTCTAGTGAAAGACTTGACGTCACAATTGCATCTTCAGCCTGATACTTCAGGTCAAAGGTTCACATATATCTATTACGCATAATCAGTTCCGTCATTGACAGTCACAGAGTGAAAACCAATGTGACAGAACTGATGCGAGTTGTGTTCTAACATATCAGTTCCACTGACGTGTCTACAATCTTAATCTCCTATCATCCCATGATACCAGACAGACACTCCCATGTCGGAGCTAAGATTGTACAAGTATTTGAAGTCTTTATTTGTCCATTAAAGACTTCATATTACTTGCGAACTTATTTTAGCAATCAAGATCGATCTCTCTAGTGCCAATCTTCCTATCCCATAGGAAGTAGAGGGATCGCACTGAAAACATAGACAAAACGTTTTACACAACTTATAGATGCAGATAAGAATTAAGTGAAAACTCAATAATGCCTTTTATTTAAGAAGAGTTTAAGTTCAATACAAGATATATACCCTCTACATTCTATCCTCTATGGCATCTGAGGGCATAATCCTAACAATCTCCAACTTGCACTCAATGCCACTCATTGTGGTATCTAATACCCATCCTTTCCAGGTGTTGGTCCAAAACAGCTTGAGGTAGTGGCTTGGTGAATGGGTCAGCTATATTTTCAACTGAGGCTATTTTCAGCACTGCTATCTCTCCTTTGCCAACGATCTCCTTGATGATGTGAAATCTTCTCTCAATATGTTAGGACTTGTTATGAGACCTCGGTTCCTTAGGTTGCGCTATCGCTCCATTGTTATCACAATAAAGTGGCAACGAGAGCTGAGCACTAAGGACCGTTCCAAGTTCTCCAAGAAACTTCCTCATCCAAACAGATTCTTTCACTGCCTCTGAGGCTACTACATACTCTGCTTCAGTGGTGGAATCAGCGATTGTGCTTTGCTTGGAGCTCTTCCAAGACACCGCTCCACCATTGAGAGTAAAAACAAACCTTGAAGTGGATTTTCGGTCATCAACATCAGACTGAAAGTCTGAATTAGAATAACCTTCCATCTTCAGGTCTCCACCTCCATAGATGAGAATCATATCCTTAGTTCTTTTCAGATACTTTAGGATATTCTTCATAGCTATCCAATGTTCCTTTCCCGGGTTTGCCTGAAATCGACTCACCACGCTCACAACATAGGCAATGTCGGGTCTAGTACACAACATTGCATACATCAGGCTACCAACTGCAGAAGCATAGGGTACATTACTCATCTCTTTTCTATCTTCTTCACTTTGAGGACACATAGACTTGGATAAGTGTACTCCATGCCTCATGGGAAGAAACCCTTTCTCAGAATTGTCCATCATAAACCTCTTTAGGACCTTTTCTAAGTAAAGGGCTTGAGAGAGGCCTATCATTCTATTCGTTCTATCCCTGTAGATACGAATACCTAGAATGTATGTGGCTTCTCCCAAGTCTTTCATGGAAAACGTACTCGAAAGCCATTTCTTGACAGTGGTGAGCATTCCTACGTCATTTCCTATAAGTAGAATGTCATCCACATATAATACTAAGAACGAGAGTTTGCTCCCACTATTTCTTCTTATAGACACATGGTTCATCTTCGTTCTTGATGAAGCCATATCCCTTAACTTCTTCATCAAAATGAAGATTCCAGCTTCTGGATGCTTGCTTGAGACCGTAAATGGACCTCTCAAGTTTACATACTTTATGGATATCGAACTCGGACACAAAACCCTTTGGCTGTTCCATATAGATATCCTCCTGGAGGAATCCATTTAGAAAGGCCGTTTTGACATCCATTTTCCATATCTCATAAGCTAAGTATGCAGCTATGGATAACAGAATTCATATGGACTTTATCATAGCCACGGGCGAAAAGGTTTCTTGATAGTCAATTCCTTCTCTTTGACTATACCCTTTCGCTACGAGCCTGGCTTTTAAGGTGTCAACCTTGCCATCACTATCTATCTTTCTTTTGTAGATCCACTTACATCCTATAGGTTTTATACCTTCAGGACGATCTACCAAAATCCAGACATGGTTCGATTGCATAGAGTCCATTTCTATTTCCATGGCTTCTCGCCATCTTGAAACGTCGACATCCACCATCGCTTGATCATAGGTACAAGGATCATCTTCATGACCTTTTTGTACTACAGTGTGAAGCTCTCGCTCCCCCTGCAGTAGATACCCATACCTCTCAGGTTCATGCGGTATTCTACCAGATCTACGTGGTGGTTGTGCTACTATTGGTTCAGGCCTCGGTTCTTGAACAGATGTATTTGAGGGAGTTTCATTTTGTTCTTCTAGAACAATTTTCCTACCTTTGCCCCCTTCCATGATGAACTCATCCTCAAGGAAGTGAGCTTGTAGGGCCACGATGATTTTTTGATCATCATGCAAGTAAAAGAAGAATCCCATGAAATCTTCAGGATAACCAATGAAACGTCCCATTAGGGATCTTGCCTCCAATTTCTCCACTTTAGTCTTCTTGACATAAGCAGGGCATCCCCAAATCTTAAGATGATTAAGACTCGGTTTCCTATTATTCCACATCTCATGCGGAGTTTTAGGAACGGATTTGGAGGAACATCTATTCAAAACATGAGCAGCGGAAAGGAGCGCGTATCCCCACAACGAAATGGGTAAATCAGTGTAACTAAGCATGGAATGAACCATGTCCAACAGTGTTCGACTCCTTCGCTTGGCTACTCCATTCAATTGAGGAGTTGATGGTGGTGTTAGTTGTAACATTATTCCTTGTTGTTTTAGGAATTCATCAAACTCGGCACTCATATATTTTCCTCCACGATCCAATCGTAGAGTTTTTATATTTTGCCCAGTTTGATTTTCTACTAAGGCCTTGAACTCTTTGAATCTGTCAAAGGATTCAGACTTTTGCTTCATCAGATACACTAAACCAAATCATGAATGGTCGTCAGTGAAAGTGATGAAGTAGTAGAAACCTCCACGAGCCATTTCTCCAAATGGTCCGCAGACGTCGGTATGGACTAATCCTAAGACTTGCGTAGCCCTTTCAAAAGTCCCTGTGAAGGGGGATCTAGCCATCTTGCCTAAGAGACATGATTCACATGTAGGAATAGGGTCCAACCCATCTTTTTCCATTTTGTGGATCTTTTGCTCTCCGGCATGGCCTAGTCTAAGATGCCACTTGAGTCTTAAGTTAGTTTCTTGCCTACCACGTTTACGTGTTACAACATTAACATCAGATGAATTACAGACATTTAAATAATACGAACCATTAACTAAACATGCATTGCCAACTAATTTATTTCCATAATAAATGTCGCAATTTAATTTAGAAAAACAGAATGTATATCCAATCTTAACTAAGATAGGAATATATATAATGTTCTTAAGCCCCAACATTATCTAAAAACAGTAAATGTCCAGAATTCAAATAAAGAGAAGTAGATCCGATCCTAGTAGCTGCGACGCTTTCCCTGCTGCCTACTTTGATCATCACTTCTTCTCGGCCCAGCTTTCTACTTCTCTGTAGATCCTGATCCAAACAACAAACATGGGCACTAGCCCCTGAGTCCAGAATTGAAGTAGAAAATACGGTCATAGAACAGTTAGTTTCAAAAATAAATAGTTCCATACCTTGTGCGCCTTTGCCTAATTTGGGAAAGTTTCTCTTCCAGTGGTCAAGCTCACCGCACTCGAGACATCTATCCATTTTCTTAGGTCCTTTGCTCTTGTAAAACCCTTGAGCCTTTCCCTTACCCTTCTTGGTACCCCCTTGAGCTCCAAGCTCACCAGACTTTTTCTTGTTGTTGTTCTTCTTAGACTTTTTGGGTCCAGAAGAGATGACCAAGGCAGTTTCCTTTCCCTTTGGTTTCATTTGAGATTGTGCAGTAACCAACTTGTTCATTAGCCCAGCTAAATTGCACTCTATCTCATTACAGTTAAAGTTAACCTCAAATTGGGAGAAGGAATCAGGAAGAGATTGCAAGATTAAGTCAGTTTGAAGGGTGACATTCATGGTGAATTCGAGAGCTTCCAATTTCTTGATCCATGAAATCATTTTGAGGACATGATCACCAACCTTCTAACTTTCTTTCATCTTGGCTCCGAAGAGCTCTTTCGATATCTCATATCGTGCAGTTCGACTATGCTCTCCATAGAGCTCTACCAGGTGAGCTAGGATAGCTCTTGCAGTGGGCATCTTATCATGTGACCTTTGAAGATCATTAGTCATAGATCCCACCATGTATCCTCTCACCCGGAGGTCGTCCTTAACCCATTTTTCATGGGCTTGGACCTCTTCCTCGTTGGCAAGTGTTCTAGCAGGAGCCGCCGGGATATCAGCCTCCAAGACGTATCCCAGTGATTTCATATTGAGGACACTCCTCAAATTTCTAAGCCAGTCCACATAATTGGGTCCGTCAGAGTATTCTTTTCGAGTAGAATTGAAAGTGGGTTTGTCATATTTGAGAGAGATAAACGAGAAAATGACTGCAGAAATAAACCAGATTTATTAGATTACTTGTTTTGACTTAACCATGAAAAATTAAGGACTTAAAATTTATCTTGGATCCCACTGCATTTTTCGAATCCCACACTCCCATGTGAAAATCGGGAATCATCATTGACATCGATTCCACAGCAGGTATTGAGGTCCTCAATTAATTAAATAGGTTGCAACCTAACCGGTTTTTGGCCCATTAATTATTTGAAGTGATATCTAATATCAATTTATCCAATAAATGTTTCAATACGTTTCCCCATAGTTCACCAAACTGCAACCCATTCGATTTCTAGGTTCATGAACTACCCGAGTTTATCCCACTAACTCCTATAATCTAGCATTTGAATTTAACCTTGCAACCGAACAGGTTTCTGGGGTGAAATATGTTTCGATTAAGGCATTTGCATGCACTTTATAAAATTTTAAATTATTTCTAAATGTATAACCCCCATAACTGGGAAGCATTACACATTTAACATTTATAGTAATTCTAATTTTTAGAAAGCTTAGTGGAGGGTGAGGATGTCAAACATCCTTTTCTAACTCGGTATTATTTATTTGGGAGAGTTTAATTCGTCAAAAGATTTTGGTCTCACTTTGCACATTATTTAATTTATATAGCGCTTTATTCTATATTGATCATGCATAAAAATACTACTAATAATCATGCCTTTCAATATAAATAAACATAGAATTTAAATATATGAATAAATAAATTCATAACTTGATCATGGACTTTTACTAGAGGGCCCGAGCCAATGGGTCATCACAAAAGGCATAGATTAAACCTATTAAACATTCATGGGCCTTTTGACTTTATCAACTTTGAACTATTTTATCTCGATTCCTAAAACAACTCATGCATTATTTCTAAGAATATAATAAATAGCTTCAAATTTGATAACCCATAAAATTAAAGGTAAAACATATAATCCTAAGTCCATGAATAGTGTTTTAATCACATAAGACATGCTCGAATCAATTAATACATGCACGCAACATTTAATACATGCTCGCAATATTAAATCACCTATGTTGATTATTAAAAATTTTAGTCCAACTAAAAAGTCGTTTATAAAATTCCTTATGATTTCACATATTCACTATTTCAATTAAAATCATTCTAATCCAACTAGATGACTTAGATGTACGAAATTAAGAATTAAGTGCATCTACCTTTAATTAAAATAATATGAACACATAAAATATAGAATTCTATATTTTATTTTATTATGATTTAAAGTCATCAAAAATTGGAAATACTTTTATTTGATCAAAGAATTAATTATTAATCTCTAAGAAAAATAATTTATATTCTTTATTCAAAATGAAGTAATTTCCAAGTCGAGGAAAAAATAATAATATTTAATCCATAAATCAATTATTGATCTCCAAGAAAAATAATTAATTAGTTCTAATTAAATATTATATTCCAATTAATTTCATTGGGCTCAATTTCATCAAACCCAAGTCACCATTCTTTTGGTCCACTTGAATTCAATTTAATTGGGCTCAAAATAATTAATTAGAACTACATTCACGTTTATTAGTTTCTTATTGGGCTAAATTTAATTTAAGTCCAAATCACCAATCTAATTGGCCTATTTAGATTTAATTAGATTAAGTCCAAACTAATTAACAAATCGAAATTGGATAATTTTCAATTGGGCTTGATTTAAATTATTCGGGTCATCATCCTTTTGATCCACCCAATTAATTAAAATCACCCAAAATTCAAAAAATAATTTTGACCCAAACATAGCCCGTTTTATAACCTGAATCCATGACCCGGATCAACAAATTGGATGTCCAAACCCACGACCTGTCGGGCCACGGTTGATAAGAGGTGTTTTTACGTGTTTTTAAGACCGTAATTCTTATGATTTGGATTCACTTATTGCTTAAATCATGTCACATTTGCATTTAATAGGTGTGTTAAGTGAATACAGGTAATAAATGAGAATACATGAAGAAAAGGGAAGATAAACGATGTACAAAACAAGTTCAAGCATGTTTTTCAACACCTAGGCGGTTTATGCATCTCCTACCACATTCGAGCGATAATTCCGTACATTTCGAGACCGACTTAGACAAAGTTTCCTTCTACAAAGTTTTAGATGAATGTCTTAGCTTCAAATGGGAACTTGAAACATCCAAATCGGAGGTCTATAGAGATAATTGTGAAGGAAATACGATTGCTGCGCCGAACAGAGAAGTACATGTGCCAGGATACGCCCCAACGCCCTCCTAGTCATGCCTAGGCATGGATAGTCCGAATGTTACTCCTTTTTCGGCCTAAATTCCAGCATTATATGATGAGTAAGAATCACTTTTGGCCATAATTCATCACATGTGTTGAGGGGTTGTCATAAGTGTGTTTCTTGGTAGATTTACTTTATGGGCGCCAAATCAGAAACAACCTCCATGTTGAAACGTAATTTAGGTATACTTAGAGACCGAATTGGACAAAATGTCCTTCTGTAAATTTGTAGATCTACGTTTTATCTGAACATGGGGACTTGAATCATCCAATTTGGAGATCTGTGGAGAAGTTTATGAGGAAACTACTAAGACTGCGCTGGAAAGCAAGAAAATGGCAGCATGCATGTGTTTTGTTGAAGTTTTCACATGGTTAGGCTTGGTGGAATTATTAATGGCCGAAAGTTCAACATTTTTTAGCTGGTTGGAATCTTAAAAGCCAAACTTTAAGCATCACCTTAGGTGGAATTCTCATTGGGGAACTTTAATGGGAATTCTTAATGCATACTTTAGTGGAATTTTTGGCTATAAAAGGAGGGGGAACCCATACTCTTCATCATTCACTATCAATTTCAGATTCTTGGAGGAGAGGAGGAGGAGGAACAGGTCCTCAAGCTTCATTCATCACCATTCTTCATCATTCTAAGAGGAGAAAGCTAGGAATTGAAGTTCCAATCAAGGGGCCATCATCTATCACATTAGAGGGAGTTTTTATAGCCTTTTCATTTCATTCATGTCTATGAACATGTGTATTTATTCATTATTGTTTTTCATAATAACTATCATGAACTAAATTCATAAGACTAAGGCCATGTAAGGTTAAATTGTGATATATTCTTATAATAGATGATTGTAGAGGTTATACTTATATTGTTATGTGATGTGAATTTGTGTTTTTACCTATCTTGCATATACTTGATCACTATATGTTAGAATCTTATGCCTAGGTTGATATTTCGGGAGAAAATTAACTTAGGGTGCAAGAGATTCACATCATGACCCGCAACTAATGAGGAATTGCCCTAGACATAGGTAAAGATTCCCGGGTGAAGTTGTTCGATTCTAATCGAGTGAACTCTAGTACGTTAATGCATGTTTAGTGGTTAGATTTCCGGATAGGAATATTTGGGAAATCACGATCTAAGCATAGGAGTTTATACGCGAGACATCGGTTATTCTCTACCCTCGGAGCTCTCACCATAACAATATAAGTGTAATCCTTCAACAAAAACCTTTATAAGTATATTTGATCAATTTGAACCTAGCATGTGCCTTAGTCTCCCTTTATAATTGGTTTTAAATCACTTGCTCATCTTTGTTCTTGTTCTTTACAAATTTTATTTGAATTTATTCTTACTTTGTTTATTCACTTCATTACAAATCTTAAACTAGAATTCAAGTCTCCGTGGTTCGACAACCCGGACTTTTCGTCCACACTTATTACTACACACGACTAGTGCACTTGCTACAATAGCACGTTAGCTTTTAGCGTGTCAAGTTTTTGGCGCCGTTGCCGGGGACTTGTTCATTTTAGTTTTTGATTTTTCATTTAAATTTTCATAATTCTTAGTTCTTCGTTTATTTCTAACCTTTCTTTTATTTTATTATTCTAATTTTGTTTTTTGTGTTTAATTGTTAGGTGTAATTTGTGGTGCATGACCCGCTCTTCTAACGAGCCTCTATACAATTTTGAGCCGGAGATAGAGCGTGTTCTTCGATCTAGTAGACGCACTCGAGAAATGGCCGACAATCTAAATCCAAATGGGAATTTTCCCGACATAAATCTCCCGGAAAACAGGGAATGGTTGCGAAATCTATTCCAAGCTATGCAACCGGCACCTCCTCAAGGACTTCCATCGGTCCGGGAAAGTCTACCTCCAAGGGTCCACACTATACCGGGGCCCGTAGTCTTTCCAAATTTCTTTGCACCAAATTATCACATTCCGTCACACATCTTTAGCATGGTGCAAAGCGAACCCTTCTATGGAGAGCCCCATGAATCACCTCATGAGCATTTGGAGACTTTAGACGATACTCTCATGACTACCCAATTTCATCCACGGGATCTCGATGCAATTCGTCTAAGAGTCTTCCACTTCTCATTAAAGGAAAGGGCGACCATGTGGTACAAATCTCTACCACCCCAATCCATCACAACATGGGGACAATTGGTCGATTTCTTTTTGAGCAAATTCTTTCCACCCTCCAAAATCAATGAGCTAAGGAGCAACATTAAGGAGTTTAAGCAGGGGAATCATGAGTCCTTAGCCGAGGCATGGGCTAGATATAAAAACATGCTCCGAAAATGTCCGGATCACAACCTAAGATTGAGCGAGCAAGTATTACGATTCCATGATGGAGTCCGTTCGCGCATCCGAAATAGGCTCAATGCCGGCGCCGGTGGTGATCTCCTTGGGCTCGATTGCCAAAGTGTGTGGGACAAGATTGAGCAATTAGCCCAAGAAGATGAACTCTATCCCGATGATGAAGAAATCACACCCACAAAAAAGATTGCTTGTGTTCAAGAGTTGGGCGAAGAAGTTGCTTTGGAAACAATGGTTGGCAATGTAAACTATGTTGGAAATGCCAATCGACCTCAATTGAACTTTCATGTGCCCGAAAATTTTCCAAGGAGGCCTAATCCGGCACAAAATGCCCATCCCGGCGTCTATCAAGCACCAAGGCCCCTATTCAACAATAACCAAGCTCAAAGGCAAGGTAATCCTCATATACAAAGGCAAATAAGACCTCTTACAACCGAAGAGCGTCTCGATGAACAAATAAAGAAATTGGATTCAGCAATCAACGAACTCCGTACTATGATGAAGGATATAATGATGGACATGAAGGATTTAAAGACACAAATGGGTCAAATGGCAAAGGCGATCAGCGAGAGAGCCCCGGGAACTTTACCAAGTGACACAGAAAAAAACCCGAAGGAGCAATGCCACGCCATCACCTTAAGAAGTGGCAAACAGATAGTCAATGATGCTGTTCGCATTTCTGCGCCCGAGCACCCAGATGAGAATGCCCAGGCGCCGGAATCAACCCACAATGAACGAATGCTTCGCAATTGCTCGCCCGAGCGTCCCGATGATCACGCTCAGGCGCCCGAGACCCAGCATCCTGGCGCCGATCGTCGCGCCCAGGCGCCACCTCTTGAACCCTCCACAGCGGACTCTTCAACTCCAACGCATCTTCCCATCGAGGTCCGTCTGCCATTTCCTAATGCACATAGAAAGAAAAAAAAGGAGATGGATCCAAGTTTCCTTCGAATCTTAGCAATTCTTCGTGAGGTTAGGATTAATATTCCTTTTATAGACGCAATTTTACAAATGCCAAATTACGTGAAATTTTTCAAGGATATTTTATCCAACAAACAAAAGTGGGAGGAAAACGAAACGGTGTGCTTAACCGAGGAATGCTCCGCCGTATTGCTTAATAAATTACCAATGAAACTTGAAGACCCTGGGAGTCTCACTATTCCTTGCACGATCGGGCCATTATCCTTCGAAAAAGTTTTGTGCGACTCGGGAGCTAGCATTAACCTCCTCCCGTACTCTCTTTTCAAAAAGTTGGGCCTTGGTAACCCAAAGCCGACTTCAATGAGCCTCCAACTTGCCGATAGATCAATCAAGAGACCACGGGGAATAATCGAAGATGTAATCGTTCAAGTCGACAAATTCTACTTCCAGGTTGACTTTGTGGTTCTTGATATGGAGGAAGATGTTGAGGTACCCCTCATCCTAGGAAGACCATTCCTAGCCACTGGTAAGGCGGTAATCGATATTGCCAATGGTAAGCTAACCTTAAATGTGGGAGATGAAAAGGTCACCTTTGATGTTTTTAAAGTGCTTAAACACCCATGTGATCCTGACTCATGTCTACGCATCGATGTATTTGATATGTTGATTGATGAGACTTTTCAGGCACAAATGGTAGACGACCCATTGGAGACATGTCTTTCCAAATTTATGGATGTCGATTCAGCGAGTGAAGAACAATTGGAAACCATGTTTAGCATAGAGAAGCCACCTTTTTACCACGTCATTGGAGCTAAAAAATTAGAAAGATCACTCTTGGCTCCTCCTCGCCCTTCTATCGAAGAGGCCCCTATCCTTGAGCTTAAACCATTACCATTACATTTGAAATATGTATTTTTAAATGATAATGAGACTCTACCTTTAATTATCTCATCTTCTTTGACAGGAGAACAGGAGGAGCGACTCATGAGAGTATTGAAGGCCAACAAAAAGGCCTTCGGGTGGAAAATTGCGGATATAAAAGGCATAAGTCCAGCGGTGTGCATGCACAAAATACTCATGGAGGAGTCCGTAAAACCTACACGCCAACCACAAAGACGGTCAAATCCACAAATACAAGAGGTGGTAAAGAAAGAGGTTATAAAACTACTCGATGCAGGTATAATCTATCCTATCTCTGATAGTGCATGGGTAAGCCCGACTCAAGTAGTACCCAAGAAAGGCGGAATAACTGTGATAGAAAATGCGAACAATGAATTAATCCCTACTCGAATGCTTACTGGGTGGCGTGTGTGTATAGATTATCGCAAGTTAAATGATGCCACTCGTAAGGACCATTTCCCCCTCCCATTCATTGACCAAATGCTTGAAAGGTTAGCCGGACATGATTTTTATTGTTTTCTAGATGGATATTCCGGCTATAACCAAATTGCCATAGCCCCCGAGGACCAAGAGAAAACAACTTTCACTTGTCCCTACGGCACGTTTGCTTATAGGCGGATGCCGTTTGGATTATGCAATGCCCCGGCCACATTTCAACGATGTATGATGGCGATCTTTCATGACATGGTTGAAGAATTCCTTGAGATTTTTATGGATGATTTTTCTGTTTTTGGAACCTCATTTAACACATGTCTTGATCATTTGGACCGTGTTCTAAAACGCTGTGAGGAAACAAATCTTGTTTTGAATTGGGAAAAATGTCATTTTATGGTCCGGGAAGGGATTGTGCTAGGTCACAAAATCTCCCAAAAAGGGATTGAAGTGGACCAAGCCAAGATTGAGGTAATAGAAAAGCTTCCTCCACCTACATCGGTGAAAGCCGTGAGGAGCTTTCTTGGTCATGCCGGCTTCTATAGGCGATTTATCAAAAAATTTTCCAAAATTGCAAAGCCGTTATCTAACTTGCTTGTCAAAGATGCACCATTCAATTTTGATTCCCTTTGTTTACAGGCCTTCATGACTCTTAAGGAGCTATTGATATCCGCTCCCATCATGGCACCTCCCGATTGGAGTTTGCCCTTCGAATTGATGTGTGATGCTAGTGACACCGCGGTGGGTGCGGTCCTTGGCCAAAGGAAGGATAAGGTATTTCAAACCATCTACTATGCTAGTAAGACTTTAAATGATGCACAAATGAATTACGCAACCACGGAAAAAGAATTACTAGCCATAGTATTTGCATTTGACAAGTTCCATGCTTATCTCATTTTGAATAAAGTAATTGTGTACACTGATCACTCCGCATTAAAATACTTGCTTGCCAAAAAGGATGCCAAACCTAGACTCATTAGGTGGATTTTACTTCTTCAAGAATTTGACATAGAAATTAAGGATAAGAAAGGAGTAGAAAATGTTGTTGCCGACCACTTGTCTAGGATAGAGATTCCTAACCCTGAGTGTGTGTTTGATAAACCTATTTGTGAGGAGTTTCCCGATGAGCAATTGTATGCTATACTTCATAATGATGCTCCTTGGTATGCCAATTATGCAAATTATCTTGTCACGGGAGTTCTTCCTCCGGATATCACTTATCATCAAAAGAAGAAATTCTTATTTGATGTGAAGCGATATTTGTGGGACGAACCATATCTATTTAAGATTTGTGCAGATGGCCTCATTCGACGATGTATCCCCGAGGAGGAAATAACATCAATTCTCGCCCATTGTCATGATATGTCGGTAGGTGGTCACTTTGGACCCTCTAAAACAGTGGCTAAAGTGCTTCAATCAGGTTTCTTTTGGCCTACTCTTTCTAAAGATGCATTCTTGTATGTTCAATCTTGTGATAGGTGTCAACTAACAGGTACCAAGCGATTACTCCAATTACACGAACTTGAGGAATGGCGCCATCAAGCGTATGAGAACGCCAAGCTTTACAAGGAGCGAACGAAAACATGGCATGATAAGCGTATTATTCCCCGAGAATTTCATGAAGGAGACAAGGTTTTACTATACAATTCTCGCCTTCGACTTTTTCCCGGGAAGCTCAAGTCAAAATGGTCGGGACCATTTGTTGTATCTCGTGTGTATGCTTCTGGTGCCATTGAACTTATAACGGATAATGGACGAACCTTCATGACAAACGCCCAAAGGTTAAAGCATTACATTGGGATTGACGGGTCGAGGGATAAAGTGACCATTCCCCTCTAGGATCTTTAGCGATTCTTTATCTCAAGTCGAGCTACCGACTCTAAACTAGCGCTTCTTGGGAGGCAACCCAAGTTTGTAAGTTTTCTTTTCTTTTTGCTTTCGTTTTTGTTTTGTTTAGTTTGTTTCTTTTTATTGTGTTCAAGCATGCACTTTGGGCATGTATGTCTTATGCTTGATGGTTTAAAAAGTTGAAGTGTTAGATATGATGCACATTTGGACCCCACCTTTAGAGATTCTTATTTTACTCGATAAGAGGAGAAACTTTGTAAGGATGCATTGGAAGCTTAAGGATGTTCTTCAATATCCTTGGTTGTAAGTGTTCTTTTACCTTTGTGTATGCATGTTGTAACAACATTGGGGACAATGTTGGATTTAAGTTTGGGGGTAGAAGAGTATCTATTTTGAATATTGAAAATGCAATCCTAATTTTTAACTTGAATTTGGGGAAAGTTTGTTTGATATCATGTTTATATGCTTCTTTGTTGAGAAAATCAAACATGAAAAATTTTTAGTCCTTCCAATTGATGCATTGAAATTGATTGACTTGGAAAAATGGCATGAATTCTTGAAATAATCTGAATTTAATGGAATATATATATCTTTGAAATTGCTCGTGGAGACCTTAGACTAGAATTGATTCCTTAGATGATTCACAATGCACTTAAATCGAAGGTAGAGGAGTTGAGAGGATAACCATCTTGAGACACTTAAGGAATTATTCCCAGAAATATTAACTTAGATTTCTCATAAGGTTATAAGTTGAGTAGTAATTTTATATGCTAACAATGAATTGAAAAGGTTGAATTTTGGTATGACCAAAAGTGGTCAGGCTAATACGTACCGGAGGTGAAAAGTTTCATGCCTATATACTGTACTATTATGCTAATTTGAGCTATGCTCAAGCCAAAAGAAGTGAATTGTTTAAAAGATCTAGTTTTATTTCGTGGCCTTTGATACTCAAGTGATTAAATCCTTAGGAGTGTCTCTATACTTAATGCCCTAAAACTATCTAGTTTGGGAGTCATTGGTCTAAAACTTGTTACATGGGTGTCATAGAAAGCCTAATGGAATAAAACATTGCACATGATCTAGCCTTAATGAAGTTTAATGGAAATTCCATATGAATTGAATGTTGAATATTTGAGATAATGAAATTTAAATGGCTATGAGATTTTCTATAATTCTTGTGCCTTGTGTTTGATCAAAAGTTGATAGATATGGGATTAATGTCCAAAATTTGGTAAGGATGCCTCTCGACTATAATACCCTAGATTTATTTTTCACTATACCCTAGGGAGTCGTTTCAAGTATTGGTGTCACATGAGCAAAAGTAGTTGATATGTATATATATATTTGTGAACTTTAAAAAGTTGATTTTATGCCATTCATTCTTGTTGATCATATAGAGATGTGTTGATTCGGTTGGGATTGAAAATTTGCTAGATTTTGTGGGTATATCTTATGCAAACCCTCACGAGACTATAACTCGTCCTTTGAGGTAACTCAAAGGTTTAAAGGCTTGTTGCACCCGCTAAGTGCAATCGTTTACTCCACGAAAGTGAGTTAGTTAGTTGTTTTGTTTTCTCCCACTGAATGATGTTGGTCTTGCCTTATAGCTCTTATTGCTCGAGGTCGAGCAATTGATAAGTTTGGGGGTGTTGATAAGAGGTGTTTTTACGTGATTTTAAGACCGTAATTCTTATGATTTGGATTCACTTATTGCTTAAATCATGTCACATTTGCATTTAATAGGTGTGTTAAGTGAATACAGGTAATAAATGAGAATACATGAAGAAAAGGGAAGAAAAACGATGTACAAAACAAGTTCAAGCATGTTTTTCAACACCTAGGCGGTTTATGCATCTCCTACCACATTCGAGCGATAATTCCATATATTTCGAGACCGACTTAGACAACGTTTCCTTCTACAAAGTTTTAGATGTATGTCTTAGCTTCAAATGGGAACTTGAAACATCCAAATCGGAGGTCTATAGAGATAATTGTGAAGGAAATACGATTGCTGCGCCGAACAGAGAAGTACATGTGTCAGGATACGCCCCAACGCCCTCCTAGTCATGCCTAGGCATGGATAGTCCGAATGTTACTCCTTTTTCAGCCTAAATTCCAGCATTATATGATGGGTAAGAATCAATTTTGGCCATAATTCAGCACATGTGTTGAGGGGTTGTCATAAGTGTGTTTCTTGGTAGATTTACTTTATGGGCGCCAAATCAGAAACAACCTCCATGTTGAAACGTAATTTAGGTATACTTAGAGACCGAATTGGACAAAATGTCCTTCTGCAAAGTTGTAGATCTACATTTTATCTGAACATGGGGACTTGAATCATCCAATTTGGAGATCTGTGGAGAAGTTTATGAGGAAACTACTAAGACTGTGCTGGAAAGCAAGAAAATGGCAGCATGCATGTGTTTTGTTGAAGTTTTCACATGGTTAGGCTTGGTGGAATTCTTAATGGCCGAAAGTTCAACATTTTTTAGCTGGTTGGAATCTTAAAAGCCAAACTTTAAGCATCACCTTAGGTGGAATTCTCATTGGGGAACTTTAATGGGAATTCTTAATGCATACTTTAGTGGAATTTTTGGCTATAAAAGGAGGGGGAACCCATACTCTTCATCATTCACTATCAATTTTAGATTCTTGGAGGAGAGGAGGAGGAGGAATCAGTCCTCAAGCTTCATTCATCCCCATTCTTCATCATTCTAAGAGGAGAAAGCTAGGAATTGAAGCTCCAATCAAGGGGCCATCATCTATCACATTAGAGGGAGTTTTTATAGCCTTTTCATTTCATTCATGTCTATGAACATGTGTATTTATTCATTATTGTTTTTCATAATATCTATCATGAACTAAATTCATAAGACTAAGGCCATGTAAGGTCAAATTGTGATATATGCTTATAATAGATGATTGTTGAGGTTATACTTATATTGTTATGTGATGTGAATTGTGTTTTTGTCTATCTTGCATATACTTGATCACTATATGTTAGAATCTTATGCCTAGGTTAATATTTCGGGAGAAAATTGACTTAGGGTGCAAGAAATTCACATCATGACCCGTAACTAATGAGGAATTGCCCTAGACATAGGTAAAGATTCCCGGGTGAAGTTGTTCGATTCAAATCGAGTGAACTCTAGTACGTTAATGCATGTTTAGTGGTTAGATTTCCGGATAGGAATATTTGGGAAATCACGATCTAAGCATAGGAGTTTATACGCGAGACATCGGTTATTCTCTACCCTCGGAGCTCTCACCATAACAATATAAGCGTAATCCTTCAACGAGAAACTTTATAAGTATAATTGATCAATTTGAACCTAGCATGTGCCTTAGTCTCCCTTTCTATTTTGTTTTAAATCATTTGTTCAACCTTGTTCTTATCTTACGCATTTCACACTCATTTTACCTTTGTTGATAAGAGGTGTTTTTACGTGTTTTTAAGACCGTAATTCTTATGATTTGGATTCACTTATTGCTTAAATCATGTCACATTTGCATTTAATAGGTGTGTTAAGTGAATACAGGTAATAAATGAGAATACATGAAGAAAAGGGAAGATAAACGATGTACAAAACAAGTTCAAGCATGTTTTTCAACACCTAGGCGGTTTATGCATCTCCTACCACATTCGAGCGATAATTCCGTACATTTCGAGACCGACTTAGACAAAGTTTCCTTCTACAAAGTTTTAGATGAATGTCTTAGCTTCAAATGGGAACTTGAAACATCCAAATCGGAGGTCTATAGAGATAATTGTGAAGGAAATACGATTGCTGCGCCGAACAGAGAAGTACATGTGCCAGGATACGCCCCAACGCCCTCCTAGTCATGCCTAGGCATGGATAGTCCGAATGTTACTCCTTTTTCGGCCTAAATTCCAGCATTATATGATGAGTAAGAATCACTTTTGGCCATAATTCATCACATGTGTTGAGGGGTTGTCATAAGTGTGTTTCTTGGTAGATTTACTTTATGGGCGCCAAATCAGAAACAACCTCCATGTTGAAACGTAATTTAGGTATACTTAGAGACCGCATTGGACAAAATGTCCTTCTGCAAAGTTGTAGATCTACGTTTTATCTGAACATGGGGATTTGAATCATCCAATTTGGAGATCTGTGGAGAAGTTTATGAGGAAACTACTAAGACTGCGCTGGAAAGCAAGAAAATGGCAGCATGCATGTGTTTTGTTGAAGTTTTCACATGGTTAGGCTTGGTGGAATTCTTAATGGCCGAAAGTTCAACATTTTTTAGCTGGTTGGAATCTTAAAAGCCAAACTTTAAGCATCACCTTAGGTGGAATTCTCATTGGGGAACTTTAATGGGAATTCTTAATGCATACTTTAGTGGAATTTTTGGCTATAAAAGGAGGGGGAACCCATACTCTTCATCATTCACTATCAATTTCAGATTCTTGGAGGAGAGGAGGAGGAGGAACAGGTCCTCAAGCTTCATTCATCACCATTCTTCATCATTCTAAGAGAAGAAAGCTAGGAATTGAAGTTCCAATCAAGGGGCCATCATCTATCACATTAGAGGGAGTTTTTATAGCCTTTTCATTTCATTCATGTCTATGAACATGTGTATTTATTCATTATTGTTTTTCATAATAACTATCATGAACTAAATTCATAAGACTAAGGCCATGTAAGGTCAAATTGTGATATATGCTTATAATAGATGATTGTAGAGGTTATACTTATATTGTTATGTGATGTGAATTTGTGTTTTTACCTATCTTGCATATACTTGATCACTATATGTTAGAATCTTATGCCTAGGTTGATATTTCGGGAGAAAATTAACTTAGGGTGCAAGAGATTCACATCATGACCCGCAACTAATGAGGAATTGCCCTAGACATAGGTAAAGATTCCCGGGTGAAGTTGTTCGATTCTAATCGAGTGAACTCTAGTACGTTAATGCATGTTTAGTGGTTAGATTTCCGGATAGGAATATTTGGGAAATCACGATCTAAGCATAGGAGTTTATACGCGAGACATCGGTTATTCTCTACCCTCGGAGCTCTCACCATAACAATATAAGTGTAATCCTTCAACAAGAACCTTTATAAGTATATTTGATCAATTTGAACCTAGCATGTGCCTTAGTCTCCCTTTATAATTGGTTTTAAATCACTTGCTCATCTTTGCTCTTGTTCTTTACAAATTTTATTTGAATTTATTCTTACTTTGTTTATTCACTTCATTACAAATCTTAAACTAGAATTCAAGTCTCCGTGGTTCGACAACCCGGACTTTTCGTCCACACTTATTACTACACACGACTAGTGCACTTGCTACAATAGCACGTTAGCTTTTAGCGTGTCAACGGTCACGACCCGACGGGCCGTGACTGGAATATTTTTCTTTCTTTCTTTTGAGAGTTATGAGAGTTGTGTATTCTTCTTACTTGTTCTAAGTCAAAGAGTCCTTATATACCTCATGACGGGCAGGGCCGGGTTGAATGGCTCGGCTGCGCTTGACAGCGCGCGCAGCTGTGCGCACACTGTTCACTGTTTTTCTCGGGGCTTTCGAGCACCGTTTTTCCACGGTATTTCTCGATTTTCAATATCATCAAATATCTCCAGATTTACAATAACTAAAAATCAAAAAACTAGGCAAAAAATCATAAAACTCAGATTTAAGAAAAACATACAAACATGCTTCAAAAGCACATAACATGCAATTCTTAAATCACGTAAACAAGATCAAATATGAAAATCAGAGATTGGATCTGATACCACTGTTGGGTTTCGTTTGAAAAAGCATAAACGCAGCGGAAGGGATTTCAAAAATTAAAACGAAAACCCAATTGGTACTCTAATTTGCATAATTGAATCTAAAAGCGTATATCGAATAAAACTAACTCGTTAATGTGAATATGATAATGGAGAAAAAATTCTTCTTCTCCAAACTCGAAGTATTGAAGCTTCCAAATCTTCAATCTGTTGGTTTGATTCTTCAAACTTGAAATTGATCAGAACAACAAAAATACGTTGTCTCTAAATCGTCACGCACGGATGAACAAACGAAAAATCCCCTTTCTTCTTTCTCTATGGTCGACGGCTAGGTATAGAGGAGGGGAGGAATATTTTTCTTTCTTTTGAGAGTTATGAGAGTTGTGTGTTCTTCTTACTTGTTCTAAGTCAAAGAGTCCTTATATACCTCATGACTTATTGAACAAGCCAAAATAAAAGAGCCCTAACATGTGGCCTCTCAAAGACGCCACATTGAGTCCTAGTAGGCGTCCAATTAGACTCCTTATTTGGCCCCGGGATTTGTTTAATTAATTTCTTATTTCAATTAAGAATTTATTGTATCCAATAAATAAATTAATTAATTAAATAACCAAATTAATTAGATAAATTAATTCATTAATATATTTCACAAGGAAATTAATTAATAATTAATCTTATCATTATAATTAATTATTTCATCTAATGAATAATTAATTATTTAATTTTTCCAATAAATTAAAACTCCCAGAAGAAATAATAGAAATTCTTTTTTCTTCATTTTTCGTTGTCAATCCTTTAGCGCGACTCTTTAGGTTCGTTTCGTTTGGCAATGAGAGGAAACCAAAGGAAGTGGGTAACACCTAGCCAGTCACGTGGCCCACTTCGTAACCCAAATGAAAACGAATGATAGGATCATTCCGAAACCTTCCAATCGTAAATACCGTATATGTATAAACCCTTTGTTTACGTTCCCTGGTCATGTGAGAGTCATGATTATGTCAAACTCACTAGACTTGACCATATGTATAAATCATTATAAATACGAGATCATTGAGATCGATTTAGTGCAAAGCACAATCGTCTCGTTTGCTTTGGCCAAAGACTTTGATCTCTATTTATCTATAATTACATAGGGTACGTACATACTCATTCACTTATGAGAGAATAAATCCCATGTTAGATATATGCTAAGATTACCCCTTGCCCATCAAGTCCGCATTTCCAGGTTGACCCCACCAAAGGGTGAATTGGGTCTAACTACTCTAGTGAAAGACTTGACGTCACAATTGCATCTTCAGCCTGATACTTCAGGTCAAAGGTTCACATATACCTATTATGCATAATCAGTTCCATCATTGACAGTCACAGAGTGAAAACCCATGTGACAGAACTGATGCGAGTCGTGTTCTAACATATCAGTTCCGCTGACGTGTCTACAATCTTAATCTCCTATCATCCCATAATACCAGACAGACACTCCCATGTCGGAACTAAGATTGTACAAGTATTCGAATTCTTTATTTGTCCCTTAAGGACTTCATATTACTTGCGAACTTATTTTAGTAATCAAGATCGATCTCTCTAGTGCCAATCTTCCTATCCCATAGGAAGTAGAGGGATCGCACTAAAAACATGGACAAAACGTTTTATTATAGATGCAAATAAGAATTAAGTGAAAACTCAATAATGCATTTTATTTAAAAAGAGTTTAAGTTCAATACAAGATATATGCCCTATACATTCTATCCTCTATGGCATCTGAGGGCATAATCTTAACACATACAGTATCATATAACCCATTATACAGTGAATACAATAACTAATAAATATTATACAATAGCTAATTAATCTATTATACAATTGGTAATAAACAAATATACAGTAAATACAACGGTGATATACATTGTGTGATTAGTGACATACAATTAGTGATTTCAAACCATTATACAGTATCTTATAAACTACTATATTGTATATTATAACACATTATACAATATCTTATAACCAATTATACAGTGTGTGTATACGTCATACAGTTACAATCTTATAAACCATTATATAGTATCTTATAACACAGTATACAGTATCATATAACCCACTATACAGTGTGTGTTTATTCATCATACAGTTACAATACACCAACTAATTTAACAATATACAACATCTATTAAACAAATATGCACATCAGTAAATTGAATTTCCACCTTTTATAGTTGAATTACATCTTTTTCTAGGGTTCATATTTCTCCCAAATCGCAATATTTTTGCACTGATTTAAGTTGCTTGATAGAAGAGATATACACAGATTCACGTGCAAAGCAGTAAACTGAATTTCCACCTCTTATATTTCATCTCCTTGATAGAAGATTTTTCTTATTTTGGTTAATTTCGTGAAGAGATAGTTTAGTGATGGCTGAATGGCAACAGTATCGTCAATCGATGTTCTTCAGAGTCGTTTTTTCATTCCTTCTCGCGAAGCTCTTCTCCGTGATCTTCGCCTTCCGTGAAGAGAATCTTTGTATCACTCGCTCGCATCATACCGAAATCGAATGAGAGATTGTAGGGTAGATTTTTTTTGCGTTTCAATTTGAGAGATTTTAGGAGATTCTGTGCCCTTTTTTTGGGCGGTAGATGCTGTATAATGGTTTAATTTGACTATTATACCCCTGATCCAATTGGAATCAATTTTTCCGCCTGTTTTTTGCTTCCTTTTTGGACTGTTGGATTTAATGAATCCAATGGTGTAGATTGAGTCTTATATCTTATTTAATATAGGGTGTGTATTAGATCTTAACCCTATATATATATATATATATATATATATATATATATATATATATATATATGAGTTGGTCTTCTTCTGGAAAAATCCACCTTTTTTTTTTCTTTTTCTTGTTATTGGTCAGTTTCATCTGTTTCTCTATTTGCTTATTAAACACCTCATTGTAATATGATTATACATACATATATATATATATTTATAAAAATTGTAAGTTATAATTCTTCCCTAATTCTTTTCCTTCAAACCTAGCAATAGTCAGTGTTATTGGCAAAATATTGGAATACATTATTAAAGTTGCCAATGATGATAAGTATTAAATTACAATTTTTATCACAATAACAATTTCCACGAATATAATGTTTAATTATTTTGAGTTGTACATATTACCAATCAATGACAGAAGTACAGTAATAATGCAAATACAACTATGCAATCATAGTACTTATTTGTTTTGTCACTGGGTAATCACCGTACGCGTGTGATGTATTCCAATTGTAACAATTTATACAAAATTTCTTGCTTCATTAACTGCCGTCAATAATAATTTATACGAAATTCTTATCACTTTTATACTCATAAAAGTTACTAAAAATATTTCACAATTAACTTTACATATATAATTGATAACAATTTTGACATTATCTCTTAATATCTTGACAACCACGTTTGTTTAACAAGATAATTGAAATGTGAATATTTAGCTTGAGCCATTGACTAGCCAATAAATTGATGAATACATATGTTTATCAAATGAGTCTATGCATGCTGAACAACCATGGTTCTCGTGCACTTAAATTGAAAACAAAAAGAAAAAGAAACATATTATTCTTTAGACAACCGTTGGTGCCCAAAAGCTTTTATAATTCTTCTAAAGTCCTTTTGCCCATGACATAATGATGATGCCAATGATGAGTAGCTTAGGTAGCCATATTAGGTTCTCCCAAGCTGGCAAATCACCTAAAATTTTGTAGAAAGGGACATATATTTGAGTCATCGCCAAAATGTCATCAACCACTTTTTTCTCTTTTGTTTTTTCTTTGGGCTTCAAAATCTAATAATAATGTTGGGAGGTAGTGATGGATGCAATTGTAGGAACATCTTCAATAAATTTATATGCATATACAAAAACTCAAACGTAAAATTTTTTACTTGAACGACCAAAATTCTTCCATAAAAATCAACTTGTATCTATGTCACCAACCACTCATGATAAATTTTTTATTATATATAAGTTCAACTTCTCAAATCCAGCAAGTACTTGTCATTTTCAACGTCGTGACATATCTCTTCTCCCCATTTATCCTTTTCCTCTCTTTCAATATTTTTCTTCCAATATCAAATCTCTTAAAGATTTTGCGTCCGCCCCAAGATATAAATTGAAGTAGAAAAAGAGCCTACGATATGAAATCCCTGCATATAAAGGTAAATTTTGTGTAAATCTTAAGCAACAATCTTTGATTTTTCTTAGTTATATGATGTTGGAACGGCTCAATCAAATCAAATCTCCCAAGAATTTTATTGTGTCCTTTAATTTGATTGAGCCGTGCCAATATCAAACTTCAATTTGGTAATGTTAATTACCATAGAATAGTTATTGATTAATTTTTGTCCTTGGTTACTAATATCTTTCTATATAATTCTTTCCTTGAAATTTGAACAATTTTTACATTTCTAGACAAACACTAGGGACAAAGATGTTAAAATAACTTTTGCTATAACTATAAGCATGATTATGTTGATTCTCCAAGTGAAAGATGTTAAACTGTGCTATAAGCTTGATTATATGTTGCTTCTCCAAGTGAAAGATTCAACAAGGAGATAGGAAGACTGAGTAATATAGACTGCTTTCGTGCAAATACTTAGTTGGAAACCTGAAAATCTACAATTTGATCGTATTCTGCTACGTATATATACATATTCACACACACACGTCAATGTGAATTTTAAATATATTTTTGAATCTTTTATTTGGCATTATTTTTTAGGTATATCATCTATGCTGGCATTAAAAACTTTTCTGGACAAATTATCGTATTAGTTGTCAATAAAAAATTTATAATTCTAAGAATCAGGGATTAGAGAAGGTTCTATCTTAAACTGTACTTTTTTTTTTTTTAATTTCTAAGTCCATATAATTCGTTGTCCAGTAATTTTTTTTTTTTTTTTTATTTTTATGATTTGAGAATTTGGGTAAAACAAATTTTGACACATCAGTTGGGACACGAGTGTACCTCTCGTCTCTTCCTCTGACTTGAAGTTTCGTAGTCATCATTATATCGTTAAAGATTTGATAATGCTGCTTTGGTATTTTTGAGAGGGGGGAGGGAATAAGAATCATAATGAACTCAAGTATCTTACTTGAGTCTTGTTGTACATTGTACATGGCAAATTTTAGAATTGGCTGGGGCATCAAGTATTGAAAAGATTGATGTTCACGCTACGTAGTACGTTACTTTTACAAATTTTCAATATATATAAGACAATGAGGGTGTTTGGGATATATAAGCAAAATTGGGTGTTCGTCGAATTGAGGATTGTGTAATGTGCTTCTTCGCATTATAATCTTCACATGATAATACATTTTATAAACTATATATATGACGAATTATTTTGCATTTTATGGACATTATAATGCATAGCAATTTTGTGATATAGAGGGTCGTTTGTGGAATTTTGGTTCTCTATAAAATGTTTCTCAACATATAAGCTTTAAAATAAGATGTTTGGATAAATATTTTTTGAAGTTCATGATAAGCTTCGGAAATAAGATGCTAAAGATAAGCTCTTTAAAATTAGTTAGAAATTCTAACTTAATAATTGTTGGAATATTTGATTATTATATTAAAAATTAATATTAGTTAATTAAAGTCATGTCTATTAGTGAGTGACCATATCTAATAGTCACGTCTTTTATGATTGGTGTTATTGAAAGGTTGCAACTATTTTGACAAGAGTTGCGTCTTTGTATGGAACAACAAGTTGATTAGAAAAGGTGTCTCAATATCTCTAAATACACCAATTTTGATGCCACAAAAATATAGTAAGAAATCTAAAATTCTCCTACATTGTTCACTTATGTCTCTTTCAACGAGTTCTTGAAGGGAGACTTCGAAAATTGTTATTTGCAAGTCTTGATGGTTTTGTTGTATCTTAGAAGTGATTTGCCATAAAAACCCAGTAGCAAACGAGTAGTGGGGGCAAATATCACTTTAAGGAAAGTGATTCGTACACGCTTCAAAACCATGTTTAATCTACATTTTCTTTGTTCGTTCTTATTCCCCAATTTAAAGAAAAATTTCCAACAATCTTAAAGTGATATTTCCGTTATCGTTTCTGAAACCAAAAAAGAAAATTGGATTGTGGAACTCGCCGGAAGTGATCGAGAAGGTGACAAATTGAATACGGCAATGTGGCAGTGACATGCGACTCTTCTTGAATCATGGAATAAATTATTTTTTAGCGTATTGCAATATTGATGGAGACCACAATAAAAGGCTGAGACGCAGATAAGTTTTCTTTATTTTATATTGTTAAACTAATATTTGATAGTTCGTCACTTTGTTAGTGTGTATGTCCTCAAATGCCATTATCTTGTTGTTTTCTTATAGGCGTTTGTAAGGTTTTCATAAACAACGTAAAGTTCTTGATAATAAGGCAAACCTTCTACTTTCTATGGGTTAGGAAGAAAAGCACTAGAAGAGTTTGATCCTTATTATCTAAATTTGGTTCGCAAGTCGAAAAAAGTATTGACTGGATATCAATATAGAATAGAGACTTGTATGATATAAGTTTTGACAGAGAAAGTGCCAGTCAATCACTATGGGAATGCTAGTGGGAACTTATATCATAGACATCTCAGTTAGACTGATATGTTCGAACACGACTCGCATTGGTTTTGTCACGTGGGTTTTCACTCATTGACAGTCAATGACAAAACCGATAAGTTATGATAGGTACGCGTGAACCTTAGACCTGAGCAATCAAGTTGAAAATGTACTTGTGACATCAAGTCGGTCATTAGAGCAGTTAGATCTAATTCACCCGATGGTGGGGTCGACCTCGAAGTGCGACTTGATGGGTAAGTAGTAGTCTTAACGGATTGTCAAAATGAGATTTATTCTCTCATAAGTGAATGAGCTAAATATCTTATGCAGTCATGAATAAACGAGGTCAAAAGTCTTTGGCCAAAGCATAAAGAGACACTCATGTTAGACATGAATCATTGACCTCGATTCATTATGAGCTAAGCATATGGTCAACTCCTGTGAGTTTGACTAAACCATGATCCTCACTTGACTGAGATATATGAATGAAAAGTTTATACTCGAATGGTATTCATAGCGTAAAAGGTTTGGAATGATCCTATTCATTCGTTCTCAATTGGGATTCAATGTGAGCCACGGGTCTTGCTAGGTGTTACTCACGTCCTCTTGGATTCCTCCCAATTGCTTTTTGAGACGAACCTAAAGAGTCGGGCTTGAAGGAATTGCGAAAGAAAAATCATGGAAATTGACTTGAGAGAATTCTCGGTATTGGATATCGAAATTAATTACATAATCATTGGATGATCTTATTAATTAATTAAGTTGACAAGTTAATTAATTTCTTGGGGGGAAATTAATTATAGAGTTAACAAGAATTTAATTAATTATTTGATTAATTTATTTATTGGATAAATAATATTAATTAAATATATAATTAAACAAATTAAAATGGACTAAGCATAGGGCTTAGAAAAGCCCTAAGTGGGTGTCATATGCCTAGGTTTCAGGGTTATTTATTTTTCATTAGCAGTATAAATACACTACTTAGTGAAAATCAAAGGAAGCCTCAAGTCATAACTTTCTCTCCAAGTCAAAATAATCTTCCATCGCTCTCTCTCCATACTAGCCGAATTCAAGGAGGAAAAAGAAGAGGATTTTTGCTTTTGATTCCGGCGTGACAATTTAGAGACAACAACTATTTTGCTGTTCAAAGAAGGATCGTGATTTCTGGTTCAGAAACTAAAATTCACGAATAAGGTACATATTTCGTAAACACAATTTGAATATGCAGAATCGAGATGAACCACGTGGGAGTTTAAATTTTATTTTCCACTGCGTTCTATGTATTAAATTCCGACAGTGGTATTAGAGTCAATCTCTGATTTTCGTATTTAATTGAATACGTGATTTATGTGTTTTTCGCTTTTTTGGAGCTTGTTATTCGACTATTTTTTTATGATATCAAAGCCATGATTTTTCTATGCTTAATTCATGTATATTTTAGTATGATGATATGTGAATTGAAAAATCAAAATTATGTGAGAATCGGGGGTGAAAAACCCAGTGACGAGCGTGACACGCTCGACGTGCGCAGTCTCATACTCACGCCATGTGCACACGGCACCATGCGCTAAATGCGCACGGCGCCTGGCCACTTGGCTGTGCGCCAGGCCACATGTCGTGCGCTGGGCGCACGACTTTCAACCCTAATGGGCTCGGGTCTATGACCCGGGTCCTAACAGGTCGGGTCGTGGTTTGCAGGTCCAATTTTAAATAAATGGGTTTTGAGCTATTTTAATTATTTGGGAAGGTCAAAAGGATGATGACCCAGCTTTAATTAAATAAGCCCAAATTATTTTAATTAAAATCATGGACTTTTCAATAAATTAGTTTTGGGCCTAATTAATTGAATTTAAATGTGCCAATGGTTGGTAATTTATGTTTGATGAAATCGAGCCCAAATTGTTTTTATTGAATATTAATTATTTAAGTGAAAGTAATTAATTAATTATTCTTGGAGAATTTTTAATTAAGTTATTTATTTAAATAATAAATTCTCATTAGATGGTTTATTATCATAAGTGCCAATAAAGTTTGAAATTTTATTGAGGAAATTAGTTAGTTGGACTAATTAATTATTAACTTAATTACCAACATAGTTGCTTTAATTTATCGTGAGCATTTATTATATGAGGGTGACATTGTCCATGGGCTTAGGTTGTTTTTCTTTTGATTGTATTTCTTTTTAATGGGTTGTAAGGGCCGGATTTGAGACCGTTTATTTTATTTCTAGAATTATGTATAGGTTGTTAATTTAATCTCATGTATTAGATAGAATTAGAATTGGCCTTTTAAGAGGAGATCAATCCAAAAGAAGAAGGAGCTTGGAGTCCAAGAAGAATAGCTAGGCTTACTTTTCGTTTTCATGATGGCCCATTGACTTGGGTCCTCTAGATAAAGCCCATGGATAAATGTGTTGGTTTATTATTGCTTTCGATGCATGTTCATTAGTTGTATGAAGCATGTATGTTATCAATATGCGCTATATAAATATAATAATGTGCAAAGTGAGATTTAGATAAATGTTTAGAACATGAATTCTCCCAAACAAAAATTATACTAAGTTAGTAAGGGGTGCTAGGCATCCTTTCCCTCCACTAAACTTAATGGAGTTTAGATTTAAACCTAGTATATGGCATCTTCCCAGTAAGTGGGGGTCATATATCAAGATTTAATTTTAAAATTTTATTAAGTGCATTAGATGCCTTAATCGAGGCATATTTCACCCCAAATATCGTTAAAGGGTTGCAAGGTGAAATTCAAATGTTAGATTATGAGGAGTTAGTGGGAATAAACTTAGATAGTCCACAAAGCCTATAAATCGTTAAAGGGTTGCGGTTTTGATGGATTATGGAAAAAAGAAGATTGAGCCATCTATTGTATAGATTGATGTTGGACACCACTTTAATTAAATAATGGACCAAATATCATTAAAGGGTTGCCACTCATTACATTAATTAAAGAACTCAATCCCCACCACGAAGTTATAAACAACAATTACTTCCCTTTTTTTCACAGTGGGAGTGTGGATCTTGAAAAATGTAGTGGGAGCCAAGTTATAAGTCGAAGTCCTTGATTTTAAACTTGGTTTTAGTTTAGTTACATGTGTCTAATTAAGTCTGGTTCAGTTTTCTGCAGTTATTTCATTTATCTCTCTCAAAAACAAAAATGACTATCAACCCACTTTCCGTTTTACTCGAAAAGAACATCCTTACCGGACCCAACTACATGGATTGGCTTAGGAACTTGAGAATAGTTCTCAACATGGAATCATTGGGATACGTGTTGGACACTGATATTCCTGCTCTGCCTGCTAGAACATGTGCTAACGAGGAAGAAGTCCAAGCTCATGAAAAATGGGTGAAGGACAACGTCCGAGTGCGTGGGTATATTATTGGCTCAATGACAAACGAGCTTCAGAGGTTCCACGAGAAGATGACCACTGCAAGGGCTATCTTGGTACACTTGGTCGAGCTCTATGTTGAGCACAACCATAATGCTAGATATGAGATGTCTAAAGAGCTCTTCGGGGCCAAAATGAGAGAAGGTGAGAAAGTTGGGGATCATGTCCTCAAGATGATCTCGAGGATCGAAAGATTGGAGGCTCTCGATTTTACAATGAACCCACATCTTCAAACCGATCTTATTTTGCAGTCTCTTCCTGATTGTTTTCCCCAATTTGTCATGAACTTCAATTGCAATGATATTTAATGCAACTTAGCTGGGCTAATGAATAAATTAAACACTGTACAATCTCAATTAAAGCCCAAGGGAAAAGAAACTGCATTGGTAATCTCTTCTGGGCCCAAAAAGGCGAAGAATATGAAGAAGAAAACCAAAAGCAGGGTGGCGAGTTTGGAGCTCAGGGTGGTGTCGATAAAGGAAAAGGGAAAGCTCCTGTGAATTGCAAGCGTAAAGGGCCACAAAAGATGGATAGATGCCTACACTGCGGTGAGTTGGGCCACTGGAGGAGGTGGAAGAGGAACTGTCCAAACATGAGCCCCGGCGCACAAGGTATGGAACTTTATGTTCATGAAACTTATTGTTCTATGACTCTTTTCTCTACATCTTGAATTCTTGATTCTGGAGCTAGTGCTCACATTTGTTGTATGAATCAGGATCTGGTGCGAGGAAGGAAGCTGGGCAATGATGAGGTGAAGATAAGAGTAGGCAGTGGGCAAAGCATCGCACTGGAATTGGATCTACCTCATTGCTTTTAAATTCTGGACATTTATTTTTCTAGATAATGTTTTAGTTTTGCCCAATGGGCTTAAAAACATTGTTCCAATTCCCGTTTTAGTTAAACTTGGTTATACTTTCCATTTTATTGATGAACATTGCAATATTTATTATGGTAATAAATTAGTAGGCCTTTGCTTCTTTAGTAAATGGATTGTATTACCTTAATGTCCAGTATGAGTGTTCTATGAATACTATACATAGGAAACATAGTAAGCTTGGAATAAACCAAAGATTAATCTGGCATCTTAGACTAAGCCATGCCGGAAAACATGTAATTCACAAAATGGAGAAAGACGGACTAATCAGTCCACTAGGATTGGATCCCTATCCTACTTGTGAATCTTGTCTTAAAGGCAAAATGGCTAGATCCCCCTTCACAGGGACTTTTGCAAGAGCCTTACAAATCTTAGGTTTAGTGCATACTGATGTTTGTGGACCATTTGGAGAAATGGATTGAAGAGGTTTTCTTTACATCATCACATTCACTGATGACCATTCAAGATATTGTCTAGTGTACTTGGTGAGGCATAAGTCTGAATCCATTAAAAAGTTTAAAGAATTCAAGGCTTTAGTGGAAAATCAAACTGGTCAACATATAAAAACCCTTCAACAGGATCAAGGAGGAGAATATATGAGCGACGAGTTTGATGTATACCTTAGAGAGAATGGTATAGTATTACAACTCATACCTCCAGCGACACCACAGTTAAATGGAGTAGCAGAGCGAAGGAATCGAACCTTATTGGACATGGTTCGCTCCATGCTCAGCTACACTGACTTAGAGGAGGGTCATGGAGATGATCCCTCCACTTATGATCAAGCGATAGTGGATGTGGATGCTACTAGATGGCGTGAAGCTATGCAAACTGAGATTGATTCGATGCATGCAAACCAAGTCTAGAAACTTGTGGATCAGCCTAATGGGGTAAAACCAATTGGATGCAAATAGATTTACAAGAGAAAGAATGGTGTTGATGGCATGGTTGACACCTACAAAGTCAGGCTAGTGGCGAAAGGGTATAGTCAAAAAGAAGGAATTGACTACCAAGAAACCTTTTCGCCAGTGGCTAAGACCAAATCAATAAGGATTTTACTTGCAATAGCAGCACACCTAGACTATGAAATATGGTAAAGGAATTATTACATAATATACCCTTATGAAATACGAAACCTGCACACATCCCTCCTATGTTAAAATAATAGTCTTATATGCCCCTGTGTTAATCATTAAATTGCACTCTCCCCTTTTCGTTAGTCTTTACTAACACCGTTAGTCTCCTAGTGTTAAATCATTATCTTTATTCTCATTTAATCTCAGCCTTTGGATCATTTATTCTTAGCCTTTGGATTATTTAATAATAGTTATTATTAAAAGATAGTATAAATATCAGAAATAAGTATAAAAATATTGAAAATCCGAAAAAAAATAATTCCAAAAATTGTTAGAAATTTAAAACAATAATAAGTTTAAAATTCATGAAAAATTCAAAATAATTACAAAATTAGAAAATATAAAAAACAAAACTGGAAATTCAGGAATTTTTTTATAAATTTGATAAAAAATCAGATAATTTCTAGAAAACTTAAAAATTAAAATAAAAAAAATTATAAATTTTTGAAAATAATAAAATTTCAAAAAAATAGAAAATAAATTCAGAAAAATCATACAAAAATTCAGAAAAATCATAAAAAATTTAGAAAACAATTTTTTTGAAAATAACAAAATTTCTTCTTTTGCGCCATCACGCTTCTCCGGCGAATTTGCCGGTGATAACAACGGCGTTTCGCGAAGTTGACCTCATCCCTCAAATCTCTGGCAAAAATCAGCCATCAGAACAGCGCAAATCGTCGAGTTTCAGTGGCAAAAATTCCATAGAAGACTTCATCTTCTCTGGCGATTTGGGCGGTGACACGAGCAGATTTATAATCTGTTTCAAAATTTTGCAACCACCATCTCCGGTATCTTCCACGCACAAAGCCGATTCAAACTCCATATTTTTCGTCCAGATCCGAGTTCAGGTTGGTGGGCCTAGATTGACGGGGGAAGAAGGGGCAAAAAAAGAAAAGGGGCAAAAAGAAAAAAGAAAAGTGGGGAAAAAACAAAAAAGGAACACAAAAGGGGTTTGGGTTTGGGCTTGGATCACCCAGATCCAATAAACCTACCCAATTACATCATATCCTACCCAAGTTAAATTATTTATTTATTATTTATTAAAATTGGAAGGATAGATTAATAATTTTAAAAGTATATATAACACAAAGGACTAACTCATTCTCGATCCCAACGAGTGCACAACACTCTCCGTTAGTTCTAATGGAGAGGGGGATTTTGTGCAGTGTTTTTAAAATCACAGGGGCATTTTAGGCTATTTTTTTAACATAGGGGGGATGTGTGCAGGTTTCGTGTTTCACAGCGGTATATTATGCAATTATCCCTGTGGCAAATGGATGTCAAAACTGCTTTCCTAAATGGATTCCTAGAAGAGGATATCTATATGGAACAACCTAAAGGTTTTGTATCCGAGGACCATATTCATAAGGTACGTAGACTTGAGAGGTCCATTTATGGACTCAAGCAAGCATCTCGTAGCTGGAATCTTCGTTTTGATGAGGCAGTCAAAGGATTTGACTTCATCAAGAATGAAGACGAGCCATGTGTTTACAAGAAGGTTAGTGGGAGCAAGATAACATTCCTTGTGTTGTATGTAGATAACATATTACTGGTGGTCCCAAGTGGCATACAAAAGGGTCTGGGGGGGGGGTTGAATAGACCCTGAAATCTTTTTCGACTTCAAAAATTTCGTATCACTTTTAAAGATTAGAACGCATAGGAAGCTGAGCGCTTGGGTCAGACGCTACAGTAAAGATAACTTAGACTTAGTGATTTTGACAATTTACCAAAGTAGGGTAATGCTTAGATCACTTAATCAGGGTTAGCACAGCGGAAATGATTTTAAAGCTTTAGCGTTCGTTTAGGTTAAATAGTCGCTTAGCAGATTTAGCTTGTCTTTTTCAGAATAGATAAAATAATATAAAGCAAGACAATAATGAAAGTAAATGACACAAGATATATAAGGTTCACTGGGTGATGTAATCCCAACTACGTCCTTTTTCTCCTTTTTCACTTGGAGGGTACTAAGATGATTATCAAAGAATCACACAGAATCTTCTACAAGGTAGTAAATAGGTGAAAATGATCTCGGGCTCCTTGATCACACAGATTTCAGCACTAATGAAGATCTACAAGCTTCTCTCACTCAGAAATACTGCCTGTAAGGGGTTTCAACAACTTTCTCACACAGATGAAAGGTTGAGGGTTTTATCATAAGGGTTTGTTTGTTTTTGGAAAGATCAAACAACTTGGAACATCTCAGTAAGATTTTAGGTTTCTTCTATGTTTGAGATATTTGTGACTGTATGGAATATATGTAAAAGCTTGAAAGATTTTGGCTATGGAGTTTCTAAGCTTTTTCTCAGCAAAGTTTTCTTGTGCATGTACGTATGTATATATTTTTAGGGTTTGCTGGGATTAGGTATTTATAGGAAATTCTTGGGATTATGTCCGTTGGACACATGTAGGGGCGTGCCTTTCACGCGGGGCATGATTATACCTTTTTTCTGACATTCCTGAAATCCTGCTGGTTCCGATTGGACGGGAGAAGCTATAAACTCTGAAATTTTGACTGTCCAGTCAAAAAAGTGTCTTGTCCACAAGTCATATTGGCTTATCACATTTAATGCACTTATCAGGCATTTAATGCATTTGAATTTATTTCCCGTTGGAAATAAATGTCCGTTGAATGATTGCATTTAAGTCCTTCATGACTTGAGGATTTATTTAAGGTGAATCTGATATTGATCGCTAGACTGCTTTGAGCGCTTGATCCATGAATCCTGAAATAGTCCTTTAGCGTTTGACAGACGCTAAGGATAAATCTTCATCCTCTTTTGACTTCAGACGCTGATCTTCAACTTCATCTCTAATAGAGTCACCTAGAATTCTATTAGTGATTCGGTATCTAATACTTAGTCTAAAATCTACAAAGATAAAAATTACAAGCCTAACGAAATTATATAGTTTCAAACGCTTATACAATTGATCTATGAAACATAAACTTACATTACATTTTGGGATCTAACATAAAATCCTATCTTGTCATCATCAAAACATCTAACATGAAATTTCCTAACAATTTCCCCCTTTTTGATGATGTCAAGACCTTTAACTCTTATAACTCTTTTATAGATTAAGAGTTCAAAGAAAAGCCCAAATAAATATAAGTTAGCATTTGGAAAGTTAGTAAAATTAGCTAATGTTAGATTTGCCTCAACAAGTTGTTTCAGCGATAAATCATTCATTTATATAGAAAGATAAGCATACATGATTTATACTGAATATAAGATAATTGAAAGCGATAACAAAAATAAAAGAGATAAGAAAAAAAATAAAGCATTCATTTTTTGTCGCTTTGTGCTTTCTACTCCTTGGTAGATTTCATTTGCTAAGTCCATAAGGAGTCGATCAACGTCTGTCATGATGGTATGTTGGAGTTCGTCATAGTCTTGCCTTCGTTGTCTAGCGCTTTCATTCAGTTCCTTCAGCTTGTCCACCTATTCCCTTGGAAGAATACCAAGTTCACAAATTAAGTCATAATAGATGTCCTGTCTTCTATCGTTGAATGGTTTCCAGTTGATAGGTCGTCTAAGCGGTCCGGCATAAGGATGAAATCCCATACCCTCCAAAAATTCGACGTCCAAGTCTGGAAGCAAGTACCTTCCTAGATAATAGCTTGGCTTTCTCTTTTTAGTTAGCATCTTCTTTATGCTGACTATTTCCTCAAACATTGATCGCCAGTGTTTATTATCTGTTTTAGATATTGCCTTGGACTTTTCTTTATCTTCCCCCTTCTTAACATCAGCAAAGTATGTCTTCAAGTTAGTGATATCTCGGCGCATAAGCCTGACTTCTTCAACCAAAAGGGCAACTTGTTTAGCGATACTTTGAGAGGCTTGATCGGAAGTAGTGTGTCGCTCAATATCAGCTCAAGCTTCTGCGCAAGCGTCCGATTGAATTCTTTGAAAAGCGAAGTGATCAACGGTGATATGGTATCCATGACTGCAATTGTGCTCTTTGTAGCAGCCTTTGAGATATCATGGCTTTGAGTGTCAGAAATAATTCGGATTTGCCTATCAGCTGTATCCAAAATCTTTGAGCAAGAACCCTCAATGTTGTTAAGTGAGTTCTGTACTGCTTGTCTGAAATCTCGAGCGTCTGGATCACTGTCCGAGTCTGAGTCCAAGGAGGAGCTCTTAGGAGACAGAATGAGTCCGTAAGAGCTAGAAACTGCAGCCTTGCTTTTGCTTTTATCTCTGATAAATGGATCTTCATGCTCTTTAGCAATTTCAGCATGAACTTCATCTATCCCTTGATCCATGGATGGATCTGCAATCGCTGACGGGGGCTCGACTACTGGGGCGCTAGAAGGATCTGGCAAAGAGGCTTCGGGAATTTGAGCGGCATCCACAGTAGGAGAATCTTCTATTTTAACAATTTTGACAAAAAGAGAAGGGTCTTCAACAGCAATGACCCAGAGTGGGCCAATCGCTTCCATCACATGCCTTGGACTTATCAGGTTAGTCTGCGAAATAAAAAATATAGCGTCTTCGCGCTCTTCATTGCTTAGTGCAAGTTGCACTCCTTCCGGCAGATCAACTCCTGAAGTATAAGAGTTTTAGAAGTCCAAAATAAGTGGCATAAGCGCTTGAGATGCTTCTTGGTCCACTGGCCTGATCAGTGATATCATCTTGGCCACTTGAATGTTCTGTTCACAAAAGAGCACAGGGTGAAGATTGCATCCGCGGAAGTCTCTTAGCCCTGAATAGTGGTTGAAAGTGATATCCAATGCTTGTGCATTTTCTATTACTGCTCTTCTGTCTCGGTAGAATTCAGCAAACTCATCGTGCTCATCTGCAACATTGACACAAATTTCACTTTATTTAGGAAGAAGCGGCTGTTTACTGGTGGAGGCTTCTTCGTTCAGATCTGGAAAGATGCGCTGAACAAACGCTTGACGAGGGTTATACACATAACATCCACCTTGACTGAATAAGGCTAGCTGTTGACGGATGTAGTTCTCGATGGGTTGCCTGTAAACTGGCAGATCGCTAACTTTTTTGGCAATATGCTGACGCTGTTGAAGTAAAAAGGTAGCAAACCCTCGGCGTCTGTATTCGATTCCAAATTCAAATAAGAATGGATATCTCACAAATTCTTCAAGAGTATAGAAGTGCAAAACGAACTCTTCAGCCCATCTGGCTGTATCCATCATCCATCGCTTGCCAAGCTTGTTAGCTTTCTTCTGATCTTTTCTGGCGGCAAGGGATTTCTCAAAACGTTCAGTTTCTTCATCGAAATCCTCAGCCCATAATCTTGCAAGATATTCTCGGGCTTCATCTTCTATCCACGAGTTAACTGGATTTGGACGCTCAGCAACAATCGTTCCTTTTCCTTTCCAAAGCTTGAGTGGATTAGGAGAGAGAGCATTCTGAGGAGATTTGACTAATGATGGAACAGCCAAATATCCAATCCTGTTGAGATCATCTTCATCAGGATTTTTAAGCCAATCGCCCATGTGGGGATTTTTGAAAATAATTTTGTTTGACCGAAGAGGATAAAAGGACTCATCAGAGCGACCAGTGAAATTAAAACATGCTTGGTCAAAATGTGTTCTGTTGATCGCTGGTCTTCGAATATACTCAAGGCGAGATTGAAGATGCTTAAGATTGTAGAGACCTAGGTCGGCGAATCGCCCGAAGGATTCAAACTTGTTAGAATTGGAAACATCAGTCCTATGGAGAGTGTTTTGAAAGTTGATTTTTGATTCAGCGAAGGTCTGGGTGTCCCGTTCTCTAGCGGCATAATAAAATTCAACTTCGGCAGAATATCCGCGAGGAAAGAAATCGATGTTACGAGGAGGAGATCCAGTTTGAGTAGGAACAAAGGCAATTTCTTCTGTTGGAATATGGGCCACTTCTATCGACCGCTCACCATGTAGAGTCGCTTCACTGACTGGAGATGTTTCAGCTCCAGGAAGGACTTGAGCTACTTCTTTAGCTATATCCACAACAGTTTCCAGATCAACATCTACTTCAATGGGAACCTTTGAAGGTGTAGGTGCATCAGCGTCTGGTGCATCTTGAGCTGATATATGTAAGCGTTTTAGAAAAAAAAGCCAAATTTCTACTAAGTAGAAATTACAAATAAAAGACTAAAACGCTTACCCTGAGGACTATCAACGACTGACGCAGTCGCTTGATCTGTTTCTACGTTTGGTACGGTTTCCTTAGGCTCCGGAACAACTTTTTCTGGATCTAAATCGAGAAAGGAAGTCATAGGATCAGCACGGATGGGAATATGCAAATCCTCAAGAGTGTTGAGAACAGTTTGATATTTGCTTCACACTCGGCTGAAAAAGGTTTTATCCTAGCGTTAGAGACTTAGAAACTAACGAGGAAAGGATAAATTACTTTGCTTAGCACAAGTACTTACCTCGAACATGGGAAAGCCTTTCAGATTGAGCATAGGCTTTAGGATCTGAGCTGATTTCTGGAACAACGTCAGATGGAGGTGGAACACTCGCTAGTTCTTCAAGCGTTGGCTCTGCTGGAGCGCTTGTCAATGCAGCTGAAGTGGAGAGAGTAGTACACCTTTGGGCTAGCGGTACTTCTTCTACCTCTTTTTTTTCTTCTTCTTCTTCTTCCTGAGGGAAGATAAACGCTGGAGGAGGAGATGGTGATTTGGGAGGAGGAGAGGAAGATTTCTGTTTCTTCTTTGGTTCTGGCTTCTGTTTCTTCTTTGGTTCTGGCTTCTGCTTCTTTGCTGGTTTTGATGGCTCAGCAACTTTCAATGTGATTTTTCTCTTCAGTAGCTTGACCACCACCTCTTCTTTCGATGAAGATGATGATGAAGACGAAGACGAAGATGCTTTCTCTTCATCATCGCTGCGAACAACTCCTTCGGCAAGAAGTCGCTCACGCTCTCCTTTGCAAATTGAATGATGTTTTGCAGCCATAATTGATTCTCCGGAAGGGTCATATCTGGAAAATTGCTAGCCATTGTGAGGTAATCGTGCGACAAAAAAAAAATAGACAAAAAAATAAATACATAAAACTTGCAATAAAATCAAAAACTAAAATTAAACAAGTCCCCGGCAACGACGCCAAAAACTTGACACGCTAATAACTAACGTGCTATGATAGCAAGTGCACTAGTCGTGTGTAGTAATAAATGGACGGTAAGTCCGGATTGTCGAACAACAAGGACTTGAATTCTAGTTTAAGATTTGTAATGAAGTGAATAAACGAAGTAAAAATAAATTCAAATAAAATTTGTAAAGAACAAGAACAAAGATGAGCAAGTGATTTAAAACCAATTATAAAGGGAGACTAAGGCACATGCTAGGTTCAAATTGATCAAATATACTTATAAAGGTTCTTGTTGAAGGATTACACTTATATTGTTATGGTGAGAGCTCCAAGGGTAGAGAATAACCGATGTCTCGCGTATAAACTCCTATGCTTAGATCGTGATTTCCCAAATATTCCTATCCGGAAATCTAACCACTAAACATGCATTAACTTACTAGAGCTCACTCGATTTGAATCGAACAACTTCACCCGGGAATCTTTACCTATGGCTAGGGCAATTCCTCATTAGTTGCGGGTCATGATGTGAATTTCTTGCACCCTAAGTCAATTTTCTCCCGAAATATTCACCTAGGCATAAGATTCTAACATATAGTGATCAAGTATATGCAAGATAAGTAGAACATCAATTCACATCACATAACAATATAAGAATAACCTCAACAATCATCTATTATAAACATAAATCACAATTTGGCCTTACATGGCCCTAGTCTTACGAATTTAGTTCATAATTGAAAGTATAAAAGACATAAGAGGAATATTCATAGACATAAATGAAATGAAAAACTCTTAAAAACTCCCTAAATGGTGAATGATGATGGATCTTGAAATTGAGCCTTCAATCCCCAAGCTCTTTTCCTTTCTCTAGTTTTCCCCTCTCTCTCAATGATGAAGAATGGTGATGAATGATGGTGAAATCAGATTAGGGGATGCCCCCCTCTCTCCACTCCTTAATCGGTCCCCCTCATCCTTTAATGCAAGAGATGATTAGCTTTTGTAGATTCCTCTCTCTCCCATGTGTTGTTCCCCTCTTGTGTCCTCCACTACTCTACCATAAAGTAGATCTACTAAGAAACACACTTATGACCTCCCCTCAACACATGTGCTACCCTCTTGGCTTTAAATGATTCCCTTCCACCTAAAATGCTGAACTTTTGGCTAAAAGGAATCAAATGTCGGAGGTATTGGCGACCCGGAGTGGGTGTTTCAGCACCTAGGCGCGGTTTTGCGAAGTCTAGACAGTTTTCTTGTTTTTCTGCGCAGAAATCGTATTTCCTTTATAACTTTCTCCACGGACCTTCGATTTGAATGATTCAAATTCCCACATGAAGATAAGACATAGATCTACAACTTTGTAGAAGGAAACTTTGTCCAATTAGGTCTCTAAGTGTATATAAAAAGCCTTGCACTGTGGTAAGTGTTGCGATATTGGCGCCAGGGCGTGGGTATGATGGCGCCTAGGTGCGGGAGTGCGAAGCAAATCCTTGGAACTGGATGTCAGATGCGCCTGGGCGTGGTTTGAGGGGCGCTTGGGCGTGCTAAGCCGAATGTCTGAACCGTTTTCTTGGTTTTTAGCGCAGCAATCGTGTTTCCTCCATAACTTTCTCCACGGACCTCCGATTTGAATGATTCAAATTGCCACGTGAAGCTGACACAGAGATGTACAACTTTGTTGAAGGAAACTTCCTCAAATTCGACCTCAAAGTATACATAAATTCTATGTTTACGCGCGTTATTCCTCTATTGTAGTGAGTTTCCACCTTTACTCAATAAGCACACAAATTAAACGCAAATGTGGTATAAATCATGCATAAACCAATATAAATCCAATAAATATGAGGCTCTAAAACATATAAATTCACACCCTATCAACACCCCCAAACTTACCCATTGATCGTCCTCGAGCAATGAGAGCTATAAGACAAGATCAACATCATTCAATGCGAGAAAACAAAACAACTAACTAACTCACTTTCGTGGAGTAAACGATTGCACTTAGCGGGTGCAACAAGCCTTTAAACCCTTGAGTTACCTCAAAGGACGAGTTATAGTCTCGTGAGGGTTTGCATGCGATATACCCACAAAATCTAACAAAATTTATCCAACCAAATCAATACACCTCAACATGATCAACAAGAATGAATGGCATAAAATCAACCTTTTAAAGTTCACAAATATATATACATATCATCTACTTTTGCTCATGTGACACCAATACTTGAAAAGACTCCCTAGGGTGTAGTGAAAAATAAATCTAAGGTATTATAGTCGAGAGGCATCCTTACCAAATTTTGGACATTAATCCCATATCTATCAACTTTTGATCAAACATAAAGCACAAGAATTATAGAAAATTTCATAGCCATTTAAATTTCATTATCTCAACATTCAACTTTCAATTCGTATGAAACTTCCATTAAATTCATTAAGGCTAGATCAATGTTTTATTCCATTAGACTTTCTATGACACCCATGTAACAAGCTTTAGATCAATGACTCCCAAACTAGATAGTTTTGGGGCATTAAGTGTAGAGACACTCCTAAGGATTTAATCACTCGAGTGTCAAAGGCCACGAAATAAAACTAAATCTTTTAAACAATTCACTTCTTTTTGGCTTGAGCTTAGCTCAAATTAGCATAATAGTACAGTATGTAGGCATGAAACTTTTCACCTCCGGTACGTATTAGCCTGACCACTTTTGGTCATACCAAAATTGAACCTTTTAAATTCATTGTTTAGCATATGAAATTACTACTCAACTTATAACCTTATGAGAAATCTAAGTTAATATTTCCGGGAAAACTCCTTAAGTGTCTCAAGATGGTTATCCTCTCAACTCCTCTACCTTCGATTTAAGTGTATTGTGAATCATCTAAAGAATCAATTCTAGTGTAGGGTCTCCACAAGCAATTTCAAAGATATATATATTCCATTAAATTCAAATTATTTCAAGAATTCATGCCATTTATCCAAGTCAATCAATTTCAATGTATCAATTGGAAGGACTAGATTTTATTTTTATTTTTTTTATACTTGATTTTCTCTCAACAAAGAAGCATATAAATATGATAGCAAACAACTTTGCCCCAAACTCAAGCTACAAATTTGGATTGCATCATCAAAGTTCAAAATAAGTACTCTTCTACCCCCAAACTTAAATCCAACATTGTCCCCAATGTTGTTATGACAAGCATACACAACGGTACAAGAAAACTTACACCCAAGAATGTTGAAAAACATCCTTAAACTTCCAATGCATCCTCACAAAGCTTCTCCTCCTCTCGAGTAAAATAAGCATCTCTAAACATGGGGTCCAAATGTGCATCATATCTAACACTTCAAAAACTTGGGTTACCTCTCAAGAAGCGCTCTTTTAAAGTCATTAGCTTGACTTTACCGAGTTATTTTAAGGCGGTTTCCGAATGAATGCCTTGTTCATTCTCCAATTCACTCTAGGGTATCGCTTCAACTTATGGCCATTGGTAGTGAAGGTTGGCCCATCATTTGTGCTACATACCATAGGTTGGGACCAAGCAATCATCCACTCCCGAATTTTTGTATGGTCCCTCAACACCTCAATTACTCTTTCTTCCCTCTGCGTTGGGTGATGGTGTGAACTTTCTTCACCCATCACTTTGACATATGCAGAGTCCATGATGTAGGGATGTAGAAGATGATTGGTTCGTTTTTCCTGAAAGTGCTCAACACTAAAAGGATCAATAGCGTCAATGTGTAAATACAAATCAAAATCAAGTGGATGCTAAAAAACCTCATAGCTATAACAAATAACCATGTCATCTCTTACACTAAAGGACAACTTACCATCATCGGCATCAAATACCGATTCACTCTTGGTTAGGGGAGATGGTAAAGGAATGTCAACAACCTTAGAAAGGATAGGAGTCAAATGCTCATCATTGGAGGAATTTGCTTTCGAATTTTTCAACTTCCTTTCATTCAATGTCACGGTGTTGCATTCCTCCTTTTGATCTATCTCAGTGGTACCAAGCAATGCCCATGGTACTTTCTCAGATATGCCGCTCGTTAGTTGCTTGAGTTGATGATTCATCTCCTTCATTTCCCGCAATGCGTCCTTCATCATAAGGCGGAGCTCTCCAATGGAGTTATCACGTTGTTCCTCCAGCCTAGGAATTCTTTCTTGGTAATGTTGTGGAAAGAACCCTTGTGCATAACATGCTTCAACGACGCTTTGCAGCCATAATTGATTCTCTGGGAGTGTCATATCTGGGAAATTGCTATCCTTTGCAAATTGAATGATGTTTTGCAGCCATAATTGATTCTCCGGAAGGGTCATATCTGGAAAATTGCTAGCCATTGTGAGGTAATCGTGCGACAAAAAAAAAATAGACAAAAAAATAAATACATAAACCTTGCAATAAAATCAAAAACTAAAATTAAACAAGTCCCTGGCAACGGCGCCAAAAACTTGACACGCTAATAACTAACGTGCTATGATAGCAAGTGCACTAGTTGTGTGTAGTAATAAATGGACGGTAAGTCCGGATTGTCGAACCACAAGGACTTGAATTCTAGTTTAAGATTTGTAATGAAGTGAATAAACGAAGTAAAAATAAATTCAAATAAAATTTGTAAAGAACAAGAACAAAGATGAGCAAGTGATTTAAAACCAATTATAAAGGGAGACTAAGGCACATGCTAGGTTCAAATTGATCAAATATACTTATAAAGGTTCTTGTTGAAGGATTACACTTATTTTGTAGATTCTGTGTTTGTGCGCGTTATTCCTCTATTGTAGTGATTTTCCACCTTTACTCAATAAGCACACAAATTAAACGCAAATGTGGTATAAATCATGCATAAACCAATATAAATCCAATAAATATGAGGCTCTAAAACATATAAATTCACACCCTATCAATGTCGCATAAACCAGACTCCTGGACAAGTGGAAGAACAGTCCTCAGAGGAAACTTCTGGTTATCAAATAGATAGTCCCAGTTAACAAGAAAACCGGCGTTAATTGTGACTAGTTTCTCAGATTTGGAAGATTTTCCGGCAGCAGATTTTGAAGATTTGGGTCCATTGATGAACTGAAAAAGCTTTGGTACAGGAGAGAAAAGATATTCCTTTTGCCTTAGAGAGAAAGAACTTTTACAGTAGAGGAATTTTTAGAAGTGATAAACTTTTACTCTAAAGGTTGTGAAGGGTTTAAATAGGAGGCAAAAATAACTCTCAACTAGTAGATGAATGACACGTGCACAGAAGTTAATTTTGAAAAGACCAAAAATTAAATATGAGCCATTTAGACATAAATACGGATGTCAAAAGGTGTGGTAAATATGGTACCAACTGTGAAATGCACGCGCCTGATAGTACACTGACATGTACTCAGACAGGTGCAGTTACTGAACCGCCTAGTTTTTAGATAGGAATCATTAACCGTCAGTTTAATTTGATAAGCACGTGCGGGCAGTTGTCAAATCTAATCTTTTGGACTTATCCACACGCTACTTTTTGTGATAAAAGCTATGCATGAATTTTAGAAAAAGATTACTTAGCGTTAAAGTGGGAATCTTTTTAACGCTGAAGTTTTTTTGACAACAAAATTTAATTTCTTAAAGTTAAAGATAAAATCAATCGCTTGGATTTATAAAAGACATTTTCATTTATTAGAGATTGATTTTGTCATGCATAATAGGTGAGCGCTATTGATTAATGCATAAATTTTCAAAGTCATTTTTGATCACAGTCGCTTATGAGTTGAGACAAGTACAATTTTAAGGTTCTACCTAAAATTGATGACCCATTAAAAAAATGATTTAGACATAAACATAAAGTGGATTCCCCCTAAATTTTATGCCTATAAAATATGATGCTCTATGATTTAAGCGTTTAAATCAATCATACCTAATTCACTTCTCAAAGTGAGAAAGCGTTGTTCGTTGAGCGCCTTGGTGAAGATATCTGCCAATTGTTTGTCAGTTCCAATGAAGTGCATGGAGATATCTTTCTTTTGAACATGGTCACGTAAGAAAAGGTATTGAATGTTAATGTGTTTAGTTCTAGAATGAAGGACTGGATTTTAGGTTATAGCTAAAGTGCCTTGGTTATCACAATGGATTGGGGTAGGACCTAGGATTGTTCTATAATCTCATCCAAAGGATTTGTGCACAACATCTCCCAGCGGCTACGTACTCTGCTTCAGTGGTAGAAGTCGCTATGGATTGTTGTTTCTTACTATGCCACGAAATTAATCTATCACCTAGAAATTGAGATGTACCACTAGTACTCTTTCTATCTATTTTGCATCCTGCAAAATCTACATCTGAATAACCAATTAGTTCAAAAAGAGAGTCCCTTGGATACCATAAGCCCACATTCTGTGTGCCTTTTAGGTATTTAAGGATTCTCTTGGTAGCATTTAAGTGTGATTCTCTGGGATCAGCTTGAAAGCGTGCACACATGCATACCGAAAACACAATATCGGGTCTACTAGCGGTAAGATAAAGAAGTGATCCAATGATACCTCTATAGTTAGTGATATCAATTTTCTTCCCACTTTCATCTTTATCAAGGTTAAGCGTTTGGCTCATTGGAATTTTTGAAGATGATGCGTTTTCTATACCAAATTTCGTAATCATATCTCTTGTATATTTAACTTGGTTAATAAATATGCCATTAGGGAGTTGTTTAACTTGTAATCCTAAAAAGAAAGTTAATTCACCCATCATGCTCATTTCAAATTGTTCTTGCATCATGTTCGAAAATTTCTCACACAATCGCTTATTAGTAGAACCAAATATAATATTATCAACATAAATTTGGATTAAGAGAATATCTTCATTATGGGTAATTTTAAATAATGTTGTATCAACCCTGCCTTTTGAAAAGACTTTACGTATAAGGAAGATAGAGAGAGTGTCATACCATGCTCTTGGTGCTTGTTTAAAGCTATAGAGTGCTTTATACAGCTTGTAGACCATACTTTTGCCATAGTTGTTGATGAATCCTGGAGGTTGGTCCACATAAACTTCTTCTTGGAGTTTACCATTTAGGAATGCACTCTTCACGTCCATTTGGTATACTATGAACTTGTTGAATGCAGCAAACGCTAGGAACATCCTAATTGCTTCAAGACGGGCTACTGGGGCATACGTCTCATCAAAGCCAATACCCTCTTCTTGATAATAACCCTGAGCGACTAATCTGGCTTTGTTTCTTATAACAATGCCATCTTCATCCATCTTGATCCTAAAAACTCATCTAGTTCCAATAACTCCTTGGTGAGTTGGTCTTGGTACTAGCGTCCAAACTTTGCTTCACTCAAATTGGTTAAGCGCTTCTTGCATTGCTTCTACCCAACTTGAATCACTGAGTGCTTCATCCACTTTCTTTGGTTCCATTTGAGACAAGAAACTTGCGAACATGGCCTCATTGATTGTAGCAGACCTAGTTCTAACAGGTGCTTCAATATCTCCAATTACTAACTCTGGTGGATGGTCTCTAGCCATTTACGGTGTGGTTGGAATGGGTTATGAGACTCTTGATTGTTAATCGCTTGACTTTTATTAGTCTTTGGAGCAGTCGCTGCATCATTCACAGTTCCAATTTGCTCTTGATGATCATTCTCTTCATGATCATCATCGATTTTGACAATATCATCATTAGTAACCTCACGAGTAATCTTAGGAATAGGCACAAGGCTCTCATCATCCTCCTCATCATCATTATCATCACCAAGATTGATTTGTGACGCTTGTTGGGCAAGATCTTCAATTCCTACATCATTAGGATTAACCTTACTCGGTTCTTGGTTAGCATCATCAAACACAACATGAATGGATTCTTCAACCTTCGATTTGATCTTATTTAGGATGCGAAAATCTTTCCATTCTTGGCATAGCCTAGGAAGATTCCCTTATCCGCATTAGGGTCAAATGTCTTTAGGATTTGGAATCCATTGTTATGAATGAAACATTTTGAACCAAATACATGAAAATATGAAACATTGTATCTATTCCTATCTTAGTTAAGATTGGATATACATTCCGTTTTTCTAAATTAAATTGCGACATTTATTATGAAAAAAAATTAGTTGGCAATGCATGTTTAGTTAATGGTTTGTATTATTTAAATGTCCGTAATTCATTTGATGTTAATGTTGTAACACGTAAACGGGGTAGGCAAGAAACTAACTTAAGACTCAAGTGGCATCTTAGACTAGGCCATGCCGGAGAGCACAAGATCCACAAAATGGAAAAAAATGGGCTTTTAAGCTCACTAGGGTCGGACCCTATTCCTACATGTGAATCATGTCTCTTAGGCAAGATGGCTAGATCCCCCTTCACAGGGACTTTTGAAAGGGCTACGCAAGTCTTAGGATTAATGCATACCGACATCTGCAGACCATTTGGAGAAATGGCTCGTGGAGGTTTCTATTACTTCATCACTTTCATTGACGACCATTCAAGATTTGGTCTAGTGTATCTGATGAAGCAAAAGTCTGAATCCTTTGAAAGATTCAAAGAGTTTAAGGCCTTAGTAGAAAATCAAACTGGGGAAAATATAAAAACTCTACGATCGGATCGTGGAGGAGAATATATGGGTGCCTAGTTTGATGAATTCCTAAGACAACAAGGAATAATGTAACAACTAACACCACCAGCACTCCTCAACTGAGTGGAGTAGCCGAGCGATGGAATCGAACACTGTTGGACATGGTTCGTTCTATGCTTAGTTACACTGATTTACCCATTTTGTTGTGGGGATACGCACTCCTTACCGCTGCTCATGTTTTGAACAGATGTTACTCCAAATCCGTTCCTAAAACTCCGCATGAGATGTGGAATTATAGGAAACCAAGTCTTAATCATATTAAGATCTGGGGATGCCCCGCTTATGTCAAGAAGACTAAAGTGGAGAAATTGGAGGCAAGATCCCTAATGGGACATTTCATTGGTTATCCTAAAGATTCCATGGGATTCTTCTTTTACCTGCATGATGATCAAAGAATCATCGTGGCCCTACAAGTTCACTTCCTTGAGGATGAGTTCATCTTGGAAGGGGGCAAAGGTAGGAAAATTGTTCTAGAAGAACAAAATAAAACTCCCTCAAATACATCTATTCAAGAACCGTGGCCTGAACCCATAGTAGCACAAATTGGTTTACACTATTACAACGGTTAAAAAACCGCTGTAATAGGGACCAATTACAACGGTTATTGAAATAACCGCTATAATTGGAATGACCAATTACAGCGGTTATTTCAATAACCGCTATAATAGGTGATGCGTTTTTTTTTTATTTTCCTAGTTGTACTGTACAACAAACCATAAAAAGCAAAATTCAACACACTAACACAACAAACCAACCATAAAAATCAATTCAATAGAAACAACAAATTAAAACCCAAAATTAACTTAACCAAATGATCTCATCTCTAACAACAAAAACCAATTCTTTCCTCCTAACAACATATCAAATTTTATGTATAATCTCCAATAAATGATAACGAGTTTACAATCAACCAATTAAATACAAAAAATCAAATGAAAATTTACAACAATTTGCAACTTACACCATACCAAAAGCGCATTGGAAAATGTATTGTGCCAATTCGCAACGTACTTCATCAAGTTGCTCTATAGAGTAAGTGACGTATTGACAATCATGAAAGTACTGCAACATATAGATTGAAAACCCAACAAATTAAAGGTTTAATAACTTAAAAAGTGAAATTAGAATTTGATGATGAGTATTAATTAGGATTATATATTAAATATAATGGATACATTGATTGAATGAAAAACTTACTGATTGATTGTTTCTTTCATATCAAGTCGGTTATTCGGATCACCGTGCAAAGAATCTAGATAATAAACGATCTCTTTAATTGGATCAATTACAAGCACCACCCAATGTCCCCTAAAAAGCATTCAAAATATAAATTCAAAATTAGTTTTGCGTACGTAACAAATTTTACAAAATAAAGTTGGGTTTTTAGTAGCTCACTCGGTGTTGTAAGGTGCAATAAACAACTTCCCGTCTGCGCAATCTTTCATGGCATTTGTCATATATTGCGCTTGTAAGATACGCTGAGAGGGATTAATACTTGCTCCCGCAGCTATAGTATGTGGACTAAGGAACCCGAAATTATTTGCTTTCTCTTCGGGGACCACGTACTTAGCCCACAAACACCTAAATTGAGCATAAAATAAATTTGAGCAACGAAAATAAACATAGTTCAAATTAATGCAGTAAAATAATTTAAAAACTTACTTTTTTTTAATTCATATTTAAAAACTTACTTGATGTAAACTACTATGATAGAGACTCCTATCTCTTCTTTATGCAAAAAGTGACAGATCTCCTCCCGCCCAAGATACTCTTGATAGGGTTCGTTATTATAGATTGCCTCGGGAATGTCTATACTGACCAGTTGTTCAATAGGCATTATCTGTAAGTACCTTTCAAGAGTTACAAGTGGCTGAGGGCGTTGATCAGCTATTACAACGTCTGCTGCTCTGTCATCTTCATGTGAAGGGTTGGCCACTGGAGGTGTTCGTTTGATAGCTGAGTGCTTCGTCATCTCTGATTTACCTTTTCCAACTGATGATTTGGATTTTCCAAGAGACTATTTGAGCAAAGAAAACAAAACGTGAATGTTACAAACCAAAGTATATTTAGTAACCTTAAACAATTGTTATAATTTATTAATGGCTAGTTATTAATAATTACGTACCGATGCATCACTGACAGTGACAAGACTCTTAGGCCAAGCAACAATGTGTCCCATAGCTTCAGAAACTGTGAACACTCCTTCATCAGCGAGAGGGACTGGTAGGGGTGCAATATCTTCAATTGCAATGTCAATCATCACTTTCACAAGGTGGGTGGGTAATGGACGTGTTTGCAGTGTTCTATCATTTGATCGATTGTACATTTGTCCTTTAGCCACCATACGATAAGACGGTGTTGAAAGTGCTAATTGACATTGCGCCACAACCTACATATATAATATATATATATATATATACCATTATATTAGAAAATTTTGTGTGTTTTAGAGAATTGCAAAGTTATATGATCACAAAATAATTTCATATCATTACCTGAGGAAGGTTTTTAACTGGATCTGGGCAGCTATCTTTCAAAGAAACCGCCTCATCTTCATGTGGCTGCTGCGACCCAGACGCCTTATGCTCGTCAAACTCGCGTCGCAGTGAGGATAGTGATGCAGTGAGCATGTGCACCATGTTTTTCAAGTTATCAATCTCCTCATCTTTAGAAGGCTTTGAATCTGTAAAGTAATTTTTTTGTGATACCCTAAAGCCTACACCCTTAACGCGACCTGAATGCTCCTTCTTTTTAAGATCTTTAGCCAATATATCATTCCGGGTCCTCTCATTTCCACTATGGCTACCCTCCTGTGATAAGCACTCCTATAATAATACATTTAAAAAATAAAAAAAATTAGTGAACTTTGCGTTTTTAAAAATATTTCAACAAAAACATACAACACATGATATAGCTAAAATTGCAAATAACTCACAATTTCATCCTCTACTCTTTTAACATTGACATTATCAATGTTATGTTGGCTGTCAGAATGTGCAATCCTCCACACGAGTGCTCGTTTCACGTTTGTGCAATCTGACCCAGCTTCCTTTCTTTTTTCCATCTATATTATGATTAAATATATATATATATATATATATATATATATATATTAACAAGGAATTTTTATTAGAAAACTTGTAAGGATTCACTGTTAAACGAACTACGTACCTCAATTTGCTCCAATTGAGCATATCTAAGACGTGATTTCCTATAAGGATATTCAGGTTCCTTTGCTCTTTCCTGATTTTCCCTACTTGGTTGTTGTTCATTACATAATCAAAGCATTACTCAATGTGATGGTTTCATAGAAACGCAATATGCAACAAATGAAACCGTAAATTAAAATAATTACCATCCAATATTCACTTTGTCGAACATGTAAAAACGCTGTCCAATCTTTTTGAGATATATTATATTTTTGGGGTGGGCTTAAATTAATATTCCCATTATCATCCTCTACCCACACTCTGGTCAAGTAGCTCCTGAAGTTTCGAGCTAGCTTTCCAACTTCGGCTAAAACAAATTTTTGTCTACTTTCTTCAATATCAAAGGCCAACTATAAAAAACAAACAACAAAGTATATATGAAATTATAATTTAGAGAAAATTGAATAAACAAAAAATACATTAACCAATTAGAAACATGATAATAACCAACTTACAGCTATTTCATTCCAAATTGCTAATTTTGTTGCTTCCGAGACATGTCGCCAATCACTGATGGTAATCGGCACCCTCTCACGAGCTATGACTCCAATGTAACCAACAAATGTTGATTTATTTGGGTCAATTGGTTGTCCATTCTTATTCCAGCCAACTGGTAGCTTTAAGCCTTTACTTCTGGCAGTTATGACTTTTTTGATTGCCGTGATACCTCTACGTATCTCATTTTCAACACGTTTGTTTGAAGCACCTCCAGAATCCATCGACCTAGAGAAGCGAAAAATACAGAATTTAGATTCATATACCAAATATATAGTACCAAATATCACCACCATTATTCTAGAAAACATTCGGCTATACGTTCACAAAACCAATCCATCAATCAAAACCAATCAAACTTCACAAAACCATGAATGCATTAAACGATGTCAACAAAACAACACATATTGATCCAATCACAATACATAATCAAAATACATAACAACAAATAGGCTATACTCATGATATGTATTCAAATAATAATACTCGTTATCATATCGAGAGAGCGAGAGAGAAGAAGCTTACGGTGGTGGTGGTGGTAGTGGTAGAGGCGGCGGTGGTGGTCGTAGAGGCGGAGGAGAGAGCTGCTGTGGCTGTGGCGGCGGCGGCGGCGGTATACAATATCGACCTACAAAAGTAAAAAATACAGAACTTAGTTTCATATAACAACAACATAATTTTTCAATTCATACACTAACAAGAGACGCCGTGACTCATACACTAACAAAAAACGATATATGAAGCAGCAAAAAGTTTAGGAAAGAAGTTTATCATATAATTATCACATAAGTTCAAATACCTTTCATTGTTTTCTTTTTGTCGTTGGCTTAGTAGTCTTTTGCTTCTCCCCAGTATGACCATTTTGTTTAGTACGTCGACGAACAGATGGATTAATCCATATCCCCTCTTGGTGATCTTGTAGCATATACAATTCATCATCACTGATATCCAAGTCACCATCACTATCAGTGGCTTGTGAATCACCTAAGATAGGATTTTCTCCATCATCATCACTATATGAACCATCATCCCCAATACAAGTATTTTTGTTTGCTGATAAAACAATTGACCACCTCTTATCAATAGGATCGGTGACAAAAAACATTTGCTTAGCTTGTGATGCCAAAATGAAAGGTTCATCTTTGTATCCCACCCTTTCAAGGTCTACTCGAGTGAAGCCTATTTCACTATTATCGACACCATTTTTATTGTCAGCCCACCTACACCCAAATACAGGCACCCAAAACTAACTATAATCCAGCTCCCATATATGTTCAATCACCCCATAATATGATAAATGGGCATAGATAGGGTTATTATCTCTCGCACTTGAGATATGCATTGCTTGAGCTACAAGACTCACCCCACTATTCTGCATTGTACTCCGTTCATCTTGGTCTTTTGTATAGAATGTGCGACCATTTATACGATAACCTGAATGATAAAATACAAGTCTACCCGGACCCACCGACAACCGTGCCAATTTATCTGAAACTGAAAGTGGATTCTCGTTCTGTTTCTCTTGAATATGCTTTTGGAACCAATCAGAGAAACTCTTATTATGCTCTCTTGAAATCCAACTCTCATTTTTATTTGGATTTAATCTCCTAAGTTTGTCCTTGTGCTCTTCAACATATGGCTCAACCTCATCGGTGTTGTGGAGCACATATAGGTGTGCCTGATCCCTTTGTATGCAAGGAACACTAACTAATTGCTTTCCATGTACGCTTTCTCCTTCTGTTCTCCCTCCGACAACATAAGACTTTGGAAGCTCTGCAATGTTAGAATCTTTCAGATATTCTGTGCAAAATGTAATCGCTTCATCAACTATGTACCGTTCAACAATGCAACCTTCCGGTCGACTATGATTTTTCACGTAGCCTTTTAATACCTTCATATAACGCTCAGCCGGATACATAGCTCTCATAAAAGCCGGTCCACATAGTTGTGTCTCTCTAACCAAGTGAATAGGTAGGAGAGTCATCATATCAAAAAACGCTTGAGGAAAATATATCTCAAGCTCACGCAAAGTGATGGCAATTTGTTTTTGAAGTGCAGGCAATTGTTCAGGATCAAACACCTTGCTCCACATTGCTTTGAAGAAGAAACATAATGAGGTTATAGTTTCTCTCACCTTCTTTGGCAAAATGGCCCGTATAGCAATTGGTAGCAAATGATCCATGATGACATGACAATCGTGAGTCTTCATGTTCTTTAGCTTCAAGTCCTTCATTGATACAAGACTGCTAATGTTTGAAGAATACCCTTCTGGAACTTTCACTCCATTAAGAAACTCACATAATGTAATTTTGTCTTTCCTGGATAGAGTGTGAGCTGTTTGAGGCAAATAAGTACGTTTCCCCTTATTTGTTGGTGCCAATTTTTCTCTTATCTTCATTGCAACCAAGTCTAACCTTGCCTTTACGCCATCTTTTGTCTTTCCGGGCACATTTAGAAATGTACCAATGATACTATCAAATACATTTTTCTCAATATGCATAATATCAAGAAAATGTCTAACATGTAAAGACGTCCAATACGACAACTCAAAGAATATTGACCTTTTTTTCCACCCGGTTTTTGCAAGGCCACCTGCAAAAGTCTTTCCAAATTTGACCTCCAAGTCTTTTATATTCTCAAACACTTCTTCACCAGTCAAGCACTTAGGAGCTCGGCCTTTTTCTATATTCCCAGTGAAAGCTTTCTTCCACCGACGATATCGATGGTTCCGATTTAGCCATCTCCGATGCCCTTGGAATGCATATTTCTGAGAGTGTGTCAATCGATATTGATCTGTACTCTTGACACATATGGGGCATCCACATTAGCCATGTACACCATATCCCTCAAGGTTTGCTCTTGCCGGAAAATCATTGATCGTTCCAAATAACATGACTCTAAGATTGAAATTTTCTTCTCTGAAACTGTCATATACTTGAACACCGGTCTCCCACAACACCTTCAAATCCTCAATTAAAGGAGCCAAGTAAACATCTATATCATTTCCGGGTTGTTTCGGCCCAGAAATGAGTATAGGCATCATTATATGCTCTCGCTTCATGCATCGCGATGGGGGAAGGTTGTAGATCATCAAAATCACCGGCCATGTACTATGTGAGCTACTTTGCAAGCCATGAGGGTTCATTCCATCTGTAGCCAATACAAGGCGTAGGTTTCTTGATTCCTCACCAAATTCAGGGAAATCATCATCAATCTTTTTCCATTGAGGAGAATCTGAGGGGTGTCGAATCTTGTCATCTTCAATCCTTTCTTCAAGCCTTCTATCAGCATGCCATGTCAAGTCTTTGGCTAACTCTTTACTACTATACCTGCGCTGAAATCGTGGTATTATGGGCAAATACTACATAGTTTTGACAGGAGCAGATCCATTCTTCTTGTACCGCGAGGCGCCACATTTCGGACAGGCTTTCAATGATGCATAGTCAGTTCTAAACAATATGCAATCATTGAGACAGGCATGTCTCCTCTCATATCCCATGCCAATTGAGGTTAACATCTTCTTAGCCTCATAAGTACGATTAGGTAACACATTATCCTCGGGTAGCATGTTTTTTAATAGATCAAGTAAGTCTTTGAAACTCTTATCACTCCACCCATTGTTGGCTTTTAACTTGTAGAGGTTTAGGACTGCTTTCAATCTTATGAATTTACTACCACTAAACAGTGGTGTCTTTGAATCACTTGTCAAGTTGTCAAACATCTTGGGACAATTTCGCAAATCCTCCTCAATCACATTTGTCATCTCTTCCAAACGATCAGGCTCATAATCATCCATGTCAAAATCCCGTGATCGATATGATGTACCACCCAAATCAGCTGAGGTGGCACTGCTTTCACCGTGTCTTGTCCAACGTGTGTAGCTTTTATCAATTCCATTACACACCAAATGATCTTCCAACTCACGTGGACTAATTCTCTTTCCAAAACAACATCGTAAACACGGGCAACTGATCCTAGTCCGATCCGGTGCATGCTCAACCGCAAAGTCGATGAATTCTTTCACCCCTTTCTCATATTGCTTCGACATACGATCCGCTAAAATCCAATTTCGATCCATCTCGATTTTGATTTATATTCGTTTTTTGCCTAATTCAAATTTATCATGTCAAACAGCTATTGTCATAACACTATAAAAGTTTCTAAATTATTTAAAAATTAAACTAACATTAATTACTATTCTTAAATAATTTTATTCTCAAAACTCAGATATTTCAACCACAACAAACTCAAACAAATATATATGCAGTAAAACAAATAACAATGCCCATTATTTTAGAAAAAAATCGGCAGAGTAACGGCGTAAAAATTTCTACCAAGTTCTCGACTTAATCTTCCCCCAACCTACCTAGCAACCAACAAAACCAATCGAACTTCACAAAACCATGAATGCATTAAACGATGTCAACAAAACAATACAACGAAAATCCAATCATAATGCCAACATAACCAATTAACACTAATCAACTATAACAAAAAACCCACATTATATAACAAAAACCCATTAAACCCACATAACCAATTATTCAAACACTAACATATATAACCAATTAATTAACATAGTTAATTATAGTAAAAACCCACATTATATAACAAAAACCCATTAAACCCACATAACCAATTATTCAAACACTAACATATATAACCAATTAATTAACATAATCAACTATAGTAAAAACCCACATTATATAACAAAAACCCATTAAACCCACATAACTAATTATTCAAACACTAACATATATAACCAATTAATTAACATAATCAACTATAGTAAAAACGCACATTATATAACAAAAACCCATCAAACCCACATAACTTATTATTCAAACACTAACATATATAACCAATTAATTAACATAATCAACTATAATAAAAACCCATATTATATAACAAAAACCCATTAAACTCACATAACCAATTATTCAAAAACTAACATAATCAACTATAACAAAAACCCACAATATATAACAAAAACCCATTAAACTCATATAATCAATTATTCAAGCACTAACATAATCAATTAATTAACATAATCAAATATAACAAAAACCCACATTTATGTAATTCACAAAAAATATAAACATATATATATATATATATATATATATATGTATACCTATGGATAATAAGTGGAGAGAAGGTGGTGGTGGTGGTGAAGGTGGGGTCGTCGGTGGCGGTGGCAGTGAATGGTGATGGCGGTGGCGGGGAATGGTAGAGAGAGAGAGAGAGAAAATTGAAAAATGGGGAGAGAATGGTGATGGCGGTGGCGGCGGCCGATTGTGGTGGTGGTGGTTGGTGGGGGTGGAGTGGAGAGAGAGAGTAGAGAGCGAGAGAGAGAGAGAGTAGAGAGCGCGCGCGAGAGAGAGAGAGAGAGAGAGGGAGAGAAAATGGGGGGCCCGGGGATGGTGGTGGCGGAGGTGGTGGTGGGTAGTGGTGGTGGAGTAGAGAGAGAGAGAGTTAAGAGAGAATAGAGAGAATAGAGAGAGAGATACGGTTTTGGGGGGAAAAATGGGGGAATTTTTTTTTTTTTTTTTAATGACCGGTAATAGCGGTTTTTGTAAAAACCGCTATAACCGATCCCGACCGGTTGTAGCGGTTCTTCAAAAAACTGCTATAACCGATCGGTTATAGCGATTTTTTGAAGAACCGCTGTAACCGGTCAGAACCGGTTATAGCGGTTTTTACAAAAACCGCTATAACCGATCCCACGGTAAAGCCTATTACAGCGGTTCGCCCATGAACCGCTGTAATAGGCCCCTCCATTCAGCGGTTTTCAAAAAACCACTGTAATAGGTGCGCTGTAATAGTGTATTTTTGTAGTAGTGTTAGTTCAAAAGGAGAGTCCCTTGGAAACCATAAGCCCACATTTTGTGTGCCTTTTAGGTATTTAAGGATCTTCTTGGCAGCAATTAAGTGTGACTCTTTAGGATCAGCTTAAAATCGTGCACACATGCATACTGAAAATATAATATCAGGTCTACTGGCAGTAAGATAAAGGAGTGACCCAATGATACCTCTATAGTTAGTGATATCAACTTTCTTCCCACTTTCATCTTTATCTAACTTAAGCGTTTGGCTCCTTGGAATTTTTGAATATGATGCATTTTCCATACCAAATTTCTTAATCATATCACGTGTGTATTTAGCTTGGTTTATAAATATGCCATTAGGGAGTTGTTTAACTTGTAATCCTAAAAAGAAAGTTAATTCACCCATCATGCTCATTTCAAATTGTTCTTACATCATTTTCGAAAATTTCTCACACAGACGCTTGTTAGTAGAACCAAATATGATATCATCAACATAAATTTGGACTAAGAGAATATCTTCGTCTTTGGTAAATTTAAATAACGTTGTATCAACGCTGCCTTTTGAAAAACCTTTACCAATAAGGAAAATAGAGAGAGTGTCATACCATGCTCGGGGTGCTTGCTTAAGCCCATAAAGTGCTTTGTCTAGCTTGTAAACCATACCCTTACCATGGCTATTGATGAAACCTGGTGGTTGCTCCACATATACCTCTTCTTGGTGTTTACCATTCAGGAAGGCACTCTTCACGTCCAATTGATACACAGTAAACTTGTTGAACGCTGCATATGCTAAAAACATGTGAATTGCTTCAAGACGGGCGACAGGAGCATATGTCTCATCAAAATCAATACCCTCTTCTTGGCAATAAACTTGAGCTACGAGTCTGGCCTTGTTTCTTATCACAATGGCATTCTCATCCATCTTGTTTCTATAAACCCATCTAGTTCCAATAACTCCTTGGTGAGTTGGTCTTGGTACTAGCGTCCAAACTTTACTACGCTCAAACTGATTAAGCTCTTCTTGCATAGCTTCAATCCAACTTGGGTCACTTAGCACTTCATCCACTTTCTTAGGCTCCATTTGAGATAGAAAGATAATCTGTTCAGGTGGATGATCACGCAGCCATAGTTTATCTGGTTGGAAAGGGTTAAAAGGTTGAACAGGTGCTTGACGATCAGACGCTGGACTACCCTCTTGCGTAGGCGCTTCAAGTTCACTAATTCTTGTTTGCTCTTGATGATCACTCTCTTCATGATCCTCAGCAGATCTTGCATTGTTATTCGAAATAATCTCACGAGTGATCTTAGGAGGTGGCATTGAGATTTCATCATCTTCGTCACTATCTTCATCAATGGTAATCCTAGACACTTGATGACATAGATCTTCAACTCCTACATCATTCATATTAACCTTACTTGGTTCCTGGTTAGCATAATCAAAAACAACATGAATAGATTCCTCAACCTTCGATTTGATCTTGTTTAGGATGTGAAAAATCTTTCCATTTTTGGCATAGCCTAGAAAGATTCTCTCATCTGCTTTAGGATCAAATGTCTTTAGGCTTTGGGATCTATTATTATGGATAAAACATTTAGAACTAAAGACGTGAAAGTATGAAACGTTTGGCTTACGCCCCTTCCACAGTTCATATGGAGTTTTTCGATGTTGTTTATTGATCATGCAACGGTTTTGAGTGTAACAAGCAGTGTTGATCGCTTCGGCCCAATACCTCGGAGCAAGCTTGGACTCTGCTAACATCGTCCTAGCGGCTTCCTTGAGCGTTTTGTTTCGGCGCTCAGCAATACCATTCTGTTGCGGAGTTCTGGGACCTGAATACTCATGATGTATTCCATTCTCTACAAAAAACTTCTCAACAACCTTGTTTGTAAACTCAGTATCGTGATCACTTCTTATTCTTGCAAGCTTAAGACTTTTCAATGTTTGAAGTTGCCGAATAAGCGTTGTTAACTTGTCACATGTTTCATCTTTGGATAAAAGAAATTCCACCCAAGTAAATCGAGAGAAATCATCTACTATCACTAAAGTATACTTTTTACCGCTCACACTGATTGTTTGAAAAGGTCCAAACAAATCCATATGAAGTAGTTTAAGTATTCTAGAGGTAGATGGATGAGGTTTTCTCTTGAAGGATGATTTAACTTGTTTGCCCATTTAACAAGCGTCACAAAGGCGATCCTTATGAAATGGTCCTTTTGGTAATCCCTCTACAAGATTTAGATTTATAAGCTGAGAGATTGTCTTAAAGTTGAGGTGATTCATTTTTCTATGCCATAACCAACCCGTTTTAGATTCATTTTTAGCAACAAGGCATGTTGGGTTGTTATCAAGTGTTGAACCCCAATTTACCAAATATACGTTGTTTGTTCTTTTATCTTTTAATTTAGTAGACTTAGTCTTAGCATCATTTATATAGCAACAGTAGCTTGAGAATATGACTTGAAGGCCTTTATCACAAAATTGACTTATGCTTAATAAATTGTGCTTCAGACCCTCAACATAATAAACATCACTTATCATGATGTTCCCCCTATGCATAGTACCTATACCTTTGGTTTTACCTTTGGAGTTGTCACCAAATACAACCTGAGGACCATTGGCAGGACCCTCAAAAGATCCTTGGAACCAGTTATGTGCCTTGATAATCCACTATCGAAGTACCAAACAGATGTATCGGCTTTAGCTCTGGGTACCTGCAATCAAAAGGAAGTTCTATTTTTGTTTTGGTAGCCATTGTTGCTTGGGTCCTTTACCATTAGTAGCATTGTTAGTTTGAATTAGAACTCTAGGAACCCATACTTGCCTAGTCTTCATTGTAGGAATACTGGCCTTCTTGGGTTTCACATTGTTTTGTGTGTGTTGTTTGGGTGTATAATAATATCCTCGATTATAATAGTAATCATAATCATAGTCATAATCATAATCATCATTGTAGCGATAATATGATCTAGACCGTTGTGGATATTGACCTTGGTATTTCCTGGGCGCTGGCTTGGGTTGCACTTTTGGTGCTGGACGCTTAGCACTTGATTCACAGTGGTTAGATTTATCCTTAGCCTTTTGAGCGTTTGGATGAACCCGTCTTTGTGAATCATTTGCCTTTGCCTTACCCTTGCCTGAGTCAGCTTCGGCTTTCTCATTTGGCCACGTACCATTGTCGCTTGGTTCAACATGTGTTTGACTTTGTAAACCTTTTTCAACAAAGAAAACACCTTTTCCTTTGTTGTTTGCCATAACATTAGGTTGTTTTGGTTGTTTACCGAACGTATTGCATCCTAAACCGGTCTTTTCACAAAATAACCTTGTTACTTCAGTCAAATTGTCTAGCTTTCTTGACGCTTTAGACAATGATGAGACAAGCTATTTTGATTTAGCAAGTCTAGTGATCAGCTCAGCTTCTCTCTTGACTATTATATCAAGATCACTTTTCAACTGGATTATTTCACTCTCAAGCGATTTATTTTTCTCAATGCATTGTTGCTGAACTTGCAACTCTGCCTCGAGCGTCACTTTATCACTTTTGTGCAATGAAATAATATCAAAGTGATTTTGGTATAATTTGGCGACATCTTGACAATCATTATAATATTCTCTGATTTTGTCAAGTAATTCTTCATAAGAGAGAGGAAGAGATAATTCAGTGTTTATCTTAGGGAACGCAACATCATCTCTGGCCATGAGGCAGTTAAGTGCTGAGTCATCCACTGGCTCATCATCATCACTGCTCTCCTCTGAATACTCCAAATCTTCAAGTGCGGACGCTGGTTCTGATTCCGCTAGCAAACCTTGTTGGCGAAGGTTGCTCTTGAATTGGTTTCTATCCACGTAATCCTGCCTTGAGGACTTGGATACATCTGGATAAGGTTTACTTCAAGCTCGTAGAAAGGAGTCGGAAGCTCGTAGAAAGATAGAGTGGAGGAGGTTGAAGTCAAGGTTTACAACTCTAGTGATCCATTCGATGCATACTTTGAGAACCCAAGTGATACTACGGTCGAGAATGAGAAAATCAAAGGATATATAAATCACTTGGATGAACCACCATTTGAGTTGTCAAAACCAAGGCTAGGGGAGTATGGGACAACCGCATATGAGTTGCAATCATCCATTGATGATTCTTCGTCACTTCCTCTTAAACTTTCATCTTTACATTTCAATTATGTATTTTTGAATGAGACCTTATGCTCACTTCTAATTCTTTTAGGTTGTGTGATAGAGGTTGGAGAGGAAAAACCTCTACGTAACTGGAAAAAGCACAAAAAGGCTCGTCCATACAAAGTTGGCATTGCTCCTTATGATCCACCATGAGCAGTGCAAGGGAGTCGAGCTAATGACTATAAACAAGCGCTTCTTGGGAGGCAACCCAAGTTTCTTTTATTGCTTTCTTTCTTTTCTTTTGTGCCCTCGTTTTGTTTCCCTCCCCCTTAACTCGTTTTGATATGGTTTCCTTTAAGTTTTCTCTCGTTCAGGTTTTGATCACAGTTTGATCCTGGGATATGAGCCCACCACCGTGCTCCCTCCATTTCTCTCCATTTCAGGGTTGTATCGCTTTTCCCCCTCACCTTGCATTTATTTCATGAACATTGAGGACAATGTTTAATTTAAGTTTGGGGGTACAACCTTGTTGATATAGAATTCATGAATTGGTGCACCTTTGCGTGAGAGCATAATGCGTTTGAATATCTCTACTCTCTCGAAGTCAAAGTCCCTTGTCTGTGGTCAACATGTCATATATTGTGACTTGAAAGCCCTTTTTAGTCATGCTTATGCGAATTATTGCGGTTTTAAAACGTTGAACTTTCAATTTTTTTGACTATGAAGTGTGCATTAATGTCGTGAAGTCACAAAATGATTTAGGCCATCTTTCATTTTTGTTAGCCTTACATTTTGGCCTTCTCTATATTGCATAATCTCTAGACCTTGACTTGAGCCGTATTGATAAGAATGGAGTGTGCTATGCACACTAGAAACCACCATTCGTTTTTCTTTCATAAGACATGACAACCACCTTCTATCCTAAAAGAAAAACAATGTCTTGCACCCAATCAAGAGAGTTTAGAACTTCATATCATTTGACTTGAATATGGGTAGTCACCTTGTTTTGATTTGAATGAATATGAGTTAGATAGTGATGTTTTGGCTATGTTGGGATTTTTGAGGTTTGAAGTATTATGTAAAAAAGGGGATGAAATGAAAACTTGAGCAATGGGCTAAATAGTCGAGAGAGAGATATATATGGAAAAAAAAATTGTGCTCTCGACTAGGCTTGAATCTTGGCACTCAATTGGATCATTTGGCTTGGAATTTTGTGTACAACCCGATATGAAAAGAAACAAGTTTGGGGGTTGTAAGTTGAAAAGCAAAAGAGAATGAAAAAGGGATAAGTGATAAGTTGTGAAAGTTTTTGTAGTCTATTTGCGATTTTAGATTGATGATTTTGAGTTGTAGGCTCTCTTGACTTAGTCACTTTATCTATATCTTCCGGTCCTAGCCATCACCTTGCCTTACATTACAAGCCGGAAAGACCTTTTGATTGTGACTTTTGCACTTTATACACACCGATGGGTTAATGAATGTTGAATTGTTCCAATGTCTTTACTTTCCAATTGATTTGCATAATCTTGTCTAAAGTGTGCTCTTGACATGAACATGGGCATGGAAGTTCATGATTTAGGGATGGAAACTAAGATTTTGTGAGGTTTTCAAATTGTTGAATGTTCAAAAGCATCGTGTAGTTTTTCATAATCAATTTTGAAGATATAATGCTTGCTGTTGTGTGTATGAATTGGCAAATGAAAATTTCAATCTTCATGTGTGTGCTTGATTGTATTTGATCGAGGACGATCAAAGCTAAGTTTGGGGGTAGTTGATATATGTTATTTTTACACTAGTTTCCCCCCGTTTATTGACTTGGTTTTGATTGTTTTCATGATAATTTGATGACATATGATGCTTGGACCCTTGTTTTCTCATATTTTCTAGAATAACATATCATTTGGAGAAAAGAACAAGAATTGAAGATAAATCATGCATAAAGATACAAACTGTCTGCGCAGTGCTAGAGTTTATGGAATAGATTTCTCTACCCATGTCCAAATTACACACTTCTTATACCAATGGAAAGATAAGAGGCAAAGGTACATTTCTTATGTTGAAGACAAAGATCAGATATGTAGGGAAGGAGGTGAAAACGTCATCGGAAGAGACGTCTTACGATGGAGTTTTCTCATTCAGTGACTTGTGAGACAATTTTGTCATCTTTAACGTTTGATTTCGGCCCTAGTGTCTTCTGGAGAGTTGTAGATCTTTGTTTTAGGATTCTACAGCAACTTGAATCAGTGAATTCCGACATCGGTAGAGAAAGTTATGCGAAGTTTACCAAAACTGGCTGGAGCAGTAGGGGACGAACGCCGCGGCGTTCAACAAGCGAACGCCGCGGCGTTCACATGCAGTAGCCAACGCCGAGGCGTTCAACAAGCGAACGCCGCGGCGTTCGAGGCAGCGGGTTGGTCTATAAATACCCCTTTTAGCCATTTTTTACCCTAACTCACCTTGGATAGCAGCTGCCACACGAAAATAGAGAGAGAGGGAGCTTAGAAGAGAAGATTGAAGGTCAAAACATGGAGAATTCAACAAGGAATCCATATCTCTACAAGAATTAGGGAGTTTTTACATATTTGTTTCTTGAATTTGTTCAAATCTCCTATGACTTGTATGATTTATATTTGCTCTTTTGACATGAATATGAGCTAAACTTGTTTGATTGAGGCCATGGATAGGCCATTTATGTTATTTTGATTGTTGATTTGTTGGTGTTTATTGGATTAATTTTGGTTTTAGCTATGTATTCAATATTTGATCTCAATGCTACATTTGCTTGATCACCAAGTGTTTGATAAAATACCTAGGTTAGAGATCGAGAGATAATAACCTAGGGAAGATATAAACATTGAATACCCTATAGTTAAACCGACTAGAGATAGACTCGGTTTCTTTAGGTGGCTTTCCATTCACGTGGGGAATTCCTAGACCTTAAATGCATCCTCGTTAATCGGGTTTTCATATAGAGATATATAGGAAATCGTTACCAAGGGTAGGGTTGCTATGCCAAGAGATTGGGTGGTACGTACGTTAGGGAATTTCGCCTTAGCTAAATCAATCTAATAATCCAATAGAACCTGAATCACAATCGAAATGCATAATTGGTTGAACCATGTGCCTTGATCGCTTCTCTCTATTGTTTCCTCCCTTTATTTGGTGTGACGTTGCCTTAGTTTATTTTTTAGTATTTATTAATTAGTTAACCAACCTTTCTATCAACCGATTTAACTTAGAATTGAGTAATATAGTAGTCTTGGTACTTAGATTATAGTTGTCCCTGCGGATACGATAAACCCGGACTTAACGTCCACTTTACTACTTACGCGACCTAGTTCTCTTGCTAGGATTTTGTCGTGTCAGGCAATTTACCTGGTAGTGCCCTGGTTTCCTGCAATTATAACAAAGATTATTTTTCATCTTTTGTTCATTTGTTAACCTTGCAGTGTGTGGTTTTGAGACCACGGGCGCTGAGAGATTCTATTGATTTGACGCTTGGTAATGAATCGGCGCTGAAGGAGAAGGTGCAGAATACTGAGGCGTTTGATACTGTTGTTGTACTGGAGCAGGCGCTTGATATGGACTCTGTCCTTGATGTTGTTATATCTCAAGAACTTTCTGAATCTATTTAGAAGCGCTAGTTCCTCATCCTCACTAATATCTAAAGCTTTTCCTTTATTACCTGATTTATCCTTGATTAACGCTATAAGCGCTACAGACTCAATCACTGGACTGCTAACTACATCACTAGCCGAATTCAACTCGAACTCAAATGCTTTAAGTTCTGAAAAAGTATTTCTGGAGTTAAACTATCCAAACTGTTTGACTCTCTCATAGCTGTTGTCTTCATAAAAAATCTACTAGGTAGACTTCTACAGATTTTGACCACGATTTCCCGATTCTGTAAATCCATACCCAAAGATGTTAATTCTGTAGTAAGAGGTGTGAATCTTATATCCAATTGTTCTAAAGTCTCATTGGGCAACATCTTGAAATTGTTAAACCTTTCCTTGGCAATAGAAAGCTTGTTCTCTTTAATCTGAGCTAAACCACCACAAATTATGGCTAACTTATCCCAGATTTCCTTAGTAGTATTGCATGACTTAATATTGTTGAATAAGTTGTCATCATCACCGATAGCTGTATATTGAGCATTATGACCAATATTGTCCAAATTTGCTCTTCGACGCTCATCTGGAGACCATTCTTGTTTTGGCTTTTCCATGTAACCATCCGGAGTGTCTTTCGTGGCTCCAGGCGCTCTAGTGATGACCTTATATACTTTGATTGGCCCATCTAAAATAATATCGCACATGTTATCATCACATGAACAGAGATATATAAATGCTTTGACTTTCCATGTGTCATAGTTTGACTCAGTCAGTTTGGGAACTTTAGCAAATGCCATAAAGAAAATTTAAAAGCAACTAGATTTTGAAAAAGGATCTAAACAAGCTATTATGCTTGGAAATATTAAAATTTCAACTTTAACCACTCTGATACCACTTGTTGGTCCCAAGTGGCATACGAAAGGGTCTAAATGGGGAGGGAGGTTGAATAGACCCTGAATTCTTTTTCAACTTCAAAAAGATTCGTATTAAAATTCGTTGAACACTTGAAAAATAGGCGCTTGACTTGAGTGTCTATTGAAGACTATTTTTAGAAAGTTAATTTAGACTTCAAGATTTGAATACTATAGCCGAATAGGTTTAAGTGTTCACTTGTTTGATCAGTGTTAGCACAGCAGAATTGATTTCATAGTCTTCTTGTTTGAAAGCTTTAAGCGTCACAGACTGTTTCTTAGTTGCTCAGCTTTTGATTGTGTTTTACTTGGTCAATTAATGCAATGATATGATAATAAGTAAATTGACTGTAAAGTAAATAACACAAAATTTGTAAGGTTCGTTGGGTGGTGTAATCTTAAATACGTCCTTCTTCATCTTGATCACTTGGAGGCAATCCACTAAAATGATTCTCAAAGAATCACACAGATGTTAGGATTATGCCCTCAGATGCCATATAGGATAGAATGTATAGGGCATATATCTTGTATTGAACTTAAACTCTTCTTAAATAAAAGGCATTATTGAGTTTTCACTTAATTCTTATCTGCATCTATAAGGTGTCTAAAACGTTTTGTCCATGTTTTCAGTGTGATCCCTCTACTTCCTATGGGATAGGAAGGTTGGCACTAGAGAGACCAATCTTGATTACTAAAATAAGTTCGCAAGTAATATGAAGTCTTTAATGGACAAATAAAGACTTCGAATACTTGTACAATCTTAGCTCCGATATGGGAGTGCCTGTTTGGTATCATGGGATGATAGGAGATTATGATTGTATACACGTCAGTGGAACTGATATGTTCGAACACGACTCGCATCGGTTCTGTCACATGAGTTTTCACTCTGTGACTGTCAATGACAGAATTGATTAAGCGTAATAGGTATATGTGAACCTTTGACTTAAAATATCAGGCTGAAGATGCACTTGTGACGTCAAGTCTTTCACTAGAGTAGTTAGACCCAATTCACCCTTTGGTGGGGTCAACCTCAAAATGCAGACTTGATGGGCAGGTGGTAATCTTAGCAGATATCTAATATGGATTTGTTCTCTCATAAGTGAATGAGTATGTACCCTATGTAATTATAGATAAATAGAGATCAAAATCTTTGGCCAAAGCAAACGAGACGATTGTGCTTGGCACTAAATTGATCTCAATGATCTCGTATTTATTATGATTTATACATATGGTCAAGTCCAGTGAGTTTGACATAACCATGACTGTCACTTGACCGGGAAACGTGAACAAAGGGTTTATACATATACGGTATTTACGATTGGAAGGTTTCAGAATGATCTTATCATTCGTTTTCGTTTGGGTTACGAAGTGGGCCACGTGACTGACTAGGTGTTACCCACTTCCTTTGGTTTCCTCTCATTGCCAAACGAAACGAACCTAAAGAGTCGCGCTAAAGGATTGACAAAGAAAAATGAAGAAAACGAAATTCTATTATTTCTTCTGGGAGTTTTAATTTATTAAATAAATTAAATAATTAATTATTCATTAGATGAAATACTTAATTATAATGATAAGATGAATTACTAATTAATTTCCTTGTGAAATATATTAATGAATTAATTTATCTAATTAATTTGGTTATTTAATTAATTAATTTATTTATTGGATATAATAAATTGTTAATTGAAATAAGAAACTAATTAAAAAAAACAAATTCCAGGGCTAAATAAGGAGTCCAATTAGATGCCTATGAGGCCTCAAAGTGGCGTCTTTGAGAGGCCACATATTAGGGCTCTTTTGTTTTGACTTGTTCAATAACTCATGAGGTATATAAGGACTCTTTGACTTAGAACAAGTAAGAAGAATACACAACTCTCATAACTCTCAAAAGAAAGAAAAATATTCCTCCCCTCCTCTATACCTAGCCGTCGACCACAGAGAAAGAAGAAAGGGGAATTTTTCGTTTGTTGATCCGTGCGTGATGATTTAGAGACGACGTATTTTCGTTGTTCGGATCAAGTTCAAGTTTGAAGAATCAAACCAAAGGATTGAAGATTTGGAAGCTTCACATTAACGAGTAAGTTTTATTCGTTATACGCTTTTAGATTCAATTATGCGAATTAGAGTACCAATTGGGTTTTCGTTTTAATTTTTTGAAATCCCTTCCGCTGCGTTTATGCTTTTTCAAACGAAACCCAACAGTGATATCAGAGCCAATCTCTGATTTGCATATTTGATCTTGTTTACGTGATTTGAGAATTGCATGTTATGTGTTTTTGAAGCATATTTGTATGTTTTTCTTAAACCTGCGCCAAACCCCCTGTGTTAATTTTTTTGCGAATCACCCCCTTGTGTTATTCTTTATTTTGCATATTCCCCCTTTTCTGATTTTTTTTGGTATTTTTTCCCATCATAAATGTCAATCCAAATGCCTTTTTGCCCCAAATATGTTTATAATAATTAAATAATTTAATTCGGGTCGGATCTAGAACATTAATGATGGAAAAAACACCCAAAAAAATCGAAAAAGGGGAATATGCAGAATAAAAAATAACACAAGGAGGTGATTCGGAAAAAAATTAACACAGGGGGTTTGGCGCCGATTTCGCATATCACAGGGGGGTCTTATGCAGTTTTCCCTTTTAGTTATTGTAAATCTGGGGATATTTGATGATATTGAAAATCGAAGGATACCAAGGAAAAACGGGGATCGAAAGCCCCGAGAAAAATGCGCGCAGCAGCGTGCGCGCACTGTAGCTCGCACACTGTTCACGCATGAACATCTTGCACACGATGTTTAGCTCAGCCGGGCCAAACCCAGTCACGGCCAGTTAGGTCGTGACCGTGGCCCGACGGGTCGTGGGTTTGGATACCCAATTCGTTTATCCGGGTCATGGATTCGGGTCGTAAAATGGGCTGTGTTTGGGTCGAAATTATTTTTTGAATTTTGGGTGATTTTAATTAATTGGGTGGATCAAAAGGATGATGACCCGAATAATTTAAATCAAGGCCAATTGAAAATTATCCAATTTCGATTTGTTAATTAGTTTGGACTTAATCTAATTAAATCTAAATGGGCCAATTAGATTGGTAATTTGGACTTAAATTAAATTTAGCCCAATAAAAATTAATAAACGTGAATGTTGTTCTAATTAATTATTTTGAGCCCAATTAAATTGAATCCAAGTGGACCAAAAGGATGGTAACTTGGGTTTGATGAAATCGAGGCCAAAGGGATTAATTGGAATATTATATTTCATTAGAACTAATTAATTATTTTTCTTGGAGATTAATAATTGATTTGTGGATTAAATTTTATTATTTTTTCCTCGACTTGAAAATTAATTCATTTCGAATAAGAAATATAAATTATTTTCTTAGAGATTAATAATTAATTCTTTGATCAAATAAAAGCATTTCCAATTTTTGATTGCTTTAAATCATAATAAAATAAAATATAGAATTCCATATTTTATGAGTTCATATTATTTTAATTAAAGGTAGATGCACTTAATTCTTAATTTCGTACATCTAAGTCATCTAGTTGGACTAGAATTATTTTAATTGAAATAGTGAATATGTGGAATCATAAGGAATTTTATAAAGGACTTTTTAGTTGGACTAAAATTTTAATAATCAACATAAGTGATTTAATATTGCGAGCATGTATTAATTGATGCGAGCATGTCTTATGTGATTAAAACACTAATCATGGACTTTGGATTATATGTTTTACCTTTAATTTTATGGGTTATCAAATTGGAAGCTATTTATTATGTTCTTAGAAATAATGCATGAGTTGTTTTAGAAATCGAGATAAAATAGTTCAAAGTTGATAAAGTCAAAAGGCCCATGAATGTTTAATAGGTTTAATCTATGCCTTTTGTGATGGCCCATTGGCTCGAGCCCTCTAGTAAAAGTCCATGATCAAGTGATGAATTTATTCATTCATTTATTTAAATTCTATGTTTATTTATATTGAAAGGCGTGATTATTAGTAGTATTTTTATGCATGATCAATATAGAATAAAGCGCTATATAAATTGAATAATGTGCAAAGTGAGACCAAAATCTTTTGACGAATTAAATTCTCTCAAATAAATTATACCGAGTCAGAAAAGGATGTTTGACATCCTCACCTTCTACTAAGCTTTCTAAAATTAGAATTACTATAAATGTGTAATGCTTCCCAGTTATGGGGGTTATACAATTAGAAATAATTTGAAATTTTATGAAGTGCATGCAAATGCCTTAATCAAAACATAATTCACTCTAGAAACTTGTTTGGTTATAAGGTGAAATTCAAATGCTAGATTATAGGAGTTAGTGTAATAAACTCGGGTAGTTCACGAACCTAGAAATCGAATGGGTTGCGGTTTGGTGAACTATGGGGAGACGTATTGAACATTTATTGGATAAATTGATATTAGATATCACTTCAAATAATTAATAGGCCAGAAATCGGTTAGGTTGCAACCAATTTAATTAATTGAGGACCTCAATACCTGCTGTGGAATCGATGCCAATGATGATTCCCGATTTTCACATGGGAGTGTGGGATTCGAAAAATGCAGTGGGAGCCAAGATAAATTTTAAGTCCTTAATTTTTCTTGGTTAAGTCAAAACATGTCATCTGGTTTATTTCTGCAATCTATTTCTCGTTTATCTCTCTCAGATATGACAAACCCACTTTCAATTCTACTCAAAAAGAATACTCTGACTGGACCCAATTATGTGGACTGGCTTAGAAATTTGAGGATTGTCCTCAATATGAAATCACTGGGATACGTCTTGGAGGTTGATATCCCGACGGCTCCTGCTAGAACACGTGCCAATGAGGAAGAGGTCCAAGCCCATGAAAAAAGGGTTAAGGACGACCTCCAGGTGAGAGGATACATGGTGGGATCTATGACTAATGATCTTCAAAGGTCACATGATAAGATGCCCACTGCAAGAGCTATCCTAGCTCACCTGGTAGAGCTCTATGGATAGCATAGTCGAACTGCACGATATGAGATATCGAAACAGCTCTTGGAAACCAAGACGAAATAAATGAGAAGGTTGGTGATCATGTCCTCAAAATGATTTCGAGGATCGAGAAATTAGAACCTCTCGAATTCACCATGAATTCCACCCTTCAAACTGACTTATCTTGCAGTCTCTTCCTGATTCCTTCTCCCAATTTGTGGTTAACTTTAACTGCAATGAGATAGAGTGCAATTTAGCTGGGCTAATGAATAAGTTGGTTACTGCACAATCTCAAATGAAACCAAAGGGAAAGGAAACTACCTTGGTCATCTCTTCTGGACCCAAAAAGTCTAAGAAGAAGAACAACAAGAAAAAGTCTGGCGAGCTTGGAGCTTAAGGGGGTATCAAGAAGGGTAAGGGAAAGGCTCAAGGGTTTTACAAGAGCAAAGGACCGAAAAAAATGGATAGATGTCTCGAGTGCGGTGAGCTTGGCCACTGGAAGAGAAACTGTCCCAAATTAGGTAAAGGCGCACAAGGTATGGAACTATTAGTTTTTGAAACTAACTGTTCTATGACCGTATTTTGTACTTTGTGGATTTTGGACTCAAGGGCTAGTGCCCATGTTTGTTGTTTAGATCAGGATATACTGAGAAGTAGAAAGTTGGGCAGAGAAAAAGTGATGATCAAAGTAGGTAGCGGGGAAAGCGTCGTAGCTACTAGGATTGGATCTACTTCTCTTTATTTGAATTCTGGACATTTACTGTTTTTAGATAATGTTTTGGTTTTGCCCAAGGGGCTTAAGAACATTGTATCTATTCCTATCTTAGTTAAGATTGGATATACATTCCGTTTTTCTAAATTAAATTGCGATATTTATTATGGAAATAAATTAGTTGGCAATGCATGTTTAATTAATGGTTTGTATTATTTAAATGTCCGTAATTCATCTGATGTTAATGTTGTAACACATAAACGTGGTAGGCAAGAAACTAACTTAAGACTCAAGTGGCATCTTGGACTAGGCCATGCCGGAGAGCACAAGTTCCACAAAATGGAAAAAAATGGGCTTTTAAGCTCACTAGGGTCGGGCCCTATTCCTACATGTGAATCATGTCTCTTAGGCAAGATGGCTAGATCCCCCTTCACAGAGACTTTTGAAAGGGCTACGCAAGTCTTAGGATTAGTGCATACGGGCGTCTGCGGACCATTTGGAGAAATGGCTCGTGGAGGTTTCTACGACTTCATCACTTTCACTGACGACCATTCAAGATTTGGTCTAGAGTATCTGATGAAGCAAATGTCTCAATCCTTTGAAAGATTCAAAGAGTTCAAGGCCTTATTAGAAAATCAAACTGGGCAAAATATAAAAACTCTACGATCGGATCGTGGAGGAGAATATATGAGTGCCGAGTTTGATAAATTCCTAAGACAACAAGGAATAATGTTACAATTAACACCACCAGCACTCCTCAACTGAATGGAGTAGCCGAGCGAAGGAATCGAACACTGTTGGACATGGTTCGTTCCATGCTCAGTTACACTGATCTACCCATTTCGTTGTGGGGATACGCGTTCCTTACCGCTGCTCATGTTTTGAACAGATGTTCCTCCAAATATATTCCTAAAACTCCGCATGAGATGTGGAATAATAGGAAACCGAGTCTTAATCATATTAAGATTTGGGGATGTCCCATTTATGTCAAGAAGACTAAAGTGGAGAAATTGGAGGCAAAATCCCTAATAGGACGTTTCATTGGTTATCCTAAAGATTCCATGGGATTCTTCTTTTACCTGCATGATGATCAAAAAATCATCGTGGCCCTACAAGCTCACTTCCTTGAGGATGAGTTCATCTTGGAAGGGGGCAAAGGTAGGAAAATTGTTCTAGAAGAACAAAATGAAACTCCCTTAAATACATCTGTTCAAGAACCGAGGCCTGAACCCATAGTAGCACAACCACCACGTAGATCTGGTAGAATACCGCATGAACCTGAGAGGTATGGGTATCTACTGCAAGGGGAGCGAGAGATTGACACTTTAGTACAAGAAGGTCATGAAGATGATCCTTGTACCTATGATCAAGCGATGGTGGATGTCGACGCTTCAAGATGGCAAAAAGCCATGGAAATTGAAATGGACTCTATGCAATCGAACCATGTCTGGACTTTGGTAGATCGTCTTGAAGGTATAAAACATATAGGATGTAAGTGGATCTACAAAAGAAAGATAGGTAGCGATGGCAAGGTTGACACCGTTAAAACCAGGCTTGTAGCGAAAGGGTATAGTCAAAGAGAAAGAATTGACTATCAAGAAATCTTTTTGCCCATGGCTATGATAAAGTCCATACGAATTCTGTTATCCATAGCATCATACTTAGATTATGAGATATGGCAAATGGATGTCAAAACGGCCTTTGTAAATGGATTCCTCGAGGAGGATATCTATATGGAACAACCAAAGGGTTTTGTGCCCGAGTCCGATATCCATAAAGTATGTAAACTTGAGAGGTCCATTTATGGTCTCAAGCAAGCATTTAGAAGCTGGAATCTCCGTTTTGATGAAAAAGTTAAGGGATATGGCTTCATCAAGAACGAAGATGAACCATGTGTCTACAAGAAGACTAGTGGGAGCAAACTCTAGTTCTTAGTACTATATATGGATGACATTCTACTTAGAGGAAATGACGTAGGAATGCTCACCACTGTCAAGAAATAGCTTTTGAGTACGTTTTCCATGAAAGACTTGGGAAAAGCTACATACATTCTAGGAATTCGTATCTACAGGGATCGAACGAATAGAATGATAGCCCTCTCTCAAGCCCTTTACTTAGAAAAGGTCCTAAAGAGGTTTAGGATGGACAACTTTAAGAATGGGTTTCTTCCCATGAGGCATGGAGTACACTTATCCAAGTCTATGTGTCCTCAAAGTGAGGAAGATAGACAAGAGATGAGTAATGTACCCTATGCTTCTGCAGTTGGTAGCCTGATGTATGCAATGTTGTGTACTAGACCATACATTGCCTATGTTGTGAGCGGGGTGAGTCGATTTCAGGCAAACTCGGGAAAGGAACATTGGATAGCTGTGAAGAATATCCTAAAGTATCTGAAAAGAACTAAGGATATGATTCTCATCTATGGAGGTGGAGACCTGAAGATGGAAGGTTATTCTGATTCAGACTTTCAGTCTAATGTTGATGACCGAAAATCCACTTCAGGGTTTGTTTTTACTCTCAATGGTGGAGCGGTGTCTTGGAAGAGCTCCAAGCAAAGCACAACCGCTGATTCCACCACTGAAGCAGAGTATGTAGCAGCCTCAGAGGTAGCGAAAGAATCATTTTGGATGAGGAAGTTTCTTGGAGAACTTGGAACGGCCTCTAGTGCTCAGCTCCCGTTGCCACTTTATTGTGATAACAATAGAGCGATAGCGCAAGCCAAGGAACCGAGGTCTCATAACAAGTCCAAACATATTGAGAGAAGATTTTACATCATCAGGAAGATAGTTGCAGAGGAGAGATAGCAGTGTAGAAAATAGCCTCAACTGACAAAATATAGCTGACCCGTTCACCAAACCACTACCTCAGGCTGTTTTGGACCGACACCTGGAAAGGATGGGTATTAGATACCACAATGAGTGGCATTGAGTGCAAGTGGGAGATTGTTAAAATTATGCCCTCAGATGCCATAGAGGATAGAATGTATAAGGCATATATATCTTGTATTGAACTTAAACGCTTCTTAAATAAAAGGCATTATTGAGTTTTCATTTAATTCTTATCTGCATCTGTAAGTTGTGTAAAATGTTTTGTCCATGTTTTCAGTGCGATCCCTCTACTTCCTATTTGATAGAAAGATTGACACTAGAGAGATCGATCTTGATTACTAAAATAAGTTCGCAAGTAATATGAAGTCTTTAATGGACAAATAAAGACTTCGAATACTTGTATAATCTTAGCTCTGACATGGGAGTGCCTTTCTGGTATCATGGGATGATAGGAGATTAAGATTGTAGACACGTCAGTGGAACTGATATGTTCGAACATGACTCGCATCGGTTCTGTAACATGGGTTTTCACTCTGTGACTGTCAATGACGGAACTAATTATGCGTAATAGGTATATGTGAACCTTTGACCTGAAGTATCAGGCTGAAGATACACTTGTGACGTCAAGTGTTTCACTAGAGTAGTTAGACCCAATTCACCCTTTGGTGGGGTCAACCTCGAAATGCGGACTTGATGGGCAAGTGGTAATCTTAGCAGATATCTAATATGGAATTTGTTCTCTCATAAGTGAATGAGTATGTACCCTATGTAATTATAGGTAAATAGAGATCAAAGTCTTTGGCCAAAGCAAACGAGACGATTTTGCTTAGCACTAAATCGATCTCAATGATCTCGTATTTATTATGATTTATACATATGGTCAAGTCCAGTGAGTTTGACATAAGCATGACTCTCACTTGACCGGGGAACGTGAACAAAGAGTTTATACATATACATTATTTACGATTGGAAGGTTTCAGAATGATCCTATCATTCGTTTTCGTTTGGGTTATGAAGTGGGCCACGTGACTGGCTGGGTGTTACCCACTTCCTTTGGTTTCCTCTCATTGCCAAATGAAACAAACCTAAAGAGTCGCGCTAAAGGATTGACAAAGAAAAATGAGGAAAAAGGAATATCAATTATTTCTTTTTGGAGTTTTAATTTATTGGATAAATTAAATAATTAATTATTCATTAGATGAAATAATTAATTATAATGATAAGATTAGTTATTAATTAATTTCCTTGTGAAATATATTAATGAATTAACTTATCTAATTAATTTGGTTATTTAATTAATTTATTTATTTATTGGATATAATAAATTATTAATTGAAATAAGAAATTAATTAAACAAAACAAATCACGGGGCTAAATAAGGAGTCCAATTGGACGCCTATGAGGCCTCAAAGTGGCGTCTTTGAGAGGCCACATATTAGGGTTCTTTTGTTTTGACTTGTACAATAAGTCATGAGGTATATAAGGACTCTTTGACTTAGAACAAGTAAGAAGAATACACAACTCTCATAACTCTCAAAAGAAAGAAAAATATTCCTCCCCTTCTCTATACCTAGCCGTCGACCATAGAGAAAGAAAAAAGAGGATTTTTCGTTTGTTGATCCGTGCATGACAATTTAGAGACGACGTATTTTCGTTGTTCGGATCAAGTTCAAGTTTGAAGAATCAAACCAAAGGATTGAAGATTTGGAAGTTTCAATATTTCGAGTTTGGAGAAGAAGAAGTTTTTCTTCATCATCATATTCACATTAACGAGTAAGTATTATTTGTTATACGCTTTTAGATTCAATTATGCGAATTAGAGTACCAATTGGGTTGAAATCCCTTCCGCTGCGTTTATGCTTTTTCAAACGAAACCCAACAACAGAATCTTCTACAATTTAGGGAGAGATGGATGTCGATGACTTGAGTTCCTTGATCACATAGATTTCTGCTCCAAATCACTTCTATCCTCTTGCTTCTTTCACTCAGAAATAATGCAAGTATCCAACTTTGACTTTACACAGATGGCGAGACTTGGATTGAATTTTTCTAAACGGTTTGTTTGATTTTGATAAAGTTCAAACAACTGGGAAGATCTCAATACTAGTGCGGGTTTCTCTGAAAAGAAGATTTGAGATATTGGTTGACTGTCTCAGGAATTAAAAAAAAGGAAGGAGAATGTTGGCTTGAATATTTTGACTTTTTGAGAATTTAAGGAATGAGACTTCAATGCAATAGCAATTTGACTTGGAATTAATCGTGTTGTTTTGGCCTATTGTTGAAGTTTTATTTATAGGCATTTTTGGAAAAAAGTGTCTGTTTGACACATGCACAGGTGCGTGTCTCTCACTTCCGCGATTGAACATCTTTTGTCTTTTTTCCTGAAAATCTGCTGCACAAAAGTTGGCGTTGCAGTCTGTGAATAGTTGACAGTCCAATAGGGTGGCTTCTCCGTATGTCTGAAAGTGCTTATCACATTTAATGCTCTTATCAGCATTTGCATTTGAATTAAATGCCCGTTGGCACTTAATGCACTGAGAATATTTGCATTAAACTCCTTCTGGACTTAGAAATAAATTCAGGTGAAATCAGTCATTGATAGACGCTCATTCATCCTTTAATTACTTATGTCCTATAAGTGACGCTTGAAATAGCTGGTCGTTTGGATGTTTGGAATCTTCATCTTTATTCAGACTTCAAGCGATGGAATCTTCAAACTAAACTACCGATGAACTCACTCAGAAATCATCAGACGCTTAGTCTAAGAATACTTAGCCTAACAATCTAGAACACAAAAATAAAGCAAAGTCTATAAAGCCTATTACAAATCTAACACTCAAAGCTTATACATGATTTCTACTAAAATCAAACTTACATATTTTGAGGTCTAACATAAAATCCTAATTGTCATCATCAAAACATCTAACATGAAATTCCTAACATAATCATATAGGATTAACTCTATATGAAAAATACAGTGATAATGTAGACTATTAAATATATAGTCTTGAAATTATAAACTGCAAAAGTTAAGATATTTTGATTTTCTTTCAAAGTAGTGCCATTGTTATGGTATTTTTATCTCTAGAGATAATAAGTCTTGTTATTATTTTATTAAAATTGAAGTATAAGTAGTTTGATGATACTTTTGATGAAATTGAACCATGGTATATTATGAATATAAAGAATGTGCATTCGTGAATGTAGTTAAACTACATTATTGGTACAATATATATGTATAATGAAAATTTACCCCAAGGTCATATGTGAGGATAGATGAGATTATCCTATGAAAGTTTTACAATGATAATTGTTATGTAGGGGTGCCAAATAACTTGGAATAAGTTATGTTTTCCCTAGAATATTTTTTGATGCACTTGAATGTGGGGGTAAAGGAGAATTACAACTTCAAAGTTAAGACCGGTCAAACATAATGAAGTGGTGGAACAAAACTTGTTTAATTGCTTAAACCATATAAAATCACCAATAGTGGGAACCCAACCTTTTCTCTAGTACTACCACTAGTTAAAAGGTTTAAAGGGTAATAACAAACTACTGATAAGTGATGAAATTAGCTTTAAATATATTGAATATTTCTAAGAGTTGTACATAAGGAGGATGAGTTGAAAATTCTTAATGAAGTAAAATTTGATACCTATTAAGAAATGAAAGGACTTCACCTAAGTGAACACAAGAGGTGGTGCTGCTTCTAATAAAAGCGTGAGAAACTTTTATAAGTGTTCATGATACTAGGATGAAGCGCAAGACTATGTATGTGCTTAAATTTTTTGGTGAACTTCTTGAAAGTTAAAAGGTTCATATGTGCGATATCTCCGGTTTAACTTATGGAATCTTGGTTTAAGTGACTAGCCACCATTGATTTCATTAAAATTTAATTCGAAAGACACTTTTATTTATGCATGTACCTTTTGAGTAGGTGAGATTCAATGTTATATGTGAGTGGCGGATTTTAAATATGATAATCAAAGTGGGAGATTGTTGGAATATTTGATTATTTTATTAAAAATTAATATTAATTAATTAAAATCATGTCTATTAGTGAGTGACCATATCTAATAGTCACGTCTTTTATGATTGGTGTTATTGAAAGGTTGCAACTCTTTTGACAAGAGTTGTTTCTTTGTATGGAACAACAAGTTAATTAGAAAAAGGTGTCTCAATATCTATAAATACACGAATTTTGATGCCACAAAGATATAGTAAGAAATCTAAAATTCTCCTACGTTTTTCACTTACGTTTCTTTCAACGAATTCTTGAAGGGAGACTTCCAAAATTGCTATTTGTAAGTCTCGATGGTTTTGTCGTATTCTAGAAGTGATTTGCCATAAAAACCCGTTAGCAAACGAGTAGTGGGGGCAAATATCACTTTAAGAAAAGTGATTCGTACACGCTCTAAAACCATCTTTAATTTCATTTTCTTTGTTCGTTCTTATTTCTCAATTTAAAGTAAAATCCCCAACAATTATTTCCTAAAGTCTTGAACAACTTTTTTAGTTTGATCATCTTAACCATATAATTGCTATTATGTATACCCCTTACAATCTTAATTAGTAACCTTATTTTATATGTCCAGACATTATAAATGGTTTTTTTTTTTTTGTTACATATAAGATGTTCAAATTAGTGATTAATTTTTATATGCTCTTTAACTTATAAGATGGTGTTTGGAGTAAGAAACATTGGAGGATGTTTGAAATAAACTTAACCGAACACCCTCTATATTGTCTTTTCGAATATTATTATTTTGTTTCAATATTTACTATGTTTGAATTATAATTTATGATTTAAAATCACAAAAAAAAAATTATATGTAAAAAATAAATAAAATAAGTATACTTTTTGTAATTCAGTATATCATCCCATCATCACGTACTCTTTTACCGAATTTCGTCTCCGGTGCAGATAGTGCTCGTGAGAAGAAAAGAAAAATTATGAAAAGAAATAGTCATAATTTCATATTTGTTTGTGTATCTAGCTTGGGTAGATTATAGTTTAGCTTATGGTTTAGAATTACAGAGTTTATTACTCTTTCTTATTTCAATTCTTGTATTGTTATATAGCATATTTTTATCCTTTCTTCTCTTTCAACAATCTTTTCTATATAAAAAAATGTTGCATTTCATTTTTTAACACTAATTCATCTTCCCGTGCATGCATCATGAGAATAGCTAGTTATTATTCAATCGTTCCTTGCACCCTGAGAATTATTGGTTAATGGTTTTGATCGCCTTGTGCCACTGATCATTATCAAAGGCTCTAATTATTTAATTATAACGTCCTGTTTTTTTTTTTTTTAAATTACCGTGGTGATTATAATAGCAAAAAATATGGTAATATATTTTTTGAAAGTGTACTTGATAATATTTTCAATTAGTTTGAAAATTAAGGGATGTGATAGACGGATGATTATATTATACAGTGCATGCCTATAACATTTTTTCGTGTTTGTGAAAAATGGCCGTATTCTCTTCCATAAAAAATGGGATCTCCCCTATATTCTTTGAAAAAAAGACATTCAATATATACCAAGAAAACCAGCAAATAAAGGCGCTCCGTTTAGCAACTGATGGACATATATATATATATGTATATAAGTATATGGATAATTACATCCGGCATCCTAAGGTATTGCGAAATTACAAAAAACATCCTCTAGTTCAATAAATTACATCTAACATCCTAACGTTTTATTCCATCCAACAAGAAGCACCTTCCGTTAGGATCATTGTACGGTGCCGTTAAATTTTTTGAACTTTCGGAAATGCCCTTGTCCTTTTTTGAACATGGAAATCCTATAATATTCGGACAAGTATACCCTTTTGGTGTAAATTGTAATGTTTTGTAAAAGTTTAGGTGTTATATGTAATGTTGTGTAAAAAAAAAAAAAAATTATTTATAAGAAAACAATACTCAAGAAAATAAAATAAATTAGAAATTATTAAAATTATATCAAAAAATTATGTATAAAGTATCATTTTCATCTTTTATTTAAATTTATATGTAAAAGTTTATATAATAGATTAGATTATATAATAGTTTATATAATTTAAATTATATATTTTAATTTAATTTATGAAATTTACAAATAAATTTAATTATTGTATTTTAATAAATTTAATTTCTAAACTAAATTACTTAAATAATATATTATTTTGTAAAATAAATAAAAAAGAAAAAGAAAAGGGGTGGGGAACAGTAGTCATCTTCCCCACCCCACACTCCCCTCACGCGCACACACACACACAACAATACACACGCACACACAATCACACACACTCTCGCATGCACACACAATCACACACACACACACACTTACACCCACACACACACACACCATCTCACACACACATTCACACACACAGTCACACACACTTACACACAATTAGACACACACGCAGTCACACACACATGCACGCATTCACACACACACAGTCACACACATATATGTATATACATACATATATACATATAATTACTTTTTAAAAAAAAATTATATTTTGTTTTAAAATTAGTATTAGAAGTAAATCTAAAAATATGAAGGGGGTAATATGGTAATTAAGTTTTTTTTTGTTTTTTGGGAAAATTTCTTAACATACTCCTGTGAAATACGAAATTTGCAGGAAATCCACCTGTGTTAAAAAAATAGCCTAATATACCCCTGTGTTATTATTTGGTTTGCACACTCTCCCTTTCCGTTAGTACAAACTAATGGCGTTAATTTTTTATACTGTATGACCGTTATACCCCTGGTGTTAATAAACCTTATACTTATTTTCATTTAATCTCAACCGTCGGATCAAACCAATTAGAATAAAATAGTTAAAATTATGAAAAAAATCATAAAAACATCATAATTAATTATAAAATTTCTGGAAATTAAAAAAAAATACATAAAAACTCAGAAATAAAAAAATAAATTTTAAATTCAACAAAAATTCAAATAAAAATTAAGAAAATTTATGAAAATCACATAAAAAATATTTATAAAATTTCCAAAAAAAAAAAAAATTACACAAAAATGCAAAAAAAAATTTAAAAATTCAAGAAAAAAACTACACAAAGAAAATAGGAAAAATCCGTGAACATTCAAGAAAAAAAGACAAATCTGAAAATTCAGAAAAATATTTATCAAAATTTCCGAAAATAAAAAATATTCCAAAAATATATAGAAATACAAAAATAAATATGAAAATTCAGTAAACATTCAAATAATAATTACAAAATTTCTGAAAATAAAAAAGTTCCATAAGAGTTCATCAATAAAAAACAAATCTTAAGTTCAGCAAAATTCAGAAAGTAATTACAGAAATTTCTAAAAATTACAAAACAATATTTAAAAAACAAATCTGAAAAATTGATTCAATCAGGCTCTTCCTCCAGCATTGACTTCGATTTCTGTGTTTTTCGCAAAAGCTTCGATCATGAATCGTCTTCTGCCGACGAGCTTTTCTTCGATGACAAGATCCTTCCGATTGAAATCAAGAGAAGATTAGCTCCGCCGAGAAGAGTGACGGAGTCGCCGACTCCTCCGCCGCCGTCGTGTCTTCCTCCATTGCGATCACCTCCACCTCCTCAAATCCGAAAAAGGGGCATGTCTGTGCGAGAAGATGAAGAAAGAGAATTTGGGAAAAGAAAAAAGGAAAAAAGAAGTAAAATAGGAAAAAGGAAAAAAGGAAAATAGAAGAAAAATAGGAAAAAGGAAATAAGGAATAAAATAATGAAAAGGGGGTATTTTAATCAATTATTCATCCATTTTAACCTGTAAAAACCCTAAAATACACCCCACTTTGCACAAAACGCGCGTGAATGCTACGTTCCGTTAGTTTCTAAGGGACAGGGGTTTTCGTGCCGGGTTTTCATAAATACAGGGGTATATAAGGCTATGTTTTTAACACAGGTGGATTTCGTGTTTCACAAGGGTATGTTATGCAATTTTCCCTTGTTTTTTTAACATTTTTTCTTTTTTTTAAAAAAAAATTCCGTTAGGGCAATTCGGTCTTTTTATACATTCCGTCCAACCTTATATTAAAAAGTGAAACTACAGGATGTTAGATGTAATTTATTGAATTAGGGTATGTTTTTTGTAATTTCGCAATACCTTAGGATGCTATGTGTAATTATCCCTATATATATATATATACTTTTAAAGTATTATTCCCTCGGCTAGACAATAAAATTATATATTGTCCAATAATTTAAAACATATGTTTGCAATCAAAAGTGATGACGATGACTCATTTTTCCAAAATTCAATAACCCAAAAATATAAGCAAAAAACGACGTCCGAAAGGAGTGAACGCACATTAATCCTGCGCAGTATATATATAAAGTTTGAGATTCAAATAATTAATAAAACTTTATAATAAGAAATAAAAGCTACTCACTTCTTGGGCGATGAAATAATTAAGTTCAACCCAAGCTAGGGTTGGTGCATTATTTCTGTAGGCCGGGCAACGGATTGGAAGAAAGGAATCATATATGTGTTTAATTACCAGTATATATATATATATATATATATATATATATATATAATGTCAAAATTCGTCAGATGATATTTGTACGTGATTGACCACGTGGGGTGAAGGAACCGATCCAACATACGACAAACTAGGCGGGGGTTGGTGGATTTAGAGACTGCACTCGACTATGGCGAGCTGCCTACGTACCCAGATAGCTGTGATCAAGTCTATTCGTAGTTCGACGATAAGGTTACTCTCAATAGCCAGTGATTTTTTCCTAGGGGAGTAGGTAATCTTATATGATAATCAGCTGCTTTCTCTCTAACACTCTTTTTGGTGGGGAGAGCAGATAATGATTCTTTCCCAGCTCCTTTGAGTTATTTAATAATGATTCTTTCCTAGCTCCTTTGAGGTATTTATAAGGAGTTGGTAATGGGCTATGGGTCATGGGCTTTACTTTGTCAGTCAGCCCACTAAGTCTATCTTTATTACTTTTAAGCTAATAAAACAACTTTAATAGTTGTATTGGGTTGTCAGCTATTTTTGGCCCACATCATACGCCCCCCACTCCCGAATGCTTATTCCGTCAGGTGAAATATTCGGGAGTAGGAACTTGATACGATTGACGGTGCAAAATTTTACATTTTTTTTTTAGGCGAGGGGGTAAAGTCTTTGGCCTCTATATGAATGGGAGAGGGCCTCTATAGTGACTGGACAAGGTCTTTTGCCTTGAGGTGAGGGGATGAAGTCCTTAGCTTCTATGGTGAAGTGATGAGGTCCCTCATTGCCATGGTAAATCTATTTTCGATGATCTTTTAGGCTCGCCGGATGTTTTCTCATATAACACCCATAAAGTAGGTATGACCCTACTACAAACAAAAATTCGTTAAATCACTAGGTAGGACATTCCCCATCTTCGAATAGGGGTTTCGGTAGTAGGCGGACGTGTCGCCAGCACGTGATGAGAAGGGCGCCTCGCGGTCATGGTACTCACGGTACTCGGCCTCGTGGTCATGGTACTTGGCCTCGCGATCATGGTACTCATGGTACTTGGTCTCGCGATCATGGTACTCTTGGTGCTTGGTCTTGCGATCATCTTTTGTCATGTGGTATATTTCGTAAGTCCACAACTAAGAGATAAGGAGCGCATTGACACGACAAAATCCTAGCAAGAGAACTAGGTCGCGTAAGTAGTAAAGTGGATGGTTAAGTCCGGGGTTATCGTATCCGCAGGGACAACTATAATCTAAGTACCAAGACTACTATATTACTCAATTCTAAGTTAAATCGGTCGATAAAAGGTTGATTAACTAATTAATAAATACTAGAAAATAAACTAAGGCAACGTCACACCAAATAAAGGGAGGAAAAAAATAGAGAGAAGCGATCAAGGGACATGGTTCAACCAATTATGCATTTTGATTGTGATTTAGGTTCTATTGGATTATTAGATTGATTTAGCTAAGGCGAAATTCCCTAACGTACGTACCACCCAATCTCTTGGCATAGCAACCCTACCCTTGGTAATGATTTCCTATATATCTCTATATGAAAACCCGATTAACGAGGATGCATTTAAGGTCTAGGAATTCCTCACGTGAATGGAAAGCCACCTAAATAAACCGAGTCTATCTCTAGTTGGTTTAACTATAGGGTATTCAATGTTTATATCTTCCCTAGGTTATTATCTCTCGATCTCTAACCTAGGCATTTTATCAAACACTTGGTGATCAAGCAAATGTGGCATTGAGATCAAATATTGAATACATAGCTAAAACCAAAATTAATCCAATAAAAACCAACAAATCAACAATCAAAATAACATAAATGGCCTATCCATGGCCTCAATCAAACAAGTTTAGCTCATATTCATGTCAAAAGTGCAATTATAAATCAATCAAGCTATAAGAGGTTTGAACAAATTCAAGAAATAAAGATGTAAAAACTCCCTAATTCTTGTAGAGATGTAGATTCCTTGTTGAATTCTCCATGTTCACTACTACAAAAATGATCTATTACAGCGCACCTATTACAGCGGTTTTTTGAAAACCGCTGAACGGAGGAACCTTTTACAGCGGTTCTTATGTGAACCGCTGTAATAGTAAAAAAAAAATTTAAATTTTTTTTTTTTTTTTGAAAATATACCTATTACAGCGGTTCTTTTCAGAACCGCTGTAATAGGTCGGATGCTATTACCGCGGTTCTGAAAAGAACCGCTGTAATATCCCTATTACAGCGGTTCTTTTCAGAACCGCGGTAATAGCATCCGACCTATTACAGCGGTTCTGAAAAGAACCGCTGTAATAGGTATATTTTCAAAAAAAAAAAAAAAAATTTAAAAAAAATTTCCATCAAATTTTCTCGCCCAAAATTTTTCGGAGTAAAAAAAAAAACTTTTTAGCCCAGTTATAGTGGTTCGGTTCCAAACCGCTATAAAAAGTTTTTTTTTTTACTCCGAAAAATTTTGGGCTGGAATATTGGGGGGGAATTTTGTTTTAAATTTTTTGACCTGTTACAGCGGTTCGGTAGCGAACCGCTGTAACAGGGAACCCGTTACAGCGGTTCAATAGCGAACCACTGTAACCGGTTCCCTGTTACAGCGGTTCTCTACCGAACCGCTGTAACAGGTCAAAAAATTTAAAAAAAAATTCCCCCCCAATTTTTCCGCCCAAAATTTTTCGGACCTAAAAAAATAAAATCAAAGACCTATTACAGCGGTTCTTTGAAGAACCGCTGTAATAGGTCAAAATATTTAAAAAAATTCCCCCCCATTTTTCCCGCCCAAAACTTTCCGGACCTATTACAGCGGTTATTCAAAGAACCGCTATAATAGGCTTTGACCGAAAATAAAAATCCTCTTTATATCTCTCACTCCTCTTTCTCTTCTTCATTTAAAATTTCAAATTTCATCTTCTTCATTTCCTCTTTATCTCTCACTCCTCTCTCTCTCTCTCTCTCTCTCTCCCTCCTCTCTCTTTCTCTCTCACTAACGTCGTCGACACTACCACCTCCATCAACGCCGCCGACACCACCTATATATATGGGTGTATGTATATTTGTGTATGTGTGAGTATATTTATTTTGTGTATATGTGGGTGTATATGTATATTTGTGTATGTGTATGTATATTTGTGTATTTACGAAAATATTTTTCGTTTATAATTTGACCGTGTCGGAATGACACGAAATTCGCACGGTCATAGCGAAACGGCATTCTGAACGAAACGCATTAGCCTTGCGCTCTCGTGATTTTAGCCATCCGAGATCGTTTAAGGCCTCAAATACGCGTGTTATTACAAAAATACGTATTTTTATAATAAAATGCGTATTTGAGGCCTTAAACAATCTCGGATGGCTAAAATCAAGAGATCGCCGTCCGAGAATGCCGTTTCGCTATGACCGTACGAATTTCGTGTCATTCCGACACAGTCAAAAAATATTTTTTTTTAATTTCAGGGCACTATTACAGCGGTTTTGGAAACAACCGCTGTAATAGGCTACACTATTACAGCGGTTTTTTCCTAAACCGCTGTAATAGGCCCCTTAAAATTTTTTTTTTTTTTTTTATAGCGGTTATTTGTATAACCGCTGTAATAGGGTATACCTATTACAGCGGTTATAAAAATAACCGCTGTAATAGGTATCTATTACAGCGGTTTTTAACCGCTGTAATTGGCCTGAACCAATTACAGCGGTACCTATTACAGCGGTTAAAAACCGCTGTAATTGGCAAAAAAAAACCGCTGTAACAGGCTTTTTCTGTACTAGTGGTTTTGACCTTCAATCTTCTCTCCCAAGCTCTCTCTCTCTCTATTTTCGTGTGGCAGCTGCTATCCAAGGTGAGTTAGGGTAAAAAATGGCTAAAAGGGGTATTTATAGACCAACCTGCTACCTCAAACGCCGCGGCGTTGGTGGTTGAACGCCGCGGCGTTCAACATTCTGCTCCGAACGCCGCGGCATTGGTGAAGAACGCCGCGGCGTTACCCTGCTGCTCCGTCCAGTTTTGGTAAAATATGCATAACTTTCTCTACCGATGTCAGAATAAGATGATTCAAGTTGATGTAGAATCCTAAGACAAATATATACAACTCTCAAGAAGACACTAGGGCCTAAATCAAACGTTAAAGATGACAAAATTGTCTCACAAGTCACAGAATGAGAAAACTCCATCGCAAGACGTCTCTTCCGATGACGTTTTCACCTCCTTCCCTACATATCTGATCTTTGTCTTCAACATAAGAAATGTACCTTTGCCTCTTATATTTCTATTGGTATAAGAAGTGTGTAATTTGGACATGGGTAGAGAAATCCATTCCATAAACTCTAGCACTGCGCAGACAGTTTGTATCTTTATGCATGATTTACCTTCAATCCTTGTTCTTTTCCTCCAAATGTTATGTTATTCTATAAAATATAAGAAAACAAGGGTCAAGGCATCATATGTGATCAAATTATCAAGGAAACAATCAAAACTAAGTCGATAAACGGGGGAAAACTAGTGTAAAAATAACATATATCACGCATTGTACTTCGTGGCTCTGTGAGATCTAGTCGGGTGTACCCCATGGCCTCATGGGCATTGGCGGGGGTATTTTGTACCCCTTGGCTTCACGAGTGCTAGGGTAACTACTTAATTGAATTGCTGCGCCCCTTGACTTCATGAGCACTAGCGGGGTGTCATGTACCCCTTGGCTTCATGAGCACTAGTGGGATATTTTGTACCCCTTGGCTTCATGAGCGCCAGCGGAGTACTTAATTATTTTCAATGCGCCATTGGCGGGAATTAATGAGTGCTAGGAGAGGTAAGATGTTGGCGAGTGTCAGGCTATATAGACTGGAGGGGGGGTCGCTTGATTCCGACCCTCAACATTATGGCCCTGCGGCTACCGCAAGACTTGTCACCTCGTGGTTGGCTGTCAGGCACATCGCCTTGCTGTCAACCATGCCTCGCGGTCAGCCGCGAGGTTTGCGCCTCGAGGCGTGATGGCTCAAGGCGCCTTCTTCCGGGGTGTTACCCTGACTTATAACCTCATTGGTTTTTACCGGTGGCAACTTATGGCTTTTTATATGCCTCATGTACATATCCAGGTACTTTATCTTACGGTCACGTTCTTGCTTGTAGCAGCAATCTTGTTTTTGACTTAGCACATTTGTGAGCTACTCATTAGCTCTTCATAGGCTTTGAGTAAGCCTTATATTTTTCTATCCCAGTTGCCTCATGAGCTTTTCCGGGGTGCCAATGGTGGCGTTTACTTGTTAGAGCCATGTGACGCCAATGGGTGACAATGGTGGCATTATTATGCTCACGGCACGTTTTATCATTTTTACCCCCAAGATTTGATTTAGTGGGTGAATAATGCTGACTGGTGGACTTAGCGCCTCATAAGGTTCCCTGCCCCCCACTTCTTAGTGTATTTGCGTGGTTAACACTTTAGAGAGTAAGGATTTTACGAGGTAGATGTTATCTTTTGCTAGCAGAGGGATAACTTAGAGCTTGGTCGCACCCTTTATTTATGCCTTTTGAGTAAGTAGCGTTTGATTTGTGACACTAGTGACCATGTTTTATGTGGAGGCTTGGGTTAGCTCTCATGTTTTTATTCTTAGTGCGACTTTGGTCGTCACTTATTTTTAATTGTATAATCTCAGTCCAAAACCTTAGCGAGAGGGAGGATGCTTTGCAGAGCCTCGACCTCTCTTGGTATTGTTGGATGGATTATCAGGTGGGCACTCCTCGTTCGAGTCTTTGTTAGCTCGGGGGGTTTTTCATGGATATTGACTATCTCTTTTTGCATACTCTAACAGTTAGCTACTTAGCTATGTTTTCTCCCCGTATGCCCCCCTACTCCTTAGTTGTGCTAGTTAAATTTAGGAGTAAGCAACCATATAGCCAGGGAGTTAGAAATTTTTTGTTCTTTTTGGCATGTAGTCATTGTCTACCTCCATGTTTAGGATGGTAGGGTTGAATAATATTTCCTATGACTACTTAGTACCTGGCGCCATAGGTAGCTTTTTATTAGGCGACTACTAGCCTGCAGCTGGAATTTTTCTTGCTACTACTCACTTCATATACTACTCATTGGGGAGCAGATGCGTAAGTAGTATCAAAATAATTGATATGTGGTGCCTTGACTATTCCGTATTGGAATTCGTCTTAAGGGGCTTATATAGCTTTTAATGTCGTGCCTTGAGATCATGAAGTGAAGTCGCACCTTTGGCTAGCCACGTTTTTCTTGCCATGTCTTTGGTGTTTGGTTATATCAACACATGGAGCGGTGAGGTCTATTTGCATAATGTTTATTCAGTTGCATGAGTAACAACGGTTCGTGATACCAGAGGTCACTCGTTATCAGGGGCTTGATTGCCTTATATTAATTTTTCACAATCCCAGTCCAAACCTTAATGGGAGTGGGGAGACCTTTTGTAGGTCCTCAACCTCTCTCGGTATTATGGAGGGATTATGAGGTCACCCATCCTCAGGTGAGTCGTATACAACTCGGGGGATTTTAGCGGTGCCACCCATGTGGACCTCAAGTGGGGTCGCTGTGATGTTTATGAAACCTCCAGTGAGAGCTTGATAGGTTCCAGGGGTTGTATTGATGTTCTTGTTCTCAGCACTTATCACGAAAACTCACAGAATAGCAGAAATAAACTAAGTATTGAAACCTTGTAATTGCCTCAGTCGGAGTCAGTGACTCCGAGGGCTTTCGATTTACTATTCGACCATGACTTGAAAATAACATTTAACATATGTAAGTGAGAAGGGTGCTAATAAGCACTTAGCACAATATTCAATCATCCATGCAGAAAATAAAAGGGGGGCGCCATAGGCACCTCAGAGCTTAAAGTAAAAGGCAGTCAGCGCTGGTGGGCGTCCCCACTCAACGCTTGACTTGTTCAATAGTTATATATGAAAAAAAAGCTAGTTTTTGTTATTTATTACCCAATAAGGCCTCATAAGGCTTGACCTTTTGTCAAGCTTGGGTATGTTTCCTGGGAGGGTCAATCTTGCTAGTGGTATCCACTGCCGGCATGCCCGTCATGCTGGAATCTTGCCCATTAGCGATAGTTGCTGTGCGTTGTCTGCTTGGGGTGGCATGTCGTGGAACGTGTCTTGTTCATAGACCTCTGACTGCTGGGATTTTGACCCAGTATAGACTAATTTGATCGTGCCCCCCAGGCGACTTTCCTCTAGCGAGATTAAGTTCATCACTACTTGCTTCCCTTTGTCTCTATGCCCCATGTCATCATGCTTCATCTGTTCCTATGCGGGTTGGAAATTTCACCCTCATGTGATAGGTAGATACGTCGGCTTAGAATAAGTTTAAGCTCGGCCTCCCCAAAATTACATGTTATGTGGAGGCGACTTTGATCACCAAATATTTTGCCATCTTCGCAGAGTGGTCTAGAAATGCACCTAAAGATGTAGGCCCAGGCACCTCCACTAATGCTCCCAACATCTCACCCGTGAATCCAGTAAAGGGTGGTGTCGACCGCTTGAAGCAGCGCATTGTCCACCCTAGTTGGGTGAAAGCATTCGAAAAGATATTGGTTGTTGAGCTCCCACTGTCGACCAGAATCTCCTTCACCCAGTAGTTGGAGATGGTTGCCAATTTTATTTTGGCATCACTCGTCAATGGGATGTTGTTTCCTAGGTCTGGTAGTCTAAACTCTGTGGTTTGTGATTAAGGAAGCACTTGGTCGGCTGTTCGAGGTCGGTGATGGTACCGACGGGCAGTCGGGTGAACCAGCTAAGCACCCTTCCAAGAAGGGCGGTTCAAAACAATCTTATAATTGGCAACATTACTGAGGTCATACATGTCAGCCTTGGCATTGAACTTGTCAACATGCTATTGAGGGTCTCTAGCTCCTTCGCTTAGATGAGGTATCGTAAGTCCTTTTGGCGAAGACTCTTGCCAAAATTGCCGGGCAGAAAGGACTTCTTTTCGGAGGTACGTCAGCTAATGGCACCAGCTGCATATTTTCATATCATGCATAGTCCTCTAGATTTCCATCTTGGCGGAGCGTATACCCTCATCGGCCATTGTGCCTTGGCAGGGTCTCTACGGAGGTCAAGGATACATGACCTCTGAGTAGCGACCTCAGAGGCATTAGCCTTCTATCTCTTCTTCTCAGGAGCCTCTCGGGGGGTGATGCCTCACTATTCTTTTCTATTTATTGCTCCGCCCCCTTCACCGGGGAGTTAAGGACTCTCTACGTCGGCGGGTGTATTGGCTAGGCTCCACTCGGCGAGGGTGGCTTCTGTTCTGGGGCTCCCGACCCCTATGATCCGACTGGGGGGTGGATCTTGTGCCCACTTTTTCTGTGGCGGAGGCACATTTTGAGCGTTCCTTCCCTGGGGACCCTGTCCCCCAACTGTTGTCGGTACGAGCGCAGAATGTGATGGGTTTGCCTGGGTGTATTGCTAACCAGCCCGAGCTGCTATGCGCCCAGATGCATCTTCCACTTAGACAAGCAATACCTCTTGGGTGATCTCAAACACCCTGGTAGCAGGGGGTGGGATTACCGCTGGTGTAACAGGAGGAGCAGTCTGCTCATTCGCAGGAGGTGGAGCGATGGGATTCTAGCCATTGACTGGACCGTTGGGGGAATTTTGTTTGTGGGCGACTCCTTGGGGGCGAATCCTTGAGGTAGACTCTCTGCACGAGGCTCCTGACCTCCACGAATTGACCGAGGAGGTGAAATGAGTCCCTTCTCCTGAGAAGGGGAAGCCTCTTAAGTATTTCTCACATGGGGGTCGTGCCCCTTGCTAGTCGATGGGACGGGTGTTGTCCTCACTGATGCATCCTCAACAAGAGTTAGTAGAGCCTCCTAAGTGATCTCGGACACCCTAGTGGTAGGGGGTGGAATCACTTATGGCGTCACAGGAGGTGCGTTCTGCCCGTTCGTCAGGAGTGGTGTGTCTGGACTCCCGCCTTCAGCTTGCCGGGTCGGGGGGTCTTGAGCACCACCCTTAGCATTGGGCTGATCTTCAGGTGTTGGGTTTGGAAGTTCATCGACAACTGCTGGCTGATGATGGTTGCTAGTCATCCTATCACCGGTCGTACCTGGTTGGGGCCTAGTTTGCATACTCAGTGGCTGGAGCACTGTTCCCACAGATGGCGCCAATCTGATGATGTCAAATGATATTTGTCACGTGATTGACCACGTGAGGTGAAGGAACCGATCCAACACACGACAAACTAGGCGGGGGTTGGTGGATTTATAGACTGCACTTGACTATGGTGAGCTGCCTACGTACCCAGATAGCTGGGATCAAGTCTATTCGTAGTTCGACAATGGGGTTACTCTCAATAACCAATGGTTTTTTCCTGGGGGAGTAGGTAATCTTATATGATAGTTGGTTGTTTTCTCTCTAGCACTCTTTTTGGTGGGGAGAACAGATAATAATTCTTTCCCAACTCCTTTGAGGTATTTATAGGAAGATGGTAATGGGATATGGGTCATGGGCTTTACTTTGTCAGTCAGCCCACTAAGTCTATCGTTATTACTTTCAAGCTAATAAAACCGCTTTAATAGTCGTATTGGGTCGTCAGCTATTTTTGAGCCACATCAATATATATATATATATATATATATATATATATGTGCCTAGCTAGGTAATCTGTGAGTTCTATCTAGCTAGCCACATATATATGTTATGATCATTAACGACAGCTTCATCAATGCCCAGAGAGAAGAAAATGGTCGGTACTCACATGAAAAAAAGTAATAGTAATAGTATTAACCATTACGCCTTCATTGGGTATTTTATGGGTCTGGGACTAGTTCTATTCCGAAAAGTTTACTCCTTTAATGTTTGACATGAGACTGAGTTTTAAAACATAGTTGGAAATTTAAAAATTATGTGTATTCAATAATTAAGTATTTTCACATCATTGTTTTGATTTAGTGGAGACAAAAAAAAAAAACCATATTTTTTGAAATAAAGTCTTATGTTGAGGTGTCTATCACATACTGAAAAAAAATAAAATTAATTTACGGCAAATAAAATACTTATTTCACCGAGGGCACTAAACTATCGAGATTCCTCCGTGTGTTTGAGAATATCAACGTGCATCAAAAGTATACTAGGACGTCCTCGTGTACAATCTAAGTACCATCCTATATTAATCAGTTTATCATCAAATTTTCGTATCACCTGTCAATTTTGTCAAACATAGACTAGAGATAATTAATTAAACAATTGCGTTAAGACATGAACTTCGAAGAATGTTACCTTAGCACACCAGCCAGCCCACATATCATTGTAGCATCCGATTGGCTGGCCATCACTGTTAGGAAATTTCATGTTAGATGTTTTGATGATGACAAGATAGGATTTTATGTTAGACTCCAAAATATAATGTAAGTATATGTTTTCACAGATCAATTGTATAAGCGTTTGAAAGTTTGTAATTTTTTTTAGGCTTGTAATTTTTATCTTTGTAGAATTTAGACTAAGTATTAGATACTAAATCGCTAATAGAATTTTAGGTGAGTCTATTAGAGATAAAGTTGAAGATCAGCGTCTGAAGACAAGCGAAGATAAAGATTTGTTCCTAGCGTCTGTCAAAAGCTAAAGGACTGTTTCAGGATTTATGAATCAAGCGCTTAAAGCACTCCAGCAATCAAGGATCAGATTCACCTGAAATAAATTCTCAAGTCATGAAGGACTTAAATGCAATCATTCAACGGACACTTATCTCCAACGAGAAATAAATTCAAATGCATTAAATGCCTGATAAGTGCAGTAAATGTGATAAACCATTATGACTTGTGGACAAGCCACCTTTTGACTAGACTGTCAGATTTCAGAGTTCGAAACCTGCTTTTGTCCAATCGGAACCAGTGGGATTTTAGGAATGTCAGAGAAAAGGTAAACTCACACGCACGTGAGAGGCACGCACCTACATGTTTCCAACGGACAAATCCCAAGAAATTGCCTATAAATACCTCATTCCAGCAAACCCTCAAAATACAGATATATACATACATACACAAGAAAGTCAAAAACTTTGTTGAAATTCTCTCTCAAGAAAAAGCTTAGAAATCCCATAGCCAAAATTCTTCCAAGCTTTTTACATGCATTCCAGACAGTCATAGATATCTCAAACATCTTCAAAGAAGAACCATACACTATTATTGAGATATCCTAAGTTGTTTGAACTTCCTAAAATCAAACAAACCCTTGATTTAAACCCTCAACATCCTCTGTCTGTGTGAAGAAGTTGTTGACTCTACAAGCAGTATTTCTGAGTGAGAGAAGCTTGTTGTTGAAGGTCTTTATTAGTGCTGAAGTCTGTGTGATCAAAGAGCTCACGATCATCATCCCCTCCTCTATTTTGTAGAAGCCTCTGTCTGATCCTTCGATTATCAACTTAGTGGAATTCCTCTAAGTGTTTAAGGAGTAGAAGGACGTAGCTGAGATTACACCACCCAGCGAACCTTATAAATTCTTGTGTTATTTACTATCATTTACTGTTTTATTATCTGACTTTATATTTTATTATTTATGTTAGGAAATTTCTTGTTCGATGTTTTGATGATGACAAGATAGGATTTTATGTTAGACCCCAAAATAATATAATGTAAGTTTATGTTTCATAGATCAATTAAATAAACGTTTGAAAGAATGTAATTCTGTTAGGCTTGTAATTTTTATCTTTGTAGATTTTAGACTCAGTATTAGATACCGAATCGCTAATAGAATTCTAGGTGAGCCTATTAGAAATGAAGTTGAAGATCAGCGTCTGAAGTCAAAAGAAGATGAAGATTTATCCTTAGCCTCTATCAAACGCTAAAGGAGTATTTCAGGATTTATGGATCAAGCGCTCAAAGCACTCTAGCGACCAGTATCAGATTCACCTGAAATAAATTCTCAAGTCATGAACGACTTAATTGCAATCATTCAACGGAGATTTATTTCAAACGAAAAATAAATTCAAATGCATTAAATGCCTGATAAGAGTATTAAATGTGATAAGAAAATATTACTTGTGGACAAGCCACCTTGTTTACTAGACTGTCAGAATTTCAGAGTTTATAGATGCTCCCGTCCAATTGGAACCAGCGGGAATTCAGGAATGTCAGAGAAAAGGTATAATCATGCGCCGTGTGAAAAGCACACTCTCAAATATGTCCAACGGACAGATCCCAAGAATTGCCTATAAATACCTCCTTCCAACAAACCCTAAAATATAGAAATACAGAGAGATAGAGATATACTTACATGCACAAGAAAAATTTGCTGAAGAAAAAGCTTAGAAACTCCATAGCCAAAATATTTCAAGTTTTTATATACATTTCATACAGTCACAAATATCTCAAATATCTTCAAAAGAAGAAACCTAAACTCTTACTGAGATATTCCAAGTTGTTTGATCTTTCCAAAAACAAACAAACCCTTTTGATAAAACCCTCAACGTTTCATATGAGTGAGAAAGTTGTTGAAACCCCTTACAGGCAGTATTTTTGAGTGAGAGAAGCTTGTAGAAGAAGATCTTCATTGGTGCTGACATCTGTGTGATCAGGGAGCCCGAGATCATTTTCACCGATTTACTATCTTGTGGAAGATTCTGTGTGAATCTTTGATAATCATCTTAGTAAATTCCCTCCAAGTGAAAAAGGAGAAGAAGGACGTAGCTGGGACTACATCACCCAGTGAACCTTATATATCTTGTGTCATTTACTTTTATTATTGTCTTGCTTTATATTATTCTATCTATTCTGAAAAAGACAAGTTAATCTGCTAAGCGACTATTAAACCAAAACGAATGCCAAAGCTTTAAAATCATTTCTGCTGTGCTAACCCTGATTAAGCGATCTAAGCGTTACCCTACTATGGTAAATTGCTGAAATCACTAAATCTAAGTTATCTTTACTGAAGCGTCTGACCCAAGCGCTCAGCTTTCTAAGCGTTCTAATCTTTAAAAGTGATACGAAATTTTTGAAGTCAAAAAAGACTTCAGGGTCTATTCAACCCCCCCCCCTTCTAGACCCTTTCGTATGCCACTTGGGACAACCAAGTGGTATCAGAGCGGTTGAATTAAAAACCTAAGCATTTCCGAGAGTAACTGCTTGTTTAGATCCATCTTTCTAAAACTTAGTCGTTTTGAAACTCTCTCTCAAAACATCTCATTATGGCTTTTAACAAAATGCCTAAGTTGGTAGAGTCAAACTATGATTCTTGGAAACTTAGAGCATTCGCGCATTTATGTTCTTGCGATAATGAAATGTGTGATGTAATTTCAGATGGCCCATTAAGATCATGAAAGTGATAAGTCGAGCACCTGGAGCTGATGAAGATACTCTTGATGGATATGTCGAAAAACCCAAGTAAGAATGGACGCCAGATGATCGAAAAGTAGCAAATCTTGATAATGTTGGACGAAGTGCACTTTACTCAGTGTTAGGAGACAATGATGCACTATTCAACAAGATCAAGCAATGTAAAACTTCCAAGGAAATATGGGATAAGTTGGCTATAGTGTGTGACGGTTCAGCACAGATGAAGGAGAACAAGCTTTCCACAGCCATGCAAAGATTCGAGCATTTTAAGATGCAGACCAATGAGACGCTAGAACAATTGGACACAAGTTTTACTATGCTCATTACAGAGTTAGCATCGTTGGATAAAGAGTTGACCAACAAAGAAATGGTCAATAAGATTTTTAGAAGTCTTGCAAGCAAGTATTTAATCAAGACTATTGCTATGAGAGAATCTCAGACATTGGAGACCCTTACTCCAGAACATGTATTCTCAGAATTAAAGGCATTTGAATTTGGATTGGGTGAAGTCAGCGACACATCAACTTCAGTGATTGAATCAGGAGCATTAATCACTATCACCAAATGCAAGGGTAATGCGATTAGTGAGGAGAAATCAACAGAATCCAATGAGGAAAACGAGATGGCTTTATTGGTCAAGAAATTCAAGAAATTTCTAAGATATGAAAAGAGAAATCCTATTGGACAAATTTCACTTCAAACCCCTCTCCTTGCTCCGGCGACTCAGTATCAAGCGCCTATGTATTCTGTACCTCAACCAGTAGCGCCAGTTCCTTACCAAGCGCCTACAACTCCTACTCAGAATCTCTCAGCGCCAGTCATTTCCAAGTGATTAACCACTGAACAGAAAATGAAAACTAATTTATGTTATAATTGCAGGAAACCAGGGCACTACCAGGTAAATTGCCCTTATCCAAATGTGTTTAAGCCTACAAAGCAAGACTATGCGGATAGAAACCAATTCAGGAGCAACCATCGTCAACAAGGTTTGCTAGTGAAATCTGAATCATTCTTTGCACCTGAAGAGGATTTGGAATCATCAGATGAAAGTATTGATGATGAACCAACAAGCGACTTAGCGTTGATTTGTCTTATGGCAAGAGATGATGAAGCGTCTGACGACTCGCTACCAGAGGTAACCACTGAATTATCTCATCCTCTTTCTTATGATGAATTACTTGACAAAGTTATTGAATATTATAAAGATTGTCAAGATGCCGCCAAAATATATCAAAATAATCTCGCTATTATCTCATCACTCACAAGAGATAAAGTAACGCTCAAAGCAGAGTTGAAAATTCAGGAATAATGCATTGAGAAGAACCAATCACTTGAGAGTGAGATTACTCAATTGAAAAGCAATCTTGATATAATAGTCAAGAGAGAAGCTGATCACGCTAGACTTGCCAAATCAGAGCAGCTCATCTCATCATTATCAAAAGCTTCAAGAAATCTAGATAATGTGACTGAGGTAACAAGAATGTTTGGTGAAAAGACCGGTTTAAGATGCAATAAATTCGGTAAACAATCAAATAAAACTAATGTTACGGCGAACAACAAAGGAAAGGGTGCTTTCTTTGTTGAAAAAGGTTCACAAGGACAAATGCTAAATGAACCAAGAGACAATGGTACGAGGCCTAATGAGAAAGCCAAAACTGACTCAGGCAAGGGAAAGGCAAAAGCAAATGATCCACAAAGACGGGTTCATCCAAACGCTCAAAAGGCTAAGGATAAACCTGACCACTATAAATCAAGCGCTAAGCGTCAAGCACTAAAAGTGCAACCCAAGCCAACGGCAAGGAAATACCAGCGTCAATATCCACAATGGTCTAGATCATTTATCGCTACTATGATAATTATGACTATGATTATGATTATGATACTATTATAATCGAGGATATTACTATACACCCAAAAAGCACACACAACACAATGTGAGGCCAGTATTCCTATAATGAAGACTAGGCAAATATAGGTTCCTAAAGTTTTAATTCAAACCAAAGTCACTAACAATGAAGGACCCAAGACAACATGGGTACCTAAGAAAAATTAGAACTATCCTTTAATGCAGATACCTAGAGCCAATACCGATACTTCAGTTTGGTACATTGATAGTGGAACGTCAAGTGACACGACAAAATCGTAGCAAGAGAACTAGGTCGCGTAAGTAGTAAAGTGGATTTCTAAGTCCGGGGTTATCGTATCCGCAGGAACAACTATAATCTAAGTACCGAGACTACTATATTACTCAATTCTAAGTTAAATCGGTCTATAAAAGGTTGATTAACTAATTAATAAATACTAGAAAATAAACTAAGGCAACGTCACACCAAATAAAGGGAGGAATCAATAGAGAGAAGCGATCAAGGCACATGGTTCAACCAATTATGCATTTTGATTGTGATTTAGGTTCTATTGGATTATTAGATTGATTTAGCTAAGGCGAAATTCCCTAACGTACGTACCACCCAATCTCTTGGCATAGCAACCCTACCCTTGGTAACGATTTCCTATATATCTCTATATGAAAACCCGATTAACGAGGATGCATTTAAGGTCTAGGAATTCCCCACGTGAATGGAAAGCCACCTAAAGAAACCGAGTCTATCTCTAGTCGGTTTAACTATAGGGTATTCAATGTTTATATCTTCCCTAGGTTATTATCTCTCGATCTCTAACCTAGGCATTTTATCAAACACTTGGTGATCAAGCAAATGTAGCATTGAGATCAAATATTGAATACATAGCTAAAACCAAAATTAATCCAATAAACACCAACAAATCAACAATCAAAATAACATAAATGGCCTATCCATGGCCTCAATCAAACAAGTTTAGCTCATATTCATGTCAAAAGTGCAAATATAAATCATACAAGTCATAGGAGATTTGAACAAATTCAAGAAACAAATATGTAAAAACTCCCTAATTCTTGTAGAGATGTGGATTCCTTGTTGAATTCTCCATGTTTTGACCTTTAATCTTCTCTTCTAAGCTCTCTCTCTCTCTATTTTCGTGTGGTTGCTGATATCTAAGGTGAGTTAGGGTAAAAAATGGCTAAAAGGGGTATTTATAGACCAACCCGCTGCCTCGAACGCCGCGGCGTTCGCTTGTTGAACGCCTCGGCGTTGGCTACTGCATGTGAACGCCGCGGCGTTCGTCCCCTGCTGCTCCAGCCAGTTTTGGTAAATTTCGCATAACTTTCTCTACCGATGTCTGCATTCACTGATTCAAGTTGCTATAGAATCCTAAAACAAAGCTATACAACTCTTCAGAAGACACTAGGGCCGAAATCAAACGTTAAAGATGACAAAATTGTCTCACAAGTCACTGAATGAGAAAACTCCATCGTAAGACGTCTCTTCCGATGACGTTTTCACCTCCTTCCCTACATATCTTATCTTTGTCTTCAACATAATAAATGTACCTTTGCCTCTTATCTTTCCATTGGTATAAGAAGTGTGTAATTTGGACATGGGTAGAGAAATCTATTCCATATACTCTAGCACTGCGCAGACAGTTTGTATTTTTATGCATGATTTACCTTCGATCCTTGTTCTTTTCCTCCAAATCATATGTTATTGTAGAAAATATGAGAAAACAAGGATCAAAGCATCAAATGTGATCAAATTATCAAGGAAACAATCAAAACCAAGTCGATAAACGGGGGAAAACTAGTTTAAAAATAACATATATCATCAAGACACATGACTGGATCAAAGGATCTCTTGGTCAACTATCGTGCAACCAATGGTTCTCAAGTTATATTCGGTGATAACTCCAAAGGTAAAACCAAAGGTATAGGTATCATGCATAGGGAGAACATCATGATTAGTGATGTATTTTATGTTGAGGGTCTTAAGCATAATTTGTTAAGCATTAGTCAATTTTGTGATAAAGGCTTTGAAGTAAAATTTTCAAGCGACTTCTGCTATGTTAACGACGCTAAGACTTAGTCTACTAAACTAAGAGGAAAAATAACAAATAATGTTTATTTAGTGGATTGGGATTCTACAATTGATAACAACCCCACATGCTTTGTTGCTAAAAGTCAAAATGAGTTGGGTTGGTTATGGCATCGAAAAATGAATCACCTCAACTTTAAGGCAATCTCTCAGTTAATATCGCTAAATCTTGTAGATGGATTACCTAAGGGTTTCTTTCAAAAGAATCGCTTATGTGATGCATGTCAAATGGGTAAACAAGTGCAATCATCTTTTAAGAAGAAACCATGCCTATCTACTTCTAGAGTTCTTGAACTATTGCATCTAGATTTGTTTGGTCCTATTCAAATCATGAGCGTTAGTGGTAAAAAGTACTCGCTAGTAATAATTGATGGTTTCTTTCGCTATACATGGGTAGAATTCTTAGCGACCAAAGATGAAACTAGTGTCAAGCTCACATTGCTAATTCGTCAATTGCAAATTTATAAAGATTTAAAAGTGACGAGAATTTGAAGCGATAGAGGAACTGAATTTACTAACCAATTTGTTGAGAAGTTTGTATAGATTTTGGAATACTTCATGAGTGAACACGTCAACAGAATGGAGTTGCCGAGCGATGGAACAGAACGCTTAAAGAAGCTGCTAGGACGATGCTTGCAGAGTCTAAGCTGCCTCAAAGGTTTTGGGCCGAAGCTATCAATACCGCTTGCTACACTCAGAACTAGTGTATGATCAACAAGCAACATGAGAAGACTCCATATGAGTTGTGGAAGGGACGTAAGCCTAATGTTTCATATTTTCATGTATTTGGTTCAAAATGTTTCATTCATAACAATGGATCCTAAAGCCTAAAGACATTTGATCCTAAAGCGGATGAGGGAATCTTTCTAGGCTATGCCAAAAATGGAAAGAGTTTTTGCATCCTAAATAAGATCAAATCAAAGGTTGAAGAATCTATTCATGTTGTGTTTGATGATACTAACCAAGAACCGAGTAAGGTTAATCCTGATGATGTAGGAATTGAAGATCTTACCCAACAAGCGTCACAAATCAATCTTGGTGATGATAGTGATGACGAAGATGATGAGATCCTTGTGCCTTTTCCTAAAGTTACTCGTGAAGTTACAAATGATGATATTATCAGAATCGCTGATGATCATGAAGATAATGATCATCAAGAGCAAAATAGAATTGTAAATGATGCAGCGACCGCGCCAGAGACAAATGAGGGTCAAGCGATTGATAATTAAGAGTCTCTCAACCTGTTCCAACTAGACCGTAAATGGCTTAGAGACCATCCACCAGAGTTAGTAATTGGAGATATTGAAGCACCTGTTAGAACTAGGTCTGCTACAATCAATGAGGCCATGTTCACAAGTTTCTTGTCTCAAATGGAACCAAAGAAAGTGGATGAAGCGCTCAGTGACTCAAGTTGGGTAGAAACAATGCAAGAAGAGCTTAACTAATTCGAGAGAAGCAAAGTTTGGACACTAGTACCAAGACCAACTCACCAAGGAGTTATTGGAACTAGATGGGTTTTTAGGAACAAGATGGATGAAGATGGCATTGTTATAAGAAACAAAGCAAGATTCGTCGCTCAGGGTTATTGTCAAGAAGAGGGTATTGATTTTGATGAGACGTATGCCCCAGTAGCCCGTCGTGAAGAAATTAGAATGTTCTTAGCGTTTTCCACATTCAACAAGTTCACTGTAAATGAAATGGGCATGAAGAGTGCATTCCTGAATGGTAAACTCCAAGAAGAAGTTTATGTGAAGCAACCACCAGAATTCATCAACAACCATAGCAAAAGTATGGTCTACAAATTAGATACGGCACTCTATGGTATTAAACAAACACCAAGAGCATGGTATGACACACTCTCTATCTCCCTTATAGGTAAAGGCTTTTTAAAAGGCAGCACTAATACAACATTATTTAAAATTACCCATAATTAAGATATTCTCTTAGTCCAAATCTATGTTGATGATATTATATTTGGTTCTACTAATAAGCGATTATGTGAGAAATTTTCAAAAATGATGCAAGATCAATTTGAAATGAGCATGATGGGTGAATTAACTTTCTTCTTAGGATTGCGAGTTAAAAAACTCCCTAATGGCATATTCATAAACCAAGCTAAATACACACGAGATATGATTAAGAAATTTGGTATGGAAAATGCTTCATCTTCAAAAATTCCAATGCGCGAAATGCTTAAGATAGATAAAGATGAAAGTGGAAAGAAAATTGATATCACTAACTATAGAGGTATCATTGGATCACTTCTTTATCTTATCGCTAGTAGACCTGATATTATGTTTTCGGTATGCATGTGTGCACGTTTTCAAGCTGATCCTAGAGAATCACACTTAAATGCTACCAAGAGAATCCTCAAATACCTAAAAGGCACACAGAATGTGGGCTTATGGTATCCAAGGGACTCTCCTTTTGAACTAGTGGTACATGTCAATTTCTAGGTGATAGACAAATTTCGTGGCATAGAAAGAAACAACAATTCATAGCGACTTCTACCGCTGAAGTAGAGTATTAGCCGCTGGGAGCTGTTGTGCACAAATCCTTTGGATGAGGCAACAACTTAGAGATTATGGAACAATCCTAGGTCCTACCCCAATCCATTGTGATAACCAAAGCTCTTTAGCTATGACCCAAAATCCTGTTCTTCATTCTAGAACTAAACACATTGACATTCGATACCATTTCTTGCGTGACCATGTTCAAAAGAAAGATATCTCCATGCACTTCATTGGAACTGACAAACAATTGGCAGATATCTTCACCAAAGCGCTCAACGAACAACGCTTTCTCACTTTGAGAAGTGAATTAGGTATGATTGATTTAAACGCTTAAATCATAGAGCATCATATGCTATAGGCATATAATTTAGGAAGAATCCACTTTATGATTATGTCTAAATCGTTGTTCAAATTGAAATGAGTCATTAATTTTAGGGGGAACTTTAAAATTATACTTATCTTAATTCATAAGCGACTGTGATCAAAATTGACTTTGAAAATTTATGCATTGATCACTACCGCTTATCTATTGTGTATGACAAAATCAATCTCTAATAAATGAAAATGTCTTTTATAAATCCAAGTGGTTGATTTTATCTGTAACTTTAAGAAATTAAATCTTGTTCTTAAAAGACTTCAGCGTTAAAAAGATTCCCACTTTAATGCTAAGTAATCCTTTTCTGAAACTCATGCATAGTTTTCATCGCTGAAAGTGGCGTGTGGATGAGTCCAAAAGATTAGATTTGACAACTGCCCACACGTGCTTATCACATCAAACTGACGGTTAATGATTCCTATCTAAAAACTAGGCGGTTCAGTAACTGTACCAGTCTGAGTACGTGTCAATGTACTATCAGGCGCGTGTATTTCACGCTGAAAATTTCAAATTTATTCAAACGTTTTTGAAAAAGTAACTACGGATTTCAAACCATTATATTCCACAGTAGTTACCCATTTTACCATACTTTTTGACATCCGTCTTTATGAGTAAACGACTCAGATTTACTTTTTGTTATTTTCAAAATTAACTTCTGAACACGTGTCATTTATCTACCGGTTGAGGAGTTATTTTTGCCTCCTATTCAAACCCTTCACAACCTTTATAGTAAAACTTTATCACTTCCAAACTCCTCTACTATAAAAGGTCTCTCTAAGGCAAAAGATTATCTTTTCTCTCCTCTACCCATGCTTTTTCAGTCATCAATGGCACCCAAAACTTCCAAAATTGCTACCGGAAAATCTTCCAAATCAGAAAAACCAGTCACTGTTAACGCCGGTTTTCTTGTTAACTGGGACTATCTCTTCGATAGCCAGAACTTCTTTCTACGGACTGTTCTTCCTCTTGTTCAGGAATCTGGTTTACGCGATATGATAACTGCCGTTTTCAACTTCTTTGAGGAAGAAACCCTATTTTTCTTCAAGAAAGCAAAAATCTCCGACGACGGAAACTCCATTTCCTGCGTCTTTCCCTTCGCCTGTTAGACCTTCGTCCTCACCCCTTCTCTGATTTCTTCTCTACTAAATTTGCCAAGTGATGGTGCCGAAGTGGAAAATGTCACCCTTGGTGATGCTACAAAGGTATGGACGTTGATCAAGAAAGATGAAGTTGAGGCTGCCTACGAACCCAACTTCAAGAAAATGATATGAAGGGCAAGTATGTCATTCTTGCGGACATATGCGCCAAGATGATCGAATGCAGAAAGGGAAGCTTCGATAAAGTTTCAAACCTCCAGTACAAGATGATGGTAGCCATTCTGACCAAGCTGAAGATAAATTGGTCAATTTATGTGTTTAATCGCTTCAAGCAAGCGATGGCCAAGTTGGTAAATCCCTAGCCTTGCGGGATTGTTATAAGTAGATTTCTTAGCGCTAGCGGTTTCACCAATTCTGCTGGAAAGAAAATACTAGCGCTAAAGTTTTATGGAAAGAAAATGATTGGCGAGCTGCAAAGGCCAAGGAAATGTGGTGGTGCAGCGATTCCCAAAGACGAGCGTGAGCGACTTCTTGCCGAAGGAGTTGTTCAGAGCGATGATGAACAACAAGCGTCTTCATCTTCATCATCATCGGAAGAAGAGGTGGTGGTTAAGCGACCCAAATGAAAACTCACCTTGAAAGTTGCTGAGCCATCAAAACCAGCAAATAAGCAGAAGCCGAAGCCGGAGCCCAAGAAGAAACAGAAGTCTCCCTCTCCCTCTCCTTCTCCTAAATCTTCCTCTCCCCCTCCAGCGTTTATCTTCAATATAAAAGAAGAAGAAGAAGCCGAAGAAGAAGAAGTACCGCTAGCACGCAGGCGTACTCCTTCATCCACTCCAGCTGCATCAACAAGCGCTCCAGTCGAGCCAGCGCTTGAAGACTCGGCGAGTGTTCTTTCTTCGTCTTCAGACGTTGTTCCTGAATCTTTTCCTGAGCCTAGAGCCACTACTCTCTCTGAGAAGGCTGCTCATTTTCAGGGTAAGTACTTGTGAAAAACAAAGTAGTTATCCTTTCCTTGTTAGGTTTCCTTTTCTAAAGCTAGGATAAAACCTTTTTCAGCCGGAGTTGACGCGGATATTCAAAATGCTCTTAACACTCTTGAGACTTTGAATATACCTATTCGTGCAGATCCCCTCACTTCTTTTCTCGATTTAGATCCTGATGAAGAGGTCCCGGAGCCTGAGGAAATTGTACCAACTGCTGAAACAGATCAAGTGATTGACAAAGTCGATGATAGTCCTCAGGGTAAGCGTTGTAGTATCTTATTTTAATTTCTACTTAGTAGAAATTTTGCTTGCTTTTCTCAAACGCTTACATATATCAGCTCAAGATGCACTAGACGCTGATGCACCTTCACCTTCTGAGATTCCTGTTGAATTGGATGTGGCTATGGAAGCAGTTGTGGATATCACTAAGGAAGTAGCCCATGTCCTTCCTGACGCTGACACATCACCAGTCAGTGAAGCAACTGAGCATGCTGAGCGGTCGCTAGAAGTGTCCCCTATCCCAACAGAATCTATGGCCTTCCTTCCCATTCCAACCGGATCTCCTCCCTGTGTCATAGACTTCTTTCCTCGCAGATACAATGCAGACATTGAGTTCTACTATGCTGCTAGAGAGCTTGACACCAGGCAGTTAGTCGAAATGGAGATCAATTTTCAAAATACACTCCATAGGACTGATCTCTCAAATTCTGACAAATTTAAATTCTTCGAGCGATTCGCCGATCTAGGTCTTTACAATCTTGAGCGACTCCGATCTCGACTTGAGTATATTCGTTGACCAACGTTCAACATGACTGAATTTGACGAGAAGCGTTTTAACTTCACTGGTCATTCTGAAGAGTCCTTTTGTCCTTTGCGCCAGAATAAAGTCGTCATCAAGAATCCCCATATGGATGATTGGTTAAAGAATCCTGACGAAGAAATCCTCAACAGGATCGGATACTCCACTTCCCAAAGTAGTTCATTCTCCTCAAAACGCTCTATCCCCCAAACCTCTCAGATTGTGGAAAGGAAAAGGACCAGTAGTTGCTGAGCGTCCCAATCCTATCAATTCATAGATAGAAGATGATGCCCGAGAATACCTTGCAAGATTATGGGCTGAGGATTATCATGAAGAAACTGAACGCTTTGAGAATTCCTTGCTGCCAGAAAAGATCAGAAGAAAGTTGACAAGCTTGGTAAGCGATGGATGGTGGATACAGCCAGATGGGCTGAAGAGTTTATTTTACACTTCTATACCCTTGAAGAACTCTTGAGATATCCATTTATTTTTTAATGTGGAATAGAATACAGACGCCGAGGGTTTTCTACCTTTTTACTTCATCAGCGTCAGCATATTGCTGGAAATATTAGCGATCTGCTAATTTACAGGCAACCCATCGAGAGCAACATTCGCCAACAGCTAGCCTTATTCAGTCAAGGTGGACGCTATGTGTTTCATCCCCGTCAAGCATTTGTTCAGCGAATCTTTCCAGATTTGAACGAAGAAGCTTCCAGCAGTAAACAACCACTTCTTCCAAAATTCGTGTCGATGCTACAAATGAGCACGCTGAGTTTGTTGAACTCCATAGAGACAGAAGAGCAGTGATAGAAAATGCACATGCGTTGAACATCACTTTCAACCACTATTCAGGGTTGAGCGACTTCCGAGGATACAATCTTTAGCCTGTGCTCTTTTGTGATCAGAACATTCAAGTGGCCAAGATGATATCGCTGATCAGGCCAGTGGACCAAGAAGCAGCTCAAGTGCTGATGCCATTTATTTTGGACTTCTACAACTTTTATACTTCAGGAGTTGATTTTGCCAGAAGGAGTGCAACTTGCACTAAGCAATGAAGAGCGCGAAGATGCTATATTCTTTATCCCACACGTAATGGAAGCGATTGGCCCACTCTGGGTCATACCTGTTGAAAGTCCAGCGCCTCAAATTGAAGTTGTTGAAATCGAAGAGGAACAAACTCCTGTTGTGGAAGCTGCTCAACCCACAGACGCTGATATGCAAGACATTGTCCCCAGCACTCCAGCAGTCGAGGTTCCACATGAGGAACAAGTTGTTCAAATTGACTCCGCAACTCAGACACTCGACTCAGCGATAGAACAGGTTCATGTTGATTTAGCTGCACAACCTATTGTCAGAGACAAATCTAAAGGCAAAGCTTCAGCAGTCTCAAGCTCTCATGGACCTGAGCGTTTATCTTCCGATTCATCAGATTCAGACTTTGACAGTGATCCAGAAGCTAGAGACTTCAGAAAAGTAGTTCGACATTCTCTCAGCGATATAAAGGGTTCATGTTTTCAATTGGAAGAAGGAAGTAATTCCATGCTTAATCAAGTAGACACAGTTCTCAAAGCTGATTTGCGAAATGCGAACAAGCTTATAATCTCCATGATGAACTATATCGCTCCTCTCATCAAAGATCTTTCATACAATTTCAACCAGATGCTTGCCTAGATTGCTTCAGCTGATATTGAGCGTCACAATTCCTCCAACCTTATCTCTCAGAGTATCGCTGAATAGATCGCTCTCTTGATAGATGAAGTCAAGCTTCTCCGAAGGGACATCGCTGACTTAAAGAACTCCTTTGCTGATGTTAAGAAGGGGAAAGATAAAGAAAAGTCCAAGGCAATATCTAAAACAGATAATAAACACTGGCGATGAATGTTTGAAGAAATAGTGAGCATAAAGAAGATGCTAACTAAAAAGAGAAAGCCAAGATATTATCTAGGAAGGTACTTGCTCCCGGACTTGGACGTCGATTTTTTGGAAAGTATGGGATTTCATCCTTATGCTGGACCGCTTAGACGACCTATCAACTGGAAACCATCCAATGATAGAAGACTAGACATCTATTACGACTTGATTCGTGAACTTGGTATTCCTCCAAGGGAATGGGTCGATAGGCTGAAAGAACTGAATGAAAGCGCTAGACAGCGAAGACATGACTATGATGAACTCCAACATACCACCATGGTAGATGTTGATCGACTCCTCATGCACTACTAAAAAGAAGAAAGCAAAAAATGACAAAAAAGATGAATGCTTTATTTTGTTTAATTATCTTATATTCAGAATAAATTATGTATGCTTATCTTTCTATATGATTGAATGATTTATCGCTGAAACACCTTGTTGAGGCTAATCTAACATTAGCTAACTTTACTAACTTTCCAAACGCTAACTTAAAATTATTTTTGGGCTTTTCTTTGAACCCTTAATTTATAAAAGAGTTATAAAGGTTAAGGTCTTGACATCATCAAAAAGGGGGAAATTGTTAGGAAATTTCATGTTAGATGTTTTGTTGATGACAAGATAGGATTTTATGTTAGACCCCAAAATATAATGGAAGTTTATGTTTCATAGATCAATTGAATAAGCGTTTGAATGAATGTAATTTTGTTAGGCTTATAATTTTTATCTTTGTAGATTTTAGACTCAGTAATAGATACCGAATTGCTAATAGAGTTCTAGGTGAGCCTATTAGAGATGAAGTTGAAGATCAGCGTCTGAAGTCAAAAGAAGCTGAAGATTTGTCCTTAGCATTTGTCAAACGTTAAAGCACTATTTCAGGATTTATGGATCAAGCGCTAAAAGCACTCTAGCGATCAGTATCAGATTCACCTGAAATAAATTCTCAAGTCATGAAGGACTTAAATGCAATCATTCAACGGACATTCATTTCCAACGTGAAATAAATTCAAATGCATTAAATGCTTGATAAGAGCATTAAATGTTATAAGCCAATATGACATGTGGACAAGCCACCTTTTTGACTAGATTGTCAGAACTTCAGAGTTTATAGCTACTCCCGTTCAATCGGAACCAGCAGGAATGTCAGAGAAAAGGTATAATCACGCGCCGCGTGAAAGGCACACTCTCACATATGTCCAACGGATAGATCCCAAGAATTGACTATAAATAACTCCTTCCCGCCAACCCTAAAATATAGAAATACACAGAGATAGAGATATACGTACATGCACAAGAAAAATTTGCTGAAGAAAAAGCCTAGAAACTCCATAGCCAAAATCTTTCAATCTTTTTACATACATTCCATACAGTCACAAATATCTCAAATATCTTCAAAAGAAGAAACCTAAACTCTTACTGAGATATTCCAAGTTGTTTGATCTTTCCAAAAACAAACAAACCCTTATGATAAAACCCTCAACCTTTCATCTGAGTGAGAAAGTTGTTGAAACCCCTTACAGGCAGTATTTCTGAGTGGGAGAAGCTTGTAGAAGAAGATCTTCATTGGTGCTGACATCTGTGTGATGAAGGAGCCCGAGATCATTTTCACCTATTTACTATCTTGTAAAAGATTTTGTGTGATTCTTTAATAATCATCTTAGTAAATTCCCTCCAAGTGAAAAAGGAGAAGAAGGACGTAGCTGGGACTACATCACCCAGTGAACCTTATATATCTTGTGTCATTTACTTTTATTATTGTCTTGCTTTATATTATTCTATATATTCTGAAAAAGACAAGTTAATCTGCTAAGCGACTATTTAACCAAAACGAACGCCAAAGCTTTAAAATCATTTCCGCTGTGCTAACCTTGATTAAGCGATCTAAGCGTTACCCAACTTTGGTAAATTGCTGAAATCACTAAGTCTAAGTTATCTTTACTGAAGCGTCTGACCCAAGCGCTCAGCTTTCTAAGCGTTCTAATCTTTAAAAGTGATACGAAGTTTTTTAAGTCGAAAAAGTCTTCAGGGTCTATTCAAAGATAAGTCTAGACTCTTTCATATGTCACTTGGGACCACCAATTTATCCTAAAAAAGATAAGAAAAATGGTTAAGCGACTATTTGACCAAAACGAACGCTAAAGCTTTAAAAATCATTTCTACTGTGCTAACCCTGATTAAGCGATCTAAGCGTTACCCTACTTTGGTAATTTCCAAAAATCACTAAGTCTAAGTTATCTTTATTGAAGTGCCTGACCTAAGCGCTCCTCTCTCTAAGCGTTCAATCTTTTAAAAGTGATACGGAATTTTTGAAGTCGAAAAAGACTTCAGGGTCTATTCAACCCCCGCTCCCCTTCTAGACCCTTTTGTATGCCATTTGGGACCACCAATCACCCATGAGCCCGAAATACATAGCCGAGCCAATGAGGTCTCGGTCGAAAGTAAGGTTCATGATCATGCCACACATGGGGAAGAGTGTACCTTTTGGAATTGTCAAAACAACATCCACATATCTACTAACATTATTATAAGTACACATCAATAATAATTATATCATAAAAATACAATTGGAGTGCAAATACTCATTCTACCTATACAGACATATTCCAGCAAATACTAGCACATTCCTATACAGTCCCATTTTTTCAATGGTTTTGACCTTGGTTCCGTAATAACAAGTTAGAAAGATTAAGAAATAGAAACCATCTCATTTAGTTGGTCCATTTTATTAGTTGCACAATCTATACATGTACTTCATAACTTTTAATAGTTAGATACCATACTGATGTGAGCGGAAATTGTCCATTGGATTAAGCTGACAAGCCCAGGACCTAGTGGGCTAAAAGCCCTACAAAATGATGGAATTAATGGAACTGGACCTCGGGCCGGACGCGGAGTTGGACAAGGCCTATAAAAGGAAGACATTAAAGAGACAAGACCCAAGCAAGAGTTAATCAAATATAAATTAACTAAAGACTTACCAAAACAGGTCAAGGTAAGGGTGGCATTGGGTGGGTTTTACCCAGACTCAAAGATTGGGTCTAAGCTCAGACGTCTAGACCCAAAACTTTAGGTCTGTATGGGTCTAGGTCTATGACCAGACTTTTATTATTGTTTTTTGTAATTGTATTTTTAATTGTTTATGTAAAAATATATATGTAATCTGAATATATATATATATATATATATTATAATATATTATATTATATATCTAACTGTAAAATATATTACATTGTAATAATAAGAAATAACCTAAGCTACAGACTACATATATATATATATATATTATAATATTAATATAAATCATATATATATATATATATAAGATTAGATCTGATTATATATATTTGATATTAGAATAAATATACAAAAATTATAATTAATGTTATAATATATATACTACATATGATTTTGAATGTATACATATATATTTTATCATTTGTAAAAGATATATATATATATATATATATTTACATATATATATATATATATTGTTAGGAAATTTCATGTTAGATGTTTTGATGATGACAAGATAGGTTTCTTGTTAGACCCCAAAGACGTGTAAGTTAATATTTTGTTAGAACATGTATAAGCATTTAAAAGTTATCGAGCTGTAATTTTTATTAAGGCATTTATCTTTATAGCATTTAGACTAGTATCAAGCGCTTAAGCTAACATAGAATTCTAGGCGAGTCTATCAAGGTGAAATCGAAGATCAGCATCTGAAGACTTCGAAGATGTTAGATTCATTAAGCTTCTGTCAAGCTCTTATGAATCAATTCAGGATGACTTTCGTGTGTAAGCGCTTGTCGTCACCTGAAGTTAATCCGAAGTCAATATGTTATTGAATGAAATCAACGGACATTTATTTCCAATGGGAAATATTTACTATTGACGGTACAGATGTGCCTTCCCCATTGGCTATCAACTCAAAGTAGGTTTGCTACCCACTCTGTGCAGCAGAATTTTTAGAGATGTCAGAAAAAGGACTAAGTCACGCGCTTCGTGTTTCTCACTCCCCAGCTTATCTCCAACGGACAAATCCCGAGAAAAGTCTATAAATAGACACTCACAGCTCAAACCTAAACACCGAGAATTATCCACTTACGCTATTAAAATCTATATCCAACTCTTAAAAACTCAAATTCTCCATAGCCAAATTTACATTGAGCTTAAACATCTTTATAGCCAAATCAATAAATTTTACCTCTTCATAGAAGAACCTAACCTTTCAAAGAGATATTGCCAAAGTTTTGAAATTTTCAAATCAAGCAAAACTGTGATAAAAACCCATCAACCCCTTCCATCTGTGTGACGAAGTTGTTGAAGACAAAGCATTATTTCTGAGTTATAGAAGCATTGTCAGAAGCAGATCTTAGCCGAGTTGAAATCTGTGTGATAAGGGAACTCGAGATCAAGTCTTCATCAATTTGCTATTGTGTAGAAGTTGTCTGTGTGAAGCTTCGTGATTCATTTTAGTGAATTCCTCCTGTGTGGAAAGTAGTAGAAGGACATAGCTGAGATTACACAAACCCAGTGAACCTTGCAAATATTGTGTTATTTACTTTACAGACAATTTTCTTATTATCATATCATTGCATAAATTGATTGAGTAAAACAAAATCAAAAGCTAAGCAACTAAGAAACACCTTGTGACGCTAAAGCTTTCAAAAGAGAAGACTCTAAAATCATTCCGCCGTACTAACACTGATCAAAGAACTGAACGCTTAAACCTATTCGGTTAAAGTATTCAAATCTTGAAGTCTAAGTTAACTTTCTAAAAGCAGTCTTCATTCGACGCTTAGCCAAAGTGTTTATATTTCAAGTAAACGCTTAGTCAAGCGTCTACATTTCAAGTGTCCAAAACCTTTTTAATACAAATATTTTTGAAGTTGAAAAAGACTTCAGGGCCTATTCAACCCCCCCCCCCCCCTTTTAGACCCTTATGTATGCCACTTGGGACCAACTTATATTATAAAATCATATTTTAGTAAATACATAATTAGATTGTATATACTTCAAAAAACAATAAAAATCAGATTGTAATATATAACATTTTAAATGTATCCAAAAATCTAGAAGAAAAAAAAAAGGGAAGGGTATTGCCGGAGATCAAAGGAGGAGAAGGAAAGACCAACGACGACTGCTGCCGGCGGCGGCGGCCTGTGACACAATGGAGGGTGAATGGGAATATGAATGGTGGTAGAGATTAGGGTTTAGTAGAGGGTGGAATATATAATGGGTTGTTTGAAATTTTGGGCTTGGGCTTGGGCTTAATGTTTTGGGTCTCGGTTGGGTCTTGGCTTACTTTTGGGTTTGGGTATAGGTCTAGACCCAATCTAAATTTTTGATCCAGACCTAAATTTTAGGTCTGGGTCTGGGTAAGACCCACCCATTGCCACCCCTAATATAGTCGAGGATAACAAGTTTATTTGGGCTGATTCTAACAAGATTCGGCTGGACCTACAAAGGAAGTCTAAATCTATAAAGAGTAAGGCTAGAGACAAGATCCATCTAATAGAAGTTTCCATAGCAAGACACAAGAATCAAGTCCAAATCTAACCTTAATTAAAGACATCGAACTTAGCAACAATTACCATTTGTAACTAAGGAAGGAAGGTCAAGCATTTATGAAGCTACCAAATAGAAGAAATGGAAAAATGCCAGCTATTAATATCAGCAAACTACCATAAATAGAAAAGGAATGTGACAGGATCCATTCTAGCTTCCATACTAGTCTATATCATCAAAACTTGTATAAATAGTTAGATAAATAGTTCCATTGAAGATGAATAAAATGACTACAAATTTACTCCACGTGGACGTAGACCTCATTGACCAAACTACATTAAATTCTTGTCTTTATTACTCTTTTACCGTATCGCAATTACTCTATTATTTTATTAACACATTATACACTCAATTTCTCATATAAATATTATTGGTGTGATTCGGACACGCATCAATTGGCGTCGTCTGTGGGAAATTGAGTTCAAGATGTGAAGTAATTTTATTCGTTTTCTGTAAGTTTTCGCAATTACTCTATCATTTTATTTACGCATTATACAATCAATTTCTCATATAAATATTATTGGTGTGAATCGGACATGGATCAATTGACACGGTCTATGGAAAATTAAGTTCAAGACGTGAGGTAATTTATTCGTTTTTTGAAAGTTTTTGTTAACAAGTTTTTATGGTAGGGCGAGAAATGACGGAGATGCAAGAAGCCATTAGAGATCGAGAAAATAAAAAGATGTTACTTTCTCCAGGCGTGGACAACCATACACCTAAAATGCTGGTCATTCCAGCTAGGTGATTGATTGACGAAATCCAAGAATTACCACTGGAGAATAAGATTGGAACTGTGGCTAGAGAGTAGGAGGTTTCCCAGTGACCCAAAAACCAAGTTGATCAGAGGGAAATCCTTCTACAGCCTGCATCTTCTTACCATTCGACAACGGAGCAACTACAAGTGATTGTGGACGCAGTTGTTAAAGCTGCCATGAAAATCCCAGATCCACAAGGATCAAGGAGGCCTAGAGAAAAACCGGTGTCGTTGGAAAAAAAAACAGCACGAAAAGAAGACAACAGGGGTGATGCTGAGACCACTCCAAAAGTTAGTCGTGGCAAAATAGCTGGAAGATTAGAGTTCCCGGAGCAGGAGGAAAACCAAGAAGAAAGAGAACCCTGTAGGAAGTATCCTGCCCCAGAAGGGCACCAAACGTTGTGTACGAATAAAGGTGTCAAAATGCTCCCAACGGGCTAACTTGATCTGGCCCTTTAGAAGACTGCCATTTTAGCTAAATTGGCTGATTCGGTCCCTTTAGCAAAATGGCTGGCCTGAGATAGGCTCAGGTCGGCTATTTAGGCCTGTTGTTCCCATTTCGCTTCCAAAATGAGGGGCCAGGTCGGCCCGTTAGGCCTTTTAAAGGCTTAACCAATGTTTTTTTCTTTTATTTATTATTTTATTTTGTATATTTTTCATTTATTTTCTTTATTCTAATTACTAATTTATTTAGTACTTGTTAGTCCACAATATATTTCACAATATTTAAAATTTATTTATTAATTGTTTGTTTACTATTTATTTGTAATTGAAATATTACTTGTTAGTTCACAATATTATACAAAATTAATATTGAATGAGGGATAATAAAATCAATATTAAAAAACTTAAATATCTCGATTTTATTGAACTGAACTAAAAAACTTAAATACTTACTTATTTCGTTCCACCACTCTAATATATCAAAATCTTCTTCATCCACCTCTTCAAAGCTATATTTACTTATTTCGTTCGTTGACCTACTTGTTGTCTTTGTTGTTCTTTTCATTGTACTCAATAGACTTGTATATATATGTTGGTCCCAAGTGGCATACGAAAGGGTATAGAAGGGGGGGGGGGGGGGGGTTGAATAGACTCTGAAATTCTTTTCGATTTTCAAGACTTGTTTTTAGAAAGATAACTTAGACAATAGTTTTGAGTACTTGATCAAGATGGATCAGGCGCTCAACACTTATATCAGGGTTAGCACAGCGGAAGATTTGTTCAAGTCTTTTAGTATGAATAAATAAGCACTTTTAATGAAGACACGAGAATTGTAAGGTTCACTGGGTTTATGTAATCCCAGCTACGTCCTTCTACTCCTTTCCACACAGGAGGAATTCACTTAAATGAATTACAATGCTTCAGAAAGACAGCTTAAACACAATAGCAAATGGTGAATGCTTGATCTCGAGTTCCCTGATCACAAAGATTTCAACTCGGCTAAGATCTGCTTCTGACAAACTTCTCTCACATAGAAATACTGCTTTGTCTTCAACAACTTCGTCACACAGATTGAAGAGGTTGATCGGTTTTATCAAGCGTAGTTTGATTTGAAAAGTTCAAACACTTTTGGAATATCTCTTTAGAAATGATAGTTCTTCTATGAAGATGTAAGAGATATTGGTTTAGTTATAGAGATGTATATGCTCAAACATATTTTGGCTATGGAGGTTTTGAGCTTTTAGGGATAAATATAAATTTCAACAGCGTAAGTGTATATCAAGCTTTTGATAATAATGCTTGGTGTTTAGGGTTGAGCTGTGAGGATCTATTTATAGACTTTGTTGGGGTTTGTCTGTTGGACACAAGCAGGAGAGTGTTTAACATGAGGCGCGTGACTTAATCTTTTTCTGACATCTCCAAAATTTTTGCTGCATTGAGTTGGTACCAGAGCTACTTTGAGTTGACAGCTAATGGGACAGGCTTATCCGTACGTCAATAGTCCTTATCACATTTAATGCTCTTATCAAGCATTTAATGGATTTGAATTTAAGTCCCGTTGGAATTAAATGTCCGTTGAATGTTGCAATTAAGTGCTTACTCACTTTAGATTTAATTCAGGTGAAGACAGGCGCTTGTGGCATGCTCACCTAGAATGATTCTTAAGCGCTTGTCAGTCGCTTAACGAATCTCTTATCTTCAAAGTCTTCAGACGCTGATCTTCGATTTCAGTTTGATAGACTCACCTAGAATTCTATCATAGCTCAAACGCTAGATACCAATCTAAAATTATAAAGATAAAAAGCTTTATACTAAAAATACAACTCGATGACTCTAAACGCTTAGACATATTCTAATAAAGATAAACTTACATAATCTTTGGGGTCTAACATAAAACCTATCTTGTCATCATCAAAACATCTAACATGAAATTTCCTAACAATTTCCCCCTTTTTATGATGTCAAAACCTTAACTCTTTTATAGTCCAACAGCTAGAAAATCAACAAAGATAATATAAAGTTAGCGTTTAAAAGTTAGAGGTTAGCTATAACTTAGTACATACAGCGAGAAACAAGATGTTTCAGCAAATCTCATTCATTCATAAATTGCCATGGAAGTACAATGAGTATAAATATAGAAACATTCATTAAAGCGCTTAAAACATAATGAAACAATAAAATCTTGTGCTTTCTTTTTGTGGAAGAAGTTTGTTGTTTCTTTTGTTCTTGCTTAAAAAACATTTCAGCAAACTTCCATAGTCTATCATTTGCTTCCCTCATCTTCTTATGAGTGCTATTGGCGTATTGTATATTTCCCATCTTCTCATCCAATTCCTCAAAGCTATGAAGGCGCTTGTTCCAAACAGACCAATCAACTCCCAGTTCACATAATAATTCTTCAAAAATTTCTAAAGTCCTTGTGATTGGAGCTCTTCATTGGTTTTGGTAACATGGAACATAAACAGCAAAATGAGGGATGCCTAACTCTTCAAGGAGCTCTACAGAGAAATCAAGAATCGGGTAGCCTTTGTAGAAATGAGGTTTGCGTTTCTTAAGAGCAACTTGGTGGATTGCATAGATTGCACTTTGAAGTTCTTCCCAGCGCTTGTCTTCATAGCTTGCCACAACACTCTTGGATGAGCCTTTGTCCTTTTCCTCCTTCTTGACATCATCATCAATAGGTTGAGAGGAGCGAATCTCAGATAAGTCTCTTCACAGGAGCTTGACTTCATCGATTAGAAGAGCTACTTGAGCAGCAATACTTTCAGTTGCTGAGTTAGAAAGATTGTGACGTTCAGCGTCTGCAGTGGCATTCAAGGTAAGTGAGCGGTTGACGCTTTCAGAAAGTTTAGTGACGAGCCAAACCATTTTATCGACAATAGTGATAGTACTTTGGTTAGCTGCATTACGCATATTATTCAATCGATTCCTTTCCATTGCATAGAGAACCGACGTATTCTGACTTTCCAAGCGAGAGCAGGAGCCCTTGATATCGACTAGAGAGTTTTGAACCGCTTTTTTGAAGTCTTGAGCTTCTGGTTAGGAATGCGCTAAAAGAGGCAAAGGATCTTTGGAAGCAACAGCTTTTCCTCGCACTGGATCTTTGATAAGAGGTTCCTCAGATTCGGTTACTTGTTTCTGTTCAGGAAGAGCAACGTCCGGAGCATGGACTTCTGCAATGTCTATGATGAAACCGTCTCCATCGTCCTCAGCGCTAGAAATAGATTCAATCTGAATAACTTGATCAGGAGCGCTGGAAGGGGCTTCTTCCTCGAAAATTATCTCCACGTCATCATCTAGTGGCGCTTCTCGGACAAAAGGAAAATGAGCTTCTGTAAACTTGAAGGCAGACTCTGTCAGTCGCTGCACTGGAGAGAAGATGTGGCGAAGATTAGAAACCCACCACAATGACAGAAGGAGATGAGCACTTAGAATGATCTCTGCCGGAGTCATTCCTGCTAAAGGCATTATCTGGGTCCATGGAATATTCTCTGAAATGGTTGATAGCTGAAAGAGTTCTTGTTTGAATAGGGAAATTGGACTTTCCTGAGCAGCTACCCACATCAGACCAATGGCATCTATAGGGTGTACTGGAGTTAACCTGGTGCTGGACCCTGAACTGGAATGAAGAAAAAAGAGTCCTCGGTTTGCTCCTTGCTGAAGTACAACAGCCTATCTTCTGGCAGTACTGGAAGATTTGAGATATATCATTTGCAGTAATTTTCCAAGTAAGGCAGGACAGCTTGAGCAAGCGCTGGTCTACAGTGCCCTTCTAGCAGATCGATTACTCTCTGGTAATGAGTGCTTAACTCCTGGGGATAAGAATCCAGAAAAATAAATCTGGAGAACTCATTGAATCGTGCCCCAATCGCTGTGAGAACATTGCGAATAAACATGTGGTCGAAGACCTTTATAGCATCTTTGAGTTTCATGCAATTGAATCGAAACCCATAGCGCTGCTCAGAGTCTGCTTCCATGCTGGCGCTTGAAGACTCACCACTCGGAGCACTGCTACAGTCGGGAATGAGATTGGATTGACTGAGCTCAACAAGCGCTTGGCGAAGAGATTCTTCAAGTGGACGCTGAATAGACAGGTCCAAGTCGTTGAATCCTGGAATCGAGGCAATAGTGGGCAAACTAATTTTACTTTTCATGAATTGCTAGATTGAAAAGAATGGGGTTGGCAACCATATCTTCAAAGGTATGTATCTGAGATGCATATGCTTCAACCTATTCTGCTTCCTTAAGTAGCCACTCAGTTCTGGATGCTAGAATAGCTCTTATGTCGCGATCTTAAATGCTCTTCAAGGCAAGGAAGCGCTGGAGATCTGCGCTGTAATCTCCATGCCAAACTCTTTCAAAGTAGAGTTGCGCTTCATGAGAGATCATCTGCTTAAGATCCGCTGGTTTATCAGGAATGGCGATTCCTTTAACTTTCCACAAGCGGAGAGGCTGAGCAGTCTCAAGATTGGAGTAACGAAAGATTCTCTCATGGAAATAAGAATAGCCGAGCTTGTTTAGCGTCTCCTCACTTGGACTAAGAGAAACTGGAGAATAATTATTGTGGAAATTGAGCGTCTCATTCCTCGGCGGTCGAGCCTCTAGTTCACTGTGCAGATCATGGTTCGCATGAACGATCGCGGCAGTCGTCGCGGAGACCACCGTTCCACTTCCATTGTAATGTCGCGGACGGTCGCGGATCGTTCCAGGAAAAAGATTAAAATATTTTATATTATTTTAAAAAATTAGAAAAATGTATGATTTTAATGATTATTTATTTAAGTGATTAGCATAAATCTTTTAATTAAGCATTAAGACGAAACCAAGTGTATTTCACCAAGAGAGTGAATTACACTTGTCACATGATTGGTCATAGAAACAGTGAAATATAATTGGATTCAACCAGACCGGGTCTAGATTATAATTTTCCTAAGTATAGTTGTCGTTCTAAAATAACAATTAGAAAATTTAATGGTACTAATGTAATAAATTTATCCATAAATTTATCCGATCAGATTTTAAATTTAATAATTACTATAATTATTAAATTGAGTCTTGCAAGAAATATCATTTAATTAAATCCAATTAATTTATCCCATACATATTAGTTACTATTAGTGTTTTAAATTTATTAATATAAAATTCAAAAATAAAGCAAATATTTTTCCCTTCTTTCTTTTGTCAGAAGACTCAAAACTTTGTCTTCTTCAATTCTTACTTCTCCTTTCTCTCTCGTTTCAAGCCTCCTCTTCCGTTCTGGCCATTCCGTGGCTGGGATCTCACCGGAACGGCCAAGTCACACCCTAATCTCGCCCGTCTCGCCGTTTTTCGGCCGTTTCACCACGTTTCACGTACACAAAGGACATGTCATGGAACTTTGGAACATCGGGGGCCGTTCCCATGCCGGAACGGCCTTTCCGGCCAATTTCTCGGCGTTTCGGCGAACCATGTGTTAGAATTATGCCCTCAGATGCCATAAAGGATAGAATGATAGGGCATCTATCTTGTAATTAACGTATTTCAATATGATTAATAAAGACATTATTTAGTTTTCACTTAAATCTTATTTACATCTGTAAGTATTGTAAAAAACGTTTTGTCCGTGTTTTCAGTGCGATCCCTCTACTTCCTATGGGATAGGAAGAGTGTCACTAGAGAGATCGATCTTGATTACTAAAAATAAGTTCGCAAGTAAAGTGAAGTCTTTAATGGACAAATAAAGACTTAGAACACTTGTACAATCTTATCTTTGACATGAGAGTGCCTATCTAGTACCATGGGATGGTAGGAGATTAAGATTGTAGGCACATCAGTGGAACTGATATGCTCGAACACAACTCGCATCAGTTCTGTCACATGGGTTTTCACTCTGTGACTGTCAATGATAGAACCGATTTTGCGTAATAGGTGTAAGTGAACCTTTGTCCTGAAACATTATGCTGAATATGCATTTGTGACTTCAAGTATTTCATTAGAGTAGTTAGACCCAATTCACCCGTTGGTCGAGTCGACCTCGAAATGCGGCTTGATGGGCAAATGGTAGTCTTAACTGATATCTAAATGGGATTTTTTCTCTCATAAGTGAGTGAGAAATTACCCTATGTGATTATAGATAAATAGAGATCAAAGTCTTTGGCCAAAGCAAAAAAAGACGATTGTGCTAGGCACTAAATCAATCTCAATGATCTTGTATTATTATAATTAACTAGACGTAACCCCGTGCCAAGGCACGGGATACTATATGAGAAAATATTGAATATGAGTTCGATAGAATATAAAATAAGGATATACAAAAAAGAACCAATCCCAACGAAAAGGCCGAATAAATTGGATTCGAACCAGAAAAGTTTAAGTAGAGCCGGATCCAAGTGTTGGCTAGGTAAGCGTCCTGTAGTAAGAGGAGTAGTTATGAACCCTGTAGACCATCCCCATGGGAGTGGTGAAGGGAGAGCCCCAATTGGTAGAAAAAAACCCACAACCCCTTGGGGTTATCCTGCACTTGGAAGAAGAAGTAGAAAAAGGAATAAATATAGTGACAATTTGGAGAAAATAAAAAAAGATGTTGCGGAGACAGGATTTGAACCCGTGATCTCAAGGTTATGAGTCTTGCGAGCTACCAAACTGCTCTACCCCGCGACTGAAGAGAAGAAGTCAAAACTAATAGACAAACAAGGATTAAGTGTGCATCAAGATAACCCCACCTTTGAAACACTTTGGTGGTGCTCCTGGGTCAGAATCCCAAATAACGAATCAGAGCACATAGAGCAATCTCCTTATCTTATTTTTCTGAATTGAGTTGTAGACATGAAAGCGTAGGAACTCAACGAGATTCCCTTCTTTGTTTGTATGATTCGAAGGGAAAGGGCCGGTTGGGTTCTTAAGAATCAGAGTCCTTTTATCACTTAGGAGCCGTGTGAGATGAAAGTCTCATGCATGGCTTTGAATGAGAGAAAGAAGTGAGGAATCCTCTTTTCGACTCTAACTCTCCCACTCCAGCCACTATTCAGAATCTTTTAAAGAAAGCGGAAGTTTTTAAGGAACTTCCGTTTACTCAAACGAAATTCAATTTTTTTAGCACTTAACCGTTCGGGATTTCGTTGTTCAAAAAAAATGATTCGCAGAGAAGAGAGATATTTGTACTGTACTTATTTTTGAGTAGAATATGATTTGAAGAGTATAAGAAGGGTTGCATTTATTAAACACATATGCAGATAGCTATAAATCCGACTTCTCTTTTATTGTCGGTTCTATTCGGGACAGCCCGCGTCGTGCTCTATCAAAAGAGAATTTCTATTTAATGCAAAATTGAAGTAGGATAATTCCCTATCGAGAACATATCAAAATAATAGATATTTGTGTAACAATTTCTATTCTGGGGTTTATATATACTCATATGTTTTGTTATAATTGAAATTGAGAAGGATTTTTTGATTGAAAAAATCAATACTGATTACAAGAATTCTGATTTATTCTCAAAGAGGCGAAGAAATAGATTCATCATTCCACTCCAATCGATTCAAAAATGCGAGAACGAGCTAATGCCCCCTTCAGGTATCTCGATTGAAATCCCCATCAATGGCATTTTTCGTAGAAATAGTATTCTTGCTTATTTCGACGATCCTCAATACAGAAGAAAGAGTTCGGGCATTACTAAATATGGGACTCTAGAAATGCCCTTCTATCCATTGACAGAACAAAAACACGCAAACTCGTCCATTCTTTTTCTGGCCAATCAAAGTAATTCTAATTCTTAATTCTATAGGTCAAGGGAATAGCCCCCCGGCCTCTGATGTCCATGTAAAGGACACGACGAGCATAAATACCCTCTTTAACTTCCTACATTGAGAAAGATAATTTTTCTGCCCATTTTGGCTTTTTGGTCTCATTTAACATATAATAATAAGAAAAGGAAAAGACTTATTATATATATACGAAATACAGAACCCATCCTAAAAATAAATGCCATTCGTTGGTTATTAGCGGCATCCCGAAAACGTCCAGGTCAAAATATGGCTTTCAAATTAAGTTCTGAATTAGTGGATGCTGTAATACGTTACAAAATTTCGCTTTTGCCAATGATGCAATCAGCGGAATAATTGGAACAAGGGTATCGAACTTCTTAATAGCATTATCGATTAGAAATGAATTTTCTAGAATTTGACTCCGTACCACTGAAGGGTTCATTCGCACGCTTGAAAGATAGCCCAAAAATTCAAGGGAATGATTGGATAATTTGTTTATATAAATCTTTCTTAGATCAAACCAAAGCGAAAAATACCATTGCCAAAAAGTGACAAGGTAACATTTCCATTTATTCATTAAAAGAGACGTCCTTTTTGAAGCCAAAATGGATTTGCTTTGATACCTAACATAATGCATGCAAGGGTCCTTGACCAACCATAGGTTCTCCTGAAAATCCTTAACCTTAACAAAGACGTTCACAAGACGTTCTATTTTTCCATAGAAATAGATTCGTTCAAGAAAAACTCCAGAAATTCGTTATGTATGGATGATGAGATTCCATTGATACAAAGCCAATTCCAATAGACTTATTGGAGGGTCCCATTGGCGTGCATCCAGTAGGAATTGAACCTACGAATTCGCCAATTATGAGTTGGGCGCTTTAACCATTCAGCCATGGATGCTTAGCGGGGATCCTCGTACATGGTGAATAACCAAATTCCAATTGAAATGAAATCTTTATGATAAATCAATGCAATTTAGGAGGATTCAATGAAAGGACATCAATTCAAATCCTAGATTTTCGAATTGAGAGGGATATTGAGAGAGATCAAGAATTCTCACTATTTCTTAGATTCATTTCTACAATAAATTAGGTAGGTCGCTAGTACAGTTCCCTATCCACGATTCTGCTATTTACTGGAATACCATAGGATGAAAATCCCCCGGATAGAAATTTTTTAATGCTCACGTAAATACGTTTGTAAAAGAATCAGAAAGAGAAAGGAATTTTGAACCGCTAACGAAAAAAGGGGATAGGATAAATATTTTGGGAGTTAAATAGGCTTGGGGATAGAGGGACTTGAACCCTCAGGATTTTTAAAGTTGATGGATAAGTTTGTCCATTACAGAACTTATTTATAATCTACAATAAAAAAAGTTAAAAAAAAAGATGATTCAATTCTATTATTGAAGAATTTCTTTATATGAGCATTAAATCATATTTATTTGGTTTAAAAAATAATAATAAATTATTGATAATTAACTATATAGGGTATTTTAGTAAATTTTCTTTTAAATTATATTGATAACTAACTACCTTATCTTTATTCTAAATTTCACTACATTTAGGGTGAAAAGGCCAAGTTGAAGTTGTAAAAGTTTATCAAACAAAAAATATATGACGAAGTGAAAAAGTTCAAAGTCTGTCAAATACATTAGCAAAAAGAAAAATAGTTAAAAAAATATAAGATATATTACAATATTGAAAAGTATGTGAATTTTCTTTTTAAAAAATGTATGTCCCAAGGATATTCATTAAGAATACAAAAAACAAAAGAGAAAATTTTAAAAAATATGTAAAAGTGAAGCAAATAGAACAGTTTTAAAACAAATGAAGAGAAACCCTAACACTCTATCCAAATTTATTTGGTCAAAATAGAATTAAACAAATAGCGAAATTGATGAATGAAATCAAATAATATTTAAAGAAAAAATTATGAACAATAAAAGCAAAAGTAAAAGAAGTTTGAGGAGTAGAAACGATCATAATAAAAAAGGAATATACGAAAAATTGATTTGATTAATCTCATATTAATTACTAAAAAGACTTTGCAAACAAATAAGAATTATAATGACTGGAAATTGGGGCGGTTGAATATTTGAGGAATCTTCTCACATCAATTAATAGAAGAATCAAACTAAACAAATAAAATTTGATGAAAAATTAGAAAATCATCAAAGAAAGAAAATTGCAAATCGAAAAAAAAGTATAAAATCAAAAAACATTGGGATAATAGAAAAATTAATTAAGGCAGCGAAAAGCAGTATGAAATGTAGATACAAAAACGAACGAATAAACTTGAATGTAGTATAATATGTTATAGAGATCGAAAAAATTATTGTGCATTGCAAATGTTAACTCTTAAACATAATAATAAACTGATGCCGACTTTGATTAGTGAAAAAACTGATTTTGTTTAGAAAAGAAGATAATAAAGTCAAAATTCGTGTAGATTAAAAATATTCAGGAAAAGAAAAGATATTTTTTTATGAATATATCTCAACTTTAAACATAAAATACCACTCGAAGAAGAAAAAATATATAAATCTGACAATCTTCAATGTTTTTGAAATTTAATTATGAAAATACTAAATAACTAAACACAACCTAATTCCACGTGTATCGACTTCTCTGTTTCCCCTCAATCAAAAAATGACGGAATACTTTTTGAAGAACCAAAAGATGGAATTAGACTACTTATCATAACAGATAAGAACTTGTTTAACCAAATCCTACATACGAAAGCAGGAAACAAAAACCCAACAAAGCAGTAGACACAAACATATATAGACATGCACACATAGTGAAGCTATGGTACTCATAATATCAATAGCAAATACAAACATACAGTGATATGTTATATTATATAAATATAACAATACAAAATATGATGAATATGAAACCTAAGATGAAACGAATTCCGTCTTAGGTCCTTGGTATTTTAATAGTTTGTCTCCAGTATCACCTAATAAAAACGAAATTTAGATTAGTAAATAAAGAATGAAAATTCCTTTCAAAGAAAAAATATTATTTTGGATCCATTAAAATACAAAATAGACTAAATGCTCCACTTTTTGTTGCAAAGCCAAATGGAAGAAGGTAGATTTCTCACTTCTGAACTCAAAATAGAGAAGAAAATGGTGAAAGTAAATTTTAAAAAGATAAATATATTGATGTTATAACTTACTATCAACAATCTCTCCTAAATATATTGAACGATTTGCAGCGAAACTGACATTAGAGACTGCAATTGAAAAATGATGGGTTAGTGTTTCGATCAAGGATAATTATGCAACAATCATTCAAAAATTAATTGTGCAGGATCATAATTTCTTATCTATTATAAATAGTATCCACTGAAAAAAATACAATTACACAGTTGACTACTAATGGTTACAATATATGCAAATAATTAAATAAAAAACATGAATCTTGCAAAGGAAATCTGCATCACGCCACACCTGCAGAAGTTAGTCGCTTGTGAACGTTTCAAATTTGTAAGTGTTAGGTCTTTTTATGGAAGATGTAGATGTATTAAAAATTGATAATTTGAAATTTGAAAAGAGCTTCCACTTAGCCATGAATATAGGAACAAACTCATTTGAATTATTAATATATGCTTAAAGATACGATTGCTAATCTAATCGCGATATGGTTATGGTTATTATTCGATATGGTTCTTTTTATTGAATTGACCAATCAAAACTTCTCATTAGAATTAAAATATACAAAATTCAAATTTTGAATAAAGGCACATGTTTTAAAAAAGAAAATCTATTAGGTAGTCTAGCTTTGTCCAAAAAAGATATGAGGTTGTTAATATATTTGGATAAAGATTAATATTTTTTTTAAAATTTAATAGATATGTAAATATTTAATTTTGCTTACATGGAAAAATTGAACTCAATTAGGCCATCCACATATGCGTTTACTTGGATGGCTTCAAAGGTTGTATTTTATTATATATAGATACATATGGTCAAGTTCAGTGAGTTTGACATAGCCATGACTCTCACTTGACTGGGGTACGAGAACAAAGGGTTTATATTTATATGGTATTTACGATTGGAAGGTTGCGGAATGATCCATTCATTCGCTTTTGTTTGGGCTACGAAGTGGTCCACGTGACTAGTTAGGTGTTCTACACTTCCTTTGGTTTCCTCTCATTGCCAAACGAAACGAACCTAAAGAGTCTCGCTGAAGGATTGATAAAGAAAAATTAAAAAGGAGTTTCTTTTTTTCTTTTAGGAGTTTTAATTTATTGGATAAATTAAATAATTAATTATTCATTAGATGAAATAATTAATTATAAGGGTAAGATTTATTATTAATTGATTTCCTAGGGATATATATTAATGAATTAATTTATCTAATTAATTTGGTTATTTAATTAATTAATTTATTTATTGGATATAATAAATTATTAATTGAATAAAAAATTAATTAAAACAAAACAATTCCCGGGGCTTAAAATAGCATCCAAATGGACGCCTATTAAGACCTCATTGGGCGTCCAAGTGATGCTCAATTCTAGGGCTCTTTTGTTTTGACTTGTTCAATAAGGACTCTTTGGCTTAGAACATAAACACAGCTTTCATAACTCTCCTGGAAAGAAAGAAGAAAAATACTCCTCCCCTCTCTAATACACTAGTCGTCACTCCTTTAGAGAATTTAGTGGGAATTTTTCGTTTGTTGATCCGTGCGTGACAATTTAGAGATGACGTATTTTCGTTGTTCGGATCAAGTTCAAGATTTGAAGATTACACAAAGGATTGAAGATTTAAAAGCTTCAAATTTTCGACTTTTCGAGGAAGAAGAAAAGTCTCCAACAACTTCGCTCTAACGGGTAAGTAATTATTCGTTAAGTGTATTGGTCAATTTGAATATGCGATCATTGAATTCAACTTTGGATTTTAAATTTTTTTGAAATCCTTCCACTGCGTTTATATTATTTTTCGCGAAACCTGACAGTGGTATTAGAGCCAATCTCTGATTCACATATTTAATTGCGTTTATGTGATTTATGATATGCATAATATGTGTTTTTGAAACATGCGTTCATGTGTTAATTAAAACTACGTTTTTATGGTTTTAAGCATAGATTTTAATTTTTGATATTTATTGTAAATTTGGGTATATTTGTGATTCTGTAAAAAATCAAGAAACGAGGAAAAGCGGGACTCAAAGAGCCCCGAACAGTTGCGCGCAGCAGCTACACGCATGCAAGCTCGTGCATGGCCTGGCCACTCACACACGGCCCAATGGGTCGTGTGTTCTGACACACAACCCGCTGATTTGAGTCTTGGATCAAGGTCGGTAAATGGGCTATGTATTGGGTCGAATTGCAATTTGGGTTTGAGTAAATTTAATTATTCGGATGAGTCAAAAGGATGATGATCGGGTATAATTAAATTAAGCCCAATTATCAGTTTAGTGAATTTTGACTTATTAATTAGTTTGGGCTTAATTTAATTAATTCCGATTGGGCCATTGGATAGGCGATTTGGATTGTAATTAAAGATAGCCCAATAGAAATTAATAGTGTGTGCATGTTTTTCCTAATTAATCAATTTGAGCACAATTGAATTAAGTTCAATTAGACCAAAAGGATGGTAACTTGGGTTTAATGAAATCGGGCCCAATAAGGTTAATTAGAATAAAAATATTTAATTGAAATAAATTAATTATTTTTTCTTGGAGATTAATAATTAATTTATAGATTAAATATTATTAATTTTTCCTCGACTTGGAAATTACTTGAATATTTGAATTAAGAATACAAATTATTTTTCTTGTATGATTAATAATTAATTCTTTAATCAAATAAAAGTTTTTCCATTTAATGGTTTCTTTAAATCATAATAAAATAGAATTTCATATTTTATGTATTTATTTAGTTGGTCTAATATTATTTTAATTAAAGGTAGATATACTTAATTTTGAATTTTGTATATCTAAGTCATCTAGTAGGACTAGAATGATTTTAATTGAAATAATTAATATATAAAATTTGGGAATTTATTAAACGACTTTTTAGTTGGACTAAAATTTTAAATATCAACATAAGTGATTTAATATTGAGAGCATGTATTAAATGTTGCGAGCATGTACTAATTGATGCGAGCATGTCTTATGTAATGGAAACACCGATCATGTACTTAGGTTAAATTTGATTTAGTTTTCTTTCAACGGGTTGTTGTAGTAAAATAGTTTAGAATTATTTAAGCCCGTAAAGTTTTGTTTTTCTACTTTACCTTTCCATGTGATGGCCTATTGGCTCGGGCCCTGACACGACAAAATCCTAGCAAGAGAACTAGGTCGCGTAAGTAGTAAAGTGGATTTCTAAGTCCGGGGTTATCGTATCCGCAGGGACAACTATAATCTAAGTACCAAGACTACTATATTACTCAATTCTAAGTTAAATCGGTCGATAAAAAGGTTGATTAACTAATTAATAAATACTAGAAAATAAACTAAGGCAACGTCACACCAAATAAAGGGAGGAAACAATAGAGAGAAGCGATCAAGGCACATGGTTCAACCAATTATGCATTTCGATTGTGATTTAGGTTCTATTGGATTATTAGATTGATTTAGCTAAGGCGAAATTCCCTAACGTACGTACTACCCAATCTCTTGGCATAGCAACCCTACCCTTGGTAACGATTTCCTATATATCTCTATATGAAAACCCGATTAACGAGGATGCATTTAAGGTCTAGGAATTCCCCACGTGAATGGAAAGCCACCTAAAGAAACCGAGTCTATCTCTAGTCGGTTTAACTATAGGGTATTCAATGTTTATATCTTCCCTAGGTTATTATCTCTCGATCTCTAACCTAGGCATTTTATCAAACACTTGGTGATCAAGCAAATGTAGCATTGAGATCAAATATTGAATACATAGCTAAAACCAAAATTAATCCAATAAACACCAACAAATCAACAATCAAAATAACATAAACGGCCTATCCATGGCCTCAATCAAACAAGTTTAGCTCATATTCATGTCAAAAGTGCAAATATAAATCATACAAGTCATAGGAGATTTGAACAAATTCAAGAAACAAATATGTAAAAACCCCCTAATTCTTGTAGAGATGTGGATTCCTTGTTGAATTCTCCATGTTTTGACCTCCAATCTTCTCTTCTAAGCTCCCTCTCTCTCTATTTTCGTGTGGTTGCTGATATCCAAGGTGAGTTAGGGTAAAAAATGGCTAAAAGGGGTATTTATAGACCAACCCGCTGCCTCGAACGCCGCGGCGTTCGCTTGTTGAACGCCGCGGCGTTGGCTACTGCATGTGAACGCCGCGGCGTTCGCTTGTTGAACGCCGCGGCGTTCGTCCCCTGCTGCTCCAGCCAGTTTTGGTAAACTTCGCATAACTTTCTCTACCGATGTCGGAATTCACTGATTCAAGTTGCTATAGAATCCTAAAACAAAGATCTACAACTCTCCAGAAGACACTAGGGCCGAAATCAAACGTTAAAGATGAAAAAATTGTCTCACAAGTCACTGAATGAGAAAACTCCATCGTAAGACGTCTCTTCCGATGACGTTTTCACCTCCTTCCCTACATATCTGATCTTTGTCTTCAACATAAGAAATGTACCTTTGCCTCTTATCTTTCCATTGGTATAGGAAGTGTGTAATTTGGACATGGGTAGAGAAATCTATTCCATAAACTCTAGCACTGCGCAGACAGTTTGTATCTTTATGCATGATTTATTTTCAATTCTTGTTCTTTTCTCCAAATGATATGTTATTCTAGAAAATATGAGAAAACAAGGGTCCAACCATCATATGTCATCAAATTATCATGAAAACAATCAAAACCAAGTCAATAAACGGGAGAAAACTAGTGTAAAAATAACATATATCAACTACCCCCAAACTTAGCTTTGATCGTCCTCGATCAAATACAATCAAGCACACACATGAAGATTGAAATTTTCATTTGCCAATTCATACACACAACAGCAAGCATTATATCTTCAAAATTGATTATGAAAAACTACACGATGCTTTTGAACATTCAACAATTTGACAACCTCACAAAATCTTAGTTTCCATCCCTAAATCATGAACTCCCACGCCCATGTTCATGTCAAGAGCACACTTTAGACAAGATTATGCAAATCAATTGGAAAGTAAAGACATTGAAACAATTCAACATTCATTAACCCATCGGTGTGTATAAAGTGCAAAAGTCACAATCAAAAGGTCTTTCCGGTTTGTAACGTAAGGCTAGGTGATGGCTAGGACCGGAAGATATGGATAAAATGTCTAAGTCAAGAGAGCCTATAACTCAAAATCAACAATCTAAATTCGCAAATAGACTACACAAACTTTCACAACTTATCACTTATCCCTTTTTCATTCTCTTTTGCCTTTCAACTTACAACCCCCAAACTTGTTTCTTTTCATATCGGGTTGTACACAGAATTCCAAGCCAAATGATCAAAATGAGTGCCAAGATTCAAGCCTAGTCGAGAGCACAATTTTTTTTCCATATATATATCTCTCTCTCGACTATGTAGCCCATTGCTCAAGTTTTCATTTCATCCCCTTTTTTACATAATACATCAAACCTCAAATATCCCAACATAGCCAAAACATCACTATCTAACTCATGTACATTCAAATCAAAACAAGGTGACTACCCATATTCAAGTCAAATGATATGAAGTTCTAAACTCTCTTGATTGGGTGCAAGACATTGTTTTTCTTTTAGGGTAGAAGGTGGTTGTCGTGGCTTATGAAATAAAGTCGAATGGTGGTTTCTAGTGTGCTTAACACACTCCATTCTTTTCAATACGGCTCAAACCAAGGTCTAGAGATTATGCAATATAGAGAAGGCAAAAATGTTAGGCTAATGACAATGAAAGATGGCCTAAATCATTTTATGACTTCACAACATTAATACACACTTCATAGTCAACAAAATTGGAAGTTCAACGTTTTAAATCCTCAAAAATTCGTATAAGCATGACTAAAAAGGGCTTTCAAGTCACAACATATGACATGTTGACCACAAATAAGGGACTTTGACTTCGAGAGAGTAGAGATATTCAAACACATTATGCTCTTATGCAAGGGTGCACCAATTCATGAATTCTAAATCAAAAAGGTTGTAAGGTTGTACCCCCAAACTTAAATTAAACATTGTCCTCAATGTTCTTGAATTAAATGCAAAGTAAGAGGGATAAGTGTTACAACTCTGAAATGGAGAGATGCGGAGTGAGCACAGTGGTGGGCTAGTATCCTGGGATCAAAACCTGAAGAAAAGAAATATCTAGAAAATCACATCAACAATAAGACGGGAGAGAAAGCAAGATAAATATAAAAAGGAAAAACAAGAAAGCGATAAAAAGCTTGGGTTGCCTCCCAAGAAGCGCTTGTTTTAAAGTCATTAGCTTGACTTTACCGAGTTATTTTAAGGGGGTTTTCGAATGAATGCCTTGTTCATTCTCCAAGTAAGGATGAAATAGGGCCCGGTGTTACTAGAAAATATGATGAGTAGTGACCAAGGAATCATCCATTCAAATATTTTCTCATAGTCCATCACCACTTCCATCACTCTTTCTTCCCATTGTGCCGAGTGATGATTTGGACTATTCTCCAAGTTACAAGTAGATGACCGTTTTTCTTCACCCATCGAAGTGGAAAACTTGGAGTTCATGATGTAGGACTCGAGGAGAATATTGGTTCTTTTAACCTGAGAAAGCTCAACACTAAAAGGATCAAAAGCATCAATGCGTAAAGACAAATTTGAATCAATTGGATGCTTACAAACCTCATAGCTATCACAAATAACCATATTAACTCCTGTAGTTAAAAATAACTCACCTTCACTGGAATCAATTACCTCTTTACATGTGGAGAGGACAGTGGGTGGACAATCTTTAGTGATAGGGGGGAGACATTGTAGTCCTAAATCAACCGCTTGTTCAACTTCTGTATTGAGGGAAGCCTCATTTTCTTTTGTGCGATTCTCTAGGGTGCATGACTCTCTCTCCTTCCATAAGTTGATTGGTTGATCGACTAGTATGACCACTTCCCTACTATGAGCTTCTGACTCCTTTCTAAGAGCTTCCATCTCTTTTATGATAGCTTCCATCTCGTTTATGCTAGCTTGTGAGCTTGCACAATCTACATTCAACTGGTCCTCAAGAGTAGATGTCATCGTTGGCTCTTGTTGATAGGAACTATCATATTGTTGGGAGGGAAGGCTATAGACATGGTCAAATCCTGAGGCATTGTTGTAACTCCATGTTGAGCTTGCAGGATTTATCCAACCAGGATGGTAAGTATGCTCATAGGTTTCCATTTTCATTGGGGTTGATGAGGCGAATGATGGATCCCAATCATGCGCCAATCCTGGTGAAAAAATCATTCCATCATTGTTGTAACTCCATGTTGATCTTGAATGATTTAGCCAACCGGGATGGTAAGTGTGCTCATAGGATTCCATAGGTGGTAAAACAATTGGCCCAGCTGCTCCTTGAATGTTTGGCATCATGTAATCCCTCATAAGGATTTGTGGAGATACCTCCGGTTGCTTTAGAGGTATGCCAAGCTTTGCAATTTCCCGACGCACCGCTTCTGCTAGGACAGCGGGATCTATGTGTGTATAAGGAGTCTCCATCGTGACTTGCTGTGGTTGAGTCTCCCTTTGAAGTCTTACCCCTCGAGTAAATGTGCATTCAATCTCAGGGTCCAACTCCGCTAGTCCAATCCCACTAGTACGTGTCATGCACTAATGAGATCAATCTCGCACAAAGAAAGACAAAACAATCAGTAGAAAAAAAAATTGATCTAAGCTCAGAAAGAATAAGAGAATCTCAATATTAGATACCATAGTTGTCCCCGGCAACGGCGCCAAAAACTTGACACGACAAAATCCTAGCAAGAGAACTAGGTCGCGTAAGTAGTAAAGTGGATTTCTAAGTCCGGGGTTATCGTATCCGCAGGGACAACTATAATCTAAGTACCAAGACTACTATATTACTCAATTCTAAGTTAAATCGGTCGATAGAAAGGTTGATTAACTAATTAATAAATACTAGAAAATAAACTAAGGCAACGTCACACCAAATAAAGGGAGGAAACAATAGAGAGAAGCGATCAAGGCACATGGTTCAACCAATTATGCATTTCGATTGTGATTTAGGTTCTATTGGATTATTAGATTGATTTAGCTAAGGCGAAATTCCCTAACGTACGTACTACCCAATCTCTTGGCATAGCAACCCTACCCTTGGTAACGATTTCCTATATATCTCTATATGAAAACCCGATTAACGAGGATGCATTTAAGGTCTAGGAATTCCCCACGTGAATGGAAAGCCACCTAAAGAAACCGAGTCTATCTCTAGTCGGTTTAACTATAGGGTATTCAATGTTTATATCTTCCCTAGGTTATTATCTCTCCATCTCTAACCTAGGCATTTTATCAAACACTTGGTGATCAAGCAAATGTAGCATTGAGATCAAATATTGAATACATAGCTAAAATCAAAATTAATCCAATAAACACCAACAAATCAACAATCAAAATAACATAAACGGCCTATCCATGGCCTCAATCAAACAAGTTTAGCTCATATTCATGTCAAAAGTGCAAATATAAATCATACAAGTCATAGGAGATTTGAACAAATTCAAGAAACAAATATGTAAAAACCCCCTAATTCTTGTAGAGATGTGGATTCCTTGTTGAATTCTCCATGTTTTGACCTCCAATCTTCTCTTCTAAGCTCCCTCTCTCTCTATTTTCGTGTGGTTGCTGATATCCAAGGTGAGTTAGGGTAAAAAATGGCTAAAAGGGGTATTTATAGACCAACCCGCTGCCTCGAACGCCGCGGCGTTCGCTTGTTGAACGCCGCGGCGTTGGCTACTGCATGTGAACGCCGCGGCGTTCGCTTGTTGAACGCCGCGGCGTTCGTCCCCTGCTGCTCCAGCCAGTTTTGGTAAACTTCGCATAATTTTCTCTACCGATGTCGGAAGTCACTGATTCAAGTTGCTATAGAATCCTAAAACAAAGATATACAACTCTCCAGAAGACACTAGGGCCGAAATCAAACGTTAAAGATGAAAAAATTGTCTCACAAGTCACTGAATGAGAAAACTCCATCGTAAGACGTCTCTTCCGATGACGTTTTCACCTCCTTCCCTACATATCTGATCTTTGTCTTCAACATAAGAAATGTACCTTTGCCTCTTATCTTTCCATTGGTATAGGAAGTGTGTAATGTGGACATGGGTAGAGAAATCTATTCCATAAACTCTAGCACTGCGCAGACAGTTTGTATCTTTATGCATGATTTATCTTCAATTCTTGTTCTTTTCTCCAAATGATATGTTATTCTAGAAAATATGAGAAAACAAGGGTCCAAGCATCATATGTCATCAAATTATCATGAAAACAATCAAAACCAAGTCAATAAACGGGAGAAAACTAGTGTAAAAATAACATATATCAGGCCCTCTAGAAAAGTTCATGATCGAGTGTAAATGGATTTATTTATTTATTTCCATGATAATATGGATAGGCATATTTATTAGTAGTATAATTTATGCATGTTCACCATGTGATAGTTGCGCTATATAAATTGACTAATGTGCAAAGTGAGACCAAACACTTGACAGTTTAAATTCTCCCAAATAAATAATACCGAGTTAGAAAAGGATGTGTGACATCCTCGCCCTCCTCTAAGCTTTCTATAATTGAAATTACTATAAATGTATAATCACTACTACAAAAATGACCTTTGGCAGCGGTTTTTTTGGGCCTATGGCAGCGGTTTTAACCGCTGTCAAAGGTACCGCTGGTATAGGGGTGGACCTATGACAGCGGTTACAAAACCGCTGTAATAGGTCTACCTATGACAGCGGTTTCCTGAACACCGCTGCGAAAAAACCAAAAAAATAAAAAAAAATTACGGACCTGTGGCAGCGGTTCTACAGAACCGCTGCCACAGGTGGACCTCTGGCAGCGGTTCTGGGAAAACCGCTGCCAAAGGTCTCACCTGTGGCAGCGGTTTTTGGGAGAACCGCTTCCACAGGTGAGACCTTTGGCAGCGGTTTTCCCAGAACCGCTGCCAGAGGTCTTACCTGTGGAAGCGGTTCTCCCAAAACCGCTTCCACAGGTGAGACCTTTGGCAGCGGTTTTCCCAGAACCGCTGCCAGAGGTGAGAACTGTAGCAGCGGTTCTGCAGAACCGCTGTTTTTTTTTCTGTTTTTTTTTTAATTATTTATTGCGCTGTCATGATAGTGCCTGTAATATGCAATGATCCAATCAACAAATTTCAACTAACAACAAAACATATTCAACATAAGCAAACATCATCCCAAACTTCAATATTACCATCTTTAATCTCCAACAAAATATACAATTAACTAATTAAATTACTAATGACCTTACGAAATACAATAAATCAAATCTCAATTTATAGCAAGTCACAATGTACAAAAACTAAATTACCTAATTTCTAAGGAGCTGCTAAGAAAATGTAACGTGCAACTTCGCAGCGTACTTCATCAATTTGCTCATCAGTATAGAAGGATTGACAATCCTTAAAGTACTGCAAGATATATGTATATATATAGAGATTAATTGCAAAGTGAAATAACATTTCAATTACCTACCAATTAAGGTTTAATAATTTCAAAAGTAATAGAATTAAGTATATATATATATATAAGGATTATGTATACCGCTGTTGGGATTATAGATAGTCCGTGGCTAATAATCTCTTTCATGAATCTCATAACGAAATAGCCACAATCCACCTCGTTGGTCTGCCGGGGGCACTACAAAAGCAATCAAACTTACATTGTATTAGAAGACGAACTTCTATACGAATATATAATCTCATGAACCTAGAAAACGCTAACCTTTATAGTAAACCATTTACAGTCCGAGTTTTTGGATTTGTTGGATTGGTTGTTGCAGTTTGCACGAAATATGTGCACAGCTCTATAAAAAAATATAAAAAACAAGAAAATATGTTAAAAACAAGAAATTATGTGAAATAAATACAATTTAAAAAATATTAAATATAATGGATACATTGATTGAATGAAAAACTTACTGATTGAATTTTAGCATCATATCATCTCGGTATTGCGGCTCACCATGCACAGAATCCAGATAGTAAACAATCTCTTTAAATGGATTAATTGCAAGCAACAACCAATGACCCCTACAAAACATTCAAAAGATAGTTGAAAATTTGTTTTGCGTAGCTAGTTTTACAAATTAAAATCGAGTCTTTAGTAGCTCACCCGGTGTTGTAAGGTGCAAAAAATAACTTATTTTGTTGTGTACTCTGCATCATAGCACGTGCTATGTACTGCACTTGTTGAACTGACGGGTCTGTTTGAGCAGCTATGGAATGTGGGCTAAGGAACCCGAAACTTGTTTCTTTTCCTTCGGGGATCACGTAGTTAAACCACAAACACCTAAATTGAGCATAAAAAATGAATTTCGAGTGACGAAAATAATCGTAGTTTAGATGTAATAAAATAATTAAAAAACTTACTTTATGTACGCTGTAATGATAGAGGCTCCTATTTCTTGTCTACACAGAAGGTGATAGATCTCCTCCCTCCCAATGAACTCTGGAAATGAAACATTCATAATGGCTTCGTCCATATATATATTGATCTGGGCATCAATCTTCATCATCTTCGTGTACTTTCCCAGAAATACAAGGTCATTAGGGAGTCCATCTAGTTGAAGATCTGCACATATGTCTACTTCACCTGCAGGCTCGGCCACTTGAGATTTTCCTTTGACAGTTGACCGCTTCGACGTCCCTGACTTACGGTTTGCAGATGATTTGGACTGTTTAAGCAAGAAAATAAAATATAAATGTTACACACCAAAGTATATTTAGTAACCTCAAACAAATTGTTATAATTTATTAATGACTAGCTATTAATTACATACCGGTGCAGCAGTGACAATGACAAGACTCGCTGGCCAAGCAACAAAGGTACCCAGCGCATGAGAAATGGAGAATATTTCATCATTGAGAGGGACGGGCAGGAGTGTATTAGCCTCAACTGCAGTGTCAATGCGCACTTTCACATTGTTGGTGGCTAATTGACAGTTGTGAAGTGTTCTATCAGTCTCTGATCGATTGTATAGCTGTCCTTTAGCCACCACACGATATGATGGAGATGAAAGTGCTAATTGACATGGAGTGATACCCTACACACACACGTATATATATATATACAACATTATATTAGAAAGTTTTGTATGATTTACAGAAAATAGAGAGTCGCAAGTTATATGATTAATAAACAAGTTCAAATATTTTACCTCAGGAAGCATCTTATAACCTGGTTCTGGGCTGCTATCTTTCAAAGAAATGACGTCATCTTCATGTGGCTGACGCGAGCTAGGGGCTTCCAAAACATCAATTCGTTGTTGCATGGCAACCATAGTTTCGGAGAGGTTTTTCACTATGTTTCTCAAGTTTTCCATCTCCTTTTCTGAAGCAGGCTTTGGATCCTTAAAATAGTCTCTTTGTGAGACCCCAAAGCCAACACCCCTAACGCGACCCGGATGCTCTTTCCTTTTAATAGCTTTAGCCAATAGGTCATCTCGACTCGTGTAAGTTCCACTATGGCTAGTGCTCTCTTGTGAAATGCTCTCCTGTAATGATATATTTTTAAAAATTAAAAAAAATAGTGAACCTTGTGCTTTTAATAGTATTTCAATAAAACAATTAATAGAGCTAAAATTGCCAATAACTCACCATTTCATTCACCACTCTTCTAACATTTTCGTTATCAATTTGATTTGTCGGATCGGAACGCGAAACCCTCCACACGAGTGCTCGTGTCACATCTGTACAATCGGATCCCGCATCCCTTCTTTTATTTATCTGTATTTTCATAAAAAAATATATGTATGCATTAACATAGAATTATTATTAAAAAAATTGTAAGGATTCACTGCTAAATGAACTACATACCTCCATTTGCTCCACAACAGCATCTCCAAAACTCCCTTTCCGGTAAGGATATTCAGGGTTCTTTGCTCTTTCCTGATTGTCAATGCTTATTTTCTGTTTATTACATTATCAAATTATTAGCTAAATATAAACGCAATAACCAACAAATGAAACTGTAAATTAAAATGACTAGCTACCTGCCAAGGTTCACCTAAGCGAACCTCTAAAAATGCCGCCCAATCGGCTTGGGATATCTCATATTGTGGAGGTGGGTTGACATTAACATTTCCATCATCATCTCGCACATACTTTCTGCTTATGTAGCTCCTGAAGTTACGTGCTAGCCTCCCAGCTTCTGCTAGTACGTACTTTTGTCGACTTTCGTCAATATCAAACGCCAACTACAAAAAACAAACAATAAAGTATATATAAAATTATAATTTAGAGAATATGATAATATATTAACACTTACAAATAAGATAATATCCAAATTACCTTCATCTCATCCCAAATGTTTTTTTTTGTTGCTGACGGGACTTTGCGCCAAGTACTAATGGCAATCGACACCTTCTGCCGAACCTGCACGCCTATATACCCAACAAATATTGATTTGTTGGGGTTAATTGGCTGACCTCTGTCATTCCAGCCGACAGGTAGCCTTATGCCTTTACTTCTGGCATTGACAACTTTTTTCATAGCAGAGACACCTCTCCGTATGTCCTTCTCATGACCGCTATCTGATCCATATACATCATCGTCGGGAAAACTACCATCAGGATTTGAAGCCATCGACCTACAAAAGACAAATAATACAGAAGTTAGATTCATATAAATTTGGCAGATTCATTTGGCAATAATAAATTTCAAATAGACGTAATAAATACAGAAGTTATCTTCATATAAATTTGGCAGATTCATTTGGCAATAATAAATTTCAAATAGACGTAATAAATACAGAAGTTATCTTCATATAAATTTGGCAGATTCATTTGGCAATAATAAATTTCAAATAGAAGTAATAAATCACAAAATAAACAAAATTATCCTAAACCACAAAATAAACAAAATTTAATCCTCAATTAAACATAATTAACCCCCAGCTAAACCAAATTAACCTTAAAATCAATCAACCCCTATTTCCCTTAAATTTTCCACAAAAATTGGCAAATCTCAAGAATATAAATTTTCTAGCAACTAAGTATAAATATTGAAAGAAGTCTATCATACAATTATGAAATAAATTCTAATACCTTTCATCGTTTTCTTTTTGTCGTTGGCTTAGCAGTCTTTTGCTTCCCATCGGTACGACCATTTTTTTTAGTACGGCGACGAACTGACGGATTAATCCATATCCCCTCTTGGTGATCTTGACGCATATACAATTCATCATCACTTATATCCAAGTCATCGTCACTATCAATTGATTGTGAATCACCTAAGGAGATAGGGTTTTCTCCATCATCTTCACTTTCTTCATAATCACCTTCAATACATGTATTTTTGTTTGCCGATAAAACAATGGACCACCTCTTATCAATAGGATCGGTAACAAAAAATACTTGTTTAGCTTGTGACGCTAAAATGAAAGGTTCATCTTTGTATCCCACTCTTTCAAGGTCTACTCGAGTGAAGCCTATTTCACTATTATCGACACCATGTTTATTGTCAACCCACCTACACCCAAATACAGGCACCCGAAACCAACTATAATCAAGCTCCCATATACGTTCAATCACCCCGTAATATGATAAATCGGCATAGATAGGATTATTATCTTTCGCACTTGAGATATGCATTGCTTGAGCTACAAGACTCACACCACTATTCTGCATTGTACTTCGTTCGTCTTGGTCTTTTGTATAGAATGTGCGACCATTGATACGATAACCTGAATAACAAAATACTAGTCTGTCCGGACCCATCGACAGCCGTGTCAATTTATCTGAAACTGAAAGCTGTGGATTCTCTTTCTGTTTTTCTTCAAAATGCTTTCGGAACCAATCGATGAAACTCTTATTATGCTCTCTTGAAATCCAACTCTCATTTTTAATTGGATTGAATCTCCTAAGTTGGTTCTTATGCTCTTCAACATATGGGTCAACCTCATCGGTGTTGTGGAGCACATATAGGTGTGCCTGATCCCTTTGTGTAATATGAACACTAGCTAATTGTTTTCCCATTAATCCGACTCCTTCTGTTCCCCCTCCCACAACATGAGACTTTGGGAGCTCTGCAACATTAGAATCTGTCAGATACTCTGTGCAAAATGTAATGGCTTCATCAACTATGTACCGTTCAACAATGCAACCTTCCGGTCGACTACGATTTTTCACGTAGCCTTTCAATACCTTCATATAACGCTCAGCCGGATACATAGATCTCATAAAAGCCGGTCCACATAGTTGAGTCTCTCTAACCAAGTGAATGGGAAGATGAGTCATTATATCAAAAAAAGCAGGTGGAAAATACATTTCAAGCTCACACAAAGTGATGACAATTTGTTTTTGAAGTGCAGGAAATTGCTCAGGATCAAACACCTTGCTCCACATTGCTTTGAAGAAGAAACACAATTTAGTTATCGTGTCTCTCACCTTTTTTGGCAAAATGGCCCGTATAGCAATTGGTAGCAAATGATCCATGATTACATGACAATCGTGAGTCTTCAAGTGTTTTAGCTTCAAATCCTTCATTGATACAAGACTGCTAATGTTTGAAGAATACCCTTCTGGAACTTTCACTCCATTAAGAAACTCACATAATGCAATTTTTTCTTTCCTGGCTAGAGTGTGAGCTGCTGGAGGCAAATAAGTACGTTTCCCCTTATTTGTTGGTGTCAATTTTCCTCTTATCTTCATTTCAACCAAGTCTAACCGTGCCTTTACGCCATCTTTTGTCTTTCCGGGCACATTTAGAAGTGTTCCAATGACGCTATCAAATACATTTTTCTCAATATGCATTATATCGAGAAAATGTCTAACATGTAAAGACGTCCAATACGGCAACTCAAAGAAAATTGACTTTTTTTTCCACCCAGTTTTTGCAAGGCCACATGCAAAAGTCTTTCCAAATTTAACCTCCAAGTCTCTTACATTTTCAAACACTTCTTCACCAGTTAAGCACTTAGGAGCTCGACCTTCTTCTATATTCCCATTGAAAGCTTTCTTCCACCGACGATATCGATGGTTCCGATTTAGCCATCTCCGATGCCCTTGGAATGCATATTTCTGGGAGTGTGTCAATCGATATTGATCTGTACTCTTCACACATATGGGGCATCCACATTGGCCATGTACACCATATCCCTCGAGGTTTGCTCTTGCCGGAAAATCATTGATTGTTCCAAATAACATGACTCTGAGATTAAAATTTTCTTCTCTCAACCCGTCATATACTTGAACACCGGTGTCCCACAACACCTTCAAATCCTCAATTAAAGGGTCAAGTAGACATCTATATCATTTCCAGGTTGTTTCGGCCCAGAAATGAGTATAGGCATCATTATATGCTCTCGCTTCATGCATCGCGATGGGGGAAGGTTGTAGATCATCAAAATCACCGGCCATGTACTATGTGAGCTGCTTTGCAAGCCATGAGGGTTCATGCCATCTGTAGCCAATACAAGGCGCAGGTTTCTTGATTCTTCACCAAATTCAGGGAAATCATCATCAATCTTTTTCCATTGAGGAGAATCTGAGGGATGTCGAATCTTGTCATCTTCAATCCTTTCTTCAAACCTTCTATCAGCATGCCATGTCAAGTCCTTGGCTAACTCTTTACTACTGTACATGCGTTTAAATCGTGGTATTATAGGCAAATACCACATGGTTTTGACAGGCGTAGATCCATTCTTCTTGTACCGTGAGGCGCCACATTTTGGACAGGCCTTCAATGATGCATAGTCAATTCTAAATAATACGCAATCATTGAGACACGCATGTATCCTCTCATATCCCATGCCAATTGAGGTTAACATCCGTTTAGCCTCATAAGTACGATTAGGTAACACATTATCCTCAGGTAGCATGCTTTTTAATAAACCAAGCAAGTCTGTGAAACTCTTATCACTCCACCCATTGTTGGCTTTTAACTTGTATAGGTTAAGAACTGTTTTCAATCTCGTGAATTTACTACCACTATACAGTGGTGTCTTTGAATCACTTGTCAAATTGTCAAACATTTTAGGACAATTTCGCAAATCCTCCTCAATCACATTTGTCATCTCCTCCAAACGATCAGGCTCATAATCATTCATGTTGAAATCGTGTGATGGATATGATGTACCACCCAAATCATCCAACGGGACACTGCTTTCACCGTGTCTTGTCCAACGTTTGTAGCTTTTATCAATTCCATTACACACCAAATGATCTTCCAACTCACGTGGACTAATTCTCTTTCCAAAACAACAACGTAAACACGGGCAAGTGATCCTAGTTCGATCTGGTGCATGGTCAACCGCAAACTTTATGAACTCTTTCACACCTTTCTCATACTGTTCCGACATACGATCTGCTAAAATCCAACTTCGATCCATTTTGATTCTAAATTAATCAAATTAAACAATTTTATCATCAGTTGATAGTTAAATTAATTAAATAATTTGTATTTTAATTTATTTCCCATTATTCTAGAAAAAATTCAGCAGAGTAACAACGCAAAAATTACTACCAAGTTCTCGACTTAATCTTCACCCGTTAGGTTGAATCCAACAAAATTCGAATCTGACGATCCGCTAAAATCCAATTTCAATCTTAATTAATTATATTTTCAGCAACTACAAATATTGATCACCAGTCGGATCACATAAATCACATAAAACTATAGATAAAACATTATATTTTCAGCAACTAAGTATAAATATAGATCACCAGTTGGATCAATGTACCCTAAACCACCAAATAACCACAATTTAATCTCAAATCAAACGGAATTAACACCCGACTAACTAAAATTAATACTAAATTCAGTCAAATTCCTAGTTCCCTTAAATTTTTTATACACCCACACATACACAAATACACGCACACATACACAAATATATATAGATACACTCATATATGCATACACCCACATATACACAAATACAAGCACACATACACAAATATATATACATACACTCATATATGCATACACCCACATATACATACATCTATACATACTCTATGTGTGTGTGTATATATATATATATATATATTTATATTTATCTAAAAGAAAATACCAAAATTAAATGGACCACGGCGGCGGAAGCGGAGGTGGGCGGCAGGGGCAGCGGCGGCGGAGGTCGGCGGCGGCGGCGGCGGAGGTCGGCTGCGGCGGCGGCGGTGGTAGAGAGAGAGAGAGAGAAAAACCGAGAGAGAGAGAGCAAAACCGAGAGAGAGAGAGAAAACCGAGAGAGAGAGAGAAAACGGGAGGGGGGCGGCGGATGGTGGTGGTGGTGGTGAGAGAGAGAAAAACCGAGAGAGAGAGAGAGAGAGAAAAACCGAGAGAGAGGGCTAGATATCTAGAGAGAGAAAAAGAGATCTAGGGGGGCGGCGGACGGTGGTCTCGCGATGGTGGAGGTGGTGGTGGTGGTGGTGGTGGTGGTGGTGGTGGTGAGAGAGTTGAGAGAGAGAGAGAGTGAGTAGGTGGTGAGAGTGAGAGTGAGAGTGAGGGGGGCCGGGTTGTAGAAAACCCGGCCCTTGTGCCAGCGGTTCTGTCGAACCGCTGGCACATGTCTGTTTGTGGCAGCGGTTCGGCTAGAACCGCTGCCACAAAGTACACTTCTGGCAGCGGTTCGGCTAGAACCGCTGCCACAAAGTACACTTCTAGCAGCGGTTCGGCCGAACCGCTGCCATACGTGCGCTTTGTGGCGGCGGTTCGGCCGAACCGCTGCCATACGTGTGCTTTTTGGCAGCGGTTCTGGCCGAACCGCTGCCACATTCAAAATATTTTTTTTTTTTTTTTTTTTTCTGAAACCTATGCCAGCGTTTTGGCTCGAACCGCTGTCATAGGTCCGAACCGAATGCCACTTTTTACAGCAGTTTTCAAAACCGCTGTCATAGGTGCGCTGTAATAGGACTTTTTTGTGGTAGTGAATGCTTCTCAGTTATGGGGGTTATGCATTTAGAAATAATTTGAAATTTTATTAAGTGCATGGAATGCCTTAATCGAAAATATTTCACCCCAAAAACCTGTTCGATTGCAAGGTGAAATTCAGATGTTAAATTATAGGAGTTAGTGGGAATGAACTCGGATAGTTGGTGAGCTTAGAAATTGGTTAGGTTGCGGCTTGGTGAACTATGGGGAAAGGTATTGAAATATTTATTGGATAAATTGATGTTAGACATCACTTCAATTAATTGATGGGGCAGAAATCGGTTAGGTTGCAACCTATGTAATTAATTGAGGACATCAATACCTGGTGTGGAATTGATGTCAATGATGATTCTCGATTTTCACATGGGAGTGTGGGATTCAAAAAATGCAATGGGAGCCAAGATAAATTTTAAGTCCTTAATTTTTCTTGGTTAAGTAAAATACAAGTATTATAATTTAATCTGGTTTATTTCTGCAGTTATTTTCTCATTTATCTCTCTTAAAATGACAAACCCACTTATGAAATTACTCGAAAGAAATGTTGTGATTGGACCCAACTACATGGAATGGCTCACGATCTTAAGGAATGTCCTAAGTTAAGAGTCGATCGAGTATGTGTTGGAGATTGATCGTTGATATATGTTATTTTTACACTAGTTTTCCCCCGTTTATCGACTTAGTTTTGATTGTTTCCTTGATACTTTGATCACATATGATGCTTTGATCCTTGTCTTCTCATATTTTATAGAATAACATAACATTTGGAGGAAAAGAACAAGGATTGAAGGTAAATCATGCATAAAGATACAAATTGTCTGCGCAGTGATAGAGTTTGTTGAATAGAGTTCTCTACCCATGTCCAAATTACACACTTGATTTACCAATGGAAAGATAAGAGGCAAAGGTACATTTCTTATGTTGAAGACAAAGATCAGATATGTAGGGAAGGAGGTGAAAACATCATCGGAAGAGACGTCTTACGATGGAGTTTTCTCATTCAGTGACTTGTGAGACAATTTTGTCATCTTTAACGTTTGATTTCGGCCCTAGTGTCTTCTGGAGAGTTGTAGATCTTTGTTTTAGGATTCTACAGCAACTTGAATCAGTGAATTCCGACATCAGTAGAGAAAGTTATGCGAAGTTTACAAAAACTGGCTGGAGCAGCAGGGGACGAACGCCGCGGCGTTCACATGCAGTAGCCAAGGCCGAGGCGTTCAACAAGTGAACGCCGCGGCGCTCGAGGCAGCGGGTTGGTCTATAAATGCCCCTTTTAGCCATTTTTTACCCTAACTCACCTTGGATAGCAGCTGCCACACGAAAATAGAGAGAGAGGGAGCTTAAAAGAGAAGATTGAAGGTCAAAACATGGAGAATTCAACAAGGAATCCATATCTCTACAAGAATTAGGGAATTTTTACATATTTATTTCTTGAATTTGTTCAAACCTCTTATGACTTGTATGATTTATATTTGCACTTTTGACATGAATATGAGCTAAACTTGTTTGATTGAGGCCATGGATAGGCCATTTATGTTATTTTGATTGTTGATTTGTTGGTTTTTCTTGGATTAATTTTGGTTTTAGCTATGTATTCAATATTTGATCTCAATGCTACATTTTCTTGATCACCAAGTGTTTGATAAAATGCCTAGGTTAGAGATCGAGAGATAATAACCTAGGAAAGATATAAACATTGAATACCCTATAGTTAAACCGACTAGAGATAGACTCGGTTTCTTTAGGTGGCTTTCCATTCACGTGGGGAATTCTTAGACCTTAAATGCATCTTTGTTAAGACGGGTTTTCATATAGAGATATATAGGAAATCGTTAACTAAGGTAGGGTTGCTATGCCAAGAGATTGGGTAGTACGTATGTTAGGGAATTTCACCTTGGCTAAATCCATCTAATAATCCAATAGAACCTTAATCACAATCGAAATACATAAATGGTTGAACCATGTGCCTTAATCGCTTCTCTTCTATCGTTTCTTCCACTTATTTGGTTATATCTCATTTTAGTGCTTAACTTAGTTCAATTAGTTTAAATCAAACCTTTTATCGACCGATCTAACTTAGAATTGGGTAATACAGTAGTCTTGGTACTTAGATTATAGTTGTCCCTGCGGATACGATAACCCCGGACTTGAACATCCACTTTACTACTTACACGATCTAGTTCTCTTGCTAGGATTTTGTCGTGTCAATCATCCTCCTGTTCCTAAGAGGAATGAGGATGAAAAGGTTCAACTAGATCATTTTAGTTGGAATTGTGACAACCATAAAGCTAGAGGATATATCCTAAGCTCTATGTGCAGTGAACTGCAAAGTTCTCATGATGCAATGAGCAATGCGAAGGACATAATTCTTCACTTGGAAGAAATGTTTGGAGAGCGCGGTGGGACCGTAAGATATTTCATATCGAAAGATCTCTTCAGAGCGAGGATGAGAGAGGATGAGGATGTGGGAGACCATGTTCTCAAGATGATGACCCTAATGGAATGGTTAAAACAATGAACTTCTATATGGATCTTCATCTTCAAATTGATCTCATCCTACAGTCGCTCATCGACTCCTTCTACTACTTCGTCATGAACTTCGATATCAATGATATTGATTATTCATTAGTTGGGCTATCAAAGAAGATTGAAATTGAACAATCTCGAATGAGGACGAATCAAAAGAGGGATTCTTCTATCTATTTCACAGATGATTCATTGGATGATCAAAGAAATGGAAAAAAGAGAAGGGAATTAGGAATATCCACAAGAACTCAAAAGAAATCAGAACATACATTCCTAAATTGGAAGAGGAACTGTCCTAAATTAGGCAAAGACACAAAAGGTATGAAAGTATTTATTTTTGAAACTAATTGTTCTATGACCGTTTTTTCTACTTCATGGATTCTAGACTCAGGGGCTAGTGCCCATGTGTGTTGTTTGGAACAGGATCTGCAGAGAAGTTGAAAGCTGGGCCGAGAAGAAGTGATGATCAAAGTAGGCAGCGGGGAAAGCGTCGCAGCTACTAAGATAGAATTTACTTCTTTATATTTGAATTCTGGACATTTATTGTTCTTAGATAATGTTTGAGTTTTACCCAAGGGGATTAAGAACATTGTTTCTATTCCGATCTTAGTTAAGATTGGATATACATTCCATTTTTCTAAATCAAATTGTGACATTTATTATGGACATAAATTAGTTGGCATTGCTTCTTCAGTTAATGGGTTGTATTATTTAAATGTCCGTAATTCATCTGATGTAAATGTTGTAACTAAGAAACGTGGTAGGCAAGAAGCTAACTTAAGACTAAAGTGCATCTTAGACTAGGCCATGCTGGAGAGAACAAGATTCACAAAATGGAAAAAGATGGCCTTTTAAGCTAATTAGGGTCGGATCCGTATCCTACATGTGAATCATGTCTCTTAGGCAAGATGGCTAGATGTCCTGCTTATGTCAAGAAGACTAAAGTGGAGAAATTGGAAACAAGATCCTTCATGGGACGTTTCATTGGTTATTCTGAAGATTCCATGGGATTCTTCTTTTACCTAGATGATGATCAAAGTGTGACCCTACAAGCCCACGTCCAAGAAGATGAATTCATCTCTGAAGTGGGCAAAGGTAGAAAGATTGTTCTAGAAGAACAAAATAAAACTCCCTCTTGACTGGGGTATGCGAACAAAGGGTTTATACTTATACGGTATTTATGATAGGAAGGTTGCGGAATGATCCATTCATTCGTTTTTGTTTGGGCTACGAAATGGGCCATGTGACTTGCTAGGTGTTACCCACTTTCTTTGGTTTTCTCTCATTGCCAAACAAAAGGAACCTAAAGAGTCGCGCTAAAGGATTGATAAAGAAAAATGAAAAAAGAGTTTCTCTTTTTCATCTAGGAGTTTTAATTTATTGGATAAATGAAATAATTAATTATTCATAAGATGAAATAATTAATTATAAGGGCAAGGTTAATTATTAATTAATTTCCTAGGAAAATATATTAATGAATTAATTTATCTAATTAATTTGGTTATTTAATTAATTAATTTAATTATTGAATATAATAAATTGTTAATTGAATTAGAAATTAATTAAAACAAAACAATTCCCGGGGTTTAAATAGCGCCCAAATGGACGCATATTAAGGCCTCATTGGGCGTCCAAGTGATGCTCAATTTTAGGGCTCTTTTGTTTTAACTTGTTCAATAAGTCATCAGGTATATAAGGATTCTTTGACTTAGAACATATACAAAACTTGCATAACTCTCCTAGAAAGAAATAAAAAAAATACTCCTCCCATCTCTAATGCACTAGCCGTCTCTCCTTTAGAGAATTTAGTAGAAAATTTTCGTTTATTGATCTGTGCGTGACAATTTATAGACGACATATTTTTGTTGTTCGGATCAAGTTCAAGATTTGAAGATTACACAAAGGATTGAAGATTTAAAAGCTTCAAATTTTCAACTTTTGGAGGAAGAAGAAAAGTCTCCTTCAACTTCGTTCTAATGGGTAAGTGATTATTCGTTAAGTGTATTGATCAATTTGAATATGCGATCATTGAATTGAACTTTGGGTTTTAAGATAAAAAATTTTGAAATTCTTCGGCCGCGTTTATGTTATTTTTCGCGAAACCCATCACCATGGTGCAAATGAACACTGAAGTATGAAGAATCAATTTCGGCCAAAGTCCTTTGAATTGGCTTAGGAGCGGAGATCTCAGTAAGAAGATCAGCCAAAGTCATTTTAGGGACTTGTTCCTCGGCAATACTTGAAGAAGACTTTGATTTTGAAGACTTAAAAGATTTAGTCTTTTTTGAGTTTTTCTTGGGAGTCGCTGGATCCTCAGAGGTGATTCTGATAACCTCCTCTTTTTGAGCTTTTGTTAAATCTTGATCAAACATAATCCGAGAGAACCAGGCGTAAAACTCAATGGTTTCTTGTATACAATGTTCGGCATGTTTGCAACTTTCTTCATAATCTTCATGCGGAACAAAGTTTTCGTTGAGTAAAATCGGAGGGACGACAGCAGCATGGTCTATATCTATGTCGAGAACCACCCTATGCCTAGCGGCAGATCCACTCACAAAGTATGGGAGGTTATCAGCAGCGGTTGCAGCAACTTCTTGAGCGATTGCCACAACAGCGGAAAGATCAACATCTAACTCCATTGACATGCTCTCTGGAATACTGGTAGTAGTGTTTGCTTCAGTATCGACTTCTAACGGAGCTGAAAGAAACAAACAAACCTTAAGAACTAAATTTTCTACAGAAGGTAGAAAATCGAGAGAAGGCTTTGGCAGAAGAAATTTCTTACCCTGAGCGCTAGTCTCAGCAATCGGTTCTAGAGGATGAACTTGTGGTTCACTAGCCTCAGGCTCCTTTTGTACATCAGCTGCAGTGGCTGATAGTTCTTCACGAGCGTCTGATGCTCTGGCAGATTCAGCACTTGGCTTTGCAGGAGCGCTTGCTGGAGAGCTTTTCTGTGGATTACCACGAGGCTCAAATATTTTTGTAGCCGTTGGAGTACAAATCTTCTGGTTTGTTAAGGAAATAGATTTCTCACGAGCGCTGGTAATGTAAATTACCTCAGTCTCAGCTGGGACAGATCCAGTTGTTTTTTGACACCTAAGAGCTTCTGTCTGCTCTACTTCCTCGGGTTTCTTCAGAAAATTCAAAGGCAAAGGGGGAGGGGAAGACGACTTCTTCCACTTGGGATTCTTAGAAGACGCTTGAGGAGCCTTCTTAGTTTACTTCATGCTCATGTCCATAACCGCATCAGCTGGGTGCTCTTCAGTGGTCGATGCCAACTCTGGAAAATCTCCACAAAACCCAGCCGTAGCGATTAGTTGAAGATCTTTCTGTTTCCTGCTTCTTTTGTTGCTTTTCTTCCTGGGGACAAGCGCATTCTTCTTTTGGAAACACAGTGCCACTGACAGCAGGAGGGTTGAGAAGAGTCGATATGATCTTCTTACCCAATAACTTTTCTTTAGGCACATCAGTTCCAACACTTGGAACATGACCACTCTGATAGAGAACATAACTTAAAAGCAATCCATAGGGCTTAGCAGGAGGCTTCTTCCCTAACATGGATGCTACCCTTTCAAAAATATGCCTCACCCAATTGATTTGATAATTCTTAGCAATGGCGACCATCATCTGAAACTGCAGATAACTAATTCTATCAAAGGATCTGGCTCTGCACTCAAGTACCTTCGCGTAGATGTCAGCCATAATCTGGTACTTGGTCTTCAAGTCCTTCTTCTTATAGTCGTGCGGGTAGGAGGCGTCTTCCTTAGATCTCATCAGTTCCCAAACAACAGGAAAATCTCCAATTCCGACGTGTGAGGGCAAAATTTCTTCATTTGGAAGTTGGAAAAATTCGGCAATAATATTTGATGAAAGAGTGAAAACTTTGTCTGGAGATTTCGGAAACATATAGGTAATAGATAGACCTTCATGAGAAAGCTTAGCATTCTAGTAGAATTCTTTGAGAGCCAGAGAGTACAGTTGAAAATGACTGGTCATCAGAGGTTTGAGATTTTGTTCTTCAAAAGAAAGAAGGATGCTTCAAACAGGAAAATGATGTTGGGAGTGAAGATAATCCCAATCAACAAGAAATCTAGGGTTAGCACAGACTTGATCCTTAGCTTTTGGTGAAGAAGAAGCAACAACAGATTTGGAAGATTTACGTGGGGCCATTTTTGAAGAAGTTGAAGAACTTTGATTCAGTTATTTTTTAGTAAAGGAGAATTTGAAGAAAGCTTTTAGAGAATATGAGAGTGATAAAATGAATAATTCTACAAGTTCTTGAATTTATAAGGAAGAGAAAATAACTGATCAATTACGATATGGCCACTTGTCAAAGAAATTAAATTTGTGCCATAAATTTCATAAAAGTGGATGTGAAAATGGGCGATAAATATGGAAACTGTCATTCTGAAAAATAATGAGTGTTGGGTTTACTTGATCAGAGGCGGTGAATGTCATATTCATTAATTGCTTTGACTTATCTACTATCTCTGTTTAGCGTTAGGGAGAATGCCCTTTTGAAATTCATTTTTTTTACTAAGCGCTAACTGGGAATCGGTTAAGCGGTTAGCTTCTTTAAGAGAATGTTTAGACGCTGAAAAATTTTTAGCGTCTAAACAATTTTAATGCATAAATACAAGTACTTATGACCAATGCAAAGAAAAATATTTTTGGTCAATTTCACTTTTCTAATAAAGTACTCCTTTTTAAGGTTCTCCATTTTAAGGGAGCATTTTAAGGTTCCCCTTAAAATTAACAACTTATTGGTATTTTTTCTTTGAAACTTTTGAACATAAAACAAGGTAAATTCCCCCTAAATTTTATGCCTATAAAGTATGATGTTTTTAGATGATCGAGCATTTAAATCAATCATACCTAGTTCACTTCTTAAAGGGAGAAAACATTGTTCGTTGAGCGCCTTGGTGAAGATATCTGCTAATTATTTTTTTGTACTAATAAAGTGCATGGACATATCTTTCTTTTGAACATGGTCATGTAAGAAATGATAGCGAATGTCAATGTGTTTAGTTCTACAATGAAGGACTGAGTTTGGGTCATTGCTAAAGCGCTTTGGTTATAGGGGTTGGATCTAAGAAGATTCCATAGTCTTTAAGTTGTTGCCTCATCCAAAGGATTTGTGCACAACAGCTTACAGCAGCTACATACTCGGCTTCAGCGGTAGAAGTCGCTATGGATTGTTGTTTCTTACTATGCCATGAAACCAATCTATCACCTAGAAATTGACATGTACCACTAGTGCTTTTACGATCTATTTTGCATCCTGCAAAATCTGCATCTGAGTTACCAATTAATTCAAAAAGAGAATACCTTGTATACCAAAAGCCCACATTTTGTGTGCCTTTTAGGTATTTAAGGATTCTCTTGGCAGAAATTAAGTGTGACACTTTGGGATCGGCTTGAAAACGTGCACACATGCATGCCGAAAATATTATACCAGGTCTACTAGCGGTAAGATAAAAAAGTGATCCAATGATACCTCTATATTTAGTGATATCAATCGTCTCCCCACTTTTATCTTTATCTAAATTAGGCATTTGGCTCATTGAAATTTTCGAAGATGATGCATTTTCCATGCCAAATTTTTTAATCATATCTCGAGTCTATTTACTTTGATTAATAAATATGCCATTGGGGAGTTGTTTAACTTGTAATCCTAAGAAGAAAGTTAATTCAACCATCATGCTCATTTCAAATTGATCTTGCATCATTTTCGAAAATTTCTCACACGAACGCTTATTAGTAGATCCGAAAATAATATCATCAACATATATTTGGACTAAGAGAATATCTCTGTCATTGGTAATTTTGAATAACATTGTATCAATGTTGCCTTTTGAAAAGCCTTTACCAATAAGAAAAATAGAGAGAGTGTCATACCATGCCCGAGGTGCTTACTTTAGGCCATAGTTGTTGATGAATCCTGGTGGTTGCTCCACATAGAATTCTTCTTGGATTTTACCATTTAGGAAGGCACTCTACATGTACATTGGATATACTGTGAATTTGTTGAAAGCTGCATATGCTAGAAACATACGAATTGCTTCAAGACGGGCGACAGAAGCATATGTCTCATCAAAATCAGTGCCCTCTTCTTAGAAATATCCTCGAGCAACAAGTCTGGCTTTGTTTCTTATAACAATGACATTCTCATCCATCTTGTTTCTATAAACCCATCTAGTCCCAATAATTCTTTGGTGAGTTGGTCTTGGTACTAGTGTCCAAACCTTACTACGCTCAAACTGATTAAGCTCTTCTTGCATGGCCTCAATCCAACTAGGATCACTTAGCGCTTCATCCACTTTCTTAGGTTCCATTTGAGATAAAAAACTTTCGAGCATGTCCTCATTGATTGTAGCGGCTCTAGTCCTTACATGAGCTCAAATATCTTGAATAATTTGCTCTAGTGGATGATCACGTAGCCATAGTCTATCTGGCTAAAACGGGTTAAGAGGTTGATCAGGCGCTTGATTAATTTCTTGCATAGGCGCTTGACTACCTTCTTGTACAGGCACCTCAAATTCACAGAATCTATTTTGCTCTTGATGATCATTTTCTTCATGATCATTAGCAGTTCTTACAATATTATCCTTAATAACCTCACGAGTAATCTTAAGAGGGGGCACCAAGATCTCATCATCGTCGTCACTTTCATCATCAATAATGATCTTTGACGCTTGATGACACAAATCTTCAACTCCAACATCATTAGCGTTAACCTTACTCGGTTCTTAGTTAGCATCATCAAAAATAACATGAATAGATTACTAAACCCTCGTTTGATCTTATTGAGGATGCAAAAATTCTTTCCATTTTTGGCATAGCTTAGAAAGATTCCCTCATCCACTTTAAGTTCAAATGTCTTTAGGCTTTGGGATCCATTATTATGAATAAAGCATTTTGAATCAAAGACGTGAAAATATGAAACATTTGGCGTACGTCCCTTCCATAGTTCATATGGAGTTTTGTCATGCTGTTTGTTGATCATGCAACGATTCTGAGTGTAACTAGAAGTTTTGATCGCTTCGGTCCAAAACCTAGGAGCAAGCTTGGACTCTGCAAACATCGTCCTAGAGGCTTCCTTGAGCGTTCTGTTCTGGCGCTCAGCAACACCGTTCTGTTAAGGAGTTCTAGGGGTTGAATACTCATGATGCATTCCATTCTCTGCACAAAACTTCTCAACAACCTTGTTAGTAAACTCAGTATTGTGATCGCTCCTTATTCTTACAACATTGAGATTTTTCAATGTTTGAAGTTTCCAAATAAGCGTTGTGAGCTTGTTATATGCTTCATCTTCAAATGAAAGAAATTGCACCCAAGTATATCAGGAGAAATTATCTACTATCACCAAAGTATACTTTTTACCGCTCACATTGATCGTTTGAACGGGTCCAAACAGATCCATGTGAATTAGTTCAAGTGTCCTAGAGGTAGATACAAGGTTTTCCCTTGAAAGATGATTTAACCTGTTTACCCATTTCACAAGCGTCACAAAGGCGATCTTTATGAAATGGTCCTTTAGGTAATCCCTCTACAAGATTTAGCGTTATAAGTTGAGAGATTGTTTTAAAGTTGAGGTGATTCATTTTTCTATGACATAGCCACCCGTTTTAGATTCATTTTTAGCTACAAAGCATATAGGGTGGTTGTCTATTGTTGAACCACAATCTACTATATAAATATTGTTTGTTCTTTTTCCTTTCAATTTAATAGATATAGTCTTAGCGTCATTAATGTAGCAACAGTCACTTGAGAATTTGACTTTAAAGCCTTTAACACAAAATTGACTTATGCTTAAAAGATTATGCTTAAGACCTTCAACATAATATACATCACTTATCATTATGTTTCCCCTATGCATAGTAGCTATACCTTTGGTTTTTCCTTTGGAGTTGTCACCAAATATGACCTGAGGACCATTGGTAGCTCGATAGTTGATCAAGAGATCCTTGGAGCCCGTCATGTGCCTTGATGACCCACTATTGATGTACCAAACAAATGTATCGGCTCTGGCTCTAGGTACCTGCATTCAAAGGGAAGTTTTATTTCTTTTTAGGTACCGATTGCGACTTAGGTCCTTTCACATTAGTAGCGTTAGTCTGAATTAGAACTTTAGGAACCCATGTTTGCTTAGTCTTCATTGCGGGAGGATTAGCCTTTTTAGGTTTCGCCTTGTGTTGTGTGTGCTTCTTGGGTGTATAGTAATATCCTGGATTATAGTAGTAATCATAATCATCATAGTATTGATAGTATGACCTTGATCGTTGTGGATATTGATGCTGGTATTTCCTTAGCGCTGGCTTAGGGTGCACTTTGGGCGCTTGACGCTTAGCATTTTATTCACAGTGGTAAGGTTTCTCCTTAGCCTTTTTAGCGTTTGGATAAACCTTTCTTTGTGAATCATCTATTTTCATCTTTCCTTTGCCTGAGTAAGCTTTGACCATTGTCCTTCGGTTCAATAGGCGTTTGACTTTTTAAACCTTTCTCAAGAAAGAACACACCCTTTCCTTTGTTGTTCGTTGTAACATTTGATTTGTTTCGTTGTTTGCCGAATTTATTACTTCCTAAACCGGTCTTTTCACCAAATAATCTTGTTACCTCGGTCACATTGTCTAGCTTTCTTGACGCTTAAGACAATGATGAGATGAGCTGCTCTAACTTAGCAAGTTTAGTAATTAGCTCAGCTTCTCTCTTGACTATTATATCAAGATCACTTTTCAACTGAATGATTTCAATCTCAAGTGAGTGGTTCTTTTCAATGCATTGTTGCTGAACTTACAACTCTGCCTTGAGCGCCACGTTTTCACCTCTGAGCGCTGAGATGATGTTAAAGTGATTTTGATATAATTTGATGGCATCTTGACAATCTTTATAATATTCTTTTACTTTGTCAAGTAATTCTTCATAAGAGAAAGGATAAGCTAATTCAGTATTTACCTCAGATAGTGAGTCTGAAGACGCTTCATCATCTCCGGCCATGAGACAGATTAGCGCTGAATCATCTACTGGCTCATCATCATCACTACTCTCTTCTGAAAACTCCAAATCTTCAAGAGCGGGTGCTAGTTCTGATTCCGCTAGAAGACTTTGTTGACGAAGTTTGTTTCTGAATTGGTTTTTATCAAAGTAATCCTACCTTGTGGGCTTGGATACATTTGGATAGGGGCAATTTACCTGGTAGTGACCTGGTTTCCTGCAATTATAACAGAGATTAGTTTTCATCCTTTTGTCACTTGTTAACCTTGGAGTTGGTGGTTTTGAGACCACTGGCGCTGAGAGATTTTGCGGAGAAGACGCTTAATATTGATTTGGCACTGAGGGAGAAGAGGTAGGTGATAAGAGGCATTTTTACGTGTTTTTAAGCCCCTTTGCGTTTATGTCTTAGGTTCATTTATCGCTTGATTCTTGCCACATGTGCGTTTAATTCGTGCATTAAGTGATTTCAGGTCTTAAATGGATACAATCAAAGAACGGGATGAAAAATGACGTATAAAACAAGTTTAGGCCAAATTGCTATGCACCCCTACGCCCAGGCGCCGTATCAGCACCACTTTCCACGTTCGAACGCTTTTTCCGTATGTTTAGAGACCGAATTGGATGAAGTTTCCTTCTACAAAGTTGTAGAACTATGTGGTAGCTTCAAATGAGGACTTAAATCATCCAAATCGGAGTTTTGTGGAGAGCGTTATGAAGGAAATACAATTACTGCGCCAGACAGAGGCCAATACTCCCAACATTCTGATTTGGGCGCCCGAGCGCCATAATACCCGCGCCTAGGCGTGGCCACATCCGAGATTTGATTCCTTTCAGCCAAAAGATCATCATTTGATGGGGGAATGGAACATTTAAAGCCAAGAGGTCATCACATGGATGGGGGGGATGTCATAAGTATGTTTCTTACTAGATCTACTTTAGGGAATTATATACTACTCACTTTAAGAGTAGTGGAGGGGACACTAGGGGGGACATACACATGAGGAGCTGATTTGTGGTGGTCTTCTTAAGGATTTTAGGGAGCAATTGACCGAGACATCTTGGGGAGGAGGGAGAGAGAGGCATTTTATCCATCACTTTTCACTCATCATCATTCATCACCATTTTCTTCATCACTTTTGGAGGGGAACAAAGGGAGAGGAGCTAAGGATTGAAGATCAAGAGCAAAGATCCGTCATCAATCAATTGAGGGAGTTTTAATTATTTGCATTTACATGTTTATTTCCATGAGTATGTATATGTTTGTATTAGATTTTCTTAAGGCTTTGATGAGAGGCTAATATTGTAGAACTAAGGCCATGTGAAGGCCAAATTTATGAATCAATATATGTGAAGTTGCTCTTTGTATTAATTCTCCTATTGCTTTGTGTGTTAATGCTATGCTTTTATTCCAATCATGTGTTTGATCACCATATGCTTGCTATCTTGCCTAATCTAGTTGTTCGAGAGAAAATAGATTAGGGTGCAAGAGAATTAACACATCATCCGAAACAAATGAGGGATTGCCCTAGAAATAGGTAAAGATTCCCGGGTGTTGTTAGCCGGATTCGTTCGGGGAAGCTCTAGAACGTTAATGCTTGATTTTTGATTAGATTCTCGGATAGACATATTTAGAGAACCGTCAATTAATCTTAGGATTATTATGTGCCGAGACATCGGGTAATAGTTAATTTAGGAGTTTCCACCAAAGCAATAGGAGTCTAATAATTCGAAGAGTAGCTCATATATATTGACGAGGAGATTCGGTTGTAGCATGTGCCTTAGTCATTTTATCATACGTGAGATTAAATCTATAGTACGTTTCTCTTTGGTTCTTCGTTTGTTTAATCTTTTTTCTTGCACTTTACTTTAAATTGTCTTATCTTTTATCGAAAATCATTAACTAGAATTCAAGTCCTTGTGGTTCGACAACCCGGACTTTTTGTCCACTTATTACTACATACGTCTAGTGCACTTGCTATCATAGCACGTTAGCTTTTAGCGTGTCAAGTTTTTGGCGCCGTTGCCGGGGACTTGTTTATTTTAGTTTTTTTTTATTTTCGTTTACATTTTTAATAATTCTTAGTTTTCGTTCATTTCTTGATTTTCTTTTATTTTCGTGATTAGTCTAATTTTGTTCTTGTATTTAATTGTTAGGTTCTTGAGGTGCATGACCCGCTCCTCAAACAAGCCTCTATTCGAGTTGGAGCCCGAAATTGAACGAGTTCTTAGGACTAGTAGGCGAGCAAGAGAAATGGCCAATAATCTCAACCAAAACCCAAATGGAAATTTCCCGGACATGAACTCACCGGAAACTAGGGAGTGGTTACAAGGTGTTCTACAAGCCATGCAAGCGGTACCTCCTCCACAACTCCCGTCGGTTCGGGGTAGCTTACCACCTAGGGTCCATACCATTCCGGGACCCGTAGTCGTGCCTAATTTCTTCACACCAAACTACCACATTCCGGCTCACATTTTTAATATGGTGCAAGGAGATCCTTTCTATGGAGAACCGCACGAATCACCACACGCTCATTTGGAAACCATAGATGAGGCTCTTGTGACCATTCAATATCACCCACGAGATCTTGATGCGATTCGTCTAAGAGTCTTCCATTTCTCATTGAAGGATAGGGCGACAACATGGTACAAATCCTTACCTCCACAATCTATTACAACATGGAGTGAGTTGGTCGATGCCTTTTTAAATAAATTCTTTCCACCCTCAAAAATGAATGAGCTACGGAGTAATATAAAAGGGTTTAGGCAAAGGAGCAATGAATCTTTAGCCGAGGCTTGGGCTAGATATAAGGGCATGCTCCGTAAATGTTCCGATCATAATTTTGGGTTGAATCAACAAGTACTCCATTTCTATGATGGGGTTAGGTCACGTATTCGGCATAGACTCAACGCGGGTGCGGGAGGAGATCTCCTTGGGTTAGACTGTCAAAGTGTATGGGACAAAGTCGAACAGTTGGCCCGAGAAGACGAGCTTTACCCCGACGATGAAGAGGCCTCATCCTCTAAAAAGGTTGCTTGTATTGAGGAAGTAGTTGAGGAAGTAGTACTCTTGGAACCGGAGGTTGGCAATGTTAATTATGTGGGGAATCAAAATAAACCTCGGGTGAACTTTCATATACCCGAGAATTTTCCAAAAAGGCCCAACCCCGCACAGAACGCACAATCGGGGATCTATCAACCGGGGATGTATCAAGCTCCACGACCACCCTTCAATAACCCACCCCCGAGGCAAGGAAATTTCAATGGACAAGGTCAAGGTCAAGTGCAAATGCGACCTCCCACAATCGATGAGAAACTGGATGCTCACATAAAAAAATCCGATACATCTTTCAACGAACTTCGGAGTATGATAAAGGATATGTGTATGGAGATGAAGGATTTGCGAACACAAGTAGGGCAACTTTCTAATGCGGTTAACGGTAGAGCCCCGGGGACTCTCCCAAGCGACACGGAAAAGAACACGAAGGCCCAATGCAATGCCATAGCCTTGAGAAGTGGCAAACAATTGGAGAATGACACTGCCAGTACATCCGCGCCCGAGCGCCCAGACATGCACGCCCAGGCGCCTGATCTAACCTGTTCTGGACAAAACTCTCTGCATCCCGCGCCCGAGCGCCCCGACCTGCACGCCCAGGCGCCTACAGATACGCGCCTAGGCGCCAATATACGCGCCCAGGCGCCACCCACAAACCTGCCAGATGCAAACTCTCTGCATCCCGCGCCCGAGCGCCCAGAACTGCACGCCCAGGCGCCAACAGATCCGCGCCTAGGCGCCGATATACGCGCCCAGGCGCCGCCCACTGTTTCTGTGGGTTTTCATCCGTCTAATCCAACGCTTTCTCCCCCTATCGAAGTTCGTCTCCCCTTCCCAAATGCTCACAAAAAGAAGAAAAAGGAGATGGATCCGAGCTTTCTCCGAATTTTGGCAATCCTTCGGGAAGTGAGAATTAATATTCCGTTTATTGACGCCATTCTCCAAATGCCGAATTATGTGAAGTTCTTCAAGGACATACTCTCCAACAAGCAGAAGTGGGAAGAGAATGAGACGGTGTGCCTCACGGAAGAATGCTCCGCCGTATTACTCAATAAATTGCCAACTAAGCTCCAAGATCCCGGGAGTCTCACAATTCCATGCACAATTGGATCCCTATCATTCAAGAAGGTGTTATGTGACTCGGGGGCCAGCATCAATCTTCTTCCATACTCACTGTTTAAAAAGCTAGGCCTTGGAAATCCCAAGCCGACCTCAATGAGCCTTCAACTAGCCGACCGATCGATCAAGAGGCCCAAGGGGATAATCGAAGACGTTATTGTCCAAGTCGACAAGTTTTATTTTCCCGTTGATTTCGTAGTACTCGACATGGAAGAAGATGTGGAGGTACCATTAATCCTAGGGAGACCATTCCTAGCCACGGGTAAGGCGGTAATTGACATTGCTAATGGTAAGCTTACCTTGAATGTGGGCGATGACAAAGTTACCTTTGATGTTTACAAAGTCCTTAAACATCCTATTGATCATGACTCGTGTTATCGAATTGATACATTTGACCATTTGATTGTTGAGTATTTACAGGACAATACAATTGAAAATTCTCTCGAACAGAGTCTTATGAAATCCATGCAAGTGGACTCGGAGAAAGATGATCTAGTGGAAAAGGTTCTAAGCTTGGAGTACAAATCTTCCTTTCATTCGGGAGGATTCATCAAAGTTGATAGATCATTGTCAGGATCACATCGCCCATCTATTGAAGAATCCCCCTCTCTCGAACTCAAACCCCTCCCCTCCCACCTTAAATATGTGTACTTGAACGATGACGAAACACTCCCATTGATCATTTCCTCATCTCTTTCAGGATCACAAGAAGAGCAATTAATGACGGTGTTGAGATCTCACAAACGGGCTTTTGGGTGGAAACTTGCGGACATCAAAGGCATTAGTCCAGCGATATGTATGCACAAAATACTTATGGAGGACTCCACCAAGCCTACACGCCAACCCCAAAGGAGATCAAACCCACAAATCCAAGAGGTAGTAAAGAAGGAAGTGATTAAACTGCTCGACTCAGGTATAATCTATCCTATTTCTGATAGTGCGTGGGTGAGCCCTACCCAAGTGGTGCCTAAGAAAGGGGGGATAACGGTAATTGAGAATGCGAATAATGAGCTTATCCCAACTCGTATAATTAGTGGGTGGCGTGTATGTATAGATTACCGTAAGTTGAATGATGCCACACGTAAGGATCATTTCCCCCTCCCCTTTATTGACCAAATGCTTGAACGATTAGCCGGGCATGATTTCTATTGTTTTCTAGATGGTTACTCCGGCTATAATCAAATTGCCATAGATCCTGAGGACCAAGAGAAAACCACTTTCACTTGTCCTTATGGCACATTTGCTTATAGAAGGATGCCATTTGGCTTGTGTAATGCCCCGACCACTTTTCAAAGATGCATGATGGCTATTTTTCATGATATGGTTGAAGATTTCCTTGAAATTTTTATGGATGACTTTTCTGTTTTCGGAACAACTTTTGATATCTGTCTTGCTCATCTAAATGTTGTGCTTAAACGTTGTGAAGAAACCAACCTTGTTTTGAATTGGGAAAAATGCCATTTAATGGTCCGGGAGGGGATTGTACTTGGCCACAAGATCTCTCAAAAAGGGATCGAAGTGGACCAAGCCAAGATTGAGGTCATTGAAAAACTTCCCCCGCCCACATTGGTAAAAGCTGTTAGGAGTTTTCTCGGGCATGCTGGTTTCTATAGGCGATTCATCTTGAATTTCTCTAAAATTGCGAAACCGTTGTCTAATTTGCTTGTTAAAGATGCACCTTTTGATTTCAATTCTTCTTGTATGCAGGCCTTTCTTGATTTGAAGGAACGCTTAGTTTCCGCCTCTATCATGTCATCCCCCGATTGGAGCTTACCATTCGAATTGATGTGTGATGCGAGTGACACCGCGGTTGGAGCGGTCCTTGGCCAAAGGAAGGAAAAGGTATTTCGAACCATTTACTATGCTAGTAAAACTCTTAACGATGCACAATTGAATTATGCCACCACGGAAAAAGAATTACTCGCCATAGTCTTTGCATTCGATAAATTCCACTCTTACCTCGTGCTAAACAAAGTGATAGTTTACACCGATCATTCGGCTTTAAAATATTTGCTTGCCAAGAAAGATGCTAAACCAAGACTCCTTAGGTGGATTTTGTTACTCCAAGAATTTGATTTAGAGATAAAAGACAAGAAAGGCACCGAAAATGTAGTAGCCGACCACCTCTCACGATTAGAGCTAGTGAATGATCCGTTAGATGAGACACCAATTCGTGAGGAATTCCCAGATGAACACCTCCTTGCTATTTCTGAAAAAATTTCACCTTGGTATGCTAACTTTGCCAATTACATTGTTACGGGCCGTCTTCCCCCGGATATCACTTTTCATCAAAAGAAGAAATTTCTATCTGATGTAAAGCAATATCTTTGGGACGAACCCTTTTTATTCAAAGTTTGTGCAGATGGTTTAATTCGACGTTGCATACCCGAAACGGACGTGCATGCTATCCTATCTCATTGTCATAATATGGCGGTAGGTGGCCATTTTGGGCCTTCCAAAACGGTAGCTAAGATCCTCCAATCAGGTTTCTTCTGGCCTACTCTTGTTAAAGATGCACATCATTATGTCAAATCTTGTGATCGCTGTCAACGAATGGGGAACATCTCTAAACATCATGAAACGCCCTTAAATAGCATGTTAGAGTGTGAGTTGTTTGATGTATGGGGTGTGGATTTCATGGGCCCTTTCCCCAGTTCTTGTTCAAATAAATATATCCTTGTTGCGGTAGACTATGTCTCCAAATGGGTGGAAGCCGTGGCCTTGCCTACTAATGATGCTCGGGTTGTCACTCGTTTTCTGAAGAAGCATATTTTTACTCGATTTGGAACTCCCCGAGCCATTATTAGTGACGGGGGCACCCACTTCTGCAACAGGCAGTTTGAACTTTTATTGACCAAGTACGGGGTGAAGCATAAAATTTCGACCCCATACCACCCACAAACTAGTGGCCAAGTGGAGGTCTCGAATAGGGAGATTAAGCGTATTTTAGAAAAAACTGTCAACGCATCAAGGAAGGATTGGTCCCTTAAATTGGATGATGCTCTTTGGGCTTATCGGACCGCCTATAAAACCCCAATTGGCATGTCCCCGTATCGTCTTGTTTTTGGCAAAACATGTCACTTGCCCGTTGAACTCGAGCATCGTGCTTATTGGGCCATTAAATTTCTAAATTTTGACTCTCAAAGTGTAGGTACACAACGTTTGCTACAACTCAACGAGCTCGAAGAATGGCGTCATCTTGCCTATGAGAACGCAAAACTCTATAAGGAGCGGACCAAAATGTGGCATGACAAACATATTCTCCCCCGGGAATTCCACAAGGGAGAGCGGGTGTTGCTATACAACTCTCGACTCCGACTCTTCCCCGGGAAGCTTAAGTCTCGATGGTCGGCCCCATTTTTGATTTCCCAGGTCTATCCATCCGGCGCCGTTGAGCTTACAACAGATAAAGGACATACTTTCTTGGTCAACGCTCAACGTCTAAAACCTTACTTAGGGATGGATGGACCAAGAGACAAAGAGTCCTTCATCCTCGCGGACCCTTCGTGATTCTTCGCTTTCAGTCGAGCTAATGACTCTAAACTAGCGCTTCTTGGGAGGCAACCCATGTTTTCTTTCCGTTTCCTTTTCTTTTTCCCTTATTATTCCGTTTGTTGCTTTATTTCTAACCTTACATCTTTGTTAGTTTGTGTTTTAAGTGTTTTGTCTCTTCCCTTTTGAAACAGGAAATGAAATTCTTTACAAAACTATTCAGAACTGCGCGCCCAAGCGCCGAGAAATCAGGCGCCTAGGCGCCCGATTCTGAAAGGGGCGCCCAGGCGCCGAACAACGCCCGCCTAGGCGCGGGCATTACCACTCAAAAGAATCCAGGTACGCTGTGTCGCGCGCCTAGGCGCCCAAACACACGCGCCTAGGCGCCCGATTCTGAATTAAACACATATGTGGGTCAAAACGGTCAAAATTCTCCCAAAATCTTCACAACTCCTCTCCCACACGATTTCCGGCGACTCTCTCACCATTTCCGGCCATTTCCACCGTATTTCACCGCCACTTTCCATCAACATAATTCGTTGCACAAGAGGCTCTTCTTTCACATCGACTCGGTGCGAAAATTTTGGGGATAAAAGGTGAGTTTTGGCTTTACCCTTCTTCCATTTCCGATTCATAGCCGACGAGTAGGTGCCTTGCGTTATATTTTGAGGATTAATTGGGGCATTGTCCGATTGTAGATTGATTTTTTGTTGTTATTGCATTTGAGGGTTTTTATTGGATTTGTGGGTTGTAATCAAAAATTGGGGGTTGTTGTTGTTGAATTGGATGGTCTATTGTTGCTAAATCCGTGGGTTGTTATCAATTTGTGGGTTGAAATTGAATTTGTGGATTGTTGCTAGAGTGTGGGTTGCTCTCTGATTTTGGTGTGTTGTTGGGCGTTGATTATTGCTGTATTTGGTTGGTTGCATTTGGGTTGATTTGAGTAGTTGAGAAGTTGATAATTGTTGTTGCAAATGACGAGAACTACCAACAGACCGTCAAAGGGTAAGAAAAAAGTGGGTGAGGGTTCCTCTAATGAGCCCGAGACTCCCAATAATACCCGTTTTGAAAACCCCCAAGTCCAAATTATGTGTCAGAGTTTGAGCACCCCCCGCACCCTTATTAAGGAGCACTATTTAACCACCCGGGGACAGCCCTCTGTGCACGAATTGATACAGTTTCATCGCTTACAATTTTTCTGTCAAAAGCCCGAGGCCATTCATCTTCCTTGGGTTCTGGAATTTTTCAGCTCCGGGGTTTATGATGAGATTGAGACACGAGGATGGCTGGGAACTACCCTTTTGGTCCGGGGCAAACATGTCAATTATGAGTTGAGACAGATTAGGGAGAGCATAGGCACCCCGACCCCTCAGACATGCGAGTTCACCACTCTTTACAATGCAGGGCGCCTCCGAGTTAGCCTATCAGATATTTTGCAGGTTATTGGCCGAGAGGGGTGGGAATGGGTACCCGGAGAAGCTCATGTCCCCCGTAGGGCTCTATTACCCGAGGCTGCTTTCTGGCTCGACTTCATCCGATTCAATTTAATGCCGAGTACCAATCGATCAGAGGCAAACAAGGAACGGGCCACCCTCATCTACGCTATTATGTCCAAGAAAGCTGTGGACTTTGCCCGGGTAATCCACAAGTCTTTGACGGACCACTTTAGAAAGTTGAAGAATGAGTTAGGGCCGTTGATTAACAAAGAATTGGCTAAGCAAAAGGGAGAAGGTCCCACTCGGAAGATTCCCATCATTCTCCCGTCACTGATCACAGCTTTATGCAAGGCGGCTAAGGTTCCCACATTTCCTTTGGAGCGTACTGAGCTTCCTGGTTCTTATCTCACCGTGGTAGATGACGACTCCCAGGCTCCTCCACCACCATCTACTTCCAAGAGGCCTCGCCCGTCTTCATCCCGGTCTACTAGCTCCCCACAGTTTCCACCTATGGATGCCGCCGCCATTAGACAATTAAAGGATGAATTAAGGGAGGAGTTGCGAGATGAGATGAGGGTGGTCATGTCCGACACTTGTGCTTATTTTCGTCAGCTTTTTGTAGAGCATGATGTGTTTGTCGGTTGGGGGCCGTTTGATTATTCTGCTCCTCCACCTTACCCGCACCCCCCGCCTCAGCAGCCCGCAGATATGCACGAGTCAGGTGCTCTCATTCCTGAAGGAGGTGATGATGAGGCTCATAATGATGAGGGTAGCCCGTTGATTGATTTGGATGATCTCGGCGGAGAGGATGAGGATTACATTGACCGTTTTGGCACCACCGATTAGGCTTATCTTGTTTTATTTCCATGCATGTTTCTTTTTGTTTTTGGATATCTTTTGTTGGGATGTTGGATATTTTATGTTTTATGTTTGGATGCTTGATGTTTTCTTTCCATGCATGTTTCTCATTTTTTTTTGTTTATCTCGTTTTGTTTTATTCTAGTCTATTCAATGTTTGATGCTCTGTATGACTAGCATTTGTTTACCTATGTAGTGATCGACACAGTGATTGCCATCCGTGGACTTGATTGCCTTAAGTGGACTCGGGTTTGCTTTTCAGCTTCCCTATGGTGATGTGTACTTTGCCCTTTTCTTTTTCAAACATTGGGGACAATGTTCATGATAAGTGTGGGGGGTATACTAGATCCATTATAGTCATGTTGATTCATGTTTTACATATTTCGGTCCAAGTTTGGGGGGGTGCTGTACCTCTACATGTGAAATGTGTGCAATTTTAATTTATTTTTTTTTTGGATAGAATTTCAACCCTTCACTTGAGGCATTGAGTATGGTTAATTTGAATACATGGTATGTTTTCTCTATCAATTTGATTTTTAATGGCTATACACATCGTTCCTTGCTTATGGGATCCTAACTAGACTAGATTAACCTTAAGATGATTCACATATGCACCTAAATCGAAGGTAGAGGAGTTGAGTGGGCAATCATTTTGAAACACTTAAAGGCTTGATCCCGGAAATATCAACTTAGAATTTTCACATGTGTTATGAGTTGAGAACGTTAACTTCGTGTGCTTAATAATAATAAAAAGAGGTTGAAAATTGGTATGACTGAAAAAGTCAGGCTTAATAGATACTGGGGGCGAAGAGCACCATGCCTAGAATACTGTACTATTTTGCTAATTTGAGCTAAGCTCAAGCCAATGCAAGTGTTAAGTAAATAAGGACCTAGTTTGATTTTGTGGCCTTTGACACTCGAGTGATTAAGCCCTTAGGAATGTCTCCACATTTGATACCTTAAAGCCATCTGGTTTAGGAGTTATTGGCCTAAAACTCGTTACACGGGTGTCATAAAAAGCCTAAGAGGATCAAACATTGCACATGGTCTAGCCTTTAATGTTTCGAGTTGAAAGTGCATAAGATAAATCCGAAAGTGGAATGAAGAGATAAATTTTTAAGTGGCTATGAAGTTGTATTCAATTCTCGTACCATGTGAATAATCAAAAGTTGATAAATATGGGGTTAATGTTTGAAAAGTGGTAAGAATGCCACTTGACTATAATACTTGAGATTTATTACACTACACCCTTAGGATGATCTTTTCAATGTTAAGGCGTAACATGAGCAAATGTGTGATGTGTATATATTTGTAATATGAGCTTAAACAGATGAATTCATACCATTGTGCGCTATTAATCATTGTAATTTACGTTGAGTGATCGGGGTTGAAAATCTTTCGATTTTGTGGGTATATCGTCTGCAAACCCTCACGAGACTATAACTCGTCCTTTGAGGTAACTAAAAGGTTCAAAGGCTTGTTGCATTCGCTAAATGCAACCGTTTACTCCACGAAAGTGAGTTAGGTAGTTTTCTTTTTGTTTCTCTCTTTGATTGATGATGTTTCCGTATCTTAAAACTCCTATTGCTCGAGGACGATCAATTGATAAGTGTGGGGGTGTTGATAAGAGGCATTTTTACGTGTTTTTAAGCCCCTTTGCGTTTATGTCTTAGGTTCATTTATCGCTTGATTCTTGCCACATGTGCGTTTAATTCGTGCATTAAGTGATTTCAGGTCTTAAATGGATACAATCAAAGAACGGGATGAAAAATGACGTATAAAACAAGTTTAGGCCAAATTGCTATGCACCCCTACGCCCAGGCGCCGTATCAGCACCACTTTCCACGTTCGAGCGCTTTTTCCGTATGTTTAGAGACCGAATTGGATGAAGTTTCCTTCTACAAAGTTGTAGAACTATGTGTTAGCTTCAAATGAGGACTTGAATCATCCAAATCGGAGTTTTGTGAAGAGAGTTATGAAGGCAATACAATTACTGCGCCAGACAGAGGCCAATACTCCCAACATTCTGATTTGGGCGCCCGAGCGCCATAATTCCCGCGCCTAGGTGTGGCCACATCCGAGATTTGATTCCTTTCAGCCAAAAGATCATCATTTGATGGGGGAATGGAACATTTAAAGCCAAGAGGTCATCACATGTATGGGGGGGATGTCATAAGTATGTTTCTTACTAGATCTACTTTAGGGAATTATATACTACTCACTTTAAGAGTAGTGGAGGGGACACTAGGGGGGACATACACATGAGGAGCTGATTTGTGGTGGTCTTCTTAAGGATTTTAGGGAGCAATTGACCGAGACATCTTGGGGAGGAGGGAGAGAGAGGCATTTTATCCATCACTTTTCACTCATCATCATTCATCACCATTTTCTTCATCACTTTTGGAGGGGAACAAAGGGAGAGGAGCTAAGGATTGAAGATCAAGAGCAAAGATCCATCATCAATCAATTGAGGGAGTTTTAATTATTTGCATTTACATGTTTATTTCCATGAGTATGTATATGTTTGTATTAGATTTTCTTAAGGCTTTGATGAGAGGCTAATATTGTAGAACTAAGGCCATGTGAAGGCCAAATTTATGAATCAATATATGTGAAGTTGCTCTTTGTATTAATTCTCCTATTGCTTTGTGTGTTAATGCTATGCTTTTATTCCAATCATGTGTTTGATCACCATATGCTTGCTATCTTGCCTAATCTAGTTGTTCGAAAGAAAATAGATTAGGGTGCAAGAGAATTAACACATCATCCGAAACAAATGAGGGATTGCCCTAGAAATAGGTAAAGATTCCCGGGTGTTGTTAGCCGGATTCGTTCGGGGAAGCTCTAGAACGTTAATGCTTGATTTTTGATTAGATTCTCGGATAGACATATTTAGAGAACCGTCAATTAATCTTAGGATTATTATGTGCCGAGACATCGGGTAATAGTTAATTTAGGAGTTTCCACCAAAGCAATAGGAGTCTAATAATTCGAAGAGTAGCTCATATATATTGACGAGTAGATTCGGTTGTAGCATGTGCCTTAGTCATTTTATCATACGTGAGATTAAATCTATAGTACGTTTCTCTTTGGTTCTTCGTTTGTTTAATCTTTTTTCTTGCACTTTACTTTAAATTGTCTTATCTTTTATCGAAAATCATTAACTAGAATTCAAGTCCTTGTGGTTCGACAACCCGGACTTTTTGTCCACTTATTACTACATACGTCTAGTGCACTTGCTATCATAGCACGTTAGCTTTTAGCGTGTCAGTAGGATATTGAGGCGATTGATAAGAATTATGTCCTTGATGCTTAGGAGCTTTTCATTTCTTTTCATACTTTAGAAACTTTCTAAACCTATTTAGCAATGCTAATTCCTCTTCATCACTTATATCTGACACATTTCTCTTATTACCCGATTTACCCTTGACTGATGCTATTAGCGCTCCAGACTCTATCACTGGACTGCTTATAACCTCACTTGCTAAATTTAACTCCAATTCAAAAGCCTTGAGTTCTGAAAAAGCATTTTCTGAAGTTACAAGATCCCTGATATTTGATTCTCTCATAGCCGTTGTTTTCATCAAAAATCTACTGGGAAGACTTCTGAAAATCTTAACCACCATTTTTTCGATTTTGCAAATCCGTGCCTAGAGACGTTAACTTAATAACAAGAGCAATAAATCTTATATTCAACTGTTCTAGCGTCTCATTAGACAACATTTTGAAACCATTAAACCTTTCCTTGGCAATCGAAAGCTTGTTTTCTTTGATTTGCGCTGACCAACCACAGATTATAGCCAACTTGTCCCATATTTCCTTAGTCATAGAGCACGACTTGACCTTATTGAATAAGTTATCATTATCACCGATGACTGTATATAGAGCGCTCCGATCAACATTATCCAAATTTGCTCTCCGATGCTCATCTGTAGACAACTCATGCTTCGGCTTTTCAACATAACCGTCGGGGGTCTCTTCTGTGGCTCCGGGCACTCTAGTGATGACTTTAAAGATTTGAATCGGCCCACTTGAAATGATATCACAAATTTCATCATCACAACAACAAAGATAAGTAAATGCTTTGACCTGCCATGAGTCATAATTTGACTCGGTCAACTTAGGTACTTTAGCGAATGCCATAAAAGAAATTTTTAAAGCAACTAAATTTTAATAAAAGGATCTACACAAGCAATTATGCTTAGAAATTTCAAAATTTCAACTTCAACCGCTCTGATAACACTTGTTTGTTTTGAGTACATGATTTAGATGGATCAGGCGCTCAGCACTTATATCAAGGTTAGTACAGCGGAAGATTTGTACAAGTCTTTTAGTATGAATAAATAGGCGCTTAGAAAATATTTAGTTGCACGTGTTTTAAGAGGGTATGCTTTAAGATAAAGTAGGAAGATAATGATGAATAAAGTAATAAAACAATAAGTAATGACGACACGAGAATTGTAAGTTTCACTGGATTTATGTAATCCCAGCTACGTCCTTCTAGTCCTTTCCACACAGGAGAAATTCACTAAAATGAATTACAAAGCTTCACAAAGACAACTACAACACAATAGCAAATGTTGAAGGCTTGATCTCGAGTTCCTTGATCACAAAGATTTCAACTCAGCTAAGATCTGCTTCTAAAAAGCTTCTCTCACACAGAAATATTGCCTTGTCTTCAACAACTTCGTCACACAGATCGAAGTAGTTGATGGATTTTATCACGGGTTGTTTGATTTGAAAGGTTCAAACACTTTTGGAATCTCTCTTTAGAAATGATAGTTCTTCTATGAAGATGTAATAGATATTGGTTTGACTGTAGAGATGTATAAGCTCAAAGCTATTTTGGCTATGGAGGTTTTGAGCTTTTAGGGATAAATATAGATTTCAACACCATAAGGGTATATCAAGCTTTTGATAGTAATTCTCGGTGTTTAGGGTTGAGCTGTGAGGATCTATTTATAGACTTTCTCGGGATTTGTCCATTGGACATAAGTACTTACGTTTTTAACACGAGGCGCGTGACTTAGTCTTTTTTCTGATATCTCCAAAAATTCTACTGCACAGAGTTGGTAGTAGACCTACTTTGAGTTGACAGCTGATGGGAAAGGCTTATCCTTACGTCAATAGTTTTTATCACATTAAATGCTTTTATCAAGCATTTAATGCATTTGAATTTAATTCCCCGTTAGAATTAAATGTCCGTTGAATGTAGCAATTAAGTGCTTATTGACTTCGAATTTAATTCAGGTGAAGACAGGCACTTGTGGCATGCTCACCTAGAATGATTCTTAAACTCTTGTCAGTTGTATAACGAATCTCTTATCTTCAAAGTCTTCAGATGCTGATCTTCGATTTCACTTTGATAGACTCACCTAGAATTCTATCATAGCTCAAGCGCTAAATACTAGTCTAAAACTACAAAGATTAAAAGCCTTATACTGAAAATTACAAATTGATAACTTTAAACGCTTAGGCATATTCTAATAAAGATAAACTTACATAATCTTTGGGGTCTAACATAAAGCCTATCTTGTCATCATCAGAACATTTAACATGAAATTTCCTAACAATATAGATTTTTATTTTCACTAGAACTAGTTGAACTATGATTCATTTCATATTGATTAATGGTATTTGTGGTATACCATTCTACTAATGATGAGAACAAATTCTTAACTCTCTTTTTCTCAGAATCTATATCTACGTGTAAATAGTTGAAACATTCAGAAGACTGTTGGATTAAAAATAAACAACCTTGGACCTTGCATCTGGGATCTAGTATACAACCTAGAAGAGCTATGTTAGGAAGGCTACTATAATATTTAAGTCATTTTACTTCCATCTCCTGTATAATATTTTGTAAATTATCATCTAATCTATGTTTTCTAAACATTTTAAGAATATGAACCATATGACCAAAAATAATGTTAGAAGTTGTATAATAATAATTAGATAATATTTTAGTAGCATTACGAAATACTTCTAATAATGGAGCAATTACATGAATAACATCCCAATCTTCTTCAAATATAAATTGTCGACCATCCTCACCTCTTGGTTATCATTGCAAACCGATGTTATTTTGAATATGGATGTGCATCAGCCAACAATTTGTACGTTGAATTCCATCTAATAGGCATATCAAGATAAATACTATTTTATATTTAATTCACTTGGCTACACAGTTTTTTGAATTGTTGTAATATTCTAGTTGACATGTCAATATGAGTTAGGCAAATTCTAATTTTTTTCTATATGTTTATCTATCTTAGATAAACCATCTTTAATAGATTTTTGTTTTCATAGATTTTTGTTTAAGCGTTTGAAAGTTTGTAATTGTTATTTTGTTCAGGTTTGTAATTTTTATCTTTGTAGATTCTACACTAGGTATTAGATACTAAATCGCTAATAAAATTCTAGGTGAGTCTATTAGAGAAGAAGTTGAAGATCAGTGTCAGAAGTCAACCAAAGATGAAGATTTGTTTCTTAGCATTCCTCAATCGCTAAAGGACCTCTTTTCAGGATTTATGGATCAAGCGCTCAAAGCACTTAAGCGACCGATGTCAGATTCATCTGAAATAAATCCTCAAGTCATGAAGGACTTAAATGCAATCATTCAACGGACATTTATTTCCAACAGGAAATAAATTCAAATGCATTAAATGCCTGATAACAGCATTAAATGTGATAAGCCACTGTGACTTGTGGGCAAGCCACCTTTTTGACTAGACTGTCAGAACTTCAGAGTTTATAGCTTCTCCCATCCAATTGGTGCCAACAAATTTTTTTCAGAAATGTCAGGTTTTAAGTAGAATCACGCGCTGCGTGAGAGGCACTCTCCTACATGTGTCCAACGGACAGATCCCAAGAATTGCCTATAAATACCTTACCTTCAGCAAACCCTAAAAGTGTGGTACATAATATTACAAGAGAAATTTACGTACATGCACAAGAAAAAGCTTAGAAATTCCATAGCTAAAATTCCTTTAAGCTTTTCATCTACATTCCAGACAGTCACAAATATCTCAAACCTCTTCGAAAAAAGAAACCTAAATTCCTATTGAGATATTCCAAGTTGTTTGAACTTCCCAAAAACAAACAAAACCTTGTGACAAACCTTCAACCTTTCATCTGAGTGAGAAAGTTTGTAGAAGACGATCTTCATTGGTGCTGAAATCTATGTGATCAAGGTGCCCAAGATCTTTTTCATCCTTTACTATCTTGAAGAAGATTCTGTGTGATTCTTTGATAATCATCCTAGTAAATTCCTCCAACTGAAAAAAGGAGAAGAAGGACGTAACTGGGATTACATCACCCAGTGAAACTTATATATCTTGTGTCATTTATACTTTACTGTCTTATTTTCATATTACATCATTCTTTCGGAAAAAGACAAGTAAAGTTGCAAAGCGATTAATTAACCAATCGAACGCTAAAAATCATTTCTGCTGTGCTAACCCTAATTAAGCGATCTAAGCGTTACCCTACTTTGGTAAATTGCTAAAATGACTAAGTCTAAGTTATCTTTACCATAGCGTTCAAATCTTTAAAAGTGATATGAATTTTTTGAAGTCGAAAAAGACTTCAGGGTCTATTTAACCCCCCCCCCTTCTAGACCATTTTGTATGCCACTTGGGACCACCAAGTGGTATCAGAGCGGTTGAATTAGAAACCTAGGTGTTTCCGAGCGTAACTGCTTGTTCAGATCCATATTTTTAAAACTTAGTCGCTTTAAAGTTACTCTTAAAAAACATCTCATTATGGCTTTTAACAAAATGCCTAAGTTGGTAGAATCAAACTATGATTCTTGGAAACTTAGAGCATTTGCTTATTTATGCTCTTGCAATAATGAAATGTGTGATGTGATTACAAATGACCCCATTCAGATTATGAAAATTGTAACTCGAGCCCTTGGAGCAACCGAGGTCACTCGAGAAACCTAAGTTAGAATGGACGCCTGATGATCGGAAAAGAGCAAATCTAGATAATGTTGGACGAAGTGCATGTTACTCAGCGTTAGGAGACAATGATGCATTGTTCAACAAGATCAAGCAATGTAAGACTTCCAAAGAAATATGGGATAAGTTGGCTATAGTGTGTGAAGGATCGGCACAAATGAAGGAGAATAAGCTCTCCATAGCCATGCCAAGATTCGAGCATTTCAAAATGCAGCCGAATGAGACGCTAGAACAATTGGACGCAAGATTTACTTTGCTCATTACCGAGTAAGCGTCCCTAGATAAGGAATTAACCAACAAGGAAATGGTCAATAAGATTTTTAGAAGTCTTCCAAGTAAATACTTGATTAAGACTGTTGCTATAAGAGAATCACAGACCTTGGAGAATCTTACTCCAGAACATGTGTTTTAAGAGTTAAAGGCATTTGAATTCGAATTGGGTGAAGTTAGCGACACATCGACTTCAGCGACTGAATTAAGAGCTTTATTGGTAAGTGAAGTGAAGCGGTTAGTGAAGTGAAATCAACGGAATCAAATGAAGAAAAGGAAATGGCTTTATTGGTCAAGAAATTCAAAAAAATTCTAAGATATGAAAAGAGAAATCCTATTGGACAAACTTCATTTCAAACTCCTCCCCCAACACCAGCGCCTCAGTATCAAGCGCTAGTATATTCTACACCTCAATCTTCAGTGCTAGTTCCTTACCAAGCGCCTACAACTCCTACTCAAAATCTCTCAGCGCCAGTTGGATCAAAGCGATTATCCACTGAACAGAAAATGAAAACTAATTTATGTTATAATTGCAGGAAACCAGAGCACTACCAGGTAAATTGCCCTTATCCAAATGTTTCTAAGCCCACAAGGTAAGACTATGCGGATAGAAACCAATTCAGGAGCAACCTTCGCCAACAAGGTTTGCTAGCGGAATCTGAACCATTCTCCGCACCTGAAGAGGATTTGGAATCATCAGATGAAAGCAGTGATGATGAGCCTACAAGCGACTCAGCATTGATTTGTCTCATGGCAAGAGATGATGAAGCGTCTGACGAATCACTACCAGAGGTAACCAATGAATTATCTCATCCTCTTTCTTATGATGAATTACTTGACAAAGTTAATGAAAATTATAAAGATTGTCTAGAGGCCGCCAAAATATATCAAAACTATCTCGCTATTATCTCATCACTCATAAGAGATAAAGTAATGCTCAAAGCAGAGTTGAATGTTCAGCAATAATGCATTGAGAAGAACCAATCACTTGAGAGTGGGATTATTCAATTAAAAAGCGATCTTGATATAATAGTCAAGAGAGAAGCTGATCTGATCGCTAGACTTGCCAAATCAGAGCAGCTCTCATCATTATCAAAAGCTTCAAGAAAGCTAGATAATGTGACTGAGGTAACAAGATTATATGGTGAAAAGACCGGTTTAGGATACAATAAATTCGGTAAACAACCTAATAAATCTAATGTTACGGCGAACAACAAAGGAAAGGGTTTGTTGAGAAAAGTTCACAAAGCCGAACGCTAAATGAACCTAGAGACAATGATACGAGGCTAAATGAGAAAGCCAAAGCTGACTCAGGCAAGGGTAAGGCTAAAGCAAATGATTCACAAAGAAAGGTTCATCCAAACGCTCAAAAGGCTAAGGATAAACCTAACCACTGTGAATCAAGCGCTAAGCGTCCAGTACCAAAAATGCAACCCAAGCCAGCGCCAAGGAAATATCAGTGTCAATATCCAAGACAGTCAAGATCATATTATCGATACCATGATGATTACGATTATGACTACTATTATAATCAAGGATATTATTACACACCCAAAAAGCACACACAACATGATGTGAAACCTAAGAAGGCCAGTATTCCTACAATGAAGACACAAATATGGGTTCCTAAAGTTCTAATTCAAACCAAAGTTACTAACAGAGAAGGACCCAATGCTACATGGGTACCTAAGAAGAATTAGAATTATCCTTTAAATGCAGGTACCTAGAGCCAACACCGATACTTCAGTTTGGTACATTGATAGTGGATCGTCAAGACACATGACTGGATCATAAAATCTTCTAGTCAACTATCGAGCTACCAATGGTCCTCAAGTTATATTCGGTGATAACTCCAAAGGTAAAACCAAAGGTATAGGTATCATGCATAGAGGGAACATCATGATTAGTGATGTATATTATGTTGAGGGTCTTAAGCATAATTTGTTAAGTATTAGTGAAGTAAAATTTTCAAGCGACTTTTGCTATGTCAACGACGCTAAGACTAAGTCTACTAAAATAAGAGGAAAAAGAACAAACAATGTGTATTTAATAGATTGGGATTCTGCATTTGACAACAACCCCACATGCTTTGTTGCTAAAAGTCAAAATGAATTGAGTTGGTTATCGCATCGAAAAATGAATCACCTCAACTTTAAGGCAATCTCTAAGTTAATATCACTAAATCTAGTAGAGGGATTACCTAAGGGTTCCTTTCAAAAGAATCGCTTATGTGATGCATGCCAAATGGGTAAGCAAGTTAAATCATCTTTTAAGAAGAAACCATGCCTATCTACTTCTAGAGTTCTTGAACTATTGCATCTAGATTTGTTTGGCCCCATTCAAATCATGAGTGTTAGTGGTAAAAAGTACTCGCTAGTAATAGTTGTGATTTCTCTCGATAGACATGGATAGAATTTCTAGCGACCAAAGATAAGACTAGTGTTGGTCCCAAGTGGTATACGAAAGGGTCTAGAAGGGGGGGGGGTTGAATAGACCCTGAAATCTTTTTCGACTTCTAAAAAATTCGTATCACTTTGAGGTATTTGAACGCTCGGAAAGCTTTAAGCGCTGGATGTGGCGCTTGAGAAACGTTAACTTAGACTCGGTGATTTCAACGCTTACCAAAGTAGGGTAGAGTTTAGTCACTAAATCAGGGTTAGCACAGCGGAAGTATTTTATAGCTTAGCGTTCGGTTTGTTAATCGAAAGTAGTCGCTTAGTTGTTTTAAAACTTTATCAGAATGTATGCAATATGAATAGTAAAGCAGTAAAACAATGAATGCTTAAAGAGGTAAATGACACAAGATATTTGTAAGGTTCACTGGGTGATGTAATCCCAGCTATGTCCTTCTTCTCCTTTTATCAGGGAGGTTTTCCACTATGATGATTATCGAAGAGTCACACAGAGACTTCTACAAGATAGAGGGAGATTGGATATGATCTTGGAACTCCTTGGTCACACAGATTTCAGCTCCACTAAAGACCTTCTATCCCCTTGCTTCTTTCACTCAGAAATGGTGCAAGTTACTCTTGATCTCGGAACTCCTTGGTCACACAGATTTCAGCTCCAATAGAGATCAACTTCAACAAGCTTCTTTTACACAAAAATATTGCTTGTAAGTCAACCAGCTTTCTCACTCAGATGAAAGGTGTTGATGGTTTTGGTCACGGGTTTGTTTGTTTTTTTGGAAAGTTCAAACAACTTGGAGATATCTCAATGGTAGTGTAGGTTCTTCTTAAAAAGAGATTTGAGATATGGGTGACTGTCTAGAAATGTATTTGAGAAAGCTTAAAAAGATTTCGGCTCTGGAGTGTATAAGCTCTTTTTAAAATAATTCAGCAACGTTTTGGACCTTTTTATTTTTACGTCCAGATGTTTTTCTATCTCTATCCTTTTTTTGTCCCTTTTGCTGAAAAGGTTATTTATAGATTGTTATGAGATTTTGTCCGTTAGACATGGTTGGAGTCTCGTTTCCCTAAACATTCCATGAATTCTGACAATCCTAACTTTGGGAATATTTAATTGGTTAGGCATGGTCTTGGTTTCATAAATCTGACAGTCTAGGTCAAAGATATGGTTTGCCCATAAGTTGTTGTGCTTATATTTTAATAGCACTTATCCGACTTTTGATGCATCTTGTTTTATTTCCGTTTGGGAATAATTTTCGTTGATTCATGCATCTTTGATAACTTGGGTTTGAATCTTCAGGTTACGCTTAGAGAACTAAGCGTTTGAGCCTTTGGAGTTTTAGGCTTCTTGAAAGTAGTCTTCTTTGTTAATCAGACGCTTGAAGAGGTCACAATCTTTGCCCGATCCTTTAGACGCTTGTCCTTTCACTTTATCTTTGATAGACTCACTCAGAATTCTATCATTGACTTAGTGTTAAGTACTTGGTCTAAGGTCCATATCAAATCTTTGAGCGCTGAGTTCGTAACCCGGGATAGTCGTTTAGCGTTTGATGGACGCTTGAGACTAATCTTTATCTTTACTGTTTCTTCAGACGCTTGATCTTCAACTTCATCACTTGGTAGACTCACGCAGAATTCTTCTAGTGATTTAGTATCACATTCTTAGTCTAAACTCTATAAAAAATACAAGTCTACTGAAAAAACACGAGCTTTCAGGCGCTTACATATTTGTTCTATGAAAGCTTTTATACTTTACATTTCTTGGGGTCTAACATGAAGTCTTATTTGTCATCATCAAAACATCTAACATGAAATTCCTAACAATTTCCCCCTTTTTGATGATGGCAATACCTATTTAGTTCAAGCGTTAGATACCTAAAGTATGAGTTAGCGTAGGTTAGTAAGTTAGTTTGAGCTTCAACGAGATGTTTCAGCTGTAAAATGCATTTTATATATATCTTTCATAGTACAAGCATTTTACAACTGAAGTGAAAGAATCATAAGTAAACAAAATCAAGATCGTGATTTGATCTTATATCTCTTAGTCATTTCAGCACGGATTGCTTCAGTTATCTGATCTTCTAGCGTCATCATCGCTGCATGATCTTTACTGATTATATGTTTGTTTTCTTTTACTTGTCGTGCCTTGAAGGTAATGAGCTGCTTATCCCATTCCTTTGGACTGATGCCTATGTATCGTAAGCAAATTCTAAAGGTTTGGTCAAAGTCAGACATTTTTCGCTCTAAGGCGAAGACTGCTGGATCAGATGGTTCTGGAATTGACGCTCTGAGAAGAGGAATATCAAATTGTTCAAGCAGTGCTCTTGAAGGTAATGGAAGATTTGGATAGAGCACTCTTGGGGTTTCCTTTTTATTGGACGCTCCCACCGAGGTAGGTACCCAAGAAGGATAGGGATACCTTGGCTCTGTACTTAGTGTGAGGGAAGTATCAATATGTTGACGCTTGGATGGTGGAGAAGGATCTTTTTGATCTTTAGATGTTGAAGATTTCCTCTTTTCTCCCTTCTTTTCCCCCTTATTGCCATCATCAGTCTGTATGAAATGCTGAGTAAGAAGACTGACTTGAGTAGCAATCTGAGCGACAGAGGCTTCAAAAGTGGTCAGACGCTGGTCGAAGTGTTCTTTCATGACCAGTAGTTGAGCGTGATTGGCGTCTGAAAGAGAGGTCTCAAGAGCCGTGAAACGGTGGTTTAGATCATTTGTTAAAGCCACATGACTTGCCTGAGTAGCTGTAGATAGTTGCTGTATTTGAGTGAGGCATTCAGTCATGGACGTTTGAGCGTCGGGACCCGCAGTGCTAACGTGAGGCTTAAAGCGGGATGTGTGTTTGAGAGATTCAATAGGTACTTGATAATTAGGATCAAATACTGTTCCTCGAAGCGCTGGGGCACTATTGGACTCGGTGGATGCAGTAGAGTCGGATTCAGTTGGACTGGGGGAATTAGGCGCTTGAGGTAATTCTAATAAGCGCTCAGGAGCAGGTAACGTGTCAGCTGGTGCTGCAGTAAATTCTGATTCTATGCGGCTAAAGTCCATAAACCGAAAGTCCAAGCTGGCAAACGGCTCATCTGCATATGGATACGTAGCAGTCTGTAGAAGTTCATTCAAATGTAGAGTGGGGAGATAAGTACCTTGAATGAACGTTCTGATAGGACTATCCAGGGCCCTGATATACATTGGCCCGAGGATATCCAGAAAATGAGTGGGAAAGATTTTGGAGGGTGCTTGGCAGATGGAGAATAAGGCATCTGGGCAATAGTGTTGTGAGAAGCCAATTAGCCGATCTGTTGGGAGAGTCTTCGGTTTCCGAGAGTCGGGAACTGACACGCTAAAAGCTAACGTGCTATGATAGCAAGTGCACTAGACGTGTGTAGTAATAAGTGGACAAAAAGTCCGGGTTGTCGAACCACAAGGACTTGAATTCTAGTTCATGATTTTCGATAAAAGATAAGACAATTAAAGTAAAGTGCAAGAAAAAGATTAAGCAATTAACGAACCAAAGAGAAACGTACTATAGATTTAATCTCACGTATGATAAAATAACTAAGGCACATGCTACAACCGAATCTACTCGTCAATATATATGAGCTACTCTTCGAATTATTAGACTCCTATTGCTTTGGTGGAAACTCCTAAATTAACTATTACCCGATATCTCGGCACATAATAATCCTATGATTAATTGACGGTTCTCTAAATATGTCTATCCGAGAATCTAATCAAAAATCACGCATTAACGTTCTAGAGCTTCCCCGAACGAATCCGGCTAACAACACCCGGGAATCTTTACCTATTTCTAGGGCAATCCCTCATTTGTTTCGGATGATGTGTTAATTCTCTTGCACCCTAATCTATTTTCTCTCGAACAACTAGATTAGGCAAGATAGCAAGCATATGGTGATCAAATACATGATTGGAATAAAAGCATAGAATTAACACACAAAGCAATAGGAGAATTAATACAAAGAGCAACTTCACATATATTGATTCATAAATTTGGCCTTCACATGGCCTTAGTTCTACAATATTAGCCTCTCATCAAAGCCTTAAGAAAATCTAATACAAACATATACATACTCATGGAAATAAACATGTAAATGCAAATAATTAAAACTCCCTCAATTGATTGATGATGGATCTTTGCTCTTGATCTTCAATCCTTAGCTCCTCTCTCTTTGTTCCCCTCCAAAAGTGATGAAGAAAAATGGTGATGAATGATGATGAGTGAAAAGTGATGGACAAAATGACTCTCTCTCCCTCTACTCTAGATGTGATCGGTCCAATTGTGCTGAAAATATCCTTAAGAAGACCACCACAAATCAGCTCCTCATGTGTATGTCCCCCCTAGTGTGTCCTCCACTACTCTTAAAGTGAGTAGTATAAAATTCCCAAAAGTAGATCTAGTAAGAAACATACTTATGACCTCCCTCCCATGCATGTGATGACCTCTTGGCTTTAAATGTTCCATTCCCCCATCAAATGATGATCTTTTGGCTGAAAGGAATCAAATCTCGGATGTGGCCACGCCTAGGCGCGGGAATTATGGCGCTCGGGCGCCCAAATCAGAATGTTGGGAGTATTTGCCTCTATCTGGCGCAGTAATTGTATTTCCTTCATAACTCTCTCCACAAAACTCCGATTTGGATGATTCAAGTCCTCATTTGAAGCTAACACATAGTTCTACAACTTTGTAGAAGGAAACTTCATCCAATTCAGAGTCTAAAAATAAGAAAATATCGCTCGAACGTGGAAACTGGTGCAGATATGGCGCCCAGGCGTGGACAGAACGGCGCCTAGGCGCGGAAAGCAGAAGCAAATTGGCCTGAACTTGTTTTATACGTCGTTTTTCATCCCGTTCTTCGATTGTATCCATTTAAAACCTGAAATCACTTAATGCACGAATTAAACGCACATGTAGCAAGAATTAAGCGATAAATGAACCTAAAACATAAACGCAAAGGGGCTTAAAAACACGTAAAAATGCCTCTTATCAACACCCCCACACTTATCAATTGCTCGTCCTCGAGCAATAAGAGTTCTAAGATAAGGAAATATCATCAATCAAAGAGAGAAACAAAAAGAAAACTACCTAACTCACTTTCGTGGAGTAAACGGTTGCATTTAGCGAATGCAACAAGCCTTTGAACCTTTTAGTTACCTCAAAGGACGAGTTATAGTCTCGTGAGGGTTTGCAGACGATATACCCACAAAATCGAAAGATTTTCAACCCCGATCACTCAACGTAAATTACAATGATTAATAGCACACAATGGTATGAATTCATCTGTTTAAGCTCATATTACAAATATATACACATCACACATTTGCTCATGTTACGCCTTAACATTGAAAAGATCATCCTAAGGGTGTAGTGTAATAAATCTCAAGTATTATAGTCAAGTGGCATTCTTACCACTTTTCAAACATTAACCCCATATTTATCAACTTTTGATTATTCACATGGTACGAGAATTGAATACAACTTCATAGCCACTTAAAAATTTATCACTTCATTCCACTTTCGGATTTATCTTATGCACTTTCAACTCGAAACATTAGAGGTTAGACCATGTGCAATGTTTGATCCTCTTAGGCTTTCTATGACACCCGTGTAACGAGTTTTAGGCCAATAACTCCTAAACCAGATGGCTTTAGGGTATCAAATGTGGAGACATTCCTAAGGGCTTAATTACTCGAGTGTCAAAGGCCACAAAATCAAACTAGGTCCTTATTCACTTAACACTTGCATTGGCTTGAGCTTAGCTCAAATTAGCAAAATAGTACAGTATTCTAGGCATGGTGCTCTTCGCCCCCAGTATCTATTAAGCCTGACTTTTTCAGTCATACCAATGTTCAACCTCTTTTTATTATTATTAAGCACACGAAGTTAACGTTCTCAACTCATAACACATGTGAAAATTCTAAGTTGATATTTCCGGGATCAAGCCTTTAAGTGTTTCAAAATGATTGCCCACTCAACTCCTCTACCTTCGATTTAGGTGCATATGTGAATCATCTTAAGGTTAATCTAGTCTAGTTAGGATCCCATAAGCAAGGAACGATGTGTATAGCCATTAAAAACCAAATTGATAGAGAAAACATACCATGTATTCAAATTAACCATACTCAATGCCTCAAGTGAAGGGTTGAAATTCTATCCAAAAAAAATAAATTAAAATTGCACACATTTCACATGTAGAGATACAGCACCCCCCAAACTTGGACCGAAATATGTAAAACATGAATCAACATGACTATAATGGATCTAGTATACCCCCCACACTTATCATGAACATTGTCCCCAATGTTTGAAAAAGAAAAGGGCAAAGTACACGTCACCATAGGGAAGCTGAAAAGCAAACCCGAGTCCACTTAAGGCAATCAAGTCCACGGATGGCAATCACTGTGTCGATCACTACATAGGTAAACAAATGCTAGCCATACAGAGCATCAAACATTGGATAGAATAGAATAAAACAAAACGAGATAAACAAAAAAAAATGAGAAACATGCATGGAAGGAAAACATCAAGCATCCAAACATAAAACATAAAATATCCAACATCCCAATCAAAAGATATCCAAAAATAAAAAGAAACATGCATGGAAATAAAACAAGATAAGCCTAATCGGTGGTGCCAAAACGGTCAATGTAATCCTCATCCTCGCCGCCGAGATCATCCAAATCAATCAACGGGCTACCCTCATCATTATGAGCCTCATCATCACCTCCGTCAGGAACGAGAGCACCTGACTCGTGCATATCTGCGGGCTGCTGAGGCGGGGGGTGCAGGTAAGGTGGAGGAGCAGAATAATCAAACGGCCCCCAACCGACAAACGCATCATGCTCTACAAAAAGCTGACGGAAAGAAGCACAAGTGTCGGACATGACCACCCTCATCTCATCTCGCAACTCCTCCCTCAATTCATCCTTTAATTGTCTAATGGCGGCGGCATCCATAGGTGGAAACTGTGGAGAGCTAGTAGACTGGGATGAAGACGGGCGAGGCCTCTTTGAAGTAGCTGATGGTGGAGGAGCCTGGGAGTCGTCATCTACCACGGTGAGATAAGAGCCAGGAAGCTCAGTACGCTCCAAAGGAAATGTGGGAACCTTAGCCGCCTTGCATAAAGCTGTGATCAGTGACGGGAGAATGATGGGAATCTTCCGAGTGGGACCTTCTCCTTTTTGCTTAGCCAATTCTTTGTTAATCAATGGCCCTAACTCATTCTTCAACTTCCTAAAGTGGTCCGTCAAAGACTTGTGGATTACCCGGGCAAAGTCCACAGCTTTCTTGGACATAATAGCGTAGATGAGGGTGGCCCGTTCCTTGTTTGCCTCTGATCGATTGGTACTCGGCATTAAATTGAATCGGATGAAGTCGAGCCAGAAAGCAGCCTCGGGTAATAGAGCCCTACGGGGGACATGAGCTTCTACGGGTACCCATTCCCACCCCTCTCGGCCAATAACCTGCAAAATATCCGACAGGCTAACTCGGAGGCGCCCTGCATTGTAAAGAGTGGTGAACTCGCATGTCTGAGGGGTCGGGGTGCCTATGCTCTCCCTAATCTGTCTCAACTCATAATTGACATGTTTGCCCCGGACCAAAAGGGTAGTCCCCAGCCATCCTCGTGTCTCAATCTCATCATAAACCCCGGAGCTGAAGAATTCCAGAACCCAAGGAAGATGAATGGCCTCGGGCTTTTGACAGAAAAACTGTAAGCGATGAAATTGTATCAATTCGTGCACAGAGGGCTGTCCCCGGGTGGTTAAATAGTGCTCCTTAATAAGGGTGCGGGGGGTGCTCAAACTCTGACACATAATTTGGACTTGGGGGTTTTCAAAACGGGTATTATCGGGAGTCTCGGGCTCATTAGAGGAACCCTCACCCATTTTTTTCTTACCCTTGGACGGTCTGTTGGTAGTTCTCGTCATTTGCAACAACAATTATCAACTTCTTAACTACTCAAATCAACCCAAATGCAACCAACCAAATACAACAATCTTCACCGCCCAACAACACACCAAAATCAGAGCAACCCACACTTGGCAACAATCCACAAATTCAATTTCAACCCACAAATTGATAACAACCCACGGATTTAGCAACAATAGATCATCCAATTCAACAACATCAACCCCCAATTTTTGATTACAACCCACAAATCCAATAAAAGCCCTCAAATGCAATGACGTAAAAAAAATCAATCTACAATCGGACAATGCCCCAATTAATCCTCAAAATAGTGCAAGGCACCTACTCGTCGGCTATGAATCGAAAATGGAAGAAGGGTAAAGCCAAAACTCACCTTTTATCCCCAAAATGTTCTCACCGAGTCGATGTGAAAGAAGAGCCTCTTGTGCGACGAATTATGTTGATGGAAAGTGGCGGTGAAATACGGTGGAAATGGCCGGAAATGGTGATAGAGTCGCCGGAAATCGCGTGGGAGAGGAGATGTGAAGATTTTGGGAGAATTTTGACCGTTTTGACCCACATATTAGCTTAAATCAGAATCGGGCGCCTAGGCGCGCGTGTTTGGGCGCCTAGGCGCGCGACACAGCTTACCTGGATTCTTTTGGGTGGTAATGCCCGCGCCTAGGCGGGCGTTGTTCGGCGCTTGGGCGCCCCTTTCAGAATCGGGCGCCTAGGCGCCTGATTTCTCGGCGCTTGGACGCCCCTTTCAGAATCGGGCGCCTAGGCGCCTGATTTCTCGGCGCTTGGGCGCGCAGTTCTGAATAGTTTTGTAACGAATTTCATTTCCTGTTTCAAAAGGGAAGAGACAAAACACTTAAAACACAAACTAACAAAGATGTAAGGTTAGAAAATAAAGCAACAAACGGAATAATATGGAAAAAAGAAAAGGAAACGGAAAGAAAACATGGGTTGCCTCCCAAGAAGCGCTAGTTTAGAGTCATTAGCTCGACTGAAAGCGAAGAATCACGAAGGGTCCGCGAGGATGAAGGACTCTTTGTCTCTTGGTCCATCCATCCCTAAGTAAGGTTTTAGACGTTGAGCGTTGACCAAGAAAGTATGTCCTTTATCTGTTGTAAGCTCGACGGCGCCGGATGGATAGACCTGGGAAATCAAAAATGGTCCCGACCATCGAGACTTAAGCTTCCCGGGGAAGAGTCGGAGTCGAGAGTTGTATAGAAACACCCGCTCTCCCTTGTGGAATTCCCGGGGGAGAATATGTTTGTCATGCCACATTTTGGTCCGCTCCTTATAGAGTTTTGCGTTCTCATAGGCAAGATGACGCCATTCTTCGAGCTACTTGAGTTGTAGCAAACGTTGTGTACCTACACTTTGAGAGTCAAAATTTAGAAACTTAATGGCCCAATAAGCACGATGCTCGAGTTCAACGGGCAAGTGACATGTTTTACCAAAAACAAGACGATACGGGGACATGCCAATTGGGGTTTTATAGGCGGTCCGATAAGCCCAAAGAGCATCATCCAATTTAAGGGACCAATCCTTTCTTGATGCATTGACAGTTTTTTCTAGAATACGCTTAATCTCCCTATTCGAGACCTCCACTTGGCCACTAGTTTGTGGGTGGTATGGGGTCGAAATTTTATGCTTCACCCCGTACTTGGTCAATAAAAGTTCAAACTGCCTGTTGCAGAAGTGGGTGCCCCCGTCACTAATGATGGCTCGGGGAGTTCCAAATCGAGTAAAAATATGTTTTTTCAGAAAACGAGTGACAACCCGAGCATCATTAGTAGGCAAGGCCACGGCTTCCACCCATTTGGAGACATAGTCTACCGCAACAAGGATATATTTATTTGAACAAGAACTGGGGAAAGGGCCCATGAAATCCACACCCCATACATCAAACAACTCACACTCTAACATGCTATTTAAGGGCGTTTCATGATGTTTAGAGATGTTCCCCATTCGTTGACAGCGATCACAAGATTTGACATAATGATGTGCATCTTTAACAAGAGTAGGCCAGAAGAAACCTGATTGGAGGATCTTAGTTACCGTTTTGGAAGGCCCAAAATGGCCACCTACCGCCATATCATGACAATGAGATAGGATAGCATGCACGTCCGTTTCGGGTATGCAACGTCGAATTAAACCATCTGCATAAACTTTGAATAAAAAGGGTTCGTCCCAAAGATATTGCTTTACATCAGATAGAAATTTCTTCTTTTGATGAAAAGTGATATCCGGGGGGAGACGGCCCGTAACAATGTAATTGGCAAAGTTAGCATACCAAGGTGAAATTTTTTCAGAAATAGCAAGGAGGTGTTCATCTGGGAATTCCTCACGAATTGGTGTCTCATCTAACGGATCATTCACTAGCTCTAATCGTGAGAGGAGGTCGGCTACTACATTTTCGGTGCCTTTCTTGTCTTTTATCGCTAAATTAAATTCTTGGAGTAACAAAATCCACCTAAGGAGTCTTGGTTTAGCATCTTTCTTGGCAAGCAAATATTTTAAAGCCGAATGATCGGTGTAAACTATCACTTTGTTTAGCACGAGGTAAGAGTGGAATTTATCGAATGCAAAGACTATGGCGAGTAATTTTTTTTCCGTGGTGGCATAATTCAATTGTGCATCGTTAAGAGTCTTACTAGCATAGTAAATGGTTCGAAATACCTTTTCCTTCCTTTGGCCAAGGACCGCTCCAACCGCGGTGTCACTCGCATCACACATCAATTCAAATGGTAAGCTCCAATCGGGGGATGACATGATAGGGGCGGAAACTAAGCGTTCCTTCAAATCAAGAAAGGCCTGCATACAAGAAGAATTGAAATCAAAAGGTGCATCTTTAACAAGCAAATTAGACAACGGTTTCGCAATTTTAGAGAAATTCAAGATGAATCGCCTATAGAAACCAGCATGCCCGAGGAAACTCCTAACAGCTTTTACCGATGTGGGCGGGGGAAGTTTTTCAATGACCTCAATCTTGGCTTGGTCCACTTCGATCCCTTTTTGAGAGATCTTGTGTCCAAGTACAATCCCCTCCCGGACCATTAAATGGCATTTTTCCCAATTCAAAACAAGGTTGGTTTCTTCACAACGTTTAAGCACAACATTTAGATGAGCAAGACAAATATCAAAAGTTGTTCCGAAAACAGAAAAGTCATCCATAAAAATTTCAAGGAAATCTTCAACCATATCATGAAAAATAGCCATCATGAATCTTTGAAAAGTGGCCGGGGCATTACACAAGCCAAATGGCATCCTTCTATAAGCAAATGTGCCATAAGGACAAGTGAAAGTGGTTTTCTCTTGGTCCTCAGGATCTATGGCAATTTGATTATAGCCGGAGTAACCATCTAGAAAACAATAGAAATCATGCCCGGCTAATCGTTCAAGCATTTGGTCAATAAAGGGGAGGGGGAAATGATCCTTACGTGTGGCATCATTCAACTTACGGTAATCTATACATACACGCCACCCACTAATTATACGAGTTGGGATAAACTCATTATTCGCATTCTCAATTACCGTTATTCCCCCTTTCTTAGGCACCACTTGGGTAGGGCTCACCCACGCACTATCAGAAATAGGATAGATTATACCTGAGTCGAGCAGTTTAATCACTTCCTTCTTTACTACCTCTTGGATTTGTGGGTTTGATCTCCTTTGGGGTTGACGTGTAGGCTTGGTGGAGTCCTCCATAAGTATTTTGTGCATACATATCGCTGGACTAATGCCTTTGATGTCCGCAAGTTTCCACCCAAAAGCCCGTTTGTGAGATCTCAACACCGTCATTAATTGCTCTTCTTGTGATCCTGAAAGAGATGAGGAAATGATCAATGGGAGTGTTTCGTCATCGTTCAAGTACACATATTTAAGGTGGGAGGGGAGGGGTTTGAGTTCGAGAGAGGGGGGTTCTTCAATAGATGGGCGATGTGATCCTGACAATGATCTATCAACTTTGATGAATCCTCCCGAATGAAAGGAAGATTTGTACTCCAAGCTTAGAACCTTTTCCACTAGATCATCTTTCTCCGAGTCCACTTGCATGGATTTCATAAGATTCTGTTCGAGAGAATTTTCAATTGTATTGTCCTGTAAATACTCAACAATCAAATGGTCAAATGTATCAATTCGATAACACGAGTCATGATCAATAGGATGTTTAAGGACTTTGTAAACATCAAAGTTAACTTTGTCATCGCCCACATTCAAGGTAAGCTTACCATTAGCAATGTCAATTACCGCCTTACCCGTGGCTAGGAATGGTCTCCCTAGGATTAATGGTACCTCCACATCTTCTTCCATGTCGAGTACCACGAAATCAACGGGAAAATAAAACTTGTCAACTTGGACAATAACGTCTTCGATTATCCCCTTGGGCCTCTTGATCGATCGGTCGGCTAGTTGAAGGCTCATTGAGGTCGGCTTGGGATTTCCAAGGCCTAGCTTTTTAAACAGTGAGTATGGAAGAAGATTGATGCTGGCCCCCGAGTCACATAACACCTTCTTGAATGATAGGGATCCAATTGTGCATGGGATTGTGAGACTCCCGGGATCTTGGAGCTTAGTTGGCAATTTATTGAGTAATACGGCGGAGCATTCTTCCGTGAGGCACACCGTCTCATTCTCTTCCCACTTCTGTTTGTTGGAGAGTATGTCCTTGAAGAACTTCACATAATTCGGCATTTGGAGAATGGCGTCAATAAACGGAATGTTAATTCTCACTTCCCGAAGGATTGCCAAAATTCGGAGAAAGCTCGGATCCATCTCCTTTTTCTTCTTTTTGTGAGCATTTGGGAAGGGGAGACGAACTTCGATAGGGGGAGAAAGCGTTGGATTATACGGATGAAAACCCACAGAAACAGTGGGCGGCGCCTGGGCGCGTGTATTGGCGCCTAGGCGCGGATCTGCTGGCGCCTGGGCGTGCAGTTCTGGGCGCTCGGGCGCGGGATGCAGAGAGTTTGCATCTGGCAGGTTTGTGGTTGGCGCCTGGGCGCGTATATTGGCGCCTAGGCGCGTATCTGCTGGCGCCTGGGCGTGCAGTTCTGGGCGCTCGGGCGCGGATGTACTGGCAGTGTCATTCTCCAATTGTTTGCCACTTCTCAAGGCTATGGCATTGCATTGGGCCTTCGGGTTCTTTTCCGTGTCGCTTGGGAGAGTCCCCGGGGCTCTACCGTTAACCGCATTAGAAAGTTGCCCTACTTGTGTTCGCAAATCCTTCATCTCCATACACATATCCTTTATCATACTCCGAAGTTCGTTGAAAGATGTATCGGACTTTTTCATGTGAGCATCCAGTTTCTCATCGATTGTGGGAGGTCGCATTTGCACTTGACCTTGACCTTGTCCATTGAAATTGCCTTGCCTCGGGGGTGGGTTATTGAAGGGTGGTCGTGGAGCTTGATAGATCCCTGGTTGATAAATCCCCGGTTGTGCGTTCTGTGCGGGGTTGGGCCTTTTTGGAAAATTCTCGGGTATATGAAAGTTCACCCAAGGTTTATTTTGATTCCCCACATAATTAACATTGCCAACCTCCGGTTCCAAGACTACTACTTCCTCAACTACTTCCTCAATACAAGCAACCTTTTTAGAGGATGAGGCCTCTTCATCGTCGGGGTAAAGCTCGTCTTCTCGGGCCAACTGTTCGACTTTGTCCCATACACTTTGACAGTCTAACCCAAGGAGATCTCCTCCCGCACCCGCGTTGAGTCTATGCCGAATACGTGACCTAACCCCATCATAGAAATGGAGTACTTGTTCATTCAACCCAAAATTATGATCGGGACATTTACGGAGCATGCCCTTATATCTAGCCCAAGCCTCGGCTAAAGATTCATTGCTCCTTTGCCTAAACCCTTTTATATTACTCCGTAGCTCATTGATTTTTGAGGGTGGAAAGAATTTATTTGAAAAGGCATCGACCAACTCACTCCATGTTGTAATAGATTGTGGAGGTAAGGATTTGTACCATGTTGTCGCCCTATCCTTCAATGAGAAATGGAAGACTCTTAGACGAATCGCATCAAGATCTCGTGGGTGATATTGAATGGTCACAAGAGCCTCATCTATGGTTTCCAAATGAGCGTGTGGTGATTCGTGTGGTTCTCCATAGAAAGGATCTCCTTGCACCATATTAAAAATGTGAGCCGGAATGTGGTAGTTTGGTGTGAAGAAATTAGGCACGACTACGGGTCCCGGAATGGTATGGACCCTAGGTGGTAAGCTACCCCGAACCGACGGGAGTTGTGGAGGAGGTACCGCTTGCATGGCTTGTAGAACACCTTGTAACCACTCCCTAGTTTCCGGTGAGTTCATGTCCGGGAAATTTCCATTTGGGTTTTGGTTGAGATTATTGGCCATTTCTCTTGCTCGCCTACTAGTCCTAAGAACTCGTTCAATTTCGGGCTCCAACTCAAATAGAGGCTTGTTTGAGGAGCGGGTCATGCACCTCAAGAACCTAACAATTAAATACAAGGACAAAATTAGACTAATCACGAAAATAAAAGAAAATCAAGAAATGAACGAAAACTAAGAATTATTAAAAATGTAAACTAAAATAAACAAGTCCCCGGCAACGGCGCCAAAAACTTGACACGCTAAAAGCTAACGTGCTATGATAGCAAGTGCACTAGACGTGTGTAGTAATAAGTGGACAAAAAGTCCGGATTGTCGAACCACAAGGACTTGAATTCTAGTTCATGATTTTCGATAAAAGATAAGACAATTAAAGTAAAGTGCAAGAAAAAGATTAAGCAATTAACGAACCAAAGAGAAACGTACTATAGATTTAATCTCACGTATGATAAAATAACTAAGGCACATGCTACAACCGAATCTACTGGTCAATATATATGAGCTACTCTTCGAATTATTAGACTCCTATTGCTTTGGTGGAAACTCCTAAATTAACTATTACCCGATATCTCGGCACATAATAATCCTATGATTAATTGACGGTTCTCTAAATATGTCTATCCGAGAATCTAATCAAAAATCACGCATTAACGTTCTAGAGCTTCCCCGAACGAATCCGGCTAACAACACCCGGGAATCTTTACCTATTTCTAGGGCAATCCCTCATTTGTTTCGGATGATGTGTTAATTCTCTTGCACCCTAATCTATTTTCTCTCGAACAACTAGATTAGGCAAGATAGCAAGCATATGGTGATCAAACACATGATTGGAATAAAAGCATAGAATTAACACACAAAGCAATAGGAGAATTAATACAAAGAGCAACTTCACATATATTGATTCATAAATTTAGCCTTCACATGGCCTTAGTTCTACAATATTAGCCTCTCATCAAAGCCTTAAGAAAATCTAATACAAACATATACATACTCATGGAAATAAACATGTAAATGCAAATAATTAAAACTCCCTCAATTGATTGATGATGGATCTTTGCTCTTGATCTTCAATCCTTAGCTCCTCTCTCTTTGTTCCCCTCCAAAAGTGATGAAGAAAAATGGTGATGAATGATGATGAGTGAAAAGTGATGGACAAAATGCCTCTCTCTCCCTCTCCTCTAGATGTGATCGGTCCAATTGTGCTGAAAATATCCTTAAGAAGACCACCACAAATCAGCTCCTCATGTGTATGTCCCCCCTAGTGTGTCCTCCACTACTCTTAAAGTGAGTAGTATAAAATTCCCAAAAGTAGATCTAGTAAGAAACATACTTATGACCTCCCTCCCATACATGTGATGACCTCTTGGCTTTAAATGTTCCATTCCCCCATCAAATGATGATCTTTTGGCTGAAAGGAATCAAATCTCGGATGTGGCCACGCCTAGGCGCGGGAATTATGGCGCTCGGGCGCCCAAATCAGAATGTTGGGAGTATTTGCCTCTGTCTGGCGCAGTAATTGTATTTCCTTCATAACTCTCTCCACAAAACTCCGATTTGGATGATTCAAGTCCTCATTTGAATCTAACACATAGTTCTACAACTTTGTAGAAGGAAACTTCATCCAATTCAGTCTCTAAAAATAAGAAAATATCGCTCGAACGTGGAAACTGGTGCAGATACGGCGCCCAGGCGTGGACAGAACGGCGCCTAGGCGCGGAAAGCAGAAGCAAATTGGCCTGAACTTGTTTTATACGTCGTTTTTCATCCCGTTCTTCGATTGTATCCATTTAAAACCTGAAATCACTTAATGCACGAATAAAACACACATGTAGCAAGAATTAAGCGATAAATGAACCTAAAACATAAACGCAAACGGGCTTAAAAACACGTAAAAATGCCTCTTATCAGGAACGTAGAGCCGGTAATACTCTTCCAAGTATGGGTAGATGGCTGAAGCAAGCGCTTGAGTTCTTTCCAGCAGCGACAAAACAAAATCATAGTGACTTAAGACTTCTTGTCGAATAGACGAAAGAAGTGGATATCCTCTGAAAGGATTGATCCGAGAGCCATTCCACTGTCGCAGATTTTCTGTGAAGATTTTGTCGAATAGGGAGACTGGAGGCATAATTGTCATCATGAGAGAAAAGTTGTCTTCACAGTGGCTAGGGGTGAGGTTCAGACAGGACAGGGGAGAATAACCGCTGGTGGACGCTTGATCAGCAAAGCGTAGAGAAGAGTTAGCCAGTTTGTGCAACGCTTGTCTTAAGCGGTGTTCAGGTTGATGGCGGATCAGAGGCAGCTTCAGAACGGGTCCAAGTCTATGTTGGCGCTGCTTTAGCATGTAGCGTGCAAATTTGGTCTTTTTTATCATGAATCCCTATTCTGAACAGATGGGGAGTGCTAACCAATTCTTCAAATTTATACGTGTCACCCATGTAAGCTTCAGCCCATTTTACCTCAGTCATGCAGTACTCAGTTCCTGCATTAAGTATAGCACGAAATCCTTGGTGATGAATATCACAGATGGACTCAAAACGATACCTGTCGGGTTGGTAGTTAGCGTTCCAGACGCAGTCAAAATAGGCATCGGCTTCTAGTTGAATCATCTCGGTCAGTGAAGCTGGACGCTCACCGGCATGTACTCCTTTATTCTTCCACAAGAGGAGAGGATTAGCTGAGCGCTTGTTTTCCATGCTATTTACCAGTGTTGGGGAGTGAGAATAGCCTTCTCTGTTTAGTAGCCCTTCCGTTGGGTTCACAAGCTTATCCTGACGCTCATAGACTCTGATGTTGTAGTCTCTGAGAGCGAAGCCAGTGGGTTTGCTTGTCCCACAATCCAGATAATAAGCTAAATCAACATCAGCTCTGGGAGTCTTGCCTCTGTGCTTGGAGAGTCACGGAAGCCGGAATGTGTTTGGGAGTCTTCCTGAGTTCAAGGGCTGTGTAATAAGCTTTATCAGCTGGGGTCAATGCTGTGTTAAGTAGAGTGTTGCGTACAGCCAGATCAAACTTTATGAGCTTGGCGATATCATTCTCAGCATTGATAAGACTTTCTTCATTATATCCTGGAGGTATGAAGATTTCTGCGGGCGCTGGAGGGAAATAATCGACAGAGTGATCGATGGTCTTTAAGGGATCCAGCTTGAAGAAATGTCGATGAATCACAACGTCGTTAGCATCGCTCAGACCTTCTGAGCGTGCCTCTGTTGGACTTGGTAATGCAAGCAATGGTTGAACCCCTGGGATTTCAGGTTCATCAGGCTCGAGATTTGTAGATTCGATGGCAGCTTCATGTGCGATGGCCACAATGTGGGCCATATCAACATCCAGATGGACATCAACTGGTGGTTCAAAGGATGGTATCGGAATAGCAGCTATGGCTTGGTCGCTTAGTGTCGTGTGTGTAGCCTCAGAAGAAATGGCAGCAGTTGGACGCTTACGTCTCTTGAAGATACGCTTCACATTTACCCCTTCGGTTGGGGACGCTTGAGTCTGTGGAACTGCTGGTTCCCCAAAGTCGATATTTTTGAGGACCTTTTCCAGATCCTTTCGACTAATGAGGGGTATAGAGTCCTCGTCTTCTTCATCACTTTTGATAGGTTGAGCCTTGGGCTTTCGAGGAGCCCGTTTCTTTGTGCCAGTGGGACGCTTCATATTACGTTTAGCCTTCTCCTGATCTGGGCGCTCAGCCTCCTCATCTGATGCTGCACGTACACCTTGGCGCTCAGAGAGAGGTCTAGCAGCACCACCAACTTTGGGTGGATTGAAGAGATTGTTGATGATTCTTGGCCCATAGAACTTATGCTTGGCCACGGTGACTCCTGCTGAAGAGGTGCACTTTGCTCGAAAAATTAGATCACTCAAAACTAGGCCATAAGGTCTGTTTGGAGTGCGTAGACTGTCTCTGAATCTGTTGAATATGTAGGCGCTCCAGTTGATTTTTATCTTGAGCAAGATAGCCGTCATCATCTGGAACTGGGTTGGGTTGATTTTGTCAAAGGTTCCCACTCTGCATTCAATGTTTTTACTACAAAAGTCAGCTAGGACTCGATACCTGTTCACTATATCTTTATTCTCAAAGTACGGTTTGTAGGGAACACCATCGTAGGCGCTAATCTGAGTCCAGACTTCTTGAATTTGTTCCTCAGTGATAATGTCTAAAGTCGCTCCGTCATTAGGTAGAGAGAAATTCTGGGCAATAGAGGCCGCAGAGAGAGTGAACGTCTTTGATTCCGTCTTGGGGACGGGAAACAAACAGGTGATAGTAGTCTCATCGTCAGACAATTTAGCATTTCGCCAGAAAAATTCGAGTTCTTCAGGAAACATGTACGAGTGTTTGGTGAGAAATTTCTGAAGCCCAGTCTCTGCTACAGAGTCCATCACTTCCGTTAAATCAATTTGGGGGTTTTCATAGAGAAACTTCCAATCGATTATAAGGCCTTTAGTGACCTTAACAACTACTTCAGTGGTTCCAGCAGTAGCTTTCTTAGGTGCCATTAGTGAGAAGTAGACAGAGATTAAGAATGAAAATTTTGTTTTGAGAGAGAGAGATTTTTCTTGTACGAATGAAAGAGAGTAGAAGAGAGATTATGTTCTGCAGAGAGTGTGTTTTGAAATACTACAATTTGAATTTTTTTTTTGTGTTTGAAGATTGAGATGTTGACACGTGGAGGAGTATAAATCTCATCCATTAAAATACGACTGTGGACGTGAATTTAGATTTAGTAAGCACGGTTACTTTTAGTAACAACCACATATACTATTTTGACGTCCGATCAAAAGTTTGAAAGAGTGACTTTTGATATACTGAGAGTGATACGTGTGCCCATGAAAAGCGGACACGTATTTTATGAAAACTGTTCGAGAACCATAATTTTGAACAACTATTCAAATACCCGCCAAAAAATTTGTTAAAGCGTCCGGACCTATTCAGAATGACGCTTGAAACAATTCAGTGTTATGTTGACGCTTGAGAATCTTGAGGTTCTCTTTCAAGTAACATTTTGTGCTTTAGCGGTCATCGTAACATATAGAATTATTCTTTTCAGGTTGTGAATGAGGACACAGTTTCCCAGTACTTATCATTATGTCTTGGTAGTAGTGTTTTACTTTTGGTTTAAAATATTCAGCGCTGGTTGTATTCGTCTAAGATACATGGTAATTGTACTGACGCGTGTACATGTGGTGAACCATCTTTGAAAAACGTGATGAGTACCCATGGGTTTTCTTGAGCGAAAGGTGAGGAATGTCAAGTCAGCATTAATTGCATTGATTGACTAATCCACTTTCTCGTTTTAGCGTAGGGTAATGTACGTTTGCTTTTAAAGGATCTTTTTACTAAGCGCTTTAGCTGGGAATAAAGCTAAGCGTTTAGTTTATTTTGAACGAAGTGCAGACGCTAAGAAAGATTTGTGTAATAAGTGTCAAAATGATTTAAGTGTATGGTGCTAAGTGCGTATGACCGATGCAAGGGAAAACATTTTTGGTCATATTCACTTAAGTATAGTTAGCTCTTTTAAGGTTCCCCCTATGTAGGTTCCCCATAAATTACATAAAATAAAGTGAATTCCCCCTAAATTTCATGCCTAACAAAAGTATGATGTTTCGAATGATTAAGCATTTAGATCAATCATACCTAGTTCACTTCTTAAAGTGAGAAAACGTTGTTCGTTAAGCGCTTTGGTGAAGATATCTGCCAGTTGCTTTTCTGTACCAATGAAGTGCATGGAGATATCTTTCTTTTGAACGTGGTCACGTAGAAAGTGATAGCGAATGTAAATGTGTTTGGTTCTAGAGTGAAGAACTGGATTTTGAGTCATTGCTAAGGCGCTTTGATTGTCACAATGGATAGGAGTTGGATCTAGGATTATTCCATAATCTCTAAGTTGTTGCCTCATCCAAAGGATCTGTGCACAACAGCTTCCAGCGGCTACATACTCAGCTTCAGCGGTGGAAGTAGCGATGGACTGTTGCTTCTTACTATGCCATGAAATTAGTCTATCACCTAGACATTGACATGTTCCACTAGTACTTTTTCTATCTATTTTGCATCCTGCAAAATCTGCATCTGAATAACCAATTAGTTCAAAAGGAGAATCCCTAGGATACCATAAGCCCACATTTTGTGTGCCTTTTAGGTACTTAAGGATCCTTTTAGCAGCAATTAAGTGTGATTCTCTAGGATCAGCTTGAAATCGTGCACACATGCATACTGAGAACATAATATCAGGTCTACTCGCTGTAAGATAAAGAAGTGATCCAATAATGCCTCTATAGTTAGTGATATCAATTTTCTTTCCATTATCATCTCTATCTAGCATAAGCGTTTGGCTCATTGGAATTTTTGAAGGTGATGCATTTTCCATACCAAATTTTTTGATCATATCTCTAGTATATTTAGTTTGGTTTATGAATATGCCATTAGGGAGTTGTTTAACTTGTAATCCTAGGAAGAAAGTTAATTCACCCATCATGCTCATTTCAAATTGATCTTGCATCATCTTCGAAAATTTCTCACATAGACGCTTATTGGTAGATCCAAATATAATATCATCAACATAAATTTGAACTAGGAGAATATCTCCATTATGGGTAATTTTGAATAACGTTGTGTCAACGCTGCCTTTTGAAAAGCCTTTACCTATAAGGAAGATAGAAAGAGTGTCATACCATGCTCTTGGTGCTTGTTTAAGACCATAAAGTGCCTTGTCCAATTTGTAAACCATGCTTTTCCCATGGTTGTTGATGAATCCTGGTGGTTGCTCCACATATACTTCTTCTTGGAGTTTACCATTCAGAAATGCACTCTTTACGTCCATTTGATACACTGTAAATTTGTTAAATGCTGCAAACGCTAGAAACATGCGGATTGCTTCAAGACGGGCAACTGGAGCGTATGTTTCATCAAAGTCGATGCCCTCTTCTTGACAGTATCCCTGAGCTACGATTCTGGCTTTGTTTCTAATCACAATCCCATTCTCATCCATTTTGTTTCTATAGACCCATCTAGTTCCAATGACCCCTTGGTGGGTTGGTCTTGGTACTAGCTTCCATACCTCATTTCTTTCAAATTGGTTTAGCTCTTCTTGCATGGCTTCTATCCAACTTGGATCGTTAAGCGCTTCATCCACTTTCTTTGGTTCCATTTGAGATAGGAAGCTTGCAAACATGGCCTCATTTATTGTAGCGGCTCTTGTTCTAACAGGTGCTCCAATATCTCCAATAATCAGTTCTGGTGGATGGTCTCTGAGCCATTTTCTGTCTGGTTGGAACGGGTTAAGAGATTGATCTAACGTTTGATTAAACTGTGCAGGCGCTTGACCAATTCCTTGCGTAGGCGCTTCAGTGTTTATAGTTTGAGTTTGCTCTTGATGAACATTCCCTTCATGATCGTCAGCGTTTCTTGCAATGTCATCGTTGATGTCTTTACGAGTAGTCTTAGGATTAGGTACAATGATTTCATTATCTTCATCAATATCACTATCATCACACAGATTGATTTGTGATGCTTGTTGAGATAAATCTTCAATTCCTGCATCATTAATATTAACCTTACTCGGTTCTTGGTTAGCATCATCAAACACAACATGAATGGATTCTTCAACCTTCGATTTGATCTTATTTAAGATGCGAAAGCTCTTTCCATTTTTGGCGTAACCTAGAAAGATTCCTTCATCTGCTTTAGGATCAAATGTCTTTAGGCTTTGGGAACCATTGTTATGAATGAAACATTTTGAACCAAATACATGAAAGTATGAAACATTCGGCTTACGTCCCTTCCATAACTCATATGGAGTCTTTTCATGTTGCTTGTTGATCATACACCGGTTCTGAGTGTAGCAAGCAGTGTTGATAGCTTCGGCCCAAAACCTTTGAGGCAGCTTAGACTCGGCTAACATAGTCCTAGCGGCTTCTTTAAGCGTTCTGTTCCGTCGTTCAGCAACTCCATTTTGTTGAGGTGTTCTAGGTGCTGAATACTCATGAAGTATTCCAAAGTCTTTACAAAATTTCTCAACAATATGGTTAGTAAATTCAGTTCCTCTATCACTTCTAATTCTTGTTACTTTTAGATTTTTTGAGTTTTGTAGTTGACGAATTAGAGAGGTGAGCTTGGCACTAGTTTCATCTTTAGATGCTAAAAATTCTACCCATGTATAGCGTGAGAAATCATCAACTATTACTAGTGAATACTTTTTACCACTAACGCTCATGATTTGAATAGGACCAAACAAATCTAAATGTAGTAATTCAAGTATTCGAGAGGTCGATAGATGAAGCTTCTTCTTAAAAGATGATTTAACTTGTTTACCCATTTGACAAGCATCACATAAGCGATCTTTATTAAAGGAACATTTAGGTAATCCCTCTACGAGATTTAGAGATATTAATTGAGAGATTGTCTTGAAATTGAGGTGATTCATTTTTCTGTGCCATAACCAACCTAATTCGTTTTGATTCTTAGCTACGAAACATGTAGGGTTGTTATCTAATGTTGAATCCCAATCTACTAAGTATACATTGTTTGTTCTTCTTCCTTTTAATTTAGTAGATCCTGTCTTATCATCGATTATCTCGCACAAGTCACTAGAAAATTTAATTTCAAAGCCTTTATCACAGAATTGACTTATGCTTAGGAGATTATGTTTAAGACCCTCAACATAGTATACATCATTGATCATGATGTTCCCCCTTTGCATGATACCTATACCTTTAGTTTTACCTTTAGAATTATCACCGAATATAACTTGAGGACCATTGGTTGCACGATAGTTGATCAAGAGATCCTTTGTTCCAGTCATGTGTCTCGACGACCCACTATCTATGTACCAAATTGAGGTATCGGTGTTGGATCTAGGTACCTGCATTCAAAGGGCAGTTCTAGTTCTTTTTAGATACCCATTTCGTTTTGGGTCCTTCTTTGTTAGTAACGTTAGTCTGAATTAGAATCTTCGGAACCCACATTTGCCTTGTCTTCATTTTGGGAAGATTGGCCTTTTTGGGTTTCGGTTTGTGTTGTGTGTGCTCTTTAAGTGTATGGTAATATCCTTGATAATAGCAATAATTACAGTCATAATCATGGTTATCATAGTGTCGATAATATGATCTAGATCTTTGCGGATATTGACATTGATATTTCCTTGACATTGGCTTAGGATGCATTTTTGGTGCTAGACGCTTAGCATTTGATTTACTTGTAGAAGGTTTTTCCTTAGCCCTTCGAGCGCTTGGATATACTTTCTTTTGTAAATCATTTACTTTGGTCTTTCTTTTGACTGAGCCAGTGTTAGCTTTTTCATTTGGTCTAATACTAATATTCTGAGTCTCATTCAGCGTTTGTCTGTTTGAGCTTTCTTCAACAAAGGTTACACCTTTTCCTCTGTTGGTTAATATAACCGCAGACGCTTTGATTTTGTGACCAGATTTATCATAACCTAAACCGGTCTTTTCACCAAATGCTCTGGTTATTTTAGTCACATTATCTAGCGTTCTAGAAGCTTTTGATAATGATGAGATAAGCTGCTCTGATTTAGCAAGTTTAGCGATCAATTCAGCTTCTCTCTTGACTATTATATCAATATCACCTTTTAATTGAATAATTTCACTCTCAAGCGCTTGGTTTTTCTCAATGCACTGTTGCTGAATTTGCAATTCTGCTTTGAGCGTCACTTTGTCGCTTTTGAGTGCTGAGATGATGTAAAGGTGATTTTGAAATATTTTTGCGGCTTCTTGACAATCATTATAATATTCTTTCACTTTGTCAAGTAATTCATCATAAGAAAGAGGATGTTGCAGATCAGTGGTTACCTCAGATGGTAAGTCGTTAGATGCTTCATTATCTCTTGCCATGAGACAAATGAATGCTGAATCCTTTGATGGTTCATCATCGCTGCTTTCATCTGATTATTCCAAGTCCTCTTCAGGGGTATAGAGAGGTTCTGATTCTGCTAGCAAGCCTTGTTGTCTTAGATTGCTCCTGAATTGATTTCTCTCCGTGTGATCTTGCTTTGTAGGTTTAGACACATTTGGATATGGGCAATTAACTTGGAAGTGCCCTGGTCTCCTGCAGTTGTAACAGAGATTGGTCTTCATCTTTTGTTCGTTTGTTAATCTTGTGGATCGCTGGTTTAACGCTGCAGGCATTGAGAGATCTTGCTGAGAGGGAGTTTGATATTGAATTAGCACTCGGGAGGGAGACGCAGGATAGTGAGGCGCTTGATGTTGTGGTTGTATTTGGGGAGACGCTTGATGTGAATTTTGTCCTGGGTGCTTAGCACTGTTTCCCTTCTTTTCATATTTCAGGAATTTCCTGAATCTGTTTAGAAGCGCCAGTTCTTCTTCCTCACTTATATCCGAGCCCTTTTCTTTGATAGATTTTCCTTTGTTTGATGCCATTAGCGCTCCAGATTCGATCACTGGATTACTTACTGCATCACTGGCCGAATTCAGCTCAAACTCAAATGCTTTGAGTTCTGAAAAAGCATCTTCTGGAGTTAGGCTGTCCAGATTGTTTGATTCTCTCATTGCAGTTGTTTTCATCAGGAATCTGCTTGGGAGACTTCTAAAGATTTTGACCACTGTTTGTCGATTTTGTAGCTCCATACCCAGAGATGTTAGTTCAGTGACAAGAGCTGTAAACCTCATGTCCAATTGCTCTAGCGTCTCATTAGGTAGCATCTTAAAGCCGTTGAATTTTTCTTTGGCAATTGATAATTTGTTTTCCTTTATTTGTGCTGAGCCACCACAAATAGTAGCCAACTTATCCCAAATTTCTTTTGTTGTATTGCATGATTTGACTTTGTTGAATAAGTTGTCATTGTCACCAATGGCTGTGTATAATGCATTCCGACCGACGTTGTCTAGATTGGCTCGTCGACGCTCATCGGTGGACCATTCTTGTTTGGGCTTCTCCACATAACCGTCAGGTGTTTCTTCTGTGGCTTCGGGCGCTCTGGTGATAACTTTGTATATTTTGATTGGCCCATCTGAAATGATATCACACATTTCATCATCACATGAACACAAATAAGTAAACGCTTTGACCTTCCAAGAGTCATAATTTGACTCGGTCAACTTGGGAACTTTAGAGAATGCCATGAAGAATTTAAAGTAATTTTAAAGCGACTATATAAAAAAAAATGGATCTGAACAAGCAGTTACGCTTGGAAACGCTTAGGTTTCAACTTCAACTGCTCTGATACCACTTGTTGGTCCCAAGTGGTATACGAAAGGGTCTAGAAGGGGGGGGGGGGGTTGAATAGACCCTGAAGTCTTTTTCGACTTCTAAAAAATTCGTATCACTTTGAGGTATTTGAACGCTCGGAAAGCTTTAAGCGCTGGATGTGGCGCTTGAGAAACGTTAACTTAGACTCGGTGATTTCAACGCTTACCAAAGTAGGGTAGAGTTTAGTCACTAAATCAGGGTTAGCACAGCGGAAGTATTTTATAGCTTAGCATTCGGTTTGTTAATCGAAAGTAGTCGCTTAGTTGTTTTAAAACTTTATCAGAATGTATGCAATATGAATAGTAAAGCAGTAAAACAATGAATGCTTAAAGAGGTAAATGACACAAGATATTTGTAAGGTTCACTGGGTGATGTAATCCCAGCTACGTCCTTCTTCTCCTTTTATCAGGGAGGTTTTCCACTATGATGATTATCGAAGAGTCACACAGAGACTTCTACAAGATAGAGGGAGATTGGATATGATCTCGGAACTCCTTGGTCACACAGATTTCAGCTCCACTAAAGACCTTCTATCCCCTTGCTTCTTTCACTCAGAAATGGTGCAAGTTACTCTTGATCTCGGAACTCCTTGGTCACACAGATTTCAGCTCCAATAGAGATCAACTTCAACAAGCTTCTTTTACACAAAAATATTGCTTGTAAGTCAACCAGCTTTCTCACTCAGATGAAAGGTGTTGATGGTTTTGGTCACGGGTTTGTTTGTTTTTTTGGAAAGTTCAAACAACTTGGAGATATCTCAATGGTAGTGTAGGTTCTTCTTAAAAAGAGATTTGAGATATGGGTGACTGTCTAGGAATGTATTTGAGAAAGCTTAAAAAGATTTCGGCTCTGGAGTGTATAAGCTCTTTTTAAAATAATTCAGCAACGTTTTGGACCTTTTATTTTTACGTCCAGATGTTTTTCTATCCCTATCCTTTTTTTGTCCCTTTTGCTGAAAAGGTTATTTATAGATTGTTATGAGATTTTGTCCGTTGGACATGGTTGGAGTCTCGTTTCCCTAAACATTCCATGAATTCTGACAATCCTAACTTTGGGTATATTTAATTGGTTAGGCATGGTCTTGGTTTCATAAATCTGACAGTCTAGGTCAAAGATATGGTTTGCCCATAAGTTGTTGTGCTTATATTTTAATAGCACTTATCCGACTTTTGATGCATCTTGTTTTATTTCCGTTTGGGAATAATTTTCGTTGATTCATGCATCTTTGATAACTTGGGTTTGAATCTTCAGGTTACGCTTAGAGAACTAAGCGTTTGAGCCTTTGGAGTTTTAGGCTTCTTGAAAGTAGTCTTCTTTGTTAATCAGACGCTTGAAGAGGTCACAATCTTTGCCCGATCCTTTGGACGCTTGTCCTTTCACTTTATCTTTGATAGACTCACTCAGAATTCTATCATTGACTTAGTGTTAAGTACTTGGTCTAAGGTCCATATCAAATCTTTGAGCGCTGAGTTCGTAACCCGGGATAGTCGTTTAGCGTTTGATGGACGCTTGAGACTAATCTTTATCTTTACTGTTTCTTCAGACGCTTGATCTTCAACTTCATCACTTGGTAGACTCACACAGAATTCTTCTAGTGATTTAGTATCACATTCTTAGTCTAAACTCTATAAAAAATACAAGTCTACTGAAAAAACACGAGCTTTCAGGCGCTTACATATTTGTTCTATGAAAGCTTTTATACTTTACATTTCTTGGGGTCTAACATGAAGTCTTATTTGTCATCATCAAAACATCTAACATGAAATTCCTAACAATTTCCCTCTTTTTGATGATGGCAATACCTATTTAGTTCAAGCGTTAGATACCTAAAGTATGAGTTAGCGTAGGTTAGTAAGTTAGTTTGAGCTTCAACGAGATGTTTCAGCTGTAAAATGCATTTTATATATATCTTTCATAGTACAAGCATTTTACAACTGAAGTGAAAGAATCATAAGTAAACAAAATCAAGATCGTGATTTGATCTTATATCTCACAGCGCTAATCCGTCAATTGCAAACTTCAAAAGATCTAAAGGTGACAAAATTAGAAGCGATAGAGGAACTGAATTTATTAACCAATTTGTTAAGAAGTTTTGTATAGATCTTGGAATATTTCATGAGTATTCTGCTGCTAGAACACCTCAACAGAATGGAGTTGCTGAGCGACGGAACAGAACGCTTAAAGAAGCCGCTAGGACGATGCTTGCAGAGTCTAAGTTGCCTCCAAGGTTTTGGGCCGAAGCCATCAATACCGCTTACTACAATCAGAACCGCTGTATGATCAACAAGCAACATGAGAAGACTCCATATGAGTTGTGGAAGGGGCATAAGCCTAACGTTTCATATTTTCATGTATTTGGTTCAAAATGTTTTATTCATAACAATGGATCCCACAGCCTAGAGACTTTTGATCCTAAAGCGGATGAGGGAATCTTTCTAGGCTATGCCAAGAATGGAAAGAGTTTTCGCATCCTAAATAAGATCAAATTAAATCTTGAAGAATCCATTCATGTTGTGTTTGATGATGCTAACCAAGAACCGAGTAAGGTTAATTCTGATGATGTAAGAATTGAAGATCTTACCCAACAAACGTCACAAATTAATCTTGGTGATAATAGTGATGATGAGGATGATGAGATCTTTGTGCCCTTTCCTAAAGTTACTCGTGAGGTTACAAATAATGATAAAGTCAGAATCGCTGATGATCATGAAGAGAATGATCATCAAGAGCAAATTGGAACTGTGAATGATGAAGGGACTGCGCAAGAGACAAATATGGATCAAGCAATTGATAGGAGTCTCTCAGCCCGTTCCAACCAGACCGAAAATGGCTTAGAGACCATCCACCAGAGCTAGTAATCGGAGATATGAAAGCACCTGTTAGAACTAGGTCAGCTACAATTAATGAGGCCATGTTCGCAAGTTTTCTATCTCAAATGAAACCAAAGAAAGTGGATGAAGCGCTCAGTGATTCAAGTTGGGTAGAAGCGATGCAAGAGGAGCTTAACCAATTTAGCTTAACCAAGTTGAGAGAAGTACGGTTTGGACGCTAGTACCAAGGCCAACTCACCAAGGAGTTATTGGGACTAGATGGGTTTTTAGGAACAAAATGGACGAAGATGGCATTGTTATAAGAAACAAAGCTAGATTAGTCGCTCAGGGTTATTGTCAAGAGGAGGGTATTGATTTTGATGAGACGTATGCCCCAGTAGCCCGTCTCGAAGCAATTAGGATGTTCCTAGCGTTTTCCGCATTCAACAAATTCACAGTGTACCAAATGGACGTGAAGAGTGCATTCTTGAATGGTAAACTCCAAGAAGAAGTCTATGTGGAGCAACCTCCAGGATGCATCAACTACCATGGCAAAAGTATGGTCTACAAATTGGATAAGGCACTCTATGGCCTTAAACAAGCACCATGAGCATGGTATGACACTCTTTCTATCTTCCTTATAGGTAAAGGCTTTTCAAAAGCCAGCGTTGACACAACGTTATTTAAAATTATCTATGATAAAGATATTCTCTTAGTCCAAATTTATGTTGATGATATTATATTTGGTTCTACAAATAAGCCATTGTGTGAGAAATTTTGGAAAATGATGCAAGATCGATTTGAAATGAGCATGATGGGTGAATTAACTTTCTTCTTAGGATTACAAGTTAAACAACTCCCTAATGGAATATTTATAAACCAAGCTAAATATACAAGAGATATGATTAAGAAATTTGGTATGGAAAATGCATCATCCTCAAAAATTCCAATGAGCCAAACGCTTAAGTTAGATAAAGATGAAAGTGGGAAGAAAATTGATATCACTAACTATAGAGGTATCATTGGATCACTTCTTTATCTTACCGCTAGTAGACCGGATATTATGTTTTCGGTATGCATGTGTGCACGCTTTCAAGCTGATTGACACGACAAAATCCTAGCAAGAGAACTAGGTCGCGTAAGTAGTAAAGTGGAGTTCTAAGTCCGGGGTTATCGTATCCGCAGGGACAACTATAATCTAAGTACCAAGACTACTATATTACTCAATTCTAAGTTAAATCGGTCGATAGAAAGGTTGATTAACTAATTAATAAATACTAGAAAATAAACTAAGGTAACGTCACACCAAATAAAGGGAGGAAACAATAGAGAGAAGCGATCAAGGCACATGGTTCAACCGATTATGCATTTAGATTATGATTTAGGTTCTATTGGATTATTAGATTGATTTAGCTAAGGCGAAATTCCCTATAAACGGCCTATCCATGGCTAAAACCAAAATTAATCCAATAAACACCAACAAATCAACAATCAAAATAACATAAACGGCCTATCCATGGCCTCAATCAAACAAGTTTAGCTCATATTCATGTCAAAAGTGCAAATATAAATCATACAAGTCATAGGAGATTTGAACAAATTCAAGAAACAAATATGTAAAAACTCCCTAATTCTTGTAGAGATGTGGATTCCTTGTTGAATTCTCCATGTTTTGACCTTTAATCTTCTCTTCTAAGCTCTCCCTCTCTCTATTTTCGTGTGGTTGCTGATATCCAAGGTGAGTTAGGGTAAAAAAATGGCTAAAAGAGGTATTTATAGGCCAACACTGCCGCCTCGAACGCCGCGGCGTTCGCTTGTTGAACGCCGCGGCGTTGGCTACTGCTTGTGAACGCCGCGACGTTCGCTTGTTGAACGCCGCGGCGTTGCCTTGAAAAGTTCCAAAAATTGTTTCATTTTGCCTTCGGTTCTTGCTCTTTCCTCCGGCTGTTAACCCAATCTGAAAAGTCAAAGCAAACCGGGTTCAAAGCATCATATGTGATCAAATTATTAAAGAAACAATCAAAATCAAGTTGATAAAAGGGGTAAAACTTGTGTATCACACTTAAATGCTACAAAGAGGATCCTTAAATACCTAAAAGGCACACAAAATGTGGGCTTATGGTATCCACGGGACTCTCCTTTTGAGCTAATCGGTTATTCAGATGCAGATTTTGCAGGATGCAAAATAGATAGAAAAAGTACTAGTGATACATGTCAATTTCTAGGTGATAGACTAGTTTCGTGGCATAGTAAGAAACAACAATCCATAGCGACTTCTACCGTTGAGGCAGAATATGTAGCCGCTGGGAGCTGTTGTGCACAAATCCTTTGGATGAGGCAACAACTTAGAGATTATGGAACAATCTTAAGTCCTACCCCAATCCATTGTGATAACCAAAGCGCTTTAGCTATGACCCCAAATCCTGTTCTTCATTCTAGAAACAAACACATCGACATTAGATACCATTTCTTGTGTGACCATGTTCAAAAGAAAGATATCTCTATGCACTTCATTGGAACTGACAAACAATTGGCAGATATCTTAACCAAAGCGCTCAACGAACAACGCTTTCTCACTTTGAGAAGTGAATTAGGTATGATTGATTTAAATGCTTAAATCTTAAAAGCATCATATCTTAATAGGCATACGCTTTAGGGGGAATCCACTTTAATAATACATCTAAAGCGTCTTTCAAAATTGAAACAGGTTATCAATTTTAAGGGGAACTTTACAATTGTACTTGTAACAATTCATAAGCGTCATTGATAAAAAATTTGATTTTGAAAATATGCATTGACCACTAGCGCTTATCCTCTTTTATGCATGACAAAATCAAAACTGTCTTTTATAAATTCAAGCGATTGCAGCGTTGAAAAGATTCCCACTTTAACACTAAGTAATTCTATTTCAAAGGACCATGCATAGTTTTCATCGCTAAAAGTAACGTGTGGATAAGTCCAAAAGATTAAATTTAATAACTACCCACACGTGCCTATCAAATCAAACTGAGTATGTGTCAGTGTACTATCAGGCACGTGTATTTCACGCTGAAAATTTCAAACTTTTTCTATCGTTTTTCAATTAAATGGGTAACTGCGGATCCAAAAAATTCTCTATTTTGTAACAGTTAACCTATTTTCTCTGCACTATTTGACATCCGTACCTTCGAATAAACGGTTCAGATTTAAATCTTTTCAAATTTCAAAATTAATGATTCAACACGTGGTAAAATTTAAGCCATTCAGAAGTTACTTTCTTTACCTCTATAAAAACTCTTCAAGATTTTTACAGTCAGACTTTATCACTTCCAAAAAAAACTCTCTTTGCTGTAAAATCTTCATCTCTTTCAAGGCAAAAACTTCTCTTATTCCTTCAAAAAGTTTCAAACTTTCAGCAATGGCATCCAAAGCTTCAGAATCTTCCAAATCATCCAAGTTTGCCACCGGAAAAACTTCCCGCGCTGAAAAACCGATCACGGTTAACGCCGGATTTCTTGTTAACTGGGACTACCTTTTTGATAACCAGAATTTTCCTCTTCGGACTGTTCTTCCACTTGTCCAGGAATCTGGTTTGTGTGACATGATTACTGCCGTTTTCAACCTTCATGAAGCAGAAACTCTTTTCTTCTTCCAAAATGCAAAAATTTCCGACGATGGAAACTCTATCTCATGCATCTTTGCTTTTACCCAAGAAACCTTCACTTTCACTTCTTCTCTGCTTTCATCTTTGCTTAATCTGCCCAATGATGGTGCCGAAGTCGAGAGCATCACTCTTGGTGATGCTACCAGGGTCTGGGAGCTGATCAAGAAAGATGAAGTCGAAGCGGCTTTTGAACCAAACTTCAAGAAAAATGACATGAAGGGCGAATATGTCTTTCTCGCGAACATTTGCGCCAAGATGATCGAATGCAGAAAGGGGACATTCAATAAAATTACAAATATTCAGTACAAGATGATGGTAGCCATTCTGACCAACTTTAAGATTAATTGGTTTCTCTATGTTTTTAATCGCTTTAAGGCAGCGATGGCCAAGTCGGTTAATCCCAAGCCTTATGGGATTGTGTTAATTAGAATTCTAACCACTTGCGGTTTTACAAACTCCGCTGGAAAGAAGATCCCAGCGTTAAAATTCTATGGCAAAAAGATGATCAGCGGGATGCTCAAACCTCGAAAACATGGTGATGCAGCGGTTCCCAAAGAAGAGCGTGAGCGACTTCGAGCCAAAGGAGTTGTTCGCAGCAATGATGAAGAGCAAGCGTCTTCCTCTTCATCGTCGTCCTCGTCTGAAGAAGAAGTGGTGGTTAAGCGACCCAAAGGAAAAATTGCTCTCAAAGTCGCTAAGCCAGCCAAGTCAGCCAAAGAGCAGAAACCGGAGTCCGCAAAGAAGAAGGAGAAGCCAGAGCCCAAGAATAAACAAAAATCTCCTTCTCCTTCTCCAAAATCACCCTCCCCTCCTCCAGCGTTTATCTTCTCAGTTCCTGAAGAAGAGGAAACAGTAGTAGAAGAAGTACCGCTTGCCTGAAGGCGTACTCCTCTCTCTACTCCAGCCGCGTCTACAAGCGTTTCAACAAATCCAGTGCTTGGAGAGTCAGCAAGCATTCCTCCCTCAAACGCTGTTCCCGAAATTAGCTCAGATCCTCAAGCCGCTACTCAATCTGAGAGGCTTTCTAGTGCTCAGGGTAAGTATTTGCTAAGCAAATTAGTCTATCATTTCCTCGTTAGTTTCTAAGTCTCGAACGCTAGGATAAAATCTCTTTCAGCGCAATGTGAAACGAGTTCTGAATATGTTCTCAACATTCTTGAAGAATTACGTATTCCCATTCGTGCTGATCCATTAACTTCTTTTCTCGATTTAGAACCAGGAGAAGAAGTCCCGAGGCCTGAGGAACCTGTCCCTAATATGGAAACAGATCAAGCGACTAAGTCAGTCGATGATATTCCTCAGGGTAATCGTTTTAGTCTTTTCTTTGTAATTTCTACTTAGTAGAAATTTTTCTTGCTTTTCTCAAACGCTTACATGTATCAGCTCAAGATGCACCTCAGGATGCACCAACCGCTAATACTCCTCCTTCCTCCTAGATTCCAGTCGAAGTAGATGCGGATATGGCAACTGTTGTGGATATTGCAAAAGAAGCATCCCAAGCTAGTGAAGCGACTTCACATACTGAGAGGTCGATAGAAGTGGCCCCCATCCATACAGAAGCGATTGCTCTTGTTCCTACTCCAACAGGACCTCCTCCTCAAGTCATCGATTTCTTTCCTCACGGATATACTCCTGATCTTGAATTTTATTATGCCGCTAGAGAACGAGACACCCAGACGCTTGCAGACCTTGAAATCTCTTTTCAGACAACTCTCCATCGGCCTGATCTTTCCAACTCCCAAAAGTTTGAATTCTATGAGCATTTTACCGATTTAGGACTCTACAACTTGGAGCGACTCCAATCTCGCTTAGAGTATATTCGTCGACCAGTGTTTAATAGAGCAGATTTTGATCAAGCACGGTTTAACTTCACCGGTCGCTCAGACGAGTCTTTCTATCCTCTTTGAGCCAGCAAGATTGTCTTCAAGAATCCCCACATGGGCGATTGGAACAAAAATCCTGATGAGGAAGATCTAAACAAAATAAGATATTCGGCTCTCTTTAAAGTCGTCAACTCTCCTCAGAATGCTCTCTCTCCTACTCCACTCAAGTTATGGAAAGGCAAAGGACCGCTTATGGCTGAGTGTCCCAATCCAGTGAATTCGTGGATAGAAGATGAAGCCCGAGAATATCTTGCCAGATTATGGGTAGAGGATTATGACGAAGAGATCGAGCGGTTCGAGAAATTCCTAGCCGCTAGAAAAGATCAAAAGAAAGCTGATAAACTTGGAAGAAGATGGATGATGAGTATAGCCAGATGGGCTGAAGAATTTGTTCTTCATTTCTACTCCCTTGATGAACTCATAGGATATCCATTTTTGTTTGGCTTTGGAATTGAATATAGACGCCGAGAATTCGCGACCTTTTTGCTTCAACAGCGTCAACACTTTGCAGTCAATGTCAATGACTTACCACGCTACAGGCAACCAATAGAAACCTACATTCGCCAGCAGCTAGCCTTATTCAGCAAAGGTGGACACTACATCTTCCATCCCCGTCAAGCATTTGTTCAACGTGTCTTTCCTGGCCTCAACGAAGAAGCCTCATGCAGCAAACAACCGCTTCTTCCTGGTCAAAGTCAAATTCGTGTTGATGTTTTAAATGAGCATGTTGAGCTTGCTGTCTTCCACAGAGACATGAGAGCAGTGATAGAAAATGCCCAAGCACTGGACATGTCTTCCAATCATTACTCAGGGTTAAGCAATTTCAGAGGATACAATCTCCACCCTGTGCTCTTCAGTCAACAGAACATTCAAGTGGCCAAGATGATTTCGCTAATTTGGCCAGTGGATCAAACAGCAGCTCAAGCGCTGATGCCTCTTATTCTGGACTTTTTCAAGTGTTATATTTCAGGAATAGAATTGCCGAAAGGTGTGCAACTTGCACTTTGTACAGAAGAGCACAAAGACGCTATATTCTTTATTCTGCAACCAAGCCTGATTAGTCCAAGGCATGTGATGGAAGCACTTGGCCCACTCTGGGTCATTGCTATTGAAGATCCTTCTTCCCCAATCCACATAATTGAAGAAGAACCTGCTCCTACTGAGGAAGTCGCTCCAATTTCTGAGGCTTCTTTGCCAGATTCTTTTAACGCTCCTGTAGTCGAGCCCCCAGCGATCGAAGATCCTTCAATGGATCAAGTGATTGAAGAAGTGCACGCCGAAATTGCTCAAAAGCCTGAAGAGCCATTTATCAGAGATAAATCCAAAGGCAAGGCTGCAGTTTTTAGCTCTTACAGACTCATTCCGTCTCCTGAGCGTCCTTCTTCCGATTCGGATTCTGAGAGTGATTCAGAAGCTAGAGATTTCAGACAGGCAGTACGGAACTCGCTCACCAACATTGAAGGTTCCTGTTCCAAGATTTTTGAGGCTGCTGATAAACAAATACGAATGGTGTCTGATACGCGAAGTCGTGATGTTGCAAACGCTTCCAAAAAAAGCACTGTTACAATCATGAACAGCATATCACCACTTGTCGCTGAACTCTCATCAGAATTCCAACTGTCATTTAGCTCAGAGCGCTTCAGCTGATGCTGAAAGACATACTTCGACTGATGCCGCTGCTCAGAGCATTGCTCAACAAGTCGCTCTCTTAGTTGATGAAGTTCGACTCTTGCGAAGAGAAGTCGCTGAGTTGAAAACCTCTCTTGATGATGCCAAGAAGGGGGAAAATACAGAAAAGCATCGAGCGTCCAAAGCAATATCAAAGATAGATAATAAAAATTGGCGATCAATGTTTGAAGAACTAGTGAGCATCAAGAAGATGTTAACTAAAAAGAAAAAGCCAAGGTATTATCTAAGAAGATATCAGCTTCTAGATTTGGACGTCGATTTCTTGGAAATTATGGGATTTCAACCTTTTGCCAATCCACTAAGACGACCTATCAATTGGAAACCATCAAAAGATCCAAGAAAAGATATCTATCACGATTTAATTCGTGAACTTGGAATTTTGCCAAGAGAATGGACAAAAAGTTGTTAGAACTTAATGAAAGCGCTAGACTTCATAGGCATGATTACGATGAAGTTCAACATACGACAATGATCGACATTGATCATCTCCTGATGGATTTAGCGCTAGAAGTTCTCCAAGGCGAAGAAAGAGCAAAGTGACAGAAAAAGTGAATGATTTTTTTTTTGTATTTCTGTTGTCGCTTTCTTTTATATTTCAGTATAAATCATGTATGCTTATTCTTTCAATATATGAATGATTTGTGCTGAAACAACTTGTTGAAGCTAATCTAACTTTAGCTAACTTTACTAATTCTTTAAACGCTAACTTATATTCATTTGGGCTTTTCTTTTAAGTAACTCTTAAATTATAAAAGAGTTATAAAAGTTAAAAGTCTTAACATCATCAAAAAGGGGGAAATTGTTAGGAAATTTCATGTTAGATGTTTTGATGATGACAAGATAGGATTCAATGTTAGACCCCAAATAAATTGTAAGTTTATGTTTTCATAGATTTTTATTTAAGCGTTTGAAATTTTGTAATTGTTATTTTGTTCAGGCTTGTAATTTTTATCTTTGTAGATTCTAGACTAAGTATTAGATACTGAATCGCTAATACAATTCTAGGTGAGTCTATTAGAGAAGAAGTTGAAGATCAGCGTCTGAAGTCAACCAAAGATGAAGATTTGTTTCTTAGCATTCGTCAATCGCTAAACCTCTTTTCAGGGTTTATGAATCAAGCGCTCAAAGCACTTAAGCGACCGATGTCAGATTCACCTGAAATAAATCCTCAAGTCATGAAGGACTTAAATGCAATCATTTATTTCCAACGGGAAATAAATTCAAATGCATTAAATGACTGATAAGAGCATTAAATGTGATAAGCCACTGTGACTTGTGGACAAGCCACCTTTTCCACTAGACTGTCAGAACTTCAGAGTTTATAGCTTCTCCCATCCAATCGGTGCCAGTAGATTTTTTTCAGGAATGTCAGGTTTTAAGTAGAATCACGCGCCGCGTGAGAGGCACTCTCCTACATGTGTCCAACGAACAGATTCCAAGAATTGCCTATAAATACCTTACCTTCAGCAAACCCTAAAAGTGTGGTACATAATATTACAAGAGAAATTTACGTACATGTACAAGAAAAAGCCTAGAAACTCCATAGCTAAAATTCCTTCAAGCTTTTCATCTACATTCCAGACAGTCACAAATATCTCAAACCTCTTCCAAAGAAGAAACCTAAATTCCTATTGAGATATTCCAAGTTGTTTGAACTTCCCAAAAACAAACAAAACCTTGTGACAAACCTTCAACCTTTCATCTGAGTGAGAAAGTTGTTTAAACCCCTTTTTCAAGCAGTATTTCTGAGTGAGAGAAGCTTGTAGAAGACGATCTTCATTGGTGCTGAAATCTGTGTGATCAAGGAGCCCAAGATCTTTTTCATCCTTTACTATCTTGAAGAAGATTACATCCCCCAGCGAACCGTATATATCTTATGTCATTTATACTTTACTATCTTATTTTCATATTACATCATTCTTTCTGAAAAAGACAAGTAAAATTGCAAAGCGATTAAGCAATCTAAGCGTCACGCTACTTTGGTAAATTGCTAAAATCACTAAGTCTACGTTATCTTTACAAAAGCATTCAAATCTTTAAAAGTGATACAAATTTTTTGAAGTCGAAAAAGACTTCAGGGTCTATTCAACCCCCCCCCCCCCTTTAGACCCTTTCGTATGCCACTTCAAGGTCTCACACGAACACTTATTAGTCGATCCGAAAATAATATCATCAACATATATTTGACTAAGAGAATATCTTCATCATTGGTAATTTTGAATAACATTGTATCAATGTTGCCTTTTGAAAAGCCTTTACCAATAAGAAAAATAGAGAGAGTGTTATACCATGCCCGAGGTGCTTGCTTTAGGCCATAGTTGTTGATGAATCCTGGTGGTTGCTCCACATAGACTTCTTCTTGGATTTTACCATTTAGGAAGGCACTCTACATGTCCATTTGATGTACTGTGAATTTGTTGAAAGCTGCATACGCTAGAAACATACGAATAGCTTCAAGACGGGCGACGGAAACATATGTCTCATCAAAATCAGTGCCCTTTTCTTAGAAATATCCTCGAGCGACAAGTCTGGCTTTGTTTCTTATAAAAATACCATTCTCATCCATCTTGTTTCTATAAACCCATCTAGTCCCAATAATTCCTTGGTGAGTTGGTCTTGGTACTAGTGTCCAAACCTTACTACACTCAAATTGATTAAGCTCTTCTTGCATGGCCTCAATCCAACTAGGATCACTTAGCGCTTCATCCACTTTCTTAGGTTCCATTTGAGATAAAAAAACTTTCGAGCATGTCCTCATTGATTGTAGCGGCTCCAGTCCTTACATGAGCTCAAATATCTTCAATAATTTGCTCTGGTGGATGATCACGTAGCTGATTAACTTCTTGCATATTCCATCTGGCTGAAACTGGTTAAGAGGTTGATCAGGCGCTTGATTAACTTCTTGCATAGGCGCTTGACTACCTTCTTGTACAGGCGCTTCAAATTCACAGATTCTATTTTGCTCTTGATAATCATTTTCTTCTTGATCATTAGCAGTTCTTACAATATTATCCTTAATAACCTCAGGAGTAATCTTTGGAGGGGGCACCAAGATCTCATCATCGTCGTTACATTCGTCATCAATAATGATCTTTGACACTTGATGACACAAATCTTCAACTCCTACATCATTAGCGTTAACCTTACTCGGTTCTTAGTTAGCATCATCAAAAATAACATGAATGGATTACTAAACCCTCGTTTGATCTTATTGAAGATGCAAAAATTCTTTCCATTTTTGGGATAGCCTAGAAATGTTTCACTAAAACATATTTACCCGTACGAGTACGAGAATTACTTGAACTAGGATTCATGTTTTATGGCTAAAATAATAGTACATAAAAAAAGACACATAATTAACAATTAAAATAAAAATGTGAATAAGAAAAGTGAATTAAATGTTACCAAACGTCGAACTTACGCCTTGGACAAATGTCGAAAAAACGAGAGCTTTCCAACTCCAATTTGGAAAGATGGATTATGCCTTGGATATATTGGATATATTTGAGGGAATTGTAAGAGGTTAAACTAAAGGTAATAGAATGTATAATTGATATAAATATAATAAAATATATAATTGAAATAAATATAATAAAGTGTATAAAGTAGAGACAGATATAATTAAAAAAATTGTAAGAGATTGAATAATTTTGGTGTGAAATTAAGTGAATAGGTTGGTCGTATTATTATATGGAAAATATCCAAACAAAATAACAAAAAAATAAAATTAATTGAAGCAACAGTCGGAAAAAAATTCGGCTGCTGCGCCTCTAATTCAAACGGCCAACAAGTGATGTGTTAGAGTATATGCCCTCGAATGCCATAAAGAGGACAGATTTATAGGGCATAAACATTGTAACTAAACTATGGTTTTTCTATTAATATAGGGCAGTTGATTGTTGTTTTCTTATAGGCATTTATAAGGTGTGAATAAACAACGTAAAGTCCTTGATGACAAGGCGAACCTTCTACCTTCTATGGGATATGAGGAAAGGCACTAGAATGGTTTGACCCTTGACATCTAAAAGGGTTCGCAAGTCTAAGAAATACTGATTGGGCATCAATAGTGAATAAAGACTTGTATGATGTAAGTTTTGACAGAGAAAGTGCCAGTCGTACACTATGGAAATGGTAGTGGGAACTTATATCATAGACGTGTCAGTTGGACTGATATGTTCGAACACGGCTCGCATCAGTTCATCACATCGGTAATTCACTCATTCACAGTCAATGATAAAACTGATAAGCAGTGATAGGTATGTGTGAACCTCTGACCGGAGAAATCGAGTTGAAGATGTACTTGTGACATCAAGTCTGTCATTAGAGTAGTTAGATTCAAATCACCTATTGGTGGAATCGACCTCGAAGTGCGACTTGATGGGCAAGTAGCATTGTTAACTGATTTGCAATATGGAATTTATTCTCTCATAAGTGAATGAGTAAAATATCCTATGCGATCGTGAATAAGTGAGGACGAAAGTCTTTGGGCAAAGCATTTAAATACCTCGACATATTATGAGCTTAGGCATATGGTCAAGTTATATGAGTTTGACTTTAAACCATGACTCTTACTTGACTAGGATATAAGAATAAAAGGTTTATACACGTACGGTATTCACGGCATAAAGGTTTGGAATGATCCTATTCATTCGTTCTCAATTGGGTTACGGTGTGAGTCACGAGATTGACTAGGTGTCACTCACACCCCTTTGGATTTCTCCCAATTGCCTTTTAAGACGAACCTAAAGAGTTGAGAGAAGGGTCAACTGATTGTCTCTGGGGATTTTCTCTCTCTAGATTTCTCTCCCACCTTGGGAGTCTTTTCTCTCTCTCTCTCCTTGGGACTTTAGAAATTCCGGTAGTTCTAGATTTTGCTTCTTCTTTCCTTGACTCTATTGTTGTGCGATACACGAGAGTTGATTTTCTTGGAGCTTAATCCCATCTGCTTAACGAGGACTTACACCAAGCCAATTTCATGATGCGTTTCGTTCCGCTCTGCCCTACGCCGCACTTTTCACCCCCGCCTGAGTCTTCCTGCTGCATTTTATTCGTTAATCTTGAATTCCCTGAACAGTTCACTAGAGCCCTCCGGCCTCAATTTGCGTTTTCATGATCAAAGCACAAATAGTCATGGGACCCAATATAAAATGAGGATATCTTTTTGCCCATAACTTTTGCTTTTTCTTTTGGTTTTTTCTTTATCCCACGCTGGGAGGTTTTCCCTTTTACTTTTGCTCTGTCTATTGGCTTTACTTTTTCTTTCTCTTTTGCTTTTACTTTTCTTTTACTTTTGATTAAAAAACTTATTATCTTTGTGTTATTAACTGGAGTCTTTCTCTCTCTCTCCATGGGAGCCTTTCTTATGTAATTCGAAGTCCGATCAGAAATATCAATAACTGGAATCTGTCTCTCTCTCCATGGAAATTTAGGATTTCTGTATTTCTAGATTTTGCTTCTCCTTTCCTTTGATTTTGTTCTTGAGCGATATACGAGAGTTGGTTCTCTTGGAGCTTAACCACATCTACCTGACGAGGACTTACAATAAGCCAAGTTCCTTGCTGCGTTTTCGGTCCGACCTGCCGTCGTCTGATTCTTCCTGCTGCAACTTCATTTTTTGTTTGCTGCCTTCTTAGTTATTCTCTCCTGTGTTTCCTTTTGGTGTCTGTTTTTTTTTTTTTTTAATATTCTGGTGTTTTGTCCTCGTTTTTCAGGTGTTCGTGGCCTTAGGATTTCGCTCAGAACCAGTGGATACCCTCGGTTTTGCTCCTCAGTTTGTTCTTCACCAGAGTTCTGATTAGTGTAGCTCTATGGATGCTGAAATATCCCGTATGGCCCGTGATTTTACGTTGACCGACAGAGAGGCTGCTAAGGTGAGTATTCCTGCAGATAGTTGTCGTCCGGGAGAGGGCTACAACCCTAGGATCCTTGTGGGACGCATTACTACAGACCGTCGGATCAATTTTCCTGTCTTTAAGGATACGGTCATAGGCTCGTTTAGACCAAGGCGGGGAATGGAGGTATCACGCCTTGGAAATTCCAGGTTTCTGCTTGCTTTCAACCACAGTGTCGATCTAGATCGAGTCTTAGAGAGTGGTCCATGGAATTTTGATAATGATATGATTATTCTAAAAAAATTGAATGAATTTGATGACCCACAATCTGTCAACTTAGATTGGAATGATATCTTCGTTCGAGTGTCAGGGCTTCCTTTGGGTCTAATGAATCATAATGTGGCTCAAATTATTGGTAATCACATGGGTATCTTTGTCGATATGGACTTGTCTAAAAGTGGGTTTTTTTGGGATTCGACTCTTCGTCTTAGGGTACGTATTAACGTGACCAAACCCCTCCTTCGGTCATGAATCTTACTATCCCGGGTGGGCAAGAGGTTAAATTGTCTTTCTCTTATGAAAAACTTCCCAACTTCTGTTATCTATGTGGTGTGATCGGTCATATCGAAGACCGCTGTGAAATTCGGTATAATCAATCTTTTGTTCATCCGGGTGATCATACCCCTTTCGGACCCTGGCTAAGGGCCTCCAATCGTCGTGCTAACACGTCGGGATATTTGCATTTCGGTTTTGGGGAGCCTCAACCAGCCATTGACTCGTCCCATCGTGAGGGTCACTCTAGTAGCTGGAAAACTCCGGTTGGAAATCAAACGAATATTCAATCCCGCTCTTCAAGCCCTCTTTACCGCCCTCCTCACGTTCGTCGTAACTCTGTGGATCATGACGTCAGCATCCCTTCACGGGCCCCTGAAAATCCGAGAGGATCCCGATCCCGCTGCCGACTCAGGTTGGTAGACGAATCGGACGATGATCTTGCAGGTGAAAACCTTAATTTACTCGGCCAGGCAACGTCTTCTTCATTACGGACGATTGTTTTGAATTCTCTCCCTGTCAACCCGCCCCCTGGTTCTAATCTTTCCCCACATGCAAAGTTTAACTCTACAACTAATCCGGCTAGTATATCACCTCAATTACCGAACCCGGTCTCATCCTCCCGTCTGATTGAGATCTCTTCCCCTATAGTTATTTCCCAACACAAATGTGACCGTGCATATCTTGCTTTGAGTGATAATATTAGCTGCATGCCCCCACACTCTCTTCCCATGCAACCCACGTCTCCCATGCACTCTCCTACACCTTTTGTTCATAATATCCTTCACATCAACCCACCCCCATCTCCAATGCTAATCAACATCCCTCTCCAAATTAGTTTAACTCCCCCTAAAGTACCTAAGTCTCTTTCAGTCAACCGTAAAATTAGAAAAAATAAGCGTCAAAAGATTTCCCCACCTCTCATGATTAACAACCAAACCCTTCGTTTAACTGACATTCCGGTTTCAGAGTTTGCTCAGGTTAGGAACTGCTCTGTTACCATCTTTGCTTTGGATGAGGATTCGGCGGCGACTGCGAAGCAGTCCCGCCGAACTCAATGAATTTTATTGCTTGGAACTGGCAAGGATTGGGGGGGTCCAGGCAGTTCATTTTCTTGTGGAACTTATCCGTATACACAACCCCTCGATTATCTTTCTTTCGAAGACTAAGTGTAAATCATCTGCGTTTGATCATCTGAAATCTCATACTAATATGTTTGGCTTTTGTGTTGATTCAGTCGGGAAGAGGGTGGTCTTGGTCTCCTTTGGTCTAAAAATGTCGATGTTATCCTCCAGTCTTACTCGAAATCTCATATTGATGTTCGTGTTTACCCGGGTCCAGGATCGGACTCTTGGCGTTTCACGGGTTTCTACGGTGACCCTGATAGCGTCAAGCGTAAAGATTCATGGACGCTTCTCAAGCGCCTCAACCAAAATTTGTTCTCTCCTTAGCTCGTGGCAGGTGATTTCAACGAAATCCTTAGCCAGGACGAAAAGGATGCCACCCTTCCCCGGCCTCTTTGGCAAATTCGTGCGTTCCAGGATGCCCTTGATAACTGTGATCTTCATGATTTCGGCTTCACTGAACCAAAACTGACTTGGTCTAACAAATGGATTCACCCGCGTACTGTTCGCCTGCGACTCGATCGGGGTTGTGGTAATTCGAGGTGGATTAATTTGTTTCGTAACACTCGTGTTACAAATCTGAGTACCATTGCTTCTGATCACCGTCCTATTCTTATCCAGCTTAAACCCCCGGTCAAGTCTTTGCCTAGTCGTAAAAAATGTACCTTCCGCTTCGAATCTGTTTGGCTCAGATCGTCAGATTGCGAGTGAGTGATTCGGGACTCTTGGTCTTTGGCTTCTAATGATGACCCCATAGATCTCGTTTGGAACAATATTAAAAATTGTAGGGTCGGTCTTCTCCAGTGGAGTCGTGTTTCCATAGGGGATACGAGTCGTTGGATTAAATTGATAGAAGAAGAAATCCTTGAACTTTGCTCGAGAGAGATCACCGCTGAATCTAAGGGCCGTGAATCTACTCTACGAAAAGAGCTTGAGGAGTTAAAAGCTAGTGAGGAAACTGCCTGGCACCAAAGAAGTCGGGCTTTGTGGATGAAAGATGGTGATCGTAACACAAAATATTTTCATAATTGTGCTTCTGAGCGTCGGCGTCATAATAATATTTCAAGACTTAGGGATGAGATAGGGGAGTGGCAGGTTAAGCCAGACATTGTCCAAAACATTATCACAGGCTATTTTAGGGATATTTTTACCTCCATACAGCCGTCATCTTCAGACTTGGATGAAGTACTCGCAGATGTGCTACCAAGGGTTACACCAGCTATGAATGAATCCCTAAACTGCGAATACTCTGGTGATGAGGTAATTCGAGCTTTATCTTCTATGCATCCCCTTAAATCCCCGGGCCCTGATGGCATGTCCCCGATTTTTTACCAAAAATTTTGGCATGTTATAGGGGCAGATGTTACTGCTTGTGTTCTCGATATGCTTAACAAAAAGTCTTTTCTTCATAAGCTGAATTTTACACATATTGTGCTTATTCCTAAGAGAGACGATCCCGAAGTTACCTCCCATTTTCGTCCTATCAGCTTGTGCAACGTTGTCTATAAAATTGCTTCTAAAGTGATAGCTAATCGTCTTAAACCAATCCTTGAAAATATCATCTCTGAATCTCAGTCTGCTTTTGTTCCGGGTCGTCTCATTTTCGATAATGTCCTTGTTTCTTTTGAGATTAATCATTACCTTAAGAACAAATCGTGGGGCAAGGAAGGGCATGTCGCACTTAAATTGGATATGAGTAAGGCCTACGACAGAGTGGAGTGGATTTTTATCGAGAAAATTTTGGTAAGGTTAGGGTTTGGGAGGGATTTTATTGACCTTATCATGTCTTGTGTCAACTCAGTGTCTTATTCTTTTATGCTTACCGGTAACCAATTTGGATACATTTGACCTCAAAGGGGAATCCGTCAAGGTGATTCTTTGTCGCCTTATCTATTCTTATTGGTTGCCGAGGTTCTGAGTTGTTTGATTCAAGCTGCAGAAAACAGGGGGGAAATCAAAGGAGTGGCAATTGCAAGACATGCCCCTCGGGTGTCTCACTTGTTGTTCGCTGATGACACCTTGTTATATATGCAGGCGTCGACTTCTGCGTTTCTTTGCATCAAAAATATCCTGTCAAGGTATGAAGTGGCATCTGGGCAACAGGTGAATTTTGAGAAGTCGGGATTGGTTTTTAGTAAGAACGTTCCGCTGGATTCTCGCACGGAGTTAGCCGGGATACTAGGGGTCCAAGTGTTGGATAAGCATGAAAAATACCTAGGTCTTCCGTCAGTTATTGGTAAATCAAAGAAGGAAATTTTTGCTTCCATTCGAGACAGAATTTGGGCTCGTATTAACGGGTGGAACTCTAATTTCCTATCTCAGGCGGGAAAGGAAATTCTTATTAAAGCAGTTTTACAAGCTATTCCCACGTATAGTATGAGTTGTTTCAAGCTCCCAGACTCGTTATTGTCTGAGATTGAATCTGATATGGCGAACTTCTGGTGGCATAACAGACAAACGAGGAAAATTCACTGGCTAGCTTGGAGTAAACTCTGTCAGAGTAAGGATGAGGGTGGCTTGGGTTTTAGAGAAATCAAGGCTTTCAATTTGGCTATGCTAGCTAAACAGGCTTGGAGGATTTTGACAAAGCCAAACTGTCTAGTTAGTCGGATCTTTCGTGCTAAGTACTTTAATAGCTCATCTCTTTTTGAAGCGGAACTTGGCCACAAGCCATCGCTCACATGGAGAGGGATTTGGGAAGCACGAAATTTGGTGTTTGCGGGGTTTCGGTGGAGAGTTAGTTCGGGGTCCCATGTTCGAATTTGGTCATCTAAATGGTTACCCAGTCCACCGGCCTTTACAAGCACCACACAGCCAAATACTTTACCATTGGACGCTCGGGTTAATCAACTGTTTGACAACGCAACAGGTTGGTGGGATACGGTACGTGTTCGCGAGATTTTTCAGCCTGAAGATGCCGCGAGTATCCTCTCTATTCCCCTAGGATCGAGACATAACCCGGACTCTATCATGTGGCACTACACTAAGATGGGTCAATTTTCTGTCCGTTCAGCATATCATTTAGCACGGGATACGGCTCGACGGTTCGCTCCTAGCTCGCCCTCGGTTTTGCTGGGGCCGAAAAGTGGTAATTGGGATTTTTTATGGAAAGCGAGGGTTCCGCCCAAAGTCCGACTGCATGCATGGAAATTCTGCAAAAATGCACTGCCGCTTGGTGCAAATCTTGTCAAACGGCGTGTCGAAGTCTTAGGCTCCTGCCCGTTGTGTACTAGCGAGACAGAGGATGAATATCATGTGGTCTTGGGTTGCTCCTTTTCTAGACAAGTTTGGCCATTGTCAAACATCCCCTGGCAGGAAATTTACTCATGGATAGGGTATGGGGAAGCTTGGCTCCGAGGGCTACACCGCAGGTTATCCGGGGAGGAGTTTTGTCAAGTACTAGTAACGCTTTGGTTCTTATGGTATAACCGTAACTCAACCCTCATGGATAACTCGACTTCTTCTTCCTTTAACATCATCAACTCGGTTCATCGTTTTATCAGAGCTTTCAGGGAAGTTACGACTATCCTCCCAATTCGATCTCTTTCGCTGCAAAAAGCTAAATGGCAGCCTCCGGAATTCGTGATCATGAAAATTAACGTTGATGGGGCGGCTGATGTGCATAGAGGGTTGGCAGCGATGGGTATGGTTATTAGGGACTGGCGTGGTTCGTGTGTGGGTTGGACGGGTAAATTTCTGAATTTTGCTCCTTCACCGGATTATATTGAAGCTCTGGCTTTGGTGGAAGGATTACTTCTTGCGTCTAGGGAGGGATGGCCAGCAGTTGTGTTGGAAGGAGATTGTTTATCGATCATCTCCAAAGTTATAGTCGGATCAATTGAGTTATCACCCATAGGCAACCTTGTTTCTGATATTTTACGCTTATCACTTTCCTTTTCTTTGTTTAGTTGCTCTTTTGTAAAACGTTCGGGTAATTCTGTTGCTCATTTTATCGCTAGAGCTGTTCTAGGTGCTCAGGGGCCTATCCCTGAAATCCCAGCTCTCGCCATCTCTGCTTTGTCTTCTGACATTTCTCTCTCTGGGTATTAAAATATACACCGCTTTCTCTTCAAAAAAAAAAGAGTTGAGAGAAATTCACGGCATTGGATGCCGTAATAAATTAATTAATTATTGGATAATTTAATTAATTAAATTAAATTAAAGAGTTAATTAATTTCTTGGAGAAATTGAATTATAGATTAATTAGGAATTGAATTAATTGGATTATCAATTTATTTATTGGATAATAAATTATTCGATTAATTAATTAGCAAGCAAGACGAAAGCCCGAAGGCTTCCGAGCCCACTAAGGGGCGGCCAAATGGACACCCAAATAGGGCTCTTACATGCTAGTGTTATTGTTTCATAATGATATAAATATATCACAAGGTGAAAAATAACACATGGCAACATACATAACTTTCTCTCCAAGAAAACGTCTCCCACCATTCTCTCTCTCTCTAGCCATCTTTGACAAGGAAGAGAGGAGGATTTTTTCATTTTTGATTCCGGCGTGATGATTAGAGACGTTGGCAAATTCGGCGTTAGAGAAAAGGATCACGTTCAGAAATCAACATACGCAAGAACGGTAATTTTCTATACACAATTAAACACGAGGATTAGAGATGATTCGGGCTTTGGGAAATAAATTTACTTTCCGCTGCCTTTTATTCGTATAATTCCCAACAATGGTATCAGAGCCAATCTCTGAATTCTGTGTTTAATTGCTTATGTGATTGATTGTATTTCTGCATTTTTGAGGCATGCTTTGAACGTATTTTTCATATGAAAATATTCTGAATCTCGCTTCAGTTTCTTCATGAAAATTGTATTTTAATGAGTTACGAATATGGGCATATAAAGTTTATAAGAATCGGAGAAGTATAACCCCGAGACGAGCGCAACGCAAAACGCGTGCGCAGTCTGCTCTCCCGCGCGCTGTGCGCGCAATAGGAGGCCTTTTCGGCCTCCCATTGTGCACACACTAGGTGGGCCCCAACGCCATGCCATTTCACGGTGCTGGTCGGAGGGGCTGGCCGGACGCCCAAGCCCGATTAAACCGTGCGCTGCGCGCACGGCATACACCGTGCCATGCGCCCAGAGCACGGACCTGTTTCGGGGCCCGGGTTTTTGTGACTCGGGCCCTAATGGGTCGGGTTATATTTTCCTAAGCTCCAAATTTTAATTGAATAGGTGTTTGGGCTATTTTAGTTATCCGGGTGGGTCAAAAGGATGATGCCCCGGATTTAATTAAAATGGGGCCCAAATTGTTTTGATTAAAATTATGGATAATTCAATAAATTAGTTATTGGGCCTAATTAATTAATTTTGAAAATGCCAATGGTTGGTAATTTAATTTTGATAAAATTAAGTCCAATATAGTTTTTATTGATCTTTATTTGAATGAAATAATTAATTAATAAACTCTTGGAGAATTTTATTTAGTAAGTTATTTATTTAAATAAAGAATTCTCATAAATATGATTATTTTCATATGAATCAATAAAAATTGGAATTTTATTGTGGAAATTAATTAAGTTGGACTAATTAATTTTTATTAATCACCAAAATAAGTGTTTTATTTATCGCGAGCATGTATTATGTGATGGTAACGTATGTCTATGGGCTTAGGTTGCTTCTTTTGATTATATATTTCTTTTGATGGGTTGTAAGGGCCGGTTTGAGCCCATTTTATTTTATTTCTAGATTTTTGTATAGGTTTTAAATTACCTCTTGTAATAAATAGAAATAGAATAGGCCGTTCAAGATGGAGATCATGCAAAAGAAGAGGAGCTTGGAGCCCACGAAGATTAGCTAGGCTTTTCTTTTTCAATTTTATGATGGCCCATTGGCTTGGGCCCTCTAGATAAAAGCCCATAGACTTGTGTATTGTATTATTGCTTTCGATGCATGTTCATTAGTTGTATGAAGCATGTGGATTATCAATATGTGCTATATAAATTGGTAAATGTGCAAAGTGAGACGAAATAAATGTTTTGAACATGAATTCTCCCAAACAAAAATAATTCTAACTTAGTAAGGGGTGCTAGGCGTCCTTTCCCTCCACTGAACTTGATAAGATCAATGATTAAATCCATATGTGGCATCTTCCCAGTAAGTAGGGGTCATGTATCAAGATTTAATTCTAGAATTTTATTAAGTGCATTGGATGCCTTAATCGAGACTTATTTCACCCCAAATATCGTTAAAGGGTTGCAAGGTGAAATTCAAATGTTAGATTATGCGGAGTTAGTGGGAATGAACTTAGATAGTCCACATTACCAATAAATCGTTAAAGGGTTGCGGTTTTTGTGGATTATGGGATAAATATGATTGAACCGTCTATTTGATAGATTGATGTTTGACATCACTTTAATTAAGTAATGGACCAAATATCGTTAAAGGGTTGCCATCCATTATATTAATTAAAGAACTCAATCCCCACCACGATGTTTTCATCAACGATCGCTTCCGTCTTTTCACAGTGGGAGTGTGAAATTTCGAAAAATGTAGTCGGAGCAAAGTTATAAGTCGAAGTCCTTGATTTTAAACTTGGTTTTAGTTTAGTTCAATAATCTAATAAAGTCTGGCTTATTTTCTGCAGTCATTTTGGTTTATCTCTCTCAATCAAAAACCATGTCTCCCAAACCACTGTCGAAGTTAATGGAAAATACGATTCTCACCTGTCCAAATTACAGAGAATGGCTCACTATGCTAAGGATGGTCCTTAGCAGTGAATCCATAGACTATGTATTGGAAATTGGTCGTCCTCCCATTCCTAGACCAGACGAGAGTGATGAAGTTTGCCTAGCTTGTTGGGATTGGTGTTGTGACAACCATAGAGCAAGAGTGTACATATTGAGCTCAATGTGCATAGAGCTGCAAAGATCTCATGATAAGATGGATAATGCAAGAGACATTATCTTTCATCTGGATGAATTGTTCGGAGAACGCGGTAGGACCATCAGATACTTTATTTCAAGGGATCTATTCCGAACTAAAATGACTGAAGGAGAAGATGTTGGAGAATACGTTTTCAAAATGATGACCATGATAGAAAAACTAAAATTTTTAAACTTCTACATGGACCTGCATCTCCAAGTCGATCTTATTCTACAGTCACTCCCAGATTTGTTCTATTGTTTCGTCATACATGTTGATATGAATGACATTGAGGGATCTTTAGCTGGGCTATTTGAAAAACTCAAGGTTGCTCAGAAACAAATAAAAACGGACAAATGGAACAATCCGATGGCTATTACATTTCCTAAAACATTTGATGGAAAAAGGAATAATGCCCATTTAGAGGAGGGAGCATCCAGTACGACTTGCAATAAGGCACAACGAAGGATAAATAAGAGGGCTAGAAAACAGGACACATGTTTATGCTGCAGTGAGCTGGGCTACTGGAGAAGAGACTGTCCTAATATACAAGCAAAAGGTGAATAACTTTATAATTTGAAACTAATTGCTTTATAATATTCCCTCTTCATCGATTATGATTCAGAAGTTAATACTTTTTGTATAATTATGTGAATCAGAATCTGGGAAGAAGAAGGGAGCAGAGCCCTAACGAGGAGAAGATAAAGTAAGCAACGGGCAAGGCGTCGCAACTACTAAAACAAGATTTGCCTCATTATTTTTTATTCTACACCTATGCTATTTCTGGATATTGTTAAACATTGGTTCAATTTCCGTTTTAGTTAAATAAGGTTACACTTTCGTTTTATTAATGAACAATGCAAGATTTATTATGGTAATAAATTAGTAGGCTTTGTTTCTTTGATAAATGCATTGTGTTACCTTAATGTCAAGAATAAGTGTGCTGTGAATACTATAAAAAGGAAATGTAGTAGGCTTGAAATAAACCAACGATTGATATGGCACCTTCGACTAGGCCATGCTGGCGAACAAAAGATTCGCAAAATGGAAAAACATGGGCTAATTGGCCCACTGGGATTGGATCCCTATCCTACTTGTGAATCTTGTCTCAAACGCAAGATGGCTAGATCGCCCTTCACAGGGAGCTTTGAAAGGGCCTCACAAATCTTAGGTTTAATGCATACTGACGTTTGTGGTTCATTTGGAGAAATGGCCAGAGGAGGTTTCCTTTACTTTATCACCTTCACTGACGACCATTCTCGATATGGTCTAGTGTACCTGATGAAGCATAAGTCTGAATTCATTGACAAGTTCAAGGAATTCAAAGCTTTAGTGGAAAATCAAACAAGTCAACGTATAAAAACTCTTCGATCTGATCGAGGAGGAGAATATAAGAGCGACGAGTTTGACTTATACCTCAGAGAGAATGGTATAGTATAGCAACTCACACCTCCAGCGACTCCACAATTGAATGGAGTAGCAGAGCGAAGGAATCGAACCTTGTTGGACATGGTTCGCTCCATGCTTAGCTACACTGATTTACCCATTTCACTATGGGGTCACGCGCTGCTTACTGCTGCACATATTTTAAATAGATGTCCGTCCAAGTCCGTTCCTCTGACTCCCTATGAAATGTGGAGAAATAGGAAACCATGTCTTAACCACATAAAGATTTGGGGATGTCCGGCTTATGTCAAAAAGACTAAAGTGGACAAGTTGGAGGCTAGGTCCTTAAAGGAACGTTTCATTCGATATCCTGAAGATTCTTCGGGATACCTCTTTTACCTGCACAATGATCAAAGGATCATTGTAGCCTTACAAACCCACTTTCTTGAAGATGAGTTCATTCAAGGAGGAGCGGGTAGAAAGATTGTTCAAGAAGAACAAAATGAAACCCCACTGGATACATCTACATAGGGAGTGAGAATCGAACCTTCTGCAACACAACCACAACCACGACGATCGAATAGAGTATCTCAACCGCCTGAGAGGCACGGATATCTAATGCAAATGATGTTGGATCTCCATTCTGTGTTAGAGGAGGATCATGGAGATGATCCATCCACTTTGGATCAAGCGATGGTGGATGTGGATGCTGCTAAATGGCGTGAAGCTATGCAAACTGAGATCGATTCGATATATGCAAACCAAGTCTAGAAACTTGTAGACCAACCTGAAGGGGTAAAAACTAATCGGGTGTAAATGGATCTACAAGAGAAAGATTGTTGTTGATGGCAAAGTAGACACCTACAAAGGCAGGCTAGTGGAGAAAGGGTATAGTCAAAAGGAAGGAATTGACTACCAAGAAACCTTCTCGCCAGTGGCTATGATCAAATCAATAAGGATTCTACTTACAATAGCAACACACCTAGATTATGAAATATGGCAAATGGATATCAAAACTGCTTTCCTAAATGGATTCCTAGAAGAGGATATCTATATAGAACAGCCTAAAGGTTTTGAATCCGAGGAGCATATTCATAAGGTGTGTAAACTTGAGAGATCCATTCATGGGCTCAAACAAGCGTCTCGTAGCTGGAATCTACGTTTTGATGAGGTTGTCAAAGGATTTGACTTCATCAAAAATGAAGACGAGCCCTGTGTTTACAAGAAGGTCAGTGGGAGCAAGTTGACATTCCTAGTGTTACATGTAGATGACATATTACTCATTGGGAATGACATAGGAATGCTCACCACAACCAAGAAGTGGCTTTCGAGTACATTCTCCATGAAGGACTTGGGAGAAGCAACCTATATTCTAGGGATTCGGATCTATAGAGATCGAACCAAAAGAATGATAGGACTTTCTCAAGCCCTTTACTTGGAAAAGGTCCTAAAAGGTATAGGATGGAACATTCTAAGAAAGGGTTCCTACCAATGACACATTGGATACATCTTTCGAAATCTATGTGTCCTCAAAGTAAGGAAGATAGAAAAGAAATGAACATTATACCCTATGCGTCTGCTGTGGGCAGCTTGATGTACGTGATGCTCTGTACTAGACCCGACATTGCTTATGCTGTGAGCGTTGTTATTCTATTTCAAGGAAACCCTGGTAAGGAACATTGGATAGCGGTGAAGAATATCCTAAAGTATCTGAAAAGAACTAAGGATATGATTCTCACCTATGGAAGTGGTGACCTGAGGGTGGACGGGCACACTAATTCGGATTTCCAACCTGATGTTGATGACCAAAAATCCACATCAGGGTTTGTATTTACTCTAAATGGTGGAGCGGTGACTTGGAAAACTTCCAAACAAAGCACAACCGCAGACTCCACCACAGAGGCTAAATACATAGCTGCCTCGGAGGCAGCAAAAGAAGCTCTTTGGATTAGGAAGTTCGTTGAGAAACTTCAAGTGGTTCCTAGCATAAAGCTCTTGTTGCCACTTTATTGTGACAACACCGGAGCTATAGCGTAAGCGAATGAACCTAGGTCTCACAATAAATCCAAACACATAGAGAGGAGATATCACATCATAAGAGAGATCATTGCACGGGGTGAAATAGTTGTTCAGAAAATAGCCTCAGCCGATAATGTCGCTGATCCATTGACCAAGCCAGTGGCACAGGCGGTGCTGGAAAAACATCTCGAAAAAATGGGTATTAAATACCACAGCAAATGGCATTGAGTACAAGTGGGAGATTGTTAGAGTATATGCCCTCGAATGCCATAAAGAGGACAAATTTATAGGGCACAAACATTGTAACTAAATTATGGTTTTTCTATTAATATAAGGCAGTTGATTGTTGTTTTCTTATAGGCATTTATAAGGTGTGAATAAATAACATAAAGTCCTTGATGACAAGACGAACCTTCTACCTCCTATGGGATAGGAGGAAAGGCACTAGAATGGTTTGACCCTTGACATCTAAAAGGGTTCGCAAGTCTAAGAAATATTGATTGGGTATCAATAGTGAATATAGACTTGTATGATGTAAGTTTCGACGGAGAAAGTGTTAGTCGTACACTATGGAAATGGTAGTGGGAACTTACATCATAGACGTGTCAGTTGGACTGATATGTTCGAACACTGCTCGCATCAGTTCATCACATGGGTAATTCACTCATTCACAGTCAATGATGAAACTGATAAGTTATGATACGTACGTGTGAACCTCTGACCTGAGAAATTGAGTTGAATATGTACTTGTGACATCAAGTATGTCATTAGAGTAGTTAGATTCAAATCACCTGTTGGTGGAATCGACCTCGAAGTGCGACTTGATGGGCAAGTAGCATTGTTAACTGATTTGCAATATGGAATTTATTCTCTCATAAGTGAATAAGTGAGGATGAAAGTCTTTGGACAAAGCATTTAAATACCTCAACTTATTATGAGCTTAGGCATATGGTCAAGTTATATGAGTTTTACTTTAAACCATGACTCTTACTTGACTGGGATATAAGAATAAAAGGTTTGTAGACGTGCAGTATTCACGGCGTAAAGGTTTGGAATGATCCTATTCATTCGTTCTCAATTGGGTTATGGTGTGAGCCATGAGACTGGCTAGGTATCACTTACACCCCTTTGTATTCCTCCCAATTGCCTTTTGAGATGAACCTAAACAGTCGCGCTTAAAAGAAGTGCAAAAGGAAAAACATGGGAAAAAGACTTGAGAGAAATTCACGGCATTGGATGCCGCAATTAATTAATTAATTATTGGATAATTTAATTAATTAATTAAATTAATGAGTTAATTAATTTCTTGGAGAAATTGAATTATAAATTAATTAGGAATTGAATTAATTGGATTATCAATTTATTTATTGGATAAATAAATTATCCGATTAATTAATTAACAAGCAAGACGAAACTCCGAAGGCTTCCGAGCTCACTAAGGGGCGGTCAAATGGACAAGGTGAAAATATAGGGCTCTTGCATGCTAGTGTTATTGTTTCATAATCATATAAATATATCACAAGGTGAAAAATAACACATGACAACTTACATAACTTTCTCTCTAAGAAAAAGTCTCCTCCCTCTCTCTTTCTCTCTAGCTGTCTTTGACAAGGAAGAAAGGAGGAGTTTTTCGTTTTTGATTCCGGCGTGACGAATTATAGACGTTGGCAAGTTCGGCGTTAGAGAAAAGGATCACGTTCAGAAATCAACATATGCGAAAACGGTAATTTTTCTATACACAATTAAACACGAGGATTAGAAATGATTCGGGCTTTGGGAATTAAATTTACTTTCCGCTATGTTTTATTCGTATAATTCCCAACATGATGGACATTTTAAACAATTCAAACAAGTGTGCAATGGCTCTATGTCTGTTGTACACTTGTCAAATGTATTTTTTACTATTTTATATTATATAATTTTTTTAATCAAAAAAATAGAAATAAATAAATAGGCCGGGCTTTTTTGGCTTGCGAGCCTTAAATAGGTTGGCCTGTCCCGGCTCAACCCCAGGCCTTTTTAAACCTGGCCTATCAGAGGCCAGGGCCTTAAAATGGCAGGCTTTTGATGGGCCAAGGCCTTAAAATGACCAGATGGCCCAACATACCTAAGGCCCTAAAATGACCTTTATGTACGAAGTTGCAAGATGAAGAAATACTAGAGGGATGGATCCCACAACCTAAGCTCCACTAAGAGAAAGTGCAAGAAGAAAACCAGAAAGAAAGAGAACCTTGCAAGAAGTATCCTACCCCAAAAAGACACCAAATGCGGCGAGCCAAGTTCCCATAAGAAAACCTGGAGGGTTGGGTCCAACGATCTAAAGCCCCGCAGGAGAAGGATTTTTGCATAAGGCATAAAGGTCACCCACGTGAAGGTGCCCAAGAAACAGGTGGCTATCATAGGTATCAACCAGAAGGTTGGAAAGAAGGAGAAAGAGGTCTCGATGATGAGGCCAACAATTATGAATTTGCTCGTTACTTATAGGGAGAACCAGAAAGACGTAAGAAGGCAAAAACTAGCTAAGATAAATTGGAAATCAATTCCAAAAGAATGGAAGAAATGGAACAAAGGATGACGTGAGGAAACGTGCAAGAAGACCGTGGGGTCCCGTCATGATTGAGGATTTACTCTGAGATTTTTGGATTCACTTTTTCAAGCCATATGTGATAGTATTATATGCCCGACAAGCTATCTGTTGGCTTGATCACTGGATCATAAACACTATTACAGTCTTATCATTAATACTATATCAAACCTGATGGGATGTTTCTTTACTATTAGTTACTTATGTTAGTATAGATAGAGATCAAAGGGATTACCTTATGGTTAGCGGAGGGGTCAGGATACCTATGGAACGCTCTCAAAGAACGTAATCCTAAAATGTATTCCAAGTCATAGAGGCTGTGAGATGTGGGATATCATGAGCCTCGCCAAGACTTGTTTGTGTATGTAACTCTTATAGAGATTGACGTGTTCCATTGTCAATGGCCACATAGGTAATTACATACACGGAGATTCATACTTAGTGGGAGTATGGAATTGAACAACTCTGCAAGGATTCCTCGCTGGTTCTGTTGAACTTAGAGTCCTTCAGTTTCGTAGTTTGAGATAATCCTTAGACCTGAATTATCATTGGGAAGGGTACTACCCACTATACTTTGATATACACGTGCACTCCAGGAGAGTCATATGGCGGCGTATGTTGGGTATAGCTTTTGAAGTATAGTGGAACAAATGACATTGTATACGGGATCCATCCAGGGCCTACGACCTGACATTTCATATGCTGTTGTGTAAAGCTGAATGATCGAACTAAAATCATTGATCAGAGTATAGTCTTCTAAGAGGGATTGGTGATCCAGCTTGGAAGACCGGATCATTAGTGGAACAAACATAGTCATAGTTTCCAAGGTTATTAGGGTTTCGAGCGTCGTCAAACCCTAGACCTTAGGCGGGAAAAAGATGAAAGGATTCGGCTCACATGAAAATTGAAATTTGGATAGGTCTAGTACTTTTCATCGTTAACATCTAGAAAGTCCTGGCGACGTTTCTAGACATCGAACAATGACCAATAGGTGCCTTGGATTAATTGGTGAAGTTAATCCAAGACCTAGTTAATTATTGAGAATAATTAATAAGCCTATGGAGAAGACTTATTGCTAGCTTGTTAATAAGGCTAAGGGGTCACACACTTAACTTAGTGTAGTACCTATAGTCTAGTTAATTCTTTATGAATTAATGGAGACTAATTAATTGGAATTAATTAATTGGGAAAAAGGAATATATTAATTAATAATAGTCTTATACTAATTAATTAATGTGTGAAAGAGAAAATAAATATATGTATATATTACACGTATGGGCGTGCATGTTTATAGATGTGGTGAAAAGATTTTATCTTGTCCAACAAATCTATATCTATATATATATATATATATTTAATATATCTTGTAATATAATTGGTAGGATCTATTTTAATTAGTTAGATGTCTAATTGATATGGAAAGAACTTATAAATATATTAGGATAGATATTGTAGATTTGATAAGATTTATTTAATTAGTTAGTTGACTAAGTATATGGAAAAATCTTATTGGATAGATATGGTATATTTGAGAAGATCTCAAATATATAAAAATATCTAGTTAGTTGGAAATGTATCCAACTAATTAAGAAAGAGAAAATTTAAAAAGAAAAAAATCAAAAGATAATTTATACATATACACACACACATACATGCCTACCCTAAGTGAGGAAAGAGGCATGTGTGTATGTGTGTGTGATCAGTTTCACTTATGGTGGACTCTATATATTTATATATATGTGTATTTATATTTTAAAAAGAACAAGTAATTTTCATCCTACACAAGTTTGACTTGTAAAAATTCTTTCTATCCATCTTTTCTCTTCTACCTCTTTCACAAGTAATTCTTCCAGCTCATGTGTTGAGTACAAAGAATACCAAAATATATTCCTATTCTTTTCTCATAAGCTGAAATTTGATATTCTCTTGGTTAGCACTGGTGGAGATGATCGTGGGTACAAACTAAGGTGTGGATACACTTAGAGGCGCAACACTTGGGGCGCTAGAGCAAATTGATTCGGCGAGGTGAAGAAAGGAGTTGCTTCAAAAGACCGTTGCAAATTTGTTCATCAAAAGGTAAACACGAGAAAACTCTTATTTTTGTGAGTTTTGAATCCTATGGTACCATGTCTGCTTAACCCTAATTTTAGGATGCCTCGCATTTGTGTTTAAATTTTAAAATTCCATGCTTCCGCTGTGATTAGCATCCTCGGGGTTGGACTACGCGGCCCAACAGTAGTATCAGAGCAAAAATTTTGACATGGCTCAGATTCTTTTATCTGTGTTTATGTTTTTGTTCATTAAATTTGTTTTATCGCATGTAAAATGGATTGGATTTTCTGATTTATGGACCGATTAAAATTGTTTGAATCACAAAATTGGTTTAGATCTGAAAAATTGGATTTTTTGAAATCTAAAATTGTGGTTTTGAAAATCTATGAAATTGGAAATTTGGATTATAGACTGCGTGAAAAGCAGCTATTCAGAAACGAAAGAGGAGCCGCCGAACAACCGCCATTCGCACAAGTTGTGCGCAAACAGCTCGTTCGTTGTATGCGTAGAGGCTACGTCTTGCTGCGAACAATGCTTTTCGTGGGGGTGTCACCGGGCGTGGCGGCGCTGCTGTCCGAGAAGGGTTGGGACCCTAGGGTTTTTTCAATTTTGGTGAATTGCAATTTGGTCCTTTGGGCTATTTTCTAATTTTATTCTTTGGGATTAAAATGCAATTAAAATTTTTTGGGCTTAGGTCTAGAAATGGACTTTTAAAAAATATGGGTTTTTATTTAAATTTTAAAAGGACGAAGTAAAATAAGTATTTTATTGAGTTTCGAAATTAAAATAAAATTGGAGTTTTTGAAGTTGGTCCTATTTGTGATTAAATGCAGAAGTAGGCTTCTTCATAGACTTTAAAAGATTATGAGTTTTATTTAAATTCCGAATGTGAAATAAAATTGGTATTTTGTGGACTTTGAAAATTAAATAAAATAGATAATTTTGAATTTGGCCTTTTTCAGATGAAATGAAGAGGTGGACTTTTTCATAGGTTTTCCAAACTATGAATTTATTATTTAATTTTTGAAAATTAATATTATGATATTAATTAATTCTTTGAATTGAATATTATTAGAATTTTGAAAATTAAATTTTTTTTTGGATTAATGGAAATTATGATTTTTCATGGGATTTTGTGAAATTTGTTTTTAGAAAATAATTAATTGGTCCACTAATTTGATTAGATTATCCTTTATTAAAGATGGTAAATTTATGTTTTTCAAAACATGATGCGGGCATGTATTATGTGACTATGTGGTGATCCGGGTCGAGCCATAGACTAGTCATTTGATAATTTGAGGCCTGCATGCCATGTTTTCATTTTATGTACATGAGAGGGTGGGGTTTCTTTTTTCTTTTGTATTGTTGTAATTTGAAGACGAACATGGAGACGTTCAAGCTTAAGGAGTTGTGAAAACCTTAGTATAGGATCCAGGTCCTTAGGTTAGATTGGTCGCACCTTGATCGCTCGGGGTGTTTTAGGTTCGCTTGACTAGGATCACATTTACCGCTTTATTTACAGCATGCTCCTAGTTATTTATTGTTTATTTCCTATATATGATATGTTGTGTTGCTTAATCAGCTAAGAAAGATAAATAACAATAACGGAAAATGATGAGACCGTGAAAACCCCATATTATAATTTTAAGTCCACAAATGGATAAATCGGGGGCCCAGGAGTTCCTGATTAGGTCCAGTGCCTTTCATCATTTGATGCAAGAGGGCGTAATGTGAAGCTTGTCATCATTGTCTCACGAGTAGGGAAGTGATGGCAAGTTAAGTGTACTAATCTCGCAACTAGGTCTTCTATATGACAAGGTGGTCATATTAGAAGTGCACATGGGTTTCAGTTTGGCTAAAGAGTCGTCGATGAGTCATAGGACCACCTGGCCACCATTTTGCTGTGAGAATTTGACGGGTCGGACTTAACCACAGATTAGTGTATGGTTGCATCGTGTTCTCGGGACGTACATGAAATGTGACGCAAACATCTCAAGGACCACTTGGAGAATGGATGGGGCCGGTATTCCTGATCAAATGTTACCGCCCATTGTCTCACAAGTCGTGGAATGAGGTATGGGGCATTTGATGCTCGAGCCCGCTGGAAATTATCATATTCATGTCTTCGTCAGTGGCATAATGGAATTCGATAACCAGTGGAAGCACACGTGAAATTAAAAGTGTTGGGAATTAGACGAATAAAACGCAGCGGAAAGTAAATTTAATTCTCGAAGCCCGAATCATCTCTAATACTCGTGTTTAATTATGTATAGAAAAATTACCGTTCTCGCGTATGTTGATTTCTGAACGTGATCTTTTTCTCTAACACCGAATTTGCCAACGTCTCTAATTCGTCACGCCGGAATCAAAAACGAAAAACTCCACCTTTCTTCCTTGTCAAAGACGGCTAGAGAGAGAGAGAGGTAGGAAATTTTTTCTTGGAGAGAAAGTTATGTAAGTTGCCTTGTGTTATTTTTCACCTTGTAATATATTTATATCATTATGAAACAACAACACTAGCATGCAAGACCCCTATTTGGGCGTCCATTTGGCCGCACCTTAGTGGGCTCAGAAGCCTTCGGGCTTTCGTCTTGCTTGTTAATTAATTAATCGGATAATTTATTTATCCAATAAATAAATTGATAATCCAATTAATTCAATTCCTAATTAATTTATAATTCAATTTCTCCAAGAAATTAATTAACTCATTAATTTAATTAATTAATTAAATTATCCAAAAATTAATTAATTAATTATGGCATCCAATGCTGTGAATTTCTCTAAAGTCTTTTTCCCATGTTTTTCCTTTTGCACTTCTTTTAAGCGCGACTCTTTAGGTTCGTCTCAAAAGGCAATTGGGAGGAATCCAAAGGGGTGTGACTGACACCTAGCCAGTCTCGTGGCTCACACCGTAACCCAATTGAGAACGAATGAATAGGATCATTCCAAACCTTTACGCCGTGAATACCGTACGTGTATAAACCTTTTATTCTTATATCCCAGTCAAGTAAGAGTCATGGTTTAAAGTCAAACTTATATAACTTGACCATATGCCTAAGCTTATAATAAGTTGAGGTATTTAAATGCTTTGGCCAAGAACTTTCATGATCGCATAGGATATTTTACTCATTCAGTTATGAGAGAATAAATTCCATATTACAAATCAGTTAACAATGCTACTTGCCCATCAAGTCGCACTTCGAGGTCGATTCCACCAACAGGTGATTTGAATCTAACTACTCTAATGACAGACTTGATGTCACAAGTACATCTTCAAGTCGATTTCTCAGGTCAGAGTTTCACACGTACCTATCACTACTTATCAGTTTCATCATTGACTGTCAATGAGTGAATTACCAATGTGATGAACTGATGCAAGCCATGTTCGAACATATCAGTCCAACTGACACGTCTATGATGTAAGTTCATGCTACCATTTCCATAGTGTATGACTGGCACTTTCTTTGTCGAAACTTACATCATACAATATTGATGCCAATCCATATTTTTTAGACTTGCAACGCTTTTAGATGTCAAGGGTCAAACCATTCTAGTGCCTTTCCTCCTATCCCATAGGAGGTAGAAGGTTCGCCTTGTCATCAAGGTCTTTACGTTGTTTATTCACACCTTATAAATGCCTATAAGAAAACAACAATCAACTGCCTTATATTAATAGAAAAACCATAATTTAGTTACAATGTTTTTGCCCTATAAATCTGTCCTCATTATGGCATTCGAGGGTATATACTCTAACCATCTCCCACTTGTACTCAATGCCATTTGTTGTGGTATTTAATACCCATCTTTTCGAGATTTTTTTCCATCACCGCCTGTGCCAATGGCTTGGTCAATGCATCAGCAACATTGTCGGCTGCGGCTATTTTCTGAACAACTATTTCACCTCGTGCAACGATCTCTCTTATGATGTGATATCTCCTCTCTATGTGTTTAGATTTATTGTGAGACCTAGGTTCCTTCGCTCGCGCTATAGCTCCGGTGTTGTCACAATGAAGTGGCAACGAGAGCTTTATGCTAGGAACCACTTGAAGTTCCTCAACGAACTTCCTAATCCAAACAGCTTCTTAACTGCCTTCGAGGCAGCTATGTATTCAGCCTCTGTGGTGGAGTCTGCGGTTGTGATATGCTGGAAACTTTTCCAAGTCACCGCTCCACCATTTAGAGTAAATACAAATCTCGAGGTGGATTTTCGATCATCAACATCAGATTGGAAATCCGAATCAGTGTACCCGTCCACCCTCAGGTCACCACTTCCATAGGTGAGAATCATATCCTTAGTTCTTTTCAGATACTTTAGGATATTCTTCACAGCTATCCAATGTTCCTTACCAGGGTTTGCTTGAAATCGACTAACAACACTCACAACACAAGCAATGTCGGCCTTAGTACAGAGCATCGTGTACATCAAGCTGCCCACAGCAGACGCATAGGGTATAATGTTCATTTCTTTTCTATCTTCCTCACTTTGAGGACACATAGATTTCGAAAGATGTATCCCATGTCTCATTGGTAGGAACCTTTTCTTAGAATCTTCCATCCTATACCTTTTTAGAACCTTTTCTAAGTAAAGGGCTTGAGAAAGTCCTATTATTCTTTTGGTTCGATCTCTATAGATCCGAATCCCAAGAATATAGATCGCTTCTCCCAAGTTCTTCATGGAGAATGTACTCGAAAGCCACTTCTTGGTTGTGGTGAGCATTCCTATGTCATTCCTAATGAGTAATATGTCATCTACATATAATACTAGGAATGTCAACTTGCTCCCACTGACCTTCTTGTAAACACAAGGCTCGTCTTCGTTTTTGATGAAGTCAAATCCTTTGACAACCTCATTAAAACGTAGATTCCAGCTACGAGACGCGTGTTTGAGTCCATAAATGGATCTCTCAAGTTTACACACCTTATGAATATGCTCCTCGGATTTAAAACCTTTAGGCTTTTCCATATAGATATCCTCTTCCAGGAATCCATTTAGGAAAGCAGTTTTGACATCCATTTGCCATATTTCATAATCTAGGTGTGCTGCTATTGCAAGTAGAATCCTTATTGATTTGATCATAGCCACTGGCGAGAAGGTTTCTTGGTAGTCAATTCCTTCCTTTTGACTATACCCTTTCGCCACTAGCCTGGCTTTGTAGGTGTCTACTTTGCCATCAACACCAATCTTTCTCTTGTAGATCCATTTACACCCGATTGATTTTACCCCTCAGGTTGGTCTACAAGTTTCCAGACTTGGTTTGCATGCATCGAATCGATCTCAGTTTGCATAGCTTCACGCCATCTAGCAGCATCCACATCCACCATCGCTTGATCAAAAGTGGAGGGATCATCTCCATGATCCCTCTCTAACACAGAATGGAGATCCAACTCCCTCTGCATTAGATATCCCTACTTCTCAGGCGGTTGAGATACTCAATTCGATCATTGTGGTTGTGGTTGTGTTACAGAAGGTTCGGTTCTCAGTCCCTGTGTAGATGTATCCAGTGGGGTTTCATTTTGTTCTTCTAGAACAATCTTTCTACCCGCTCCTCCTTCTTGAATGAACTCATCTTCAAGAAAGTGGGCTAGTAAGGCTACAATGATCCTTTGATCATTGTGCAGGTAAACGAGGTATCCTATAGAATCTTCAGGATATCAAATGAAACGTCCCTTTAAGGACCTAGCCTCCAACTTGTCCACTTTAGTCTTTTTGACATAAGCCGGGCATCCCCAAATATTTATGTGGCTAAGACTTGGTTTCCTATTTCTCCACATTTCATAGGGAGTCACAGGAACGGACTTGGACGAACATCTATTTAAAATGTGTGTAGTTGTAAGCCGCGCTTGCCCCACAGTGAAATGGGTAAATCAGTGTAGCTAAGCATGGAGCGAACCATGTCCAACAAGGTTCGATTCCTTCACTCTGCTACTCCATTCAACTGTGGAGTCGCTGGAGATGTGAGTTGCAATACTATACCATTCTCTCTGAGGTATAAGTCAAACTCGTCGCTCATATATTCTCCTCCTCGATCAGATCGAAGAGTTTTTATACGTTGACTTGTTTGATTTTCCACTAAAACCTTGAATTCCTTGAACTTGTCAATGGATTCAGACTTATGCTTCATCAGGACATTAGACCATATCGAGAATGGTCATCAGTGAAGGTGATAAAGTAAAGGAAACCTCCTCTGGCCATTTCTCCAAATGGACCACAAACGTTAGTATGCACTAAGCCTAAGATTTGTGAGGCCCTTTCAAAATTCCCTGTGAAGGCCGATCAAGCCATCTTGCCTTTGAGAAAAGATTCACGAGTAGGATAGGGATCCAATCCCAGTGGGCCAATTAGACCATCTTTTTTCCATTTTGCGAATCTTTTGTTCGCCAGCACGGCTTAGTCGAAGGTGCCATATTAATCTTTGGTTTATTTCAAGCCTACTACGTTTCCTTTGTATTGTATTCACAGCACACTTATTCTTGACATTAAGGTAACACAATGCATTTATCAAAGAAACAAAGCCTACTAATTTATTACCATAATAAATCTTGCATTCTTCATTAATAAAACTAAAGTGTAACCTTATTTAACTAAAACGGAAATTGAACCAATGTTTAACAATATCCAGAAATAGCATATGTCTAGAATAAAAAATAATGAGGCAGATCTTGTTTTAGTAGTCGTGACGCCTTGCCCACTACCTACTTTGATCTTTTCCTCATTAGGGCTCAGCTCCATTCTTCTTCCCAGATTCTGATTCACAAAAGGTATCCACTTCTGAATCATAATCGATGAAGAGGGAATATTATAAAGCAATTAGTTTCAAACTATAAAGTTATTCACCTTTTTCTTGTATCTTAGGACAGTCTCTTCTCCCGTGGCCCAGCTCACCGTAGCATAAACATGTGTCCTGTTTTCTAGCCCTCTTATTTCTCCTTCGTTGTGCCTTGTAGCAAGTAGTACTGGATGCTCCTTCCTCTAAATGGGCATCATTCCTCTTTCCATCAAATGTTTTAGGAAATGTAATAGCCATCGGATTGTTCCATTTGTCCGTCTTTATTTGTTTTCGAGCAACCTTGAGTTTTTCCAATAGCCCAGCTAAAGATCCCTCAATGTCATTCATATCAAAATTTATGACGAAATAATAGAACGAATTTGGGAGTGACTGTAGAATAAGATCGACTTGGAGATGTAGGTCCATGTAGAAGTTTAAAGATTTTAGTTTTTCTATCATGGTCATCATTTTGAAAACGTGTTCTCCAACATCTTTTCCTTCAGTCATTTTAGTTCAGAATAGATCCCTTGAAATAAAGTATCTGGCGGTCCTACCGCGTTCTCCGAACAATTCATCCAGATGAAGGATAATGTCTCTTGCATTATCCATCTTATAATGAGACCTTTGCAGCTCTATGCACATTGAGCTCAATATGTACACTCTTGCTCTATGGTTTTCACAGCACCAATCCCAATGAGCTAGGCGAACTTCATCACCCTCGTCTGGTCTAGGAATGGGAGGACGACCAATTTCCAATACATAGTCTATGGATTCACTGCTAAGGACCATCCTAAGCATAGTGAGCCATTCTATGTAATTTGGATCGGTGAGAATCGTATTTTCCATTAACTCCAACAGTGGTTTGGGAGACATGGTTTTTGATTGAGAGAGATAAAACAAAATGACTGCAGAAAATAAGCCAGACTTAATTAGATTATTGAACTAAACTAAAACCAAGTTTAAAATCAAAGACTTCGACTTATAACTTGGCTCCCACTACATTTTTCGAAATTTCACACTTCCACTGTGAAAAGACGGAAGCGATAGTTGATGAAAACTTCGTGGTGGGGATTGAGTTCTTTAATTAATATAACGGATGGCAACCCTTTAACGATATTTGGTCCATTACTTAATTAAAGTGATGTCAAACATCAATCTATCAAATAGACAGTTCAATCATATTTATCCCATAATCCACAAAAACCGCAACCCTTTAACGATTTATTGGTAATGTGGACTATTTAAGTGCATTCCCACTAACTCCTCATAATCTAACATTTGAATTTCACCTTGCAACCCTTTAACGATATTTGGGGTGAAATATGTCTCGATTAAGGCATCCAATGCACTTAATAAAATTCTAGAATTAAATCTTAATATATAACCCCCACTTACTGGGAAGATGCCACATATGGATTTAATCCTTGATCTTATTAAGTTTAGTGGAGGGAAAGGATGCCTAGCACCACTTACTAACTTAGTATTATTTTTGTTTGGGAGAATTCATGTTCAAAACATTTATTTCGTCTCACTTTGCACATTTACCAATTTATATAGCCCATTTTGATAACACACATGCTTCATACAACTAATGAACATGCGTCAAAAGCAATAATACAACACATAAGTTTATGAGCTTTTATCTAGAGGGCCCAAACCAATGGGCCATCATAAAATTGAAAAAGAAAAGCCTAGCTAATCTTCGTGGGCTTACAACCCATCAAAAGAAATACATAAACAAAAGAAGCAACCTAAGCCTATAGACATATGTCACCATCACATAATATATGCTCGCGATAAATAAAGCACTTATGTTGGTGATTAATAAAAATTAATTAGTCCAACTTAATTAATTTCCACAATAAAATTCCAAATTTTATTGATTCATATGAAAATAATCCTATTTATGAGAATTCTTTATTTAAATAAATAACTTAATAAATAAAATTCTCCAAGAGTTTATTAATTAATTATTTCATTAAAATAAAGATCAATAAAAACTATATTGGGCTTAATTTTATCAAAATTAAATTACCAATCATTGGCATATTCAAAATTAATTAATTAAGCCCAATAACTAATTTAATGAATTATCCACAATTTTAATCAAAACAATTTGGGCCCCTTTTTAATTAAATTCGGGTCATCATCCTTTTGACCCATCCGGATAACTAAAATAGCCCAAACACTTTTTCAATTAAAATTTGGACCTTAAGAAAATATAACCTGTCCTATTAGGGCCCGAGTCATGAAAACTCGGGCCCCAAAACAGGTCCGTGCGCCCAGCGCACGTTTTAATCGTGATTGGGCGTCCGGCCAGCCCCTCCGACCAGCACCGTGAAATGGCACGGCGTTGGGGGCCCACCCAGTGTGTGCAGTGGGCCGTTATTGTGCGCACAACGTGCAGACTGCGCAAGCTTTTTGCGTCATGCTCGTCTCGGGGTTATACTTCTCCGATTCTCATAAAATTTATATTCCCAGATTTGAAACTCATTAAACTACAACTTTCATGAATAAACTGCAGCGAGATTCAGAATATTTTCATATGAAAAACACGTTCAAAGCATGCCTCAAAAACGCGGAAAAACAATCAATCACATAAGCAATTAAACACAGAATTCAGAGATTGGCTCTGATACCACTGTTGGGAATTATACTAAAACGCAGCGGAAAGTAATTTAATTCCCAAATCCCGAATCATCTTTAATCCTCGTGTTTAATTGTGTATAGAAAAATTACCTTTCTCACGTATGTTGATTTCTGAACGTGATCCTTTTCTCTAACACCGAATTTGCCAACGTCTCTAATTCGTCACACCGGAATCAAAAACAAAAAACTTCTCCTTTCTACCTTGTCAAAGACGGCTAGAGAGAGAGAGAGAGAGGTAGGAGACTTTTTCTTGGAGAGGAAGTTATGTAAGTTGCCTTGTGTTATTTTTCACCTTGTGATATATTTATATCATTATGAAACAATAACACTAGCATGCAAGAGCCCTATTTGGGCATCCATTTGGCCGCCCCTTAGTGGGCTCAGAAGCCTTCGGGCTTTCGTCTTGCTTGCTAATTAATTAAACGGATGATTTATTTATCCAATAAATAAATTGATAATCCAATTAATTCAATTCCTAATTAATTTATAATTAAATTTCTCCAAGAAATTAATTAACTCATTAATTTAATTAATTAATTAAATTATCCAAAAATTAATTAATTAATTATGGCATCCAATGCCGTGAATTTCTCTAAAATCTTTTTCCCATGTTTTTCCTTTTGCACTTCCTTTAAGCCCAACTCTTTAGGTTCGTCTCAAAAGACAATTGGGAGGAATCCAAAGGGGTGTGACTGACACCTAGCCAGTGTCGTGGCTCACACCGTAACCCAATTGAGAACGTATGAAAAGGATCATTCCAAACCTTTACGCCGTGAATACCGTACATGTATAAACCTTTTATTCTTATATCCCAGTCAAGTAAGAGTCATGGTTTAAAGTCAAACTCATATAACTTGACCATATGCCTAAGCTCATAATAAGTTGAGGTATTTAAATGCTTTGGCCAAAGACTTTCATCCTCACTTATTCATGATCGCATAGAATATTTTACTCATTCACTTATGAGAGAATAAATTTCATATTGCAAATCAGTTAACAATGCTACTTGCCCATCAAGTCGCACTTCGAGGTCGATTCCGCCAACAGGTGATTTGAATCTAACTACTCTAATGACAGACTTGATGTCACAAGTACATCTTCAACTCGATTTCTCAGGTCAGAGGTTCACACGTACCTATCACTACTTATCAGTTTCATCATTGACTGTCAATGAGTGAATTACCCATGTGATGAACTGATGCAAGCCGTGTTCGAACATATCAGTCCAACTGACACGTCTACGATCTAAGTTCCCACTACCATTTCCATAGTGTACGACTGGCACTTTCTCTGTCGAAACTTACATCATACAAGTGTTTTTTCACTATTGATGCCCAATTATTATTTTTTAGACTTGCGAACCCTTTTAGATGTCAAGGGTCAAACCATTCTAGTGCCTTTCCTCCTACCCCATAAGAGGTAGAAGGTTCGCCTTGTCATCGAGGACTTTACGTTGTTTATTCACACCTTAAAAATGCCTATAAGAAAACAACAATCAAGTGCCTTATATTAATAGAAAAACTATAGTTTAGTTACAATGTTTATGCCCTATAAATCTATCCTCTTTATGGCATTCGAGGGCATATACTCTAACAAAAAGATCCATAATTTCATGTAGATATGATTTATGATTGAATGCTAATGTCTTTCAATTTTTGCAAAGTAAGAGACCAAGTGGCTAAAACTCCACTCTCAGTAATCCTTGAAACTAATAAGCTAACTGGCCCAAACTTCCCTGACTGGTACTGTAACCTCAAGATTGTACTACAATCCGAAGGCCCTGACTATGTCTTGGCCCAGCCTATCGAGCCTACCCTTGTGGCGGCCGCTCCAAGGGCTGCTCGAGATGCAAATAAGAGATGACGCAAAGACAACGATTACATGCGTTGTCTCATTCTGGCCTCTATGACTAATGAGTTGCAGATGTTAGGTATATGTCCTCAATGCCACTGGAGTAATTCGATTAAGGAGGGCATTTTAGTTATATTGTATGAACTATTTTATTATATAAGGCACTGGGTTTTGTTCATATAAATCTAATGGCATTTAATTGTATTGAAAGAATAAGTCCATGAGATTTCAAGATAGACTTTCCACCTCTTATGGACAAGAGGAGATACTGGAATAGTCGAGTACTTAATCTCTTAAACTGGGAGTTTGTGAGTTAACTAATATTAATTGGGCATTAATATTCAACTCATATGACACCTTCTTTGACAAGGAAGTGCCAGTCATACACTGATTAGATAGTGGGAGCTGGTGTCATGAATATGATTAATGAAATTAACATGTTTGAACTCGACTCGTATTAATCCAATCACATGGGTATTTACTCTTTGACAGTCAATGATTGGGATTAAGATTGTGATAATACGTGTGAACTTTAGGCCTGGGGAGTCATTTATAACATGCTTTTAATATTGGATATGTTATCAGAGTAATTAGACCCGTATCACCTGATAGGTGGGGTTGACCTCGAAATACGGTCCAATAGTGCATTCGATGTTATAAGATGACTTACCAAAATGGGATTCACCATCTTGATAGTAAACGAGTATGTGACATGTACGATCGTAAGTAATTGAAATTATATGTCTTTGGCCAAAGCATATAAACAGTCTCGTGATTGTCACTGAGGGTAGTTCAGTAATTTCACATTATTATGATTCTAAGTACAATATCAAGTTCTATGAGTTTGTCTAAACCATGGCTCTTACTTGATATGGTCACGTCGGTGAAGAGTTTATACGCATACGGTATTCGTAGTCAAGGTTCGTGATGACATGATCATCTTATTTTCAATTGGGTTACGATTTGGTTCCACGGTGCTGGTTAGGTGACATTCTTATCCTTTGAAAACCTCCCAATGCCAATTGAATCGAGCCTAGAGAATCGCGCTATATGAAGATAAGGAATGCTTCTCTATGCTAAGGGTATTTTGGTAAAATCACATTTGATGTGATTGACTACAAAATGGATGGCATGATTTAATTAAATATATTTAATTAGATTAAAAAAATTAATTAAATCATATTAATTCATAAGTTAAATTAATTGAAAATCAATTTATAAGATGAATTAAATTAATTGGATTAAAGTAATTAATTAATTGTCAATTGGATTTGACTTGGATTTAATTAATTACACATGGGCTAAGATGGAACGAAGCCCAAAAGCCTATTCCACATGCCTAGTGGGCCTCCCCTCACTTATTGGATTAGGGATTTTATTACTTGGTATAAATTGTTAGTCAGTGAACAGAATTATATGCAACACACAATTCTAAATAAGACTTTGAGCCAGAAAACCTACAGCAAAAGAAAAGAAAAATTCCCTCCCTCTTTTCCTTCTAGCCGCCGCCATAGTTGTCGGGGAGAAGATCAGAGCTTTCTTAGAGATTTTTCTTCCGCGTGATATCTAGAGGTAGAATTCCCGGGCATTGCTACTGTCGTCAAATCGATACGAATCGTTTCATGTTTCAAGAGGTAAATTGTTTATCTCCTTTTTCTGTCAAAAAATCAACAATGAATCAGATTGATTCATGGTTTGGGAATCCTTTTTATCCGCTGCGTTTTTACTCGCACGATTCCCAACAGTGGTATCAGAGCCAAATTCGTGGCTTTGTTGATTTCTTTTGTGTTTATGTATGTTGGATTTGATATTTACATGAACATGAAATTTACATATTGTATGTTGTTTAATTTTGAATCAATATTATGTGGGTGAATTTTATTAAATTTGAAAAACTGAATGGATCTGTGCGAAGAGAGATTGGATCTGAAAATTGTTTTTGAAACAATGTTTGTAAATCTCTGTACAACAAGAGTTCAGTGCAACCGACTTCTCCGACGGTGACATGGGAGACGGCGCTGGTAGTGCCGCCGTGTTTCGATAGGGCGGCTGTAAACGCACAGCCTTACGTCGCCTTGGGCAACGCTGATATCGCCGAAACTATGACTGACCGAGGTCATGAAAAACCGACGCCTGAGTGCGCTAAGGACGCCACTGAAATCTGCTGGAGATGGTTGCTCAGTGGATGGTGAATTCAGCGCATTTATTCTTCGAAGGTGATGTCCTTGTGCGCCGATGGAATCGCCGGAGAAGACGGAGGAGAAATGCCATCAAGCTGCCGCTGCTTTGACCTATGGAAGCGATGATATATGTTATTTTTACACTAGTTTTCCCCCGTTTATCAACTTGGTTTTGATTGTTTCCTTGATAATTTGATCAAATTTGATGCTTTGATCCTTGTTTTCTCATATTTTCTAGAATAACATATGATTTGGAGGAAAAGAACAAGGATTGAAGGTAAATCATGCATAAAAATACAAACTGTCTGCGCAGTGCTAGAGTTTGTGGAATAGATTTCTCTACCCATGTCCAAATTACACACTTCTTATACCAATGGAAAGATAAGAGGCAAAGGTACATTTCTTATGTTGAAGACAAAGATCAGATATGTAGGGAAGGAGGTGAAAACGTCATCGGAAGAGACGTCTTACGATGGAGTTTTCTCATTCAGTGACTTGTGAGACAATTTTGTCATCTTTAACGTTTGATTTCGGCCCTAGTGTCTTCTGGAGAGTTGTAGATCTTTGATTTAGGATTCTACAGCAACTTGAATCAGTGAATTCCGACATCGGTAGAGAAAATTATGCGAAGTTTACCAAAACTGGCTGGAGCAGCAGGGGACGAACGCCGAGGCGTTCATCCAAGAACGCCGCGGCGTTCACATGCAGTAGCCAACGCCGAGGCGTTCAACAAGCGAACGCCGCGGCGTTCGTACCAGTGGGTTGGCCTATACATACCCCTTTTAGCCATTTTTTACCCTAACTCACCTTGGATATCAGCAACCACACGAAAATAGAGAGAGGGAGAGCTTAGAAGAGAAGATTAAAGGTCAAAACATGGAGAATTCAACAAGGAATCCACATCTCTACAAGAATTAGGGAGTTTTTACATATTTATTTCTTGAATTTGTTCAAATCTCCTATGACTTGTATGATTTATATTTGGGTTTGACCCAATACATATTTATTTCTTGAATTAATTAAAAGATCGTTGGGCTTGAGCCGAGTGTATTAATTAATAATGTATTGGGTTTGACCCAATACATGTAGGTTACCCCATTTGGATTAGTTCATGGTCCCTTTCAATTTCGAATTTCAAATTAAATTGGATTTAAGTTATTTAAAATAAATTTATTTTCTTGGGTTTAAGGGTATATAAATTAGGTTTGTTCTAGAGTTAAATTAGATTTAAATACCCATTAGTTAATTTAGAAATTTGATCTTAACTAGTGATTGATGAGTGCAATATTTATATATTTAATTTCCTTTATATTTAGCATTTTATTGTGATTATACACCCATTGGAACTAATCTTATCTTATTTTATGAATTGGGTAGGTTTTAAATTGAATTAATCATTTTCAATCAAATTGGGCAATTCGGCGCGACAATGGAATTACAATCCTATCTGGAGCTAAACACCTCTTGTGTTAGGGATTTTTATATGATTAGAAATCGAATGAAAAGCTCCATAATTCATATGAAGAACACTAAACCGAATTAGGATGGGATAAGGCTCAAATACACTCAAGAACTCACAGCTGTTTCTGTTGCGGGTTGGACTGCACCACTTTGGTAGAAAATTCAAATCTGGCGGTACATGCATTGTATTTGGACAAAACCAGCTGAATTGGATAGCCAACATGCATATCTACAACTTTCTAAGAGGAGGCAAAGTCAAATTCGGACTGCAAATAGTCCAAATCAGTGTTCGAATTCCTGCATTAAAATCTGGCGGCTAGAAAAGGCAACTTCAAAATGATCTCTAAGAGAAGACAACTTCAAAATGATCTCTAAGAGAAGACAACTTCAAATTGATTTCAAAGAGAAGACAACTTAAAATTCTTATGAAGAAAGCCTATTCTCTATAAATATAGCACATTCTTAGAGCTAGAGAAGGGAGAGGAGAGTTAAGAAAAATACTATATCAACTATTGTACTTTGATTAATGAATAGCTAATTTTCTCTTTCGATTCAAGGTAGTTCAATTTAATTCATATGTTGTGAGACACGGAGCTTCATGATCTATCTATGGATTGATTATCTTTTGTTTCTTATTATTAATGTTCATGGTTGTGTAGATGATAATCTAAGATGCATATTAGTTGATTATCTATTACAATCTATTTCTAACAAATCTTCATAATCCGTAATTGTTATGCTTGATTTGTGCTCGTAGCAATTGCGTTTTCAAGACTGCGATCCCAGTTTTCATTGATTACTCGAGGGAAACATTAGTGTAAATTAAATAGTTGGCGCTTGCTTAACTATTGTTTATCCTTAGTCGCTTCTAATTCATTATGCTATTAATGACATGATTAGGATTGCTTAATACCGATTCAGTTGATAATAAGAATTTAACCGGGTGCTGGGCTTTGGTTAATGATATAAGGAAGTCAATAAGGATCTAAATAGCTGGTTATTTAGGTTCTTGGCTAAGTAATCGAAGAATAGATAGTATTTTAGGTGTCTATGATCGACTTGAATTAAAGAACGAATTATCCTTGAATCGATATTTTACGTTTATTGAAATTCCTATTTAGTTCCTGTCGTTTTTAGTCATTGAATTCATCCAAACAACACCCCCCCATTGAATATTATTTTGATCAACCAATCTCTAGGGTTCGACCTGGACTTACGAGTACTACAAATCCTTGTGAGAACAGTAAATTTTATTTTGGCACATTCGACACGTACCAGTGATTAAATTTGATTTAATTACACTTTGATTAAATTACATTTAGTCAAGTGAATAAAATAAGTTAGACTTGATTTTATTCTTGATCAAATTAAATTTTAACTAGCCTATCAAAATAAATTAAATTTAATAAAGTAAATTAAGATTTAATATCCAAATTAAAGGGTATATAAATTAGATTTGTTTTAAAATCAAATTGGATTTAAATACCCTTTAGTTAAATAAAAATTGATCTTCTCGAGTAATTAAATTTGATTAATTACATTTTGATTAAAATTACTTTTAGTCATATGAATAAAAATATGTTGGACTTAACTTTATTCTTGATCAAATTGAATTTAACTAGTCTTCAAAATAAATTGGATTTGATTTTGATTGTGTAAATTGGATTTACACTTAAATAATTGGATTTGATTTGGATTATGTAAATAGGATTTACACTTAAATTGTATTTAATGGTTCTTGGAATCAGAGTAAACTTAATTTCTTTTGTTTTTAAGATTTGTTCACCCATAGAGTTTTTATTGGGTATAGTCTCACTTTAATTAAAGAAGACAAAATGGATTAGATTTATTTTGCAATGATTAAAGTAGATTTAATTAAAGAAGTCAAAATAGATTAGGTTTATTTTGCAATGATTAAATTAGATTTAATTCATTATAAAATTAGATTTAATAACTAAATTAGATTTAATTTTTAAATTAGTTTTAACCCTTTAAAATCACATATGCGTTTAAATTGTTTATGTGTTCCCTTTAATATGTGATGGTTGACACCTCTCATGGACATAGGGTTTTATCTTTGTTTTAACTGGGTTGTATTGGGTCGGAGTTTGAGCCCCCCAGGATGTATCTTTCATTACATAGAATACTTGTATAGGCTTGCTTCTTTGTATTTATATTAAATAGGCCCAAATGGAGTTTCGCGGAACCACGAAGGGCTTGGAGCCCGCAGATTAGAATCTTGTATAGGTGGAAGCTCTTGTAATAGATAGAACCCCTCCCCATATGAGTGTGTGATGATAGAATTGCTAGGCTTCTTCTACTTTTACGTTTCCTTTATTGTGCTATAATAAATTAATGTGCAAAGTGAGACTAAAATTTATATTAACATTATCAAATGTTATAATTCTCCCATTAGAAAATACAGAGTACGTAAAGGGGCATTGGATGTCCTAGCTCTCCATCAAGCTTTAGAAGGTGGGTTAACTTCTAGTGTATGGCATCTTCCGGGAATAAGGGGATCATGCATCAAGAAGTGATACTCTATCTTCTCTAGTGCATTTCATGCCTTCATGTTGAAGCGAATTCCGCCCCATTTATCATTCAAGGTTGCAAGGCGGGATTAAATTGCTAGACTGAAAGGAGTTGATGGATAAATGACTCATATGGATCACCACCAATATATCGAAAAAGTTTTCGGTTCAATGATCCATGAGCTAAAAGAGATTGAATCATCGGATGGACTAAATGGTGTATGACACCACCTCAAAGATCTAACGAGCTATATATCGTTCAAGGTTGCAACTTGTTTAAATCATTGGGGAACTCAATCACTCACTATGAAACCCATCCAACGAGATTTCCGATTATTGCAGTGGGAGTGCAGTGACTCGAGAAAAGTAGTGGGAGATAAGTAAACATTAAGCCCTTGTTTAATTGAATACATAATAACATATCTAATCGTAAATCTTGGGGTTTTCTGTTTTTAATTATCTCTCTCATTATAACCCGTTAGTACTTGAGAAAAATGTCCTCACTAGACCATAAAACACTGATTGGACTCATCAAATACATAAATGACGGATTGGGAAATGTGGGAGACCACATGCTTAACATGATATCCATGTAGGAGAAATTGAGTTCTCTGGATTGCTACATGAACTTTCATTTTCAAGTTAATCTCATCTTTCAGTCAAACCCCAAATCCCTCACCTACTTTGTCAAGTTTTGATATATTTGACAATGAAGGATCGCTGATTGATCTTATAGACAAGCTTATAAATGCACAAAACCCATGAGGTGCATTTACTATTCCAATTAAGAGGAAAGCGTTGGGCGTGTCCAGATTGGAAGGGTGTATCAAGAAGGAAATTCCATAGAAAAGGTTCAGAGAAAATTGCCCAAAGTAGACAGACACTTGCCCTACTGCATAGGGCAGGGGCATTGAAAAATGTGAATGTCTTGAACTAAAAGCTCAAGGTGCTAGAAGGTATAGAACTTAATCGTTCTATGACTATTTTTCTACTTCTTAGATTCCCCATCCCGGAGCTAGCACTCATGGAGATATTTTGAACGAGGATTTGGAAACAAGTAGAAATCTGGAGGATCTAAGAGATTGGATCTACTTCGATCACTACAGTTTTAAGATTAACGTTTGTGGGCCCTTCCAAGAATGCGGCCCACAAAGGTTTTAGTACTTTATTACTTTCTCGAACAACCATTCTAGGCATGATCTAGTGTGCTCGATCAAGTATAAGTCTGAACCTCTTGAATTAATCATGAAATTCGAAGGCTGAACTGAAAACGAAACTAGGCGACGTATTAGAACACCTTGAGGTGGCAAATACATGAGTGCCAAGTTTGACAAGCTCTTAGAAGAACAAGTCATAGTCTCACAACTTTATCCTCCAGAGATTCCACAACTAAATGAGATAACAGAAGTGATAGATCTGTACATCGTTGGACATGACACATTTTATACTCAGCTGTGCATCTCATTATGGGATCATGCACTGCTTACAGGTTCACTTATTCTAAACACATGTCCCTCAAAATCTGTTTCGAAGACACCATATGAAATATGGTGTGGTAAGAAACCTAGTCTCAAATACATAACAATGTGGTGTTGCTTCGCGCATGTAAAGAAGACAAAGGTAAAAAGACTCGAGGATAGATCCTTAAAAGAAGGCTTTGTTGGTAATCATGGGATACCTCTTTTGCCTACATGGTGATCAAAGAATAATCGTGGCATAAGATCCTTCGTCCGAGAAGGAATCGCAGGAAAATGGATTGTTCTTGGAGAACAAAACAATACTCTATAGGAGACATCTGTTCAGGAAACCTAAATTGAACCTAACACGACACAACCGGCATAACAACGGTCTAGTAACTCAACCACCTGAAAGATATGGTTACTTGCTATAAGCACGTTATTTGTATGCCTTAGAGGAAAAAAATGCATGGATATGATCCCTCTGACTATGACCAAGCAGCGACAAACATTGGTTCTGCAAAATGGCTGGAAGCTATGAAAGCAGAAATGGATTTGATGCATTAGATCAATTCTAGACTGTTACCAATCTACCCAAAGGCGTCAAGCCCATAGGGCATGAATGGAGCTATAAGAGAAGAATTGGTCCAGGTGGCTGGGCTAGCTATGGCGAAAAAATATAGTCAAAAGAAAGGCATTGACCATGAGGAAACCTTTTCTCCAATAGTCATGATCAAATCCATTAGAATTCTGCTAGCCATAGCTGCAAACCTACACTATGAAATCTAGCAAATGGATGTGAGAAATCGCATTCTTAAATGAACTCCTCAAGGAGGACGTCTATATTGAACAAGCCCAAACATTTCATATCCAACGTAGATTCTCATAAGGTATGCAAACTGAATAAGTCCATTTATAGACTTAGACCGGCCCCCTGCAGTTAGAATCTTCTATAAGATGATGAAGTTTAGAACTTTAGCTTCATCGAGAATGAAGATGACCAAGTGTCTACAAGAAGGTCAGTGGGAGCAAGATGACATTCTTGATGCTATATGTGGATGGCATTCTGCTTATAGGGAATGGCAAAGGCCCATTGAATATGGTCAAAGACATGAATCTCAAGCACATTCTTCATGAAATACTTGGGAAGAACTACCTATATATCCTTGAGAATTTGCATCTACTAGGATAGAGCAAATGGAACAATAGGGATTCCCTAAGCCCTCTACTTAGAAAATGTCCTAAAGGATGGACAACTCTAAAGGAGGAAATTTGCTCATGATACATGGAGTTCATCTCTCTAATCTATAATTCCTTAAAACCGACAAAGATTAAAGAGAGATGAGTGGCATACCCTATACCTATACAATAGGGATTCTCATGTATGCAATGTTAGGTAAGAGACCGGACCTTGCTTAAAAAGCATGGTATTAAGGTTTCAAGTTAACCTGGGTAAGAAGCATTAGATTGCACTGAGGTGCATCCCAAAGTACTTTTGAAGGACTAAAACATGGAGAAAAAAAAGGTGGATGGTTACATAGATTCAAATTTTGAATTTGATGTTGATAATTGAAAAACAACATTCGAGTTTTGTATTCATTATGAATGGAGGAGCAGTGTCTTGGAAGGATTCCAAGCAAAGCACAACTGCTGATTCCACATTCGAGGTTGAATACTTGTCGGCTTTGATGGCTACCAAACAAGTTGTTTGGATTAAGAAGCTTATGGTCAAACTTCAAATGATTCTTAGCATGGACATACTGTTGTCACTATGGTAGGACAACAATAGAAGCTATTGCGCAGGCTAAAGAATCATGGTCTCACAACAAATATAAACACATCGAGAGTAGAAATGATTCGAGAAATCGTTGGATAGAGGCATGGTTGCCATACCAAAAATAGCCTCTGCCCACAACGTGGCTGACCCACTCACTAGGCTATTATCACAGGCGGTCCTAAAGCGACATCTTGGAAAGATGGGCGGTAGATACCATAGCGATTAGCTTTGAGTGGAAGTGGAGGATTTTTAGGTATATGCTCTCAATGCTAATGGAGGAATTAGATTAAGAAGGGCATTTTAGTTATATTGTACAAGCTATTTTATTATATAAGGCACTGGGTTTTGTTCATATAAATCTAATGGCATTTAATTGTATTGAACGAATAAGTCCATGAGATCTCAAGATAGAATTTCCACCTCTTATGGACAACAGAAGTCACTGGAATAGTCTAGTAATTAATCTCTCATACTGGAGTTCGTGAGTTAACGAATATTAATTGGGCATTAATATTCAACTCCTATGGCACCTTCTTTGACAAGGAAGTTCCAGTCGTACACTAATTAGATAGTTGGAGCTGGTGTCATGAATATGATTAATGGAATTAACATATTTGAACTCGACTCGCATTAATCCAATCACATGGGTATTTACTCTTTGACAGTCAATTATTGGGATTAAGATTGCGATAGTATGTGTAAACTTTAGACCTCAGGAGTCATTTATAACATGCGTGTTAAAGTAGTTAGACCCGTATCACCTGATAGGTGGGGTCGACCTCGAAATATGGTCCAATAGTGCATTCGATGTTATAAGATAACTTGCCAAAATGGGATTCACCGTTTTAATAGTAAACGAGTATGTGACTTATACGATCGTAAGTAATTAAAATTATAAGTCTTTGGCCAAAGCATATAAGCTGTACTGTGATTGTCACTGAGGGTAGTTCGGTAATTTCACATTATTATGATTCTAAGTACAGTATCAAGTTCTATGAGTTTGACTAAACCATGGATCTTACTTGATCGGGTCACGTCGGTGAAGAGTTTATATGCATATGGTATTCGTAGTCAAGGTTCGTGATGACATGATCATCTCGTTTTCAATTGGGTTACGATTTGGTTCCATGGTGCTGGCTAAGTGACAACCTTATCCTTTGGAAACCTCCCATTGCCAATTGAATCGAGCTAGAGAGTCGCGCTTTGTGAAGAAAAGGAATGCTTTTCTATGCATAGGATATTTTGGTAAAATCACATTTGATGTGATTGACTAACAAAATGGATAGCATAATTTATTTAAATATATTTAATTAAATTCAATAAATTAATTAAATCATATTGATTCATAAGTTAAATTAATTGAAAATTAATTTATAAGTTGAATTACATTAATTGGATTAAAGTAATTAATTAATTGTCAATTGCATTGAACTTGGATTTTATTAATTACACATGGGCTAAGATGGAACGAAGCCCAAAAGCCCATTCCACAGGCTTAGTGGGCTGCCCCTCACTTATTGGATTAAAGGTTTTATTACTTGGTATAAATTGTTTGTCAGTGTCAGAATTATATACAACACACAATTCTGAATCTGACTTTGAGCCAGAAAACCAACAGCAAAAGAAAAGAAAAATTCCCTCCGTTTTTTCCATCTAGCCGCCGCACCCATAGTTTCCTGAGAGGAGATCGGAGCCTTCTTAGAGATTTTTCTTCCACGTGATATCCAGAGGTAGGATTCCTGGGGATTGCTACTGTCGTCAAATCGATACGAATCGATTCACGCTTCAAGAGGTAAATTGTTTATCTCTTTTTTCTGTCAATAAATCAACAATGAATCGGATTGATTCATGGTTTGGGAATCGTTTTTATCCGCTGCATTTTTACTCACACGATTCCAAATAGCAGAGGTAGTATAAGACTGTAGAACACGCATCAAAGATCGTTTTTGCACTAGAGGAGCTATATGGTGTTAAGGCGCGCCGTGAGAGGTTTGCGATCTCTCGCGAGTTATTTGGAGCTCGCATGACTGAAGGAACTTCGGTGAATGACCATGTGTTAAGAACGATTGCATTGGCAAACAAACTCAATGAAATGGAGGTGTCGGTGAATCCCGACTTGGCTATTAATTTCATCCTTTTGTCGCTCTTCCCTACCTACGATCAGTTCGTAGTGAATTTTAACATGAACCAAATAGTTGCCACTCTTCTAGAGTTGTAAGACATGTTTAGTAGGATTTATTTTAATATATATTATAATATACTTAGTAGGATCCATTTTAATTAGTTAGATGACTAATTGATATGGAAAGATCTTATAAATATATTAGGATAGATATTGTAGATTTGATAAGATCTATTTAACTAGTTAGTTGACTAATTATATGAAAAGATCTTATCAGATAGATACAGTATATTTGAGAGGATCTTTAATATATAAAAATATCTAGTTAGTTAAAAAGGTATCCAATTAATTAAGGAAGGGAAAATAAAAAGAGAAAGACATCAAAAGATAACACACACACACACACATACATGCCTCCCCTAAGTGAGGAAAGAGACATGTGTGTATGTGTGTGTGAGTTTCACTTATGGTGGACCCTCTCTCTCTCTCTCTCTCTCCCTCTCTATCTATCTATCTATCTCTCTATATATATATGTGTGTGTGTGTGTGTGTGTGTGTGTGTGTGTGTTGATATTTTAAAAAGAACAAGTAACTTTCATTCTACACAAGCTTGTCTTGTGAAAATTCTTTCTCTCCATCTTTTGTCTTCCATCTCTTTCATAAGTAATTCATACAACTAACGTGTTGAGTATAAAAAACCCCAAAATATATTCCTCTGCCCTTTTCTCAGTCGAAAGTCGATATTCTCTTGGCTAGCATTGATAGAGATAATCGAGGTTACGAACTAAGGTGTGGATACACCTAGAAGCGCAACACTTGGGGCGCTAGAGCAAATCGATCCAGAGAGGTGAACCGGGGAATTTGTTACGAAGACTGTTGCAGATTTGTTCATCAAAAGGTAAACACGAGAAAACTCTTCTTTTTGTGAGTTTTGAATTCGATGGTACCATGTCTGCCTAGCCCTAATTTGGGGATGCCTCGCATTTTTGTTTAAATTTTAAAATTCCATTCCTCCACTGCGATTAGCATCCTCAGAGTCATACTACCGATCCCAACAATATGAGGGCACCTCTGATCCGAAGAACCACCTATACAGTTTGAGAAACTACACCGTGTTGCACAGGTACACTGATGCCATCAAGTGTACAGACCAAGTCAACCCAATTATGGTTCAACCAGCTAGCTTAAGGATCTTTTCAAGAATTCAGTGCTTGATTCCTTCACCAATTTGCTACCATCAAAAGGACATGAGAAGACTCCCTTAACATTGTTTAACATCAAGCAAAAAGGAGATGAAACTTTACACTCGTACATAAAGCGTTTCAATGTTTCTATGCTAGAAATTCCAGTTGCAATAGCAGAGCTGAAATCCAGGACATTCACATAGGAGTTGCGCGAGGGTGATTTATTCAAATCACTAACTAAGAAACCAACTACAAATTTATGACCTGCTTAGTAGGGCTGAGAAATACGTTAACATAAAGGAATCTAATGAGACGATCTTAGCAAAAGAAGGATAAGAAAGAGGAGGATAATCGAAATGGCCAACGTCAAGATGGAAGGGGTAGGTGGAATGCCCCAGCACATATATTAAGAAGAGAAATAAAGGAGCGACAACCATATTTAACACCATGTGGTGGTTTTCACCAACAATTAATGGAGGTCAAAAATAAAAAAGATAGTGCATTCGCCAGCCGGCGCAGAAAATAGACCTCAAGGTCCACCAACTTAGCCATACTGTCGTTTCCACAGGAAATATAGACACAACACGGACAACTGTGGGACGTTGTCCAAAGAAATTAAATTTTTGATCTCTTTAGGCTACATGAAGGAACCCATACTGAGCAACAATAACAATATGGAAAGTAATGCAGGTGATTTATCATTCAAAGAGGAAGGAACGTCCTGGAATAGGGGGAGAGCCATCCCAAGCCGATGGTCAGGAAGTAGAGCAGGAAGGGTTGGCCCAACAGAAAGATGGCACTTCCCTCAGTAGGCAGGGCTTGGGCCCAACGCACAGGGAAATAGTCAGGTTGCACCAGCTACCATAGGAGCTAATGACCCTGATAAAGGTGTCATATACATGATATATGGAGGATTAACTCTAAAACTCTCAAAGAACGCTCTCCGCAGACACATGCGGATAGTTGAGCATGTAACTGCATTATTCTTGAATGTCAATTAGAGCTACCCCATATCCATCCACTGATTGACGAATCAAATGAACTTTCTTTGTTTCGATTCAGTGTCCTCGTTCAATGTCAATTCCTTAATGAACCGATGCTCATCCAGGATGATGTTTTACTTGATGACCAGAGGTAGCACCATCTTTTGGACAAAACTGCAGTTCTCACAATCTCTTTGAAAGGAAAAAAGAGATAATGAAGAGGATGAGTGCTTTTAGTAGAATTGAAAAGAATTCTTGTTTCTTCAAATACATTTTGAGCTTGGGATTGAAATACTATTATGTGATAAGATGGTGTAGTGAGGGTCGAGTAATGGAGGATTTAGAAGGATAAAACATGAATTTTATAGGTAATTAAGGATGAAGGATTGATGTTTGGATTGTGTGTTGTCAGTTTGTAAATCATTGCGTCGCTCGAAATAAAAGTGGGGTGGTTATATGTTGGATATTTGATATAGGAAAGTGTGTTGCACATGAATTTCGCATAAGAATTCGAACACCATAAGTATCTGGGATACAAAATATTTATAGATAATATTAATCTACATTCTGAGTAGATGATTTTAGCATTTTGAATTCGAATTTCTCAAATCGGATTTGAAACGAATGAGGAATTAAGTGTTAAAGTAGGGTGTTTGAAGTGGGTCATCCCACATAGGAAATGGATGAAAGTTTTAATTGGTTTGTATATAATTAACTTGAGGTAAAGGGTTGGCCCTTTTGGTTATCTCATCTTTTTGGTTTTTGTGAGGGGGAAGGACCTAGTCCTGGTCTGGTTCACCACACACGCACACGCGCACCACCGCCGTCGTTCGTACGACTGCCTAGACCAGATCGAACTGGACTCAGGCTCAGGCTCTAGATCGGGACCGGGTCATGGGTTGTGGTTCGTGGGCCTTGATCCTAGGGGCGTGGGCTTGGGCTTAGGCTTGGGCTTGCAAGATCATTAATTTTTTGTACAAAATTAATTTCACAAAGATTGATCCATTAAAACTTTTATTCAAAAGTTGAGAAATCTGATCCGTTAAATAGAGATTGATCAAATGTTGGCCATATTTTTTCAAGTTAGCCTTCTAGAAGGTCTCATTCGAATGTTGGGTTTTAACGTTCGAATGTTGGATTTTAACGTTCGAACGTTGACCCCTTCTCGAATAAAATCTGAAACATTCAGGCGGTTTCAGCTGGTTTAATAGCTGAACACGTTTTAACCTAACGTTCAAACATTGGGGTGTCAATGTTCGAACGTGAGCGGCAATTTCAGGATGCTAATTTAATTCTCGTGTTTAATGACTCGGATTTCAAAGGCTATATATAGCTGATAGGGTGTGAATTTACATGTTTTAGAGCCTCATATTTATTGGATTTATATTGGTTTATGCATGATTTATACCACATTTGCGTTTAATTTGTGTGCTTATCGAGTAAAGGTGGAAAATCATTACAATAGAGGAATAACGCGCGCAAATACAGAATTTATGTATATTTTGATGTCGAATTTGAGGACATTTCCTTCAACAAAGTTGTAGATCTCTTTGTTAGCTTCACTTGGCAACTTGAATCATCCACATCGGAGGTCCGTGGAGAAATTTATGAAGGAAACACGATTGCTGCGCTGAAAACCAAGAAAACGGTTCAGACTTTCGGCTTACCACGCCCAAGCGCCCTTCCAACCACGCCCAGGCGCATCTGACATCCAGTTTCGAGGATTTGCTTCGCACTCCCGTGCCTAGGCGCCATCATATCCACGCCTGGGCGCGGATTTCGTAACACTTTCCACGGTTGAGCGCACAATTTGTACATTTAGAGACCGAATTGGACAAAGTTTCCTTCAACAAAGTTGTAGCTCTATGTCTTAGCTACACGTGGGTACTTGAATCATCCAAATTGGAGGTCTGTGGAAAGAGTTATGAAGGAAATACGATTGCTGCGCAGAAAAACAAGAAAACTGCCCAGACTTCGCAAAACCGCGCCTAGGCGCCAAAATATCCACGCCTGGGCGCCGCGTCGTCCGGAATTTGATTAATTTTAACCAAAAGTTCAGCATCTTTTGTGGGGAAGAATGTTTAAAGCCAAAATGTTAGCACATGTGTTGAGGGGGTGTCATAAGTGTGTTTCTTGGTAGATTTACTTTATGGAATTTTATACTACACACTTTAGAGTAATGGAGGACACAAGAGAGGAACAACACATGGGAGGAAGAAGAACCTACACCTATAAAGCTAATCATCTCTTGCATTCATTCTTCATCAATGAAATTGGAGAGGGGGGCAGCCCCTAATCTGATCTCACCATCATTCATCACCATTCTTTATCATTGAGAGAGAGGGGAAAACTAGAGGAAGGAAAAGAGCTTGGGGATTGAAGGCTCGATTTCAAGATCCATCATCATTCACCATTTAGGGAGTTTTTAAGAGCTTTTCATTTCATTTATGTCTATGAATATTCCTCTTATGTCTTTTATGCTTTCAATTATGAACTAAATTCGTAAGACTAGGGCCATGTAAGGCCAAATTGTGATTTATGTTTATAATAGATGATTGTTGAGGTTATTCTTATATTGTTATGTGATGTGAATTGATGTTCTACTTATCTTGCATATACTTGATCACTATATGTTAGAATCTTATGCCTAGGTGAATATTTCGGGAGAAAATTGACTTAGGGTGCAAGAAATTCACATCATGACCCGAAACTAATGAGGAATTGCCCTAGACATAGGTAAAGATTCCCGGGTGAAGTTGTTCGATTCAAACCGAGTGAGCTCTAGTAAGTTAATGCATGTTTAGTGGTTAGATTTCCGGATAGGAATATTTGGGAAATCACGATCTAAGCATAGGAGATTATACGCGAGACATCGGTTATTCTCTACCCTCGGAGCTCTCACCATAACAATATAAGTGTAATCCTTCAACAAGAACCTTTATAAGTATATTTGATCAATTTGAACCTAGCATGTGCCTTAGTCTCCCTTTATAATTGGTTTTAAATCACTTGCTCATCTTTGTTCTTGTTCTTTACAAATTTTATTTGAATTTATTCTTACTTTGTTTATTCACTTCATTACAAATCTTAAACTAGAATTCAAGTCCTTGTGGTTCGACAATCCGGACTTACCGTCCATTTATTACTACACACGACTAGTGCACTTGCTACAATAGCACGTTAGCTTTTAGCGTGTCAATAACCCCCTCCAGCAGATGGAATAGACACACCAAAAAGCATTTCTAAGCTTTTTTTCTCTCATTCTCTCACTCTCTCAAGAGTTCTAAAGATGCAAAAGTTTGTTTGATTCTGGAATTTGAAGTGGTTTTAAATTCAGAACGTATATCGTTGTATCATGGGATCCTTGTTGCAATAACCTGTACCACCTACGCGGGTAATTTAACCTTAAAGATAGAGAGTTCTCTCTCGCATCGATATAATCATCCATTCATTTCTTAGCATTGGATACGTTTGTGATGTTTTTTCCAACAAACATAACACTAAATTTTTCTTGTTGTTCAAAAGCTGTAACTTTGTTCAAATGGCAAATATGGGAGATATTGATGGCGCTACTCTTGATTTCGATCTTGGACCACGTGCTAGTCTTGGTCTCGGTATTGGCTTAGGCTCTGGCGGTGGTATCGATTTTGGTTCCGGTTCCAGCTCTGGAGCTAATACACCAGTGGTTCCATCGGTTAATCCTGTTATTCCGGTTGAGGCCAAAAGGCCGTCAAAGTTCAGCAAGGCTGACTTCAAGAGATGGCAGCAAAAGATATTGTTTTACCTCACGACACTGAACCTGGCGAGGTTCTTGAGGGAGGATGTTCCCTATGTCCCGGAAGAGTCTACAGATAATCAACTGAGGGTGGCATATTGTGCCTGGCATAACAGTGATTTGCTTTGCAGAAATTAGATAATTCACTGTGTAGAGTATATCAATCTATGAAGACTGCAAAAGACTTCTGGGAGGCACTGGACTGGAAGTACAGAACTAAGGACACCGGACTGAAGAAGTTCGTGGTCGAAAAGTTCTTAGACTTCAAAATGGTGGAATCTAAGTCCGTAACGAGCCAATTCTAAGAGCTTTAAATAATTATACATGAAGTTCATTTTGAAAATATGGCTCTGAGTGAAACCTTCCAAGGAGCTTCTATCATCGAGAAGTTACCACCGCCTTGGAAGGATTTTAAAAATTACTTAAAACACAAAAGAAAGAAGATGAGTCTAGAAGACTTGGTCGTCCGACTCAGAATTGAGAAAGACAACCGGATTTCTGACAAGAAGCCTCTGATGCAGGCGATGTCAAATATCGCAGAAGTTTCGAAAAGTTCTAACCGAAAAAGAATCTTCCAGGGGAAGTCCAAAGGGAACTCCTAGAAAAAGAAAGGCATAGGGGTGAGCATTAGTTTTCAAAAGCTGCACCGAACTTACCGCACCGCACCATTTTTATCAATTTTCTTAGCAAACCGTGGCTTAAAATTCAAATGAAAACCGCACCGCCCTATACGGTTTGGTTTCAAAATTAGTATTAAGAAAACCGAACTGCACCTCCACCCCCTATATATATAAATATATATATATATTTCTTATTATTCTATTTTAATTTGAATGTTTAATAGGTTTACTCAGAGTACTATTCCTATTTGTGGTTTTATTTAATATTTGTTATTGAATTAATATGGTTATATCTTTTACATGAGTAATAATATGTTCAATCAACATTTGTGTTTGAGACTTTTAAAGTGACAATATTTATGATATTTTAGTGTTATATTCTATTTAATGTAATTGACACTTCAAGAGTTTTGACGAAAAAAAAGTATTATAAATAATATTTATGGCATTTGTTCTATTAACTATCACAATTGATTGTAATAGTAACGTCGCGTTAAATTACCTATTGCTTTATAACCTTATCATATATTTTACAATATTCTTTTGCAGATTTTAGTTCACAAATTTTAATAAACAAATAATTAGAATATGTCATTTTTTCTAATACTTGTTTATATACAAATTTCTCATCCTATTTTTCATACAAGCTATATTAAGTCATTTTCTTATATATGAGTGCATATCTATTTGATATATTTATATATATGATAAAATATGTACATATTATATTTATACTTAGTGAAAATAGATATTTAAATTGATACACTATTACATTTTCTATTCTAAACATATGATACTCTTATATTATAATATGTAATGACACTAGTGTTTTTTTAATGATTTAGGAGTATATATTGATAAATGTCTCGCACAAGTATTTTCTTAGTTATGAATTGTCATTATCTCATTGTCAATTAGTTTAACAAAAAATACGACAAATATTGCTTGTTTATTTAGTTTTAAATGTAAAATAACTTGAAAAACTGCCAAACCGCACAAAACCACTTAGTCGATTTTGATTTACAAAACCGCAATTTTAAATTTTATTTCCACCAAACCGCACTTGGCAATTTGGTTTGAAATTAATAAAAAAAAATGCTAAACCGAACCACGATCAGCCTTACCTGGACATTGGGCTAGAGACTGCAAAGAGCCCAAAAAAATAAGCCTCAAGGGTAGGTTTCAGGTCAAAATCAAAACAAATGCAAGAACCAAGTGTAGAACCAGGTACACTGGCTGAAGATGATGTCCAGCGCATCAATGAAATGATCAACGACATGTCCGACCACCAGGTGCCGATCGATCTGACTGATCTTGATCTCATTGTCGTCGTGTTCGAAGACAATTTGGTGGATAACCCAAGGGAGTGGTTTATAGATACTGGGGCTACTCGCCACGTCTATTCTAACAGAGATGCTTTCTTGTCCTATACCCCAACTGATGGACAGAGATTGTTCATGGGAAACTCGGCCGCATCTCCAGTGGTTGGAATAGGGAAAGTTGTCGTGAAGATGACTTCAGGCAAAGAGATAAAATTGACTGAAGTTCTGGAGATTCGCAAGAATTTGATATCCAGTTCAGCTTTGGTCCAGAATGGGTTCAAGAAAGTCTTCGAGGCTGATAGGTTTTCTTTGACAAAGAGAAGATATTATGTTGGAAAAGGTTACCTTGAGCAAGGCCTTTTCAAGATGAATGTACTCTGCTCTGTTGTGATTGAAAACGAAAGCAATAAAAGTATCCAGAATTCTGATTATTTGCTTGAGTATTCTAATTTGTGGCATATTAGACTTGGACATGTAAATTATAATACTATTCGAAGATTGGTCAACTTGAACTTATTACTAACTTTTAAAGTTGAAAATGAACACAAATGTGAGATTTGTGTTGAGGCTAAACTAGTCAAACAACTGTTTCCTTCTATGGATAGAAACACCGCACCTCTAGAACTTATTTACGCTGACATCTATGATTTGAAATTTGTGTAAACTAGAGGTACGAAAAAGTATTTCATTACATTCATAGATGATTGCACAAAATACTTTTATGTGTATTTACTAAGAAGTAAAGACGAAGCGCTTGGAGCATTTACATATTACAAAACGGAAGTTGAAAAACAACTTGGGAAAAGGTCAAAAGCTATCTGAAGTTATAGAGGTGGAAAAAACGGAGCGCCTTTTAATGAATTCTTTACCAGTTCTGGAATTATTCATCAAACGATGGCACCATATTCACCTCAATCAAATGGCATTGCTGAACGCAAGAATCACACTCTCAAGGAAATGATGAATGCGATGATGTTAAATTCTGGATTACCGCAGAAATTGTGGGGGGAGGCGATCCTCTCCTCCAATTATATCCTTAACAAGATTCCCCACAAAAGTAGGAGTGAGACTCCGTACGAACTTTGGAAACGTCAAAAGCCTTCTTACAAGTATCTCAAAGTGTGGGGGTGTTTGGCTAAGGTAAATATACCCAAACCTAAACAAGTTAAGATAAGGCCTAAAACTATTGATTGCATATTCACAGGTTATGCACTTAATAGTGGCGCCTATCAATTTTTGATACATAAATCAGAAATATCAGAGATTCATGAAGGTACTATCATGGAATCTAGAAATGCTTCATTTTTTGAGGATGTCTTCCCAATTAAGGAAAGAAATGAGCAAGTTCCTCTTAAAGAACACATGATGAGTTTACAATGAGTTCTAATCCCAGGGATGAAGAACCACGTCGTAGCAAAAGGGCAAGAGTTCTAAAATTATTTGGTCCAGATTTTGTATCATATGCATTAGAAGGGGAGCCAAGAACGATTAAGAACTATGTCCGGTACAGATGCTCAACTCTAGAAAGAGGCTATCAATAGTGAAATTGAGTCTATTTTGCACAACCATACCCAGGGAGTTGATTGATCTTCCAAAGGGAAGTAAGCCTTGAGGCTGTAAATGGATTCTAAAAAGAAAATATAAGGCCGATGGAACTATTGATAAGTATAAGGCCCGTTTGTTAGTCAAAGGATACCGACAAACGAAGGGTATTGATTTCTTTGATACTTATTCTCCGGTAGCGAGAATAACATCAATAAGATTATTCGTCGCTATTGCCGCACTACATAACCTTGAGATACATCAAATGACTGTTAAGACTGGGTTTCTGAACGGAGAATTAGATGAAGAAATATACATGGAACAACCCGAGGGGTATGTTGCTCCTTGAAAGGAGAAGAAAGTACGAAGTCATTATATGGACTTAAACAAGCGCCAAAGCGGTGGCATGAAACATTTGATAGCACGATGTTATCAAATGGGCAGTAATCATGAAATTATCATGAATATTAAAGGAATGTTAAAAAAGAACTTTGACATGATGGATATGGGACTAGCAGATGTCATATTAGTGATAAAAATCCTGAGGACTTCTGAAGGACTAATCTTATCGCAATCTCATTACGTTGAGATGGTTTTGGAAAAGTTCCTTCCTAGCGATAGTTCACCAATCAAGATGCCAATGGACTTGAGCGTTCATCTATGCAAGAATCATGGCGAACCGTATCGTAGTTAGAATATGCTAGGGTCATTGGAAGTCTGATGTATATCATGAACTATACTTGCCCTGATCTAGCTTATTCTATGTGTAAGTTGAGTAAGTCTACGAGTAATCCTAGTGTAGAGAATTGGAATGCTTTAACTAGAGTTCTTAAGTATACTAAAGATTATGGATTACACTGCTCAAGATATCCAGCAGTAATAGAGGGATATAACGATGCTAATTGGATATCAGACACAAATGACTCTATGTCCACAAGTGGGTATGTATCTATCGTTGTGGAGGAGCGATGTTGTGAAAATCTTCTAAGCAAACTTGCATAGCCCGTTCCACGATGGAATTAGAATTCATAGCTTTAGATAAAGCTGGTGAACAAACTGCATGGCTAAGAAATTTCTTAGAAGATATTCCCTATTGGGAAAAACCTGCGCTTCCGATTTTAATTCATTGCGACTCTATGTCGGCAATTGGGAGGGGATAGAGTAGTATGTATAATAGTAAGTCTAAACATATTCATTGTAGGCATAATACCATTAAGCAGTTGATCTCTAACGGGATTATGTCCATTGATTATGTGAAATCAAAGGAGAATATTGCAGATCCTTTGACGAAAGGGTTGCCTAGAGATTAGATATATAGCCTATCAAGAGGAATGAGATTAAAGACTACAAACTAAGAATTGACACAACGGTAACCCAACCATGTTGACTGGAGATCCCAAAATCTTGGTTCAAAGGGACAACTAAGTTGTGAAAAGTTCTGTATGACACTTAGGAGTTTAACTCCAAACCCATTGCCTAGGATAAAGAAGTGCATCCTATAAGTGTAGCAAAGGCTAAGCCGGAACTTTTAATGATTCCTACACTGTCATGCAAATGAAGTGGAGTATGGTAGGATACTCTTAAATAGGAGGTCTTCTATGTAATTGTGAAGTGTAGGCCGCCTCAATATTGAGTGAAATGTAAACACTTATGAATCTAAGAAGGGGTGCCACGGCCAAAAGGGGCCTAATAGTGAGAACTGAAGCTATTGAGAATTTATCATGTGAATATCATTGTCTAGTTTTACATGAACGGCTGTCCAATTCATTGAGTAGCCTAGTAAATCCGATGATATCTCACTAAGAAATGTTCAAAGCCAAAAGCTATCTCTTCTGATGTAATAAATTTTTGTCTGAACTCTTGAGATCATGCATTGCATTAATTTCTTTCGTGTGGGGGGGATTGTTGGATATTTGATATATGAAAAGTGTGTTGGACACGACTTTTGCATAAGAAACTCGAATATTGTAAGTATCCGGGATACAAAATATTATTAGATAATATTAATCTTCGTCCCGAGTAGATGAGTTTAGCATTTCGAATTTCTCAAATTGGATTTGAAATGAATGAGAAATTAAGTGTAAAAGTACGGTGTTTGAAGTGAATTATCCCACATAGGAAATGGATCAAAGTTTAATTCGTTTATATACAATTAAATTAAGGTAAAGGGTTGGTCCTTTGGGTCATCTCATCTTTGTGGGTTTTGTGAGGGGGAAGGACCTAGCCATGGTCCGGTGTCGCCGCCGTCCGTCCGCCCGCCCGTACCGGACCGGACCGGACTCGGGCTAGGGATGGGCCGTGGGCTTGGGCCAAAAAGATTGATCCATTAAAATTTTTATCCAACAGTTGGGAAATCTGATCTGTTATATAGAGATTGATCAAACGCTGACCACGTTTTTTCAAGTTAGTCTTCTAGAAGGTCTCACATTCGAACGTTAGGTTTAACGTTCGAATGTTGACCCCTTCTAGAAGACAATCTTAAGCATTTAGGCGGTTTCAGCTGGTTTAATAGCTGAACACGTTTTGACCCAACGTTCGAACATTGGGGTGTCAACGCTCGAACGTGAGCGGTAGTTTCAGGATGCTAATTTAATTCTCATGTTTAATGACTCAGATTTCCAAGGCTATATATAACCCCTTCCAGCAGATGGAATAGAGAAACCAAAAAGCATTTCTAAGCTTTTTTCTCTCATTCTCCCAAGAGTTCTAAAGTAGCAAAAGTTTGTTCGGTTCTGGAATTTAAAGTGGTTTTGAATTCAGAACATATATCGTTGTATCTTGTTGCAATAACCCTTAGCACCTAGGCCTGGGTAATTTAGCGTTAAAGATAGAGAGTTCTCTCTCGCCTCAATATAATCATCAATTTGTTTGTTAAAATTTGATACGTTTGTGAAGTTTTGTTCAACAGTATAGCGCTGGGATGAGTTTCAGGAAAAGAAGTAAAACTTGAGCAATCTCTTCTGGGCATATTTGATAAAAACATTCACCACGCGATATACATGAAGGAGGAGTTGTTTTTGGTTAAGTTGTACAATAACGAGTTAGTTTGTGAAAGTGATTATTGTATATCACATTTGTGTATCAATTCTTAGTTAGAATGTTTTGAATTCTAGCAAAACATGACTCAAACATGTTATGCAAACAGCGATATACAATTGAAGAAATGTTATAGATCATTGACTTTCACCATTTCTTGATTGAAAAACATTAACTGATTACATTCGTTCTATGAATTATTAATTGAATATTTCAATCATAATTATGGAGGTGGGAAAAAAAAAACGAGGACCACCGGATGACACATAAAATCACATATAATGGCCAGACTATGTTATGTTTTATTATCTATGTATTTGAGAATCAAAGTTATATTAATTCAAAGACGATGAGTCAGATAAAAGAGCCCATTTGCAGCTCGTGGTGGAAGACGGGGAACTGGACATATATGTTGTGCGAAAAATGGGATTTCTAAAATGGAATTCTAATGACTTGGTAAGATCCCCGTTTTTCTGATGTTTATTTTTCCATTTTGGAAGATGCATGATTTACTAATTAACCTCACTTATGTACATCGTTTACTAATCTATATATAATAAAATACAACCCTTATGGCCATCCAAGTAACCGCAAATGTGGATGACTCAAAGAAATCATTTTTTTCGCCAGGAGCAGTATATTTTTTCAAAATGAATAATTATATAATTATTTTTCTCTACCCCCAAGAATCTAATATCTTTTTAGATAAAGTTATTGGTAACTAATTAAAATATCAAAATAGCATCTTGATTCTTGACAAAGGTACTGCGTGAGAAAATTCAAATTCAAATATAACAAATTGATCCTCATCTTTAGATACTATCTAAAAATCTAACCACCTCTAGATTTAGATTCAAAAGTATTCTAAAGATAAAAAATCAATAGAATTTATAAATGAAAAGTCTACTATATTTTCGTAACGTTTCAGATTTCATCTTTGAAAAAATACAAAACTGAAGCCCTCATAATCTTCAAGAGTCTCCCGACAATTAACCTCCAAAATTTTTACTTCTTCCGAAAGGAAAAATCATTGTTAAATAATGATGAAGCTAGAGATTCTTTACCATTTGTTTTCTTATTCGAGAAATGTAAATTCAGCGATGTCCCTTCTCGTCTTATTTATTTACTTTTATTTTATTGTCCTGTAAGGCATATAAGTTCTAACAGAATTCAATTTGGTGACATTTTCGTCCATTTTTTTTTCCAGTTTTAGATATGTAAATTTTTATATTCCCCATTGTTGGTTCCAAGTGGCATACGAAAGGGTCTAGAAGGGGGGGTTGAATAGACCCTGAAGTCTTTTTCGACTTCAAAAAGTTTTGTACAAAAAGATTTTTGGACGCTTGAAAAGATAGACGCTTGAACTGTCTAACGCTTGACTTAGGCGTTCACTCAAAAATATTGGCGCTTTGGCGAAGTGTCTGATGAAGACTGTTTTTAGGAAGTTAAATCAGATTTCAAGATTTGAATACTTTGACCAAGTAGGTTAAGCGTTCAGTTCTTTAATCAGTGTTAGCACAGCAGAATGATTTTTGAAGTCTTCTCTTTGAAAGCTTTAGCGTCACAAGAGGTTTCTTAGTTGCTTAGGTTTTGATTGTGTTTTACTTAATCAATTTATGCAATGATATGATAGATGAAAGAATTGACTAAAAGGTAAATGACACAATATTTGTAAGGTTCGTTGGGTGGTGTAATCCCAACTACGTCCTTCTTCTCCTCGAACACTTGGAGGCAATCCACTAAAATGATTCTCAAAGAATCACACAGAATCTTCTACAAATTAGGGAGAGATGGATGTCGATGACTTGAGCTCCTTGATCACACAGATTTCTGCTCCAAATCACTTCAATCCCCTTGCTTCTTTCACCCAGAAATATGGCAAGTATTCAACTTCGACTTCACACGGATCGCGAGGCTTGGATAGAGTTTTTCTAAACGGGTTTGTTTGATTTTGATGAAGTTCAAACAACTGGAATATCTCAGTAGTAGTATAGTTTCTTCAAAAAGAATGTTTGAGATATTGGGTTGACTGTCTCAGGATTTGATGAAAAGCAAAGAGAATATTTTCTTGAGTCTTCTGGCTTTTGTGAGAGTTTAAGGAATGAGACTTCAATGCAACAGCAATTTGGCTTGATAATTGTTCTATATTTGGCTTGTTGTTGAAGTTCTATTTATAGGCATTCTTGGAGAAAGTCTCTGTTTGACACATGCAAGGGCGCGTGTCTCTCACTTTCGCGAGTGAACCTCTTTTGTCCTTTTTCCTGAAAATTTGCTGCACAAAAGTTGGTGCTTCAGACTTTGAATACTGGGTTCACCTTATCAAAGGTTCCCACTCGGCATTCGATGATCTTGCTGCAGAAATCAGCCAACAGTCGGTATTTGGACACCAGGTCTTTCTTTTCGAAGTATTGAGTGTAGGGCACATCGGCGTACGCACTCATGGTTGTCCAGGCTTCCTTGATCTGTTTTAGAGTAACACAATCCAATGCCTCACCTTCATTTGGAAGATTGAAGTTCTCGGCAATGGAGGCGGCAGACAAGATAAAGTCTTTGGGAGGCTCCTTCTTGGATAGAGGAATTAGACAGGAGATAGACTTCTTGTCCTCTGAAAGTTTAGCAGTCTTCCAGAAGGTATCGACTTCAGTAGGAAACATATATGGGTATTGGGTCAAGAACAATTTGAGCCTAGCTTTGACGACCATGTCCATCATGTCTGTTAAGTTGATCTGAGGTTGTTCATAGAGAAATTTTTAGTCGACAACAAGGCCTTCAGTCACCTTGATGGTAAGTTCAGCAGAAGTAGACGAAGATTTCTTTGGTGCCATTTTTAGTGAAAGAGATGAACTGAGATTTTCTTTTGCTTTGAGAGAGAGAGAATAAGTTTTGCAGATATGTTTGAGTAAAAGTGAATTGTCTTTCTGTAGAATTTGTGTTTTAAATGACATAGTAAAGAATTTTTTAAACTTGTGTTCTCTAGTCTATGTAGGATTTAGACACGTGTAACGATTGTTGAATCTCAGCCATAAATTCATTAACTGCGGACGCAAGTTTTGTGTAATAGAGAGAAGTTACATTTGGTAATTCTCATATGTAAAGATTTGACATCCGAGTTAAAATTTTAAAAAAAACGTTTGGCATTTTTAGAATGTAACGCACGCGCCCGTTTGTACACTGACACGTACACAAACACGTGCTATCTCTGAACCGTCATTTTGAAAAGAAACTTTTGATTACCCGCCAGTTTGATGTGATAGAAGCGTGCGAGTAGAGTACAAAATAGACTTTTAAGTCTGCCCACTACTTCGAAAGAAGTTTGGAAACTTTATGCATGGCTTGTAAAGAAAATATTTTTATATTAAGAGTTGATTGGACTTGATTCAACGCTTAACCGATACCATTGGTTGGTATTCATTTTAACGGTTGTAATATAGACGCTTAAAGTCAAAGTCCTTTTGATGTTTGAGCGTCCAATATTTTATGCAAAGATAATACTGAGCGTTGATGATCATGCATCTGAAAATTTTGATCATTGACGCTTACAGTTATGTTCAAGTACAATTTTAAGGTTCCCCCTAAAGTTGATAACTTGTACCATTTGTTTTGTTTTTCAAAGAAGGCTTTTAGACATAAATCAAGTGGATTCCCCCTAAATTATATGTCTAATAAAGTATAATGCTTGATGATTAAGCGTTTAAATCAATCATGCCTAGTTCACTTCTCAAAGTGAGAAAACATTGTTCATTGAGTGCTTTGGTGAAGATATCTGCCAATTGTTTGTCAGTTCCAATGAAGTGCATGGAGATATCTTTCTTTTGAACGTGGTCACGAAGGAAATGGTATCTAATGTCAATGTGTTTGGTTCTGGAATGAAGAACAGGGTTTTGAGTCATGGCTAGAGCGCTTTGGTTATCACAATGAATGGGGGTTGGACCTAGGATTATTCCATAATCTCTAAGTTGTTGCCCCATCCATAATACCTGTGCACAACAACTTCCTGCAGCTACATACTCAGCTTCGGCTGTGGAGGTAGCTATGGATTGTTGTTTCTTGCTATGCCATGAAACTAACTGATACGCTAAAAGCTAATGTGCTATAATAGCAAGTGCACTAGTCGTGTGTAGTAATAAAAGTGGACGAGAAGTCCGGATTGTCGAACCACAAGGACTTGAATTCTAGTTTAAGATTTTATAACAACAAAGATCAAAACAATAAAGGTAAAATGAGTGTGAAATGCGTAAGATAAGAACAAGGTTGAACAAATGATTTAAAACAAAATAGAAAGGGAGACTAAGGCACATGCTAGGTTCAAATTGATCAATTATACTTATAAAGATTCTCGTTGAAGGATTACGCTTATATTGTTATGGTGAGAGCTCCGATGGTAGAGAATAACCGATGTCTCGCGTATAAACTCCTATGCTTAGATCGTGATTTCCCAAATATTCCTATCCGAAAATCTAACCACTAAACATGCATTAACGTACTAGAGTTCACTCGATTTGAATCGAACAACTTCACCCTGGAATCTTTACCTATGTCTAGGGCAATTCCTCATTAGTTACGGGTCATGATGTGAATTTCTTGCACCCTAAGTCAATTTTCTCCCGAAATATTAACCTAGGCATAAGATTCTAACATATAGTGATCAAGTATATGCAAGATAGACAAAAACACAATTCACATCACATAACAATATAAGTATAACCTCAACAATCATCTACTATAAGCATATATCACAATTTGACCTTACATGGCCTTAGTCTTATGAATTTAGTTCATGATAGATATTATGAAAAACAATAATGAATAAATACACTTGTTCATAGATATGAATGAAATGAAAAGGCTATAAAAACTCCCTCTAATGTGATAGATGATGGCCCCTTGATTGGAGCTTCAATTCCTAGCTTTCTCCTCTTAGAATGATGAAGAATGGTGATGAATGAAGCTTGAGGACTGATTCCTCCTCCTCCTCTCCTCCAAGAATCTGAAATTGATAGTGAATGATGAAGAGTATGGGTTCCCCCTCCTTTTATAGCCAAAAATTCCACTAAAGTATGCATTAAGAATTCCCATTAAAGTTCCCCAATGAGAATTCCACCTAAGGTGATGCTTAAAGTTTGGCTTTTAAGATTCCAACCAGCTAAAAAATGTTGAACTTTCGGCCATTAAGAATTCCACCAAGCCTAACCATGTGAAAACTTCAACAAAACACATGCATGCTGCCATTTTCTTGCTTTCCAGCGCAGTCTTAGTATTTTCCTCTTAAACTTCTCCACAGATCTCCAAATTGGATGATTCAAGTCCCCATGTTCAGATAAAACGTAGATCTACAACTTTACAGAAGGACATTTTGTCCAATTCGGTCTCTAAGTATACCTAAATTACGTTTCAACATGGAGGTTGTTTCTGATTTGGCGCCCATAAAGTAAATCTACCAAGAATCACACTTATGACAACCCCTCAACACATGTGATGAATTATGGCCAAAAGTGATTCTTACTCATCATATAATGCTGGAATTTAGGCTGAAAAAGGAGTAACATTCGGACTATCCATGCCTAGGCATGACTAGGAGGGCGTTGGGGCGTATCCTGGCACATGTACTTCTCTGTTCGGCGCAGCAATCGTATTTCCTTCACAATTATCTCTATAGACCTCCGATTTGGATGTTTAAAGTTCTCATTTGAAGCTAAGACATTCATCTAAAACTTTGTAGAAGGAAACTTTGTCTAAGTCGGTCTCGAAATGTACGGAATTATCGCTCGAATGTGGTAGGAGATGCATAAACCGCCTAGGTGTTGAAAAACATGCTTGAACTTGTTTTGTACATCGTTTTTCTTCCTTTTTCTTCATGTATTCTCATTTATTACCTGTATTCACTTAACACACCTATTAAATGCAAATGTAACATGATTTAAGCAATAAGTGAATCCAAATCATAAGAATTACGGTCTTAAAAACACGTAAAAACACCTCTTATCAACAGCCCCAAACTTATCAATTGCTCGACCTCGAGCAATAAGAGCTATAAGGCAAGACCAACATCATTCAATGGGAGAAAACAAAACAACTAACTAACTCACTTTCGTGGAGTAAACGATTGCACTTAGCGGGTGCAACAAGCCTTTAAACCTTTGAGTTACCTCAAAGGACGAGTTATAGTCTAGTGAGGGTTTGCATAAGATATACCCACAAAATCTAGCAAATTTTCAATCCCAACCGAATCAACACATCTCAATATGATCAACAAGAATGAATGGCATAAAATCAACCTTTTAAAGTTCACAAATATATATATACATATCAACTACTTTTGCTCATGTGACACCAATACTTGAAAAGACTCTCTAGGGTGTAGTGAAAAATAAATCTAAGGTATTATAGTCGAGAGGCATGCTTACCAAATTTTGGACATTAATCCCATATCTATCAACTTTCGATCAAACGCAAAGCACAAGAATTATAGAAAATCTCATAGCCATTTAAATTTCATTATCTCAAACATTTAACTTTCAATTCATATGAAATTTCCATTGAAACTTCATTAAGGCTAGATCATGTGCAATGTTTTATTCCATTAGGCTTTCTATGACACCCATGTAGCAAGCTTTAGACCAATGACTCCCAAACTAGATAGTTTTGGGGCATTAAGTGTAGAGACACTCCTAAGGATTTAATCACTCGAGTATCAAAGGCCACGAAATAAAACTAGATCTTTTAAACAATTCACTTCTTTTGGCTTGAGCATAGCTCAAATTAGCATAATAGTACAGTATATAGGTATGAAACTTTTCACCTCCGGTACGTATTAGCCTGACCACTTTTGGTCATACCAAAATTCAACCTTTTCAATTCATTGTTAGCATATAAAATTACTACTCAACTTATAACTTTATGAGAAATCTAAGTTAATATTTCTGGGAATAATTCCTTAAGTGTCTCAAGATGGTTATCCTCTCAACTCCTCTACCTTCGATTTAAGTGCATTGTGAATCATCTAAAGAATCAATTCTAGTCTAAGGTCTCCACGAGCAATTTCAAAGATATATATTCCATTAAATTCAAATTATTTCAAGAATTCATGCCATTTTTCCAAGTCAATCAATTTCAATGCATCAATTGGAAGGACTAAAAATTTTTCATGCTTGATTTTCTCAACAAAGATGCATATAAACATGATATCAAACAAATTTTCCCCAAATTCAAGTTAAAAATTAGGATTGCATTTTCAATATTCAAAATAGATACTCTTCTACCCCCAAACTTAAATCCAACATTGTCCCCAATGTTGTTACAACATGCATACACAAAGGTAAAAGAACACTTACAACCAAGGATATTGAAGAACATCCTTAAGCTTCCAATGCATCCTTACAAAGTTTCTCCTCTTATCGAGTAAAATAAGAATCTCTAAAGGTGGGGTCCAAATGTGCATCATATCTAACACTTCAACTTAAACCACCAAGCATAAGAAAAACATACATGCCGAAAGTGCATGCTTGAACACAATAAAAAGAAACAAACTAAACAAAACAAAAACGAAAGCAAAAAGAAAAGAAAACTTACAAACTTAGGTTGCCTCCCAAGAAGCGCTAGTTTAGAGTCGGTAGCTCGACTTGAGATAAAGAATCGCTAAAGATCCTGGAGGGGAATGGTCACTTTATCCCTCGACCCGTCAATCCCAATGTAATGCTTTAACCATTGGGCGTTTGTCATGAAGGTTCGTCCATTATCCGTTATAAGTTCAATGGCACCAGAAGCATACACACGAGATCCAACAAATGGTCCCGACCATTTTGACTTGAGCTTCCCGGGAAAAAGTCGAAGGCGAGAATTGTATAGTAAAACCTTGTCTCCTTCATGAAATTCTCGGGGAATAATACGCTTATCATGCCATGTTTTCGTTCTCTCTTTGTAAAGCTTGGCGTTCTCATATGCTTGATGGCGCCATTCCTCAAGTTCGTGTAATTGGAGTAATCGCTTGGTACCTACGAGTTGAGAATCAAAATTTAGAAATTTAATAGCCCAAAAAGCGTGATGTTCGAGCTCAACCGGTAAATGACATGCTTTTCCAAAGACAAGGCGATATGGGGACATGCCAATCGGAGTTTTAAACGCGGTTCTATATGCCCACAAGGCGTCATCTAGTTTAAGGGACCAATCTTTTCTAGATGCGTTAACCGTTTTTTCAAGAATGCGTTTAATCTCCCGATTCGACACCTCCACTTGACCACTTGTTTGAGGATGATATGGGGTTGAGATTTTATGTCGTACCCCGTACTTGTTCAGTACGTGCTCGAATTGTTTGTTACAAAAATGGGTGCCCCCGTCACTAACGATTGCTCTAGGAGTTCCAAAACGAGTGAAAATCCTTTTTTTAAAAAATCGAGTAACCACCCGAGCATCATTAGTTGGTAAAGCCTCAGCTTCGACCCATTTGGAGACATAGTCGACCGCAACAAGAATATACTTATTGGAACAAGAACTAGGGAAGGGTCCCATAAAATCAATACCCCATACATCAAATAGTTCACATTCAAGCATGTTATTCAATGGCATTTCGTCTCTTTTAGAGATGTTACCTGTTCGTTGACACCTATCACAAGATTGAACATACAAGAATGCATCTTTAGAAAGAGTAGGCCAAAAGAAACCTGATTGAAGCACTTTAGCCACTGTTTTAGAGGGTCCAAAGTGACCACCTACCGACATATCATGACAATGGGCGAGAATTGATGCTATTTCCTCCTCGGGGATACATCGTCGAATGAGGCCATCTGCACAAATCTTAAATAGATATGGTTCGTCCCACAAATATCGCTTCACATCAAATAAGAATTTCTTCTTTTGATGATAAGTGATATCCGGAGGAAGAACTCCCGTGACAAGATAATTTGCATAATTGGCATACCAAGGAGTATCATTATGAAGTATAGCATACAATTGCTCATCGGGAAACTCCTCACAAATAGATTTATCAAACACGCACTCAGGCTTAGGAATCTCTATCCTAGACAAGTGGTCGGCAACAACATTTTCTACTCCTTTCTTATCCTTAATTTCTATGTCAAATTTTTGAAGAAGTAAAATCCACCTAATGAGTCTAGGTTTGGCATCCTTTTTGGCAAGCAAGTATTTTAATGCGGAGTGATCAGTGTACACAATTACTTTATTCAAAATGAGATAAGCATGGAATTTGTCAAATGCAAATACTATGGCTAGTAATTCTTTTTCCGTGGTTGCGTAATTCATTTGTGCATCATTTAAAGTCTTACTAGCATAGTAGATGGTTCGAAATACCTTATCCTTCCTTTGGCCAAGGACCGCACCCACCGCGGTGTCACTAGCATCACACATCAATTCGAAGGGCAAACTCCAATCGGGAGGTGCCATGATGGGAGCAGATATCAATAGCTCCTTAAGAGTGATGAAGGCCTGTAAACAAAGGGAATCAAAATTGAATGGTGCATCTTTGACAAGCAAGTTAGATAACGGCTTTGCAATTTTGGAAAATTTTTTGATAAATCGCCTATAGAAGCCGGCATGACCAAGAAAGCTCCTCACGGCTTTCACCGATGTAGGTGGAGGAAGCTTTTCTATTACCTCAATCTTGGCTTGGTCCACTTCAATCCCTTTTTCGGAGATTTTGTGACCTAGCACAATCCCTTCCCGGACCATAAAATGACATTTTTCCCAATTCAAAACAAGATTTGTTTCCTCACAGCGTTTTAGAACACGGTCCAAATGATCAAGACATGTGTTAAATGAGGTTCCAAAAACAGAAAAATCATCCATAAAAATCTCAAGGAATTCTTCAACCATGTCATGGAAGATCGCCATCATACATCGTTGAAATGTGGCCGGGGCATTGCATAATCCAAACGGCATCCGCCTATAAGCAAACGTGCCATAGGGACAAGTGAAAGTTGTTTTCTCTTGGTCCTCGGGGGCTATGGCAATTTGGTTATAGCCGGAATATCCATCTAGAAAACAATAAAAATCATGTCCGGCTAACCTTTCAAGCATTTGGTCAATGAATGGGAGGGGGAAATGGTCCTTACGAGTGGCATCATTTAACTTGCGATAATCTATACACACACGCCACCCGGTAAGCATTCGAGTAGGGATTAATTCATTGTTCGCATTTTCTATCACAGTTATTCCGCCCTTCTTGGGTACTACTTGAGTCGGGCTTACCCATGCACTATCAGAGATAGGATAGATTATACCTGCATCGAGTAGTTTTATAACCTCTTTCTTTACCACCTCTTGTATTTGTAGATTGACCGTCTTTGTGGTTGGCGTGTAGGTTTTGCGGACTCCTCCATGAGTATTTTGTGCATGCACACCGCTGGACTTATGCCTTTTATATCCGCAATTTTCCACCCGAAGGCCTTTTTGTTGGCCTTCAATACTCTCATGAGTCGCTCCTCCTGTTCTCCTGTCAAAGAAGATGAGATAATTAAAGGTAGAGTCTCATTATCATTTAAAAATACGTATTTCAAATGTAATGGTAATGGTTTAAGCTCAAGGATAGGGGCCTCTTCGATAGAAGGGCGAGGAGGAGCCAAGAGTGATCTTTCTAATTTTTTAGCTCCAATGACGTGGTAAAAAGGTGGCTTCTCTATGCTAAACATGGTTTCCAATTGTTCTTCACTCGCTGAATCGACATCCATAGATTTGGAAAGACATGTCTCCAATGGGTCGTCTACCATTTGTTCCTGAAAAGTCTCATCAATCAACATATCAAATACATCGATGCGTAGACATGAGTCAGGATCACATGGGTGTTTAAGCACTTTAAAAACATCAAAGGTGACCTTTTCATCTCCCACATTTAAGGTTAGCTTACCATTGGCAATATCGATTACCGCCTTACCAGTGGCTAGGAATGGTCTTCCTAGGATCAGGGGTACCTCAACATCTTCCTCCATATCAAGAACCACAAAGTCAACCGGGAAGTAGAATTTGTCGACTTGAACGATTACATCTTCGATTATTCCCCGTGGTTTCTTGATTGATCTATCAGCAAGTTGGAGGCTCATTGAAGTCGGCTTTGGGTTACCAAGGCCCAACTTTTTGAAAAGAGAGTACGGGAGGAGGTTAATGCTAGCTCCCGAGTCGCACAAAACTTTTTCGAAGGATAATGGCCCAATCGTGCAAGGAATAGTGAGACTCCCAGGGTCTTCAAGTTTCATTGGTAATTTATTAAGCAATACGGAGGAGCATTCCTCGGTTAGGCACACCGTTTCGTTTTCCTCCCACTTTTGTTTGTTGGACAAAATATCCTTGAAAAATTTCACGTAATTTGGCATTTGTAAAATTGCGTCTATAAAAGGAATATTAATCCTAACCTCACGAAGTATTGCTAAGATTCGAAGGAAACTTGGATCCATCTCCTTTTTTTTCTTTCTATGTGCATTAGGAAATGGCAGACGGACCTCGATGGGAGGATGCGTTGGAGTTGAAGAGTCCGCTGTGGAGGAGGTGGCGCCTGAGCGCGACGATCGGCGCCAGGGTGCTGGGTCTCGGGCGCCTGAGCGTGATCATCGGGACGCTCGGGCGAGCAATTGCGAAGCATTCGTTCACTGTGGGTTGATTCCGGCGCCTGGGCGTTCTCATCGGGGTGCTCGGGCGCGGAAATGAGAACAGCATCATTGACTATCTGTTTGCCACTTCTTAAGGTGATGGCGTGGCATTGCTCCTTCGGGTTTTTTTCTGTGTCACTTGGTAAAGTTCCCGGGGCTCTCTCGCTGATCGCCTTTGCCATTTGACCCATTTGTGTCTTTAAATCCTTCATGTCCATCATTATATCCTTCATCATAGTACGGAGTTCGTTGATTGCTGAATCCGATTTCTTTATTTGTTCATCGAGACGCTCTTCGGTTGTAAGAGGTCTTATTTGCCTTTGTATATGAGGATTACCTTGCCTTTGAGCTTGGTTATTGTTGAATGGGGGCCTTGGTGCTTGATAGACGCCGGGATGGGCATTTTGTGCCGGATTAGGCCTCCTTGGAAAATTTTCGGGCACATGGAAGTTCAATTGAGGTCGATTGGCATTTCCAACATAGTTTACATTGCCAACCATTGTTTCCAAAGCAACTTCTTCGCCCAACTCTTGAACATAAGCAATCTTTTTTGTGGGTGTGATTTCTTCATCATCGGGATAGAGTTCATCTTCTCGGGCTAATTGCTCAATCTTGTCCTACACACTTTGGCAATCGAGCCCAAGGAGATCACCACCGGCGACGGCATTGAGCCTATTTCGGATGCGCGAACGGACTCCATCATGGAATCGTAATACTTGCTCGCTCAATCTTAGGTTGTGATCCGGACATTTTCGGAGCATGTTTTTATATCTAGCCCATGCCTCGGCTAAGGACTCATGATTCCCCTGCTTAAACTCCTTAATGTTGCTCCTTAGCTCATTGATTTTGGAGGGTGGAAAGAATTTGCTCAAAAAGGCATCGACCAATTGTCCCCATGTTGTGATGGATTGGGATGGTAGAGATTTGTACCACATGGTCGCCCTTTCCTTTAATGAGAAGTGGAAAACTCTTAGACGAATTGCATCGAGATCCCGTGGATGAAATTGGGTAGTCATGAGAGTATCGTCTAAAGTCTCCAAATGCTCATGAGGTGATTCATGGGGCTCTCCATAGAAGGGTTCGCTTTGCACCATGCTAAAGATGTGTGACGGAATGTGATAATTTGGTGCAAAGAAATTTGGAAACACTACGGGCCCCGGTATAGTGTGGACCCTTGGAGGTAGACTTTCCCGGACCGATGGAAGTCTTTGAGGAGGTGCCGGTTGCATAGCTTGGAATAGATTTTGCAACCATTCCCTGTTTTCCGGGAGATTTATGTCGGGAAAATTCCCATTTGGATTTAGATTGTCGGCCATTACTCGAGTGCGTCTACTAGATCGAAGAACACGCTCTATCTCCGGCTCAAAATTGTATAGAGGCTCGTTAGAAGAGCGGGTCATGCACCACAAATTACACATAACAATTAAACACAAAAAAACAAAATTAGAATAATAAAATAAAAGAAAGGTTAGAAATAAACGAAGAACTAAGAATTATGAAAATTTAAACGAAAAATCAAAACCTAAAATGAACAAGTCCCCGGCAACGGCGCCAAAAACTTGACACGCTAAAAGCTAACGTGCTATAATAGCAAGTGCACTAGTCGTGTGTAGTAATAAAAGTGGACGAGAAGTCCGGATTGTCGAACCACAAGGACTTGAATTCTAGTTTAAGATTTTATAACAACAAAGATCAAAACAATAAAGGTAAAATGAGTGTGAAATGCGTAAGATAAGAACAAGGTTGAACAAATGATTTAAAACAAAGTAGAAAGGGAGACTAAGGCACATGCTAGGTTCAAATTGATCAATTATACTTATAAAGATTCTCGTTGAAGGATTACGCTTATATTGTTATGGTGAGAGCTCCGAGGGTAGAGAATAACCGATGTCTCGCGTATAAACTCCTATGCTTAGATCGTGATTTCCCAAATATTCCTATCCGGAAATCTAACCACTAAACATGCATTAACGTACTAGAGTTCACTCGATTTGAATCGAACAACTTCACCCGGGAATCTTTACCTATGTCTAGGGCAATTCCTCATTAATTACGGGTCATGATGTGAATTTCTTGCACCCTAAGTCAATTTTCTCCCGAAATATTAACCTAGGCATAAGATTCTAACATATAGTGATCAAGTATATGCAAGATAGACAAAAACACAATTCACATCACATAACAATATAAGTATAACCTCAACAATCATCTATTATAAGCATATATCACAATTTGACCTTACATGGCCTTAGTCTTATGAATTTAGTTCATGATAGATATTATGAAAAACAATAATGAATAAATACACATGTTCATAGATATGAATGAAATGAAAAGGCTATAAAAACTCCTTCTAATGTGATAGATGATGGCCCCTTGATTGGAGCTTCAATTCCTAGCTTTCTCCTCTTAGAATGATGAAGAATGGTGATGAATGAAGCTTGAGGACTGATTCCTCCTCCTCCTCTCTTCCAAGAATCTGAAATTGATAGTGAATGATGAAGAGTATGGGTTCCCCCTCCTTTTATAGCCAAAAATTCCACTAAAGTATGCATTAAGAATTCCCATTAAAGTTCCCCAATGAGAATTCCACCTAAGGTGATGCTTAAAGTTTGGCTTTTAAGATTCCAACCAGCTAAAAAATGTTGAACTTTCGGCCATTAAGAATTCCACCAAGCCTAACCATGTGAAAACTTCAACAAAACACATGCATGCTGCCATTTTCTTGCTTTCCAGCGCAGTCTTAGTATTTTCCTCATAAACTTCTCCACAGATCTCCAAATTGGATGATTCAAGTCCCCATGTTCAGATAAAACGTAGATCTACAACTTTACAGAAGGACATTTTGTCCAATTCGGTCTCTAAGTATACCTAAATTACGTTTCAACATGGAGGTTGTTTCTGATTTGGCGCCCATAAAGTAAACCTACCAAGAAACACACTTATGACAACCCCTCAACACATGTGATGAATTATGGCCAAAAGTGATTCTTACTCATCATATAATGCTGGAATTTAGGCTGAAAAAGGAGTAACATTCGGACTATCCATGCCTAGGCATGACTAGGAGGGCGTTGGGGCGTATCCTGGCACATGTACTTCTCTGTTCGGCGCAGCAATCGTATTTCCTTCACAATTATCTCTATAGACCTCCGATTTGGATGTTTCAAGTTCCCATTTGAAGATAAGACATTCATCTAAAACTTTGTAGAAGGAAACTTTGTCTAAGTCGGTCTCGAAATGTACGGAATTATCGCTCAAATGTGGTAGGAGATGCATAAACCGCCTAGGTGTTGAAAAACATGCTTGAACTTGTTTTGTACATCGTTTTTCTTCCCTTTTCTTCATGTATTCTCATTTATTACCTGTATTCACTTAACACACCTATTAAATGCAAATGTGACATGATTTAAGCAATAAATGAATCCAAATCATAAGAATTACGGTCTTAAAAACACGTAAAAACACCTCTTATCACTAACCTATCACCTAGAAATTGACAAGTACCACTAGTGCTTTTACGATCTATTTTGCAACCTGCAAAATCTGCATCTGAGTAACCAATTAGTTCAAAAGGAGAATCCCTAGGATACCATAAGCCCACATTCTGTGTGCCTTTTAGACATTTAAGGATCTTCTTGGCAGCAATTAAGTGTGACTCTTTAGGATCAGCTTGAAATCGTACACACATGCATACCGAAAACATAATATCAGGTCTACTGGCAGTAAGATAAAGAAGTGATCCAATGATAACTCTATAGTTAGTGATATCAACTTTCTTTCCACTTTCACCTTTATCTAACTGAAGCGTTTGGCTCATTGGAATTTTTGAAAATGATGCATTTTCCATACCAAATTTCTTAATCATATCTCATGTATATTTAGCTTGGTTAATAAATATGCCATTAGGGAGTTGTTTAACTTGTAGTCCTAAGAAGAAAGTTAATTCACCCATCATGCTCATTTCAAATTGTTCTTGCATCATTTTTGAAAATTTCTCACACAGACGCTTGTTAGTAGAACCAAATATAATATCATCAACGTAAATTTGGACTAAGAGAATGTCTTCGTTATTGGTAATTTTAAATAATGTTGTATCAACGCTGCCTTTTGGAAAGTCTTTACCAATAAGAAAGATAGAGAGAGTGTCATACCATGCTCGGGGTGCTTGCTTAAGCCCGTAAAGTGCTTTTTCTAGCTTGTAAACCATACACTTACCATGATTGTTGATGAATTCTGGTGGTTGCTCCACATACACTTCTTCTTGGAGTTTACCATTCAGGAAAGCACTCTTCACATCCATTTAATACACCATGAACTTGTTGAATGCTGCATATGCTAGAAACATGCAGATTGCTTCAAGGCGAGTGACAGGAGCGTAAGTCTCATCAAAGTCAATACCCTCCTCTTGGCAATATCCTTGAGCTACGAGTCGGGCCTTGTTTTTTATAACAATGTCGTTCTCATCCATCTTATTTCTATATACCCATCTAGTTCCAATAACTCCTTGGTGAGTTGGTCTTGGTACTAGCATCCAAACCTTATTTCGTTCGAACTGATTAAGCTCTTCTTGCATAGCTTCAATCCAACTTGGGTCGCTTAGCGCTTCATCCACTTTCTTAGGTTCCATTTGAGATAGAAAGCTTGCGAACATAGCCTCATTGAACGTGGCGGCTCTAGTCCTAACAGGTGCTTCAATATCTCCAATAATCTGCTCAGGTGGATGATCACGCAGCCATAATCTGTCTGGTTGGAAGGGGTTAAGAGGTTGAACAGGCACTTGAGGAACAGACGCTTGACTACCTTCTTGCGTAGGCACTTCAAGTTCACAATTCCTTGTGTGCTCTTGATGATCATTCTCTTCATGATCATCAGCATTTCTTACATGATTATTTAGAGTAAAATCACGAGTAATCTTAGGAGGTGGCACTGAGATCTCATCATCGTCGTCAGTATCTTCATCAATAGTAATCTTAAACGCTTGATGACATAGATCTTCAACTCCTACATCATTTAAATTAACCTTACTCGGCTCTTGGTTAGCATCATCAAAAACAACATGAATAGATTCCTCAACCTTTGATTTGATCTTATTGAGAATGCAAAAATTCTTTCCATTTTTGGCGTAGCCTAGAAAGATTCCCTCATCCGCTTTAGGATCAAAAGTCTTTAGGCTTTGGGATCCATTATTATGGATAAAACATTTAGAACCAAAGACGTGAAAATATGAAACATTTGGCTTACGTCCCTTCCATAGTTCATATGGAGTTTTCCCATGCTGTTTGTTGATCATGCAGCGGTTTTGAGTGTAACAGGCAGTATTCATCGCTTCGGCCCAAAATCTAGAAGCGAGCTTGGATTCTGCTAACATAGTCCTAGCGGCTTCCTTAAGCGTTCGGTTCCGGCGCTCAGCAACACCATTCTATTAGGGAGTTCTGGGAGCTGAATACTCATGGTGTATTCCATTTTCTGCACAAAACTTCTCAACAATCTTGTTAGTAAACTCAGTACCGTGATCGCTTCTTATTCTTGCAACCTTAAGATTTTTCAATATTTGAAGTTGCCAAATAAGCGTTGTTAACTTGTCACATGTTTCATCTTTGGATGAAATAAATTCCACCCAAGTAAATCTAGAGAAATCATCTACTATCACCAAAGTATACCTTTTACCGCTTACACTGACCGTTTGAACAGGTCCAAACAAATCCATGTGAATTAGTTCAAGTATTCTAGAGGTAGATAGATAAGGTTTTCTCTTGAACGATGATTTAACTTGTTTACCCATTTGACAAGTGTCACAAAGACGATCCTTATGAAATGGTCCATTTGGTAATCCCTCTACAAGATTTTGACTTATTAGCTGAGAGATTGTCTTAAAGTTGAGGTGATTCATTTTTCTATGCCATAACCAACCCATTTTAGATTCACTTTTAGCAACAAAACATGTTGGGTTGTTATCAAGTGTTGAACCCCAATCTACCAAATATACGTTGTTAGTTCTTTTTCCTTTCAATTTAGTAGACTTAGTCTTAGCGTCGTTTATATAGCAATAGTCACTTGAGAATATGACTTCAAAGCCTTTATCACAGAATTGACTTATGCTTAATAAATTGTGCTTCAGACCCTCAACAAAATAAACATCACTTCTCATGATGTTCCCCCTATGCACAGTACCTATACCTTTGGTTTTACCTTTGGAGTTGTCACCAAATACAACCTGAGGACCATTGGCAGCTTGATAGTTGATCAGAAGATCTATGAAACCAGTCATGTGCCTTAACGATCCACTATCAAAGTACCATACAGATGTATCGGCTTTAGCTCTAGGTACTTGCAATCAAAAAGAGAAGTTCTATTTCTGTTTAGGTGCCCATTGTTGCTTGGGTCCTTCAACATTAGTAACATTGTTAGTTTGAATTAGAACTTTAGGAACCCATATTTGCCTCGTCTTCATTGTAGGAATATTGGCCGTTTTGGGTTTCACATTGTGTTGTGTGTGCTTTTTGGGTGTATAATAATATCCTCGATTATAATAATAGTCATAATCATAGTCATAATTATAATCATCATAGTATCGATAATATGATCTTGACTGTCATGGATATTGACGCTGGTATTTCCTTGGCGCTGGCTTGGGTTGCACTTTTGGTGTTGGACGCTTAGCGCTTGATTCACAGTGGTCAGTCTTATCTTTAGCCTTTTGAGCATTTGGATAAACCCGTCTTTGTGAATCATTTGCCTTAGCCTTACCCTTGCCTGAGTTAGCTTTGACTTTCTCATTTGGCTTCTTACCATTGTCACTTGGTTCATTTTGAGTTTGACCTTGTGAACCTTTTTCAACAAAGATAACACCCTTTCTTTTGTTGTTTGCCATAACATTAGATTGATTGGATTGTTTACCGAGTTTATCGCATCCTAAACCGGTCTTCTCACCAAATAATCTGGTTACTTCAGTCACATTATCCAACTGTCTAGAAGCTTTTGATAATGATGAGATGAGCTGCTCTGATTTAGCAAGTCTAGCGATCAAATCAGCTTCTCTCTTGACTATTATATCAAGATCACCTTTTAATTGAATAATTTCACTCTCAAGCGATTGGTTCTTCTCAATGCACTATTGCTAAACTCGCAACTCTGCACTGAGCATCACCTTATCTCTTGTGAGTGATGAGATAGTAGCGAGATCATTTTGATATATTTTGGCAGCTTCTTGACATTCATTGTAGTATTCTTTGACTTTGTCAAGTAATTCATCATAATAAAGATGAATTGATAATTCATTGATTACCTCAGGAGACGCTTCATCATCTCTGGCCATGAGACATATGAGTGCTGAGTCATCTAATGGCTCATCATCATCACTGCTTTCTTCTGATGATTCTAAATCAACAGGTGCGGATGCTGGTTCTGATTCCGCTAGCAAACCTTATTGACGAAGGTTGCTCCTGAATTGGTTTCTATCCAAGTAATCCTGCCTTGAGGGCTTGGATATGTTTGGATAAGGGCAATTTACCTGGTAGTGCCCTGGTTTCCTGCAATTATAACAAAGATTAGTTTTCATCTTTTGTTCATTTGTTAACCTTGCAATGTGTGGTTTTGAGACCACTGGAGCTGGGAGACTTTGAGTAGACACTTGGTATTGAACAGGCGCTTGGGGTGAAGGAACAGAATACTGAGGCGCTTGAAACTGTTGTTGCACAGGAGAAGGCGCTTGATATGAACTTTGTCCTTGATTATTAAGACCTTTTCCTTTCTTTTCATATCTCAAGAACTTCAAGAATCTATTCAGCAAAGCCAACTCCTCTTCCTCATTGATATCTGAATTCTTTCCTTTATTACCCGATTTACCCTTGATTGATGCAATAAGCGCTCCAGATTCAATCACTGGACTACTCACAATATCACTAGCAGAATTCAACTCGAACTCAAATGCTTTTAGCTCTGAAAAGGCGTCTTCTGAAGTTAGGAGATCCAGCATATTTGATTCTCTCATAGCGGTTGTCTTCATCAAGAATTTACTTGATAAGCTTCTAAAGATTTTAACCACCATTTCTCGGTTCTGTAAATCCATTCCCAACGATGTAAGTTCTGTAACTAGAGCTGTAAATCTCATATCCAATTGCTCTAAAGTTTCATTGGGTAACATCTTAAATCCGTTAAACTTTTCCTTGGCAATGGAAAGTTTGTTTTCTTTGATTTGAGCTGAACCACCACAAATCGTAGCCAACTTATTCCATATTTCTTTAGTAGTTTTGCAAGACTTGATCTTGTTAAATAAGTTGTCATTATCACCAATAGCAGTATATAGAGCGTTACGACCAACATTGTCCAAATTAGCTCTTCGACGCTCATCTGGAGTCCATTCTTGTTTTGGTTTCTCAACGTAACCATCGGGAGTTTCTTCCGTGGCTTCAAGCGCTCCTGTGATAACTTTGTATATTTTGATTGGCCCATCTGAAATAATATCACACATGTCATCATCACATGAACAGAGATATGTAAATGCTTTGACTTTCCATGTGTCAAAATTTGATTCAGTCAGTTTGGGAACTTTAGCAAATGTCATATCGAAAAAAATTTAAACGCAACTAGATTTTGAAAGAAAAGGATCTAAACAAGCAGTTATGCTTGGAAATTTTAAAATTTCAATTTTAACTGCTCTGATACCACTTGTTGGTCCCAAGTGGCATACGAAAGGGTCTAGAAGGGCGGGGCTTGAATAGACCCTGAAGTCTTTTTCGACTTCAAAAAGTTTCGTATAAAAAGATTTTTGGACGCTTGAAGTGTCTAACGCTTGACTTAGGCGTTCACTCAAAAATATTGGCGCTTTGGCGAAGCGTCTGATGAAAACTATTTTTAGGAAGTTAACTCAGATTTCAAGATTTGAATACTTTGACCAAGTAGGTTAAGCGTTCAGTTCTTTAATCAGTGTTAGCACAGCGGAATGATTTTTGAAGTCTTCTCTTTGAAAGCTTTAGCGTCACAAGAGGTTTCTTAGTTGCTTAGGTTTTGATTGTGTTTTACTTAATCAATTTATGCAATGATATGATAGATGAAAGAATTGCCTAAAAGGTAAATGACACAATATTTGTAAGGTTCGTTGGGTGGTGTAATCCCAACTACGTCCTTCTTCTCCTCGAACACTTGGAGGCAATCCACTAAAATGATTCTCAAAGAATCACACAGAATCTTCTACAAATTAGGGAGAGATGGATGTTGATGACTTGAGCTCCTTGATCACACAGATTTCTGCTCCAAATCACTTCAATCCCCTTGCTTCTTTCATCCAGAAATATGGCAAGTATCCAACTTCGACTTCACACAGATCGCGAGGCTTGGATAGAGTTTTTCTAAACGGGTTTGTTTGATTTTGATGAAGTTCAAACAACTGGAATATCTCAGTAGTAGTATAGTTTCTTCAAAAAGAATGTTTGAGATATTGGGTTGACTGTCTCAGGATTTGATGAAAAGCAAAGAGAATAGTTTCTTGAGTATTCTGGCTTTTCTGAGAGTTTAAGGAATGAGACTTCAATGCAACAGCAATTTGGCTTGATAATTGTTCTATATTTGGCTTGTTGTTGAAGTTCTATTTATAGGCATTCTTGGAGAAAGTGTCCGTTTGACACATGCAAGGGCGCGTGTCTCTCACTTTCGCGAGTGAACCACTTTTGTCCTTTTTCCTGAGAATCTGCTACACAAAAGTTGGTGCTTCAGTCTTTGAATAGTTAACAGTCCAATAGGGTGGCTTCTCCGTACGTCTGAAAGTGCTTATCAGCATTTAATGCATTTGAATTAAATGCCCGTTGGCATTTAATGCACTGAGAATATTTACATTAAACTCCTTACGATCTGACGCTTCAGGAGAATGTTTGTCATTTGATAGACGCTTCATTCATGAAATGAAAGTTCCATTTAATCTGGAGGACTATTTAATGTTTAGACGCTTGGAAAAGTCTTCTGACTTTATTTAGAAGTGTAGACTCTTGAAACTTCAGTCTTCGTTACTTGACACCTCACTCAGAACATGTCAGGCGCTTAGAGTGAACTTCTTCAAACTTCATTCACCATTGATTTCTTGGACGCTTGGAGTCTTCAGATTTTGCAGTCTTGATAAGCTCACTCAGAAAGTATCAAACGCTTAATCTAACCGACTTCTTGATCTAAGAATGTCAAAAGTAAAAGATAAAATAAAGTCTATACATTTCTAATGTTCAAATGCTTATACAAGTTTCTATGAAAATTAAGCATACATAACTTTGGGGTCTAACAAGATTCCTAATTGTCATCATCAAAATATCTAACATGAAATTCCTAACACCCATTTATGTTAATTTATTATTTTTATCTATACCTACATTGGCTAGAAAATTCGGGAAGCCCAAATAGAGTTTGTTGAGATATTTTCCTTATATATGTAGTTGTAGTTTTAGTAATTAGTGGGACACCTCTTATAAGAGGATCCAGAGGATAATTCCTCATATGTATATATATATGTCTTATGCGCTGTATTTCTATTAAGAAATATAATTCAATAAAAGTTCTTTTCAATGTCTCTCTCTCTCTAGAATTGTCATGGCACCAGAGCCATCTTTTGGGGGATCTTCTTCCGTTGTGCTCTATCAAATTAGGTTAGGTTTTTTATCTCTTTCATAATTTCGATTCTTGCGGTGCAATCGAAATGAATTTCTACCGGTTATATCTTCGTTTTTGATTGGGAAAAGTTAGGGTTCTTGCTTCGATCGATTAGGAATTCTACATCGGTTCAATTTCTTTTGGATCAATTGATTGTATCTTTAATATTGTTGGAAAATTGGTGAATGATGTCAGAAGTAACAGATGTCATGAAGGTCACTGCCTCTTCATCGTCCATGAAGATTGATTTTCATGATCCGCTATACATCTCTCCATCTGATTCGCCGAATTTAGATTTGGTAACTGAAACCTTGAAGGGGAGTGAGAACTATAAGATCTGGAGTAGGGAGATGCTGGTGGCGCTCGAAGTAAAGAACAAATTAAGGTTTATCACCGGTGACTGCAAAAATCCAGGTGAGGAATCTCCTATGTTTTTTCATTGGAAACGTTGTAATGCGTTAGTTAAATCTTGGATAACAAGGTCTTTGTCTAGAGAGTTAGTTCATGGGGTTGTGTACTGTGAAACTGCTTCTATGATTTGGAAGGATTTAAAAGAAAGGTTTGATAAGGTGAATGGAGCCAGAATGTACTCATTGTACAGGCAAATTAATACCATCACTCAGGGGTCGAATTCTGTAACGGAGTATTACTCAAAATTGAGGCAGTTATGGGACGAGTATGAGTCTCTAATTTCTTTTCCTTCCAAAGTAGTAACAAAGGAATATGCAGAGTTTACACAGCAACTCAAGATGATGACATTTCTTATGGGTCTTAATGAATACTAAACCAACACAAGATCTCAAATCTTGATGATGGTACCATTGCCCTCTCACAGTCAAGTGTTTTCAATTGTATGTAATGAAGAGGGTCAAAGAAGCATAGGGATACGATCTGGTGTTCAAGATAACACTGCCTTGGTAACTAATGTTTCCCAGAGGAGCAATACTATATCTGACAAAAGGGAACTAAAGTGTGATGTCTGCAACTACACTGGCCATACTAGAGAAACCTGTTTTAGGATAATTGGATATCCTCTAGACAGAGGAAGAGGTAGGAGAGGTGGTGGCAGACAAGGTCAAGGCAGGGGAAATAATCAAGGAAAGGGGAACTTCAATGATAACACTGTATCTGGAGATACTTTAAGTGGCAAATCTGATTCTGGGTATAATCATGGAGAAGCTCCAACTTTTACACATCAACACTATCAGGAGATTATGAAGCTCATTGGCAAGCCAGGAGATGAGATCAACACTACAAATGCTAATGTGAATCTTGCAGGTATATGTGTTAATCTTTCCTTTGACAATAATTGCAATAGGCACTATTGGATCATAGACACTGGTGCTAATCAGCACATTACCTATAACTTTGACTTATTTGATCATAATGTGTCTAAATGTGATAAAGTCACCTCTGTCAAACTTCCTAATGGTAGTCTAAGTAATGTTACTCACACTGGCAGTATAACTTTGGCTAAGAATCTAGTGTTAAAAAATGTGCTTTTTGTACCTGATTTTAAGTTCAACTTATTATCTGTGTCTAAGTTGTCTATTGACAGTCAGTGTGGGATTAGTTTCCACCCTACCTTCTGTTTGATACAGGAAATCTGGACTGGGTTGACCAAGGGGATTGGTAAGCAATGGAATGGCCTCTACTACTTGGACAATTTGGATAAAGCATCTTACAATTCTTCTGTGAATAATACTAAGAGTACCTGTAATAGTGTAACTACTGATAGTAATATTCCAACCCCTCCAATGAATAAAACCTCCCTGTGGCATTACAGATTAGGTCATTTATCCTTCTCTAGACTTGTTTTTTTTGCCTCAGTTAGGTTTGGATAACAATAAAGGGTTAAGTAATAAGTTTTGCCATATTTGTCCTCTGGCAAAACATCTAGGAGTAAATTTCCTGTTAGTAGATCTACTTCTTCTTGTATTTTTGATCTTGTTCATATTGATATTTGGGGCCCCTACAGGGAACCAACTTATAATCAAGAGAGGTATTTTTTTACTTTAGTTGATGATTATTCCAGATATTGTTGGGTTTATTTGATGAAGTTCAAAACGGATGTTGTTACTTTGCTTAAAAACTTCATTGTTGTTGCTCAAACTCAATATGACTCTAAAGTTAAAATTGTAAGAACTGATAATGCTTAGGACTTTTTTAGTTCTGAATGCACTACTCTTTTTTCTTCTCATGGTATATTGCATCAAAGTTCATGTGTCTATACTCCTCAACAAAATGGAGTTGTTGAGAGGAAGCATAGACACATTCTAGATGTTGCAAGAGCTTTGAAATTTCATTCTCAATTTCCCATTAGATATTGGGGAGATTGTGTTCTCACTTCTGTTTATCTCATTAATAGGACTCCTACTCCGTTGTTAAATGGTAATACTCCATATTTTAGACTTAATAAGAAGCATCCTAGATATGATCATTTAAGAATCTTTGGATGCCTTTGCTATGCTAAAACTATCCATGTTCAAGATAAATTTCATGTTAAAAGTAAACCTTGTGTTCTTGTTGGTTATTCTGTCACTCAGAAAGGGTACAAGTTGTTAGACTTGACTGATAAAACTTTCCTTGTCTCTAGGGATATTCAATTTCATGAATCTATTTTACCCTTCACTGTTGATGAAAAAGGTACTAAATCTTCCGAGTTTGTTACTCGTGATTCTCAATTATATCAACATGATTTGATTGATCCTTATGTTCAGAATATGCATAATGATGTTAGTTCCATAGAACCAAGGAGTGATACTAAACATACTGAGGATTTGAGGAATAATGCTAATACTGAGCAAGAAAACAATCAGAACAGTCAATCTAATCCTGAATCTGATCCTAGAAGATCTACTAGAGTCAGCAAAAATCCTTATTGGTCTAAAGACTATGCGTCTCCTTTTCTTAAAAATGCTGATGCTACTACTTCTGATTCTACTAATCATCCTCTATCCAATTACATAAATTATGACTTGGTTTTTGATAACTACAAATCTTTCTTAGCCTCTATTTCTAGTAATCATATTCCTAAGACTTTTGAAGAAGCTTCTACGGATATTAACTGGAAAAATGCTATGAAAAAAGAGATAGATGCTCTCAAGCTAAATCAGACTTGGCCTATTGTTGATTTACCTCAAGGTAAGATCCCTATTGGGTGTAGATGGATTTATACAATTAAGTATAACGGTAATGGTACCATAGAAACACATAAGGCTAGGCTGGTAGCCAAAGGTTTTACTCAACAGGAGGGTATTGATTACTCTGAAACTTTTGCTCTTGTGGCAAAACATATGACTGTGAGGATTGTGGTATCCTTAGCTGCTGTGAAAAAATGGCCTATATTTCAAATGGATGTTTCTAATGCCTTCTTGCAGGGTGATTTAACAGAGGATCTTTACTTGAGTATTCCACCAGGCTTTGGTAAATTTGATAAAGGTAAGGTTGGTAAACTTCATAAGTCTTTATATGGGCTTAAACAAGCCCCTAGACAGTGGAATAAGAAATTTTCTGATGCCTTATATAAGTATGGGTTCCAACAGTCTAAAAATGACTATTCCCTCTTTGTTAAATCAAGGGGGAGTCATGTTGTCATTCTTTTGGTATATGTTGATGATATCCTGATAACAGGAAGTGATCTTGATCTTATTTTTTATTGTAAAAAATATTTGAGTAATTCTTTTCATATGAAAGACCTTGGTAAACTCAAATATTTCCTTGGCATTGAAGTTGCCAGATCTTCTATGGGGATATGTTTAAATCAGAGAAAGTATATTTTGGAGTTGCTTGCTGAAACTGGTATGTTGGGCTCAAAGCCTGTCCTTACTCCTATGGAACAGAATGTTAGGTTAACATCATATGATTATGATGTGATTAATAAAATTGATTCAGGAGATGAACTACTAAGTGATGTTACTTTATATCAAATAATTGTTGGGAAGTTAATATATTTTTCTTTAACTAGGCCACACATTTGCTTTGTTGTTCATGTTCTTACACAGTTTATGCATAAACCAAAGAGATCACACTTGGATGTTGTGTTTAGAGTATTGAAATATCTTAAGGGTAATTCTGGGCTTGGCTTGTTGTTGTCTATTAACAGTTCATTGCAGGTTAAAGCATTTTGTGGCTCTGATTGGGCTACTTGTCCAATGACAAGGAAGTCGGTTACTGGGTATGCTGTTCAAATTGGAGAATCTTTAGTGTCTTGGCACTACTACAGAAATGACCTATAACAACAATTTTTTTTGGCCTATTACAGCGGTTTTGAACCGCTGTCATAGGTACCGCTGGCGTAGGTCAAAACCATATGACAGCGGTTCCGGAACCGCTGTCATGGGTCACCCTATGACAGTGGTTCTATAGAAACCGCTGCAGTAGGGTGACCCTATGACATCGGTTCTATAGAAACCGCTGCAGTAGGGTGACCCTATGACAGCGGTTCTATAGAAACTGCTGTCATAGGGTTAAAAAAATAATAAAAAACCCTATGACAGAAACCGGAACCGCTGTCATAGGGTCATTTATTCAAAAAAAAAAATTAAATTGGACCCTATGACAGCGGTTCCGGCTGAACCCCTGTCATAGGGTGGTTTATTTATTTTTTTTAATTTTATTTTATCGTTTATAATGTTGCCATGTTGGAATGACACAAAATTTGCATGGTCATAGCGAAACGGAATTCTGAACAAAACGCAAGGCTTTGGCTTGCGTTCTCGTGATTTTAGCCACCCGAGATTGTTTAAGGCCTCAAATACGCATTTTATTACAAAGATACGTATTTTTGTAATAAAACGCGTATTTGAGTCCTTAAACGATCTCGGATGGCTAAAATCACGAGAGCGCAAGTTTTGCGTTTTGTTCAGAATGCCGTTTCTCTATGACCTTGTGAATTTCGTGTCATTCCAACACCGCAAAATTTCAACCGAGAAATATTTTCATAAATACACAAATATACGTACACCCACACATACACAAATATACGTACACCCACACATACACAAATATACGTACACCCACACATACAAAAATATACATACACCCATCAACATATACACAAATATACATACACCCATCAACATATACACAAATATACATACACCCATCCACATATATACATACACAAATATACACACACCCACACATACACAAATACACCCATTAACATATACACATATATGCATACACCCATGAACATATACACAAATATACATACACCCATCCACATATATACATACACAAATATTCATACACAAATATTCATACACAAATATACATACACACACATACACATACACCCACATATACACAAATATAAATACACCCACACATACACAAATATACATACACCCACACATATATGCATACACCCACACATACATACATCTATATATACTCTATGCGTGTGTGTGTGTGTATATATATATATATATTTATATTTATCTAAAAAAAAAAACCAAAAGTAAATGGAAGAAGGCGGGGGCGGCGGAGGTGGGCGGCGGCGGTGGAGGCGGAGGTGGGCGTCGGCGGCGGCGGAGGTACGCGGCGGCGGCGGAGGTACGCGGCGGCGGTCCTATACCGAGAGAAACCGAGAGAGAGAGAACTAGATCTAGAAATCGAGAAATAAACCGAGAGAGAGAGAAGTAGATCTAAAAATAGAGAGAGAAACCGAGAGGGGCGGCGGACGGCGGCGGTGGTGGTGAGAGAGTTGAGAGAGAGAGAGAGAGAGAGTGAGTGAGTGAGAGTGAGAGCGAGAGAGAGGGGGGGCCGGTTTGAAATAAATCCGCCCAAAATTTGAACTTTTGGCAGCGGTTCGCCCAGTGAACTTTTGGCAGCGGTTTGGCCGAACCGCTGCCAAAAGTTCAAATTTTTATTTATTTTTTATTTTTTTGACACCTATGACAGCGGTTCGGCTCGAACCGCTGTCATAGGTCCGAACCGAGTGCCCCCTATTACAGCAGTTTTCAAAACCACTGTCATAGGTGCGCTGTAATAGGATTTTTTTGTGGTAGTGTGGAAAACAAAAAAGCAAGGAGTTGTGTCCAGATCTTCAGCAGAAGTTGAATATGGGGCCATGGCTTCTGTTACATGTGAAGTTTTGTGGATACTTGGAGTTTTAAGAGATTTAGGAGTTCAAGTCCACAGTCCAGTCAAGATGTTTTCTGACAGCAAGTCTGCTCTGCAAATTGGTTCAAATCCAGTGTTTCATGAGCGTACCAAACATATAGAGGTTGACTGGCATTTTATAAGAGAGAAAATCCAACAAGGAGTCATTTCTACTAAGTACATTCCAACAAGTGAACAGGTTGCAGATGTTCTTACAAAAGCTCTACGAAGAATTCAAGCTGAGAATTTGTTGTGCAAATTTGGGTTATTAAATCTGTATAAGTCACATTCTCATCTTGAGGGGAGTGTTGAGATATGTTCCTTATATATGTAGTTGTAGTTTTAGTAATTAGTGGGACCCCTTTTATAAGAGGATCCAGAGGATAATTACTCATATGTATATATATGTCATATGCGCTGTATTTCTATTAAGAAATATAATTCAATAAAAGTTCTTTTCAATGTCTCTCTCTCTAGAATTGTCAGAGTATATACTAACTCGGTTAATAATAACGTTATGAAGATTCCCAGGTGCACAAAAAAGTGGGAGACGGAAGGATTAATACTCACTCCAGCAATTGAGACGGGCCGTAAAATGAAACTAGAGTGCAAATCGTCTTCTACCATTATCAAACTTCGTGTTGCAATGAAGAATTGGCAAAAGGTGATAGCTGCATGAAGGTGACCGTGACACTAAAATTATTTTCTGATTATTTTAAAGTTTAAAATGAAGGATGATATTTTATTCCAATCTAATAAAAAACTTTATAACTAATTGTCCTTTTTCCACTTTTCTTTTCTCGGTGCATATTGAAGAGATTTCGTGGGTTAGTTTACCAAATATTTCTAGCTATAGCTATGACCTTTTAAATGAACAATCACACCAACAAGAAATATATGTTATAGAGAGACATGGTTACTCATTATAGAGATGCAAAGTTGATTATATTTATTTTAATATATTGTGTGCATATGTTTGAATGCGTGCAGGGAAATTTTGAAAAGTTGGAGGATATGTTACCGGAAAATCATTTCAAGAGCCACTTGAAAGCAACTTTTTAGTAGTTTGCTATGCATGACCATGGACTTGCCAGAGGGTTTCATGCCATAATCGTTCTTAGTTGATTATTCTGGCTTTTAATACATATTCATGCAAACTATTCTATTTTTATAGTCATTTTTTCCTTAGGTTGTTCCAAAATTCATAATAATTTTATGATAGTATAATAGTAATTATTTAATTTTCCTTTCCATTTTTATTAATCTTCAATTGTTTGATTGGATCTTCTTAATTCAAGTTTTCTATATAAAAGTAAAATTCTCAGGGATGCTTACAAGACAATGTTATATATTGAAAGAGCTCATTACTGTGTAGCATCTATATATATAAAGCACAACCTTTGAGACTATCCAAATAAGTGCATATGTAGATAGCCTAATTAAACTTAATTATGCCACATAAGTAATTATTATATAATTTTGTAAATTGAATATTGATAAATACAGTTATCAACTTATCGAAATAGTCAAATTAAATTTTTTTGAATGAGTTTGTTTCCAGAGAATTTGAATTCAAATGATAAACTATTTTTTTTATAATCTATTTCTCTTATTAATGATTATCGTCAATCATTTATTTTTAAAAATTTATGTCACCATATTCACCAATTATGCATAATATTTTTAAAATTAAACTAATATGATTTAATACTCATATAAAAGAAATTCGATATTAATCGCCAAATTTGAATCAAATATTTTAATTTTGCATATTATAAATAAATAATTTATGTAATGATAATTGTCAATCGTTATTTTTCAAATTTTATTTTAATGAGTCTAACAATGGGCATTATAATTTTAATATTAAATTTAATATCATTTAATACTCATATTAAAATATTTCTTGATGATAATCGTCGAACTTGAGTCAAATTTTGCAGATTATAAATAAAAAAAGTTATATAGTGATAGATTTTGTTATTATTAATCTTTATATAAATAGTATCCCGTGCCTCGGCACGGGGTTATAACTAGTTTGTTATAATATTAATTATTTCCCATCAACTAGTTACCACTCTGAGCTAATAGGTTATATTTGTGTAGTTTTAAATAACAGATTACACAGGTTATTTCATATTTCTTTTTAAGAAAAATATATGTGATTTTTTTCTAAATAAGAAAATGTAGGTCATTTACTTGTCTTATTACATGAATGGAAAATGCTTTAAAAAGGGAGTATAGTTTTCAGAAAAAGAGAAGTAGATTATTGAAATTATAATGATATAAATGGTGGTGTCTTTCGAAAATATCTTATATTTATCTTAAGAAAAAAGAGTATTTAGAAAGGAAAAAAAAACATTTGGAAATCTAAACATATATTCATTCTTCCACATGAAGGCCAACTCTTGGATTTTCATGATAAATAGAATAATTTTTTGAATATGTAGTAATTTGGAGAAGGACTAATCGGTAAAGGTACATTTAATGCGTGTGCAGAAAATAAAAATTGATATGATTTTTTTAATTAAATTTAATCAAGTCTAGATAAAATGTGAGAAAGGAAAAGGAAAACTAGAAAAAAGAGAGATGGGAAATAAAGAAAAACGTGATTAAAAGAAATTGAGAGAGAGAGAGAGAATGCTCCATTACATTTGGTTCCATGGAATATAGTTGCTAGGACGTTACACAGGGACGGATCCAGAATTGACTTTGGGGGGTGGGGGGGGGGGGGCAGAGCATTAAAGTAAAAAAATTGACATTATTTATGATTATATCTCTAAATTTATTTTAGTTATAACAGATGAAAAAAAAAATTATCATGTTACGAAAAACAAAACTAAATTTTAATATAAACTTACAGTAGTATCTGGCATAGGTTCTGATGTTTCAACTTGAGATTCTTGGTTTTGAGTATTTTTTCTTTTAAAAAAATGTGTCGATTGTGGTTGATTTTCCCATACTTTTATCTATTAATCAGATAATTGAATAACTAAATACACATAAAGATACATATTAAATTCTAAGTCGTTTTTAACCTTACAAAAAGATAGAATTGACAATAATAACTATAAATTATGATTATATTATCTTAAAAAAACTATTTAATAAATTAATACATTTAGTTATAAATAATTAATACAAACCTAAAAGCAAACTAAAAAACATGTAATTCTCTACACTAAAAAATAAAGTTATTATTTACTAAAACTCTTTTAAAATTATAAAATAATGTATTATGATTAGCTCATACCTTGTGGCGGATAAACTCTGAATAATCGAATAATAATCGACATTTTCTTGTCCTTAGATGTGTTGATGTTTTGTATATTTTTCCTTCTTAATGATCCCTTTTTATAGTTTTTGGGGAAAATGTTATTAGTTCTAATTCTAATATGTGTAGAAGAGAGAATTAAAGAAAAAATCTTTATCAATTCTAACCCTAATATGTATAGAATTGAAGTTCAAAAAACAAAATTAAAGGTATTGTCAATTCAACTTTTCTTTTTTATGGTAACTACCTTTTCTTAAAATCAATATAAGGATATTATATGATAATCCATGCCTTATATGACAAATGAGAAGAAATGTTCACTTACAATATAGAAAAAGAGTTTAAAAATTAAAAAAATAGAGACTATCATTGATGAGATTCAAACCCTGCCCACCTTGCTAGTTATGTGCACCTTTTGGCCAAGCTTCCCACCAACTGGGCCAAACTTGTTCTTGTGCCTTGTATAGAACCCAAAATATATATTGTTGGGGGGCCATATTATAAAACCCTATATACCTTATTGAAAAAATTTAAAGTCTCGGAAGGGCCGGGGCCCCCCTGGCCCCCCCCCCCCCCCAAAATCCGTCCCTGACGTTACACATCGCAATACAGGAGATGACACTATGGTACATCCACACTCAATTCATATCATAATTCTTCCTAACTTTCACTAAAAGTGTTGTCATTCCAATTAATCATTCCCTGAACCCCTCTTCAATCATATATAGCATAGATAATTTACTATCATTTTCTTTTGGCTAAGTACTTAACTACCAGTTATTTAAAGTCTAGAAATTTGAAAGTTAAAAGAAATATAGTATTTTCTATTATAATACATCAAATTGTTTAAAGAAAAAATAATAAGGGAATGTGTTAAATTTAAAAAGCTGAAATATATTCTTGGCCCATAAACGCCTTATTAAAGATAAAGAATATCCCATAAAGATTCCTTTGGCCAATAAACAATTTTCCTCTTATTCTGCACTTATGGGTTCAAGAAAAAAGCTGGCTTTGGAATTTGAGACGACTTTAATTAAAGCCCACCGTAAAGAAAATATACCATTTGATCATGATTTGTAACATTTCCTTTTTCTTTCTATATGTCATAGTTGGTGTAATTGTTAACTAGTGGGATACACGTCTCATCTCATATAACTATTTTGAATATTACCAGAATACAAAAATATTAACGCTTAGATTAACATGCGATGGTTTCGATTTTTCGAATTTTTAAACATATCTCCTTTATTACATGATTTTAAGTTGGGTTGTTTCTAAAGTATTTTCTTCCAAATATACAATATTTAACTACTTAAAACGTATTGTACAAACAAAACCTTTTTTTTTTTTTTAAATTCTAGACGAAGGGGATCTCTCACCCGACAAACCCGAGCTGCAGAACATATAAAACTCTAAATAAGGAGAGAAAAATTTCAATTTGAAAAAATTTAGAATTGAACTCAGAACCTTTCACATAAAAGTGGAAACTGATGTCACTAGATTAATAAGCCGGATTGTACAAACAAAACTTTGATATACGATCTCAAGGAATTAAAACTGTTCTTATTTGATTGGCTATTGTTAAACTCGAGTAGTTTTGATTTAATGGCCCCAAGAGGGACATTTAAGTTTCAATTGGGCTTTATGGCCGAATTTAGGGAAATTCAACATCAAATATTATCAGGTTTAACAGTTATAGGCTTAATAAACTCAGTTCATAATTTTGTTTTATGCTAAATCGCCCATGGACTGCAAATATTATTCATGTTCTACGCGAAGCTAATTATACAGCAGATTGCTTAGCAAAATCGGGTATTCATCGACCCATGGAGATGTTACAGGAGCCCAATGGAGCGACCATCCATGCATATGAACAAGACCTATTTGGCATCAAATGGCCTCAAAAAATAACTACTAGTTCGGGTTTGTCGAACTAAGGTTTTTTTAGGGTATCACCCTTCATTTTGTAACAAAAAAAAAATTAATAATTTTGTTTTGTTTGGCTTAATACAACTCAGTTCACCATTTTCACGAGGTTCAATTTTATTTGGCACCAACTTTAACTCACACTAACAATTTTTTCTTTAAAAAGAAGAAACGAAACTGCACAATGAAATGCATACTAATAAGCTAATTTCGCATAATATACAAAATAAAAATCTATCTTGATGAATATTATAAATACGTGTACATATATGTTTCCATATATTGTATTTTATGTTGTTTCCTAGTTGTAGGAGTTTTCCATATTTAGGTATCTTTTATGATTGTATATGTATTCTTGTGTAAAAACCCTAGCAGTAACATGAATAAAGATATACATGTTTTCTTCCACAAAGCTGCTCCTAATTTATTTTATTGGTACCAGAGCAAGTTAAGGATTGAATCTGAAACCTTGCTTCATCATACTTTCATTTCCTTTCCACTCAATTTACCTCGATCATCTTTGCACATGTTTTTCCCCTCATGGCTGACAAAAGGACCGTCGATGCATCTTCGGCGTTTTACTTGTCACCATCGGATAATCCCAGAGCGATGATTACGACATGTGTTTTGATTGGAGATAATTATGATATGTGGGAGAAAGCTATGGTGAATGCCTTAAGGGCTAAAAACAAGCTAGGGTTTATCAATGGAACTCTAAAAGGACCAACAGCGGTTTCGGCAGAGGAGGTCAATTGGGAGGCTTGCAATTCAATGTTGATCTCATGGATTTTTAATTCGATAGACAAATCCATTCAGCAGAGCATTGCCTACGGAGAAACCGCCAAAGCAGGTGAGACGATCTTAAGGATCGTTTTTCTGTTGGAAACGCACCACGCATCCATGAATGAAAGGGAGAAATTGCTTCAATCTGGTAGCAAGGGATGATGATTATGGCCTATTACACCAAACTAAAAGGCATGTGGGATGAACTCAATAGTTACTCCGCAGTCCCGAAGTGCACTTGTGGAGCATCCAAGGATTTCATACGAGAACTCGAAGAGGATAAGCTGCACCAATTTTTAATGGGATTGGATGACTCAGTTTTTGGGACAATTCGTTCTCAAGTCCTAAACATGGATCCTCTTCCCCACGATTAACAAAGCATATGCGTTAATCACCCGAGAGGAACGTCATAGGACCATTGTGAGAGGCCAAGATGAAAGAGTAGAAACCGTGGCTTTGGCGGTGCGAAACGCAGCATGGGCCAAACCTGTATCTTATGTTGGGCAAGCAAAACCGAGAGCAAATTCGGAGAAGAAGTGTTCCAATTGTGATCGAACTGGCCATGATATATCGGGGTGTTTCGAACTCGTAGGATACCCTAGCTGGTGGAGGGGACCACGAAGTCGTGATCGAGGAGTACAACCTCGAAAACAAAGTCAAAACGTCACGAATCCAACTTGAAATCAAGGACAAGCTGCTGCGTTTCTGTTAGGAATTTCATGTTAGAAGTTTTGATGATGACAATTAAGTTTTTGTTAGACCCCAAAAAAGTTGTAAGTTTATTTTCGTAGAAAACTTGTATAGGCTTTGAAGCGTTAGACTTGTAATAGATTTATTAGGCTTTGTTATCTTACTTTAGAGTGTTAGGCAAAATAGTCTTAGGCTGAGCGTCTGATGATTTCTGAGTGAGTTTATCAGTGGTAAAGTTCGAAGACTCAAGCGCCTGATCTCAGAAGATAGATACAGTCTCCAAGCGTCCACTTTGGCCAGCTATATCAAGCGTTACCTTATGGGACAGAAGTGATTTCACCTGAATTTACTTCTAAGTCCAGAAGGAGTTTAATGCAAATATTCTCAAAGCATTAAATACCAACGGGTATTAATTTCAAATGCATTAAATGTTGATAAGAGCATTTAATATGATAAGTAATGTCAGACGTACGGAGAAGCCACCCTATTGGACTGTCAACTATCTCAGACTGCAGCACCAACTTTCGTGCAGCAGATTTTCAGGAAAAAGGACAAAAGCTGTTCACTCGCGAAAGTGAGAGACACGCGCCAGTGCATGTGTCAAACGGACACTTTCTCCAAGAATACCTATAAATAGGACTTCAACAACAAACAAACATAAGAGCAACAATTTTATCAAAGCCAAATTGCTGTTGCATTAAAATCTCATTCCTTAAACTCTCAGAAAAGCCAGAAAATTCAAGAAACATCCTACTTGCTTTTCTTATATTCCTGAGACAGTCAACAAATATCTCAAACATTCTTTTTGAAGAAACCAGATTCCTACTGAGATATTACCAAGTTGTTTGAACTTCATCAAAATCAAACAAACCTTTTAGAAAATCCCATCCAAGCCTCGCGATCTGTGTGAAGTCGAAGTTGGATACTTGCATCATTTCTGGGTGAAAGAAGCAAGAGGGTTGAAGTGATTTGAAGCAGAAATCTGTGTGATCAAGGAGCTCAAGTCATCGACATCCATCTCTCCCTAATTTGTAGAAGATTCTGTGTGATTCTTTGAGAATCATTTTAGTGGATTGCCTCCAAGTGCAAAGGAGAAGAAGGACGTAGTTGGGATTACACCACCCAACGAACCTTACAAATATTGTGTTATTTACTTTTCAGTCATTTCATTCATCTATCATATCATTGCATAAGAAAACACAATCAAAAGCTAAGCAACTAAGAAACATCTTGTGACGCTAAAACTTTCAAAGAGAAGACTCCAAAATCATTCCGCTGTGCTAACCCTGATTAAAAGAACTGAACGCTTAACCTACAAGGTCAAAGTATTCAATTCCTGAAGTCTAAGTTAACTTTATCAAACAGTCTTCATTAGACGCTTCACAAAGTTTCAAATATCTTATGTGAACGCTAAGGTGAAGCGTCAGACACTTCAAGCGCCTATCATTTCAAGCGTCCAAATACGTTTAATACGAAATCCTTTTTTAAGTCGAAAAAGACTTAAGGGTCTATTCAACCCCCCCCCCCCTTCTAGACCCTTTCGTATGCCACTTGGGACCAACAAGTGGTATCAGAGCGGTTAATTTTGAAACTTTTAAAATTTCCAAGCATAACTGCTTGTTTAGATCCTTTTCTTTCAAAATCTAGTTGCTTTTTAAAGCTTAGATATGGCATTTGCTAAAGTTCCCAAATTGACAGAATCAAATTTTGACACATGGAAAGTCAAAGCATTTACGTATTTATGTTCATGCGATGATGACATGTGCGATATTATTTCAGATGGGCCAATCAAAATATACAAAGTTATCACAAGAGCGCCTGGAGCCACAGAAGAAACCCCTGATGGTTACGTTGAAAAACCAAAACAAGAATGGTCTCCAGATGAGCGTCGAAGAGCTAACTTGGACAATGTTGGTCGCAACGCTCTGTATACGGCTATTGGTGATAATGATAACTTATTCAATAAAATCAAATCTTGCAAAACGACTAAAGAAATATGGGATAAGCTGGCTACAATCTGTGGTGGTTCAGCTCAAATCAAAGAAAACAAACTTTCCATTGCTAAGGAAAAGTTTAACGGATTTAAGATGCTACCCAATGAAACGCTAGAGCAATTGGATATAAGATTCACAGCTCTTGTTACAGAACTTACGTCGTTGGGAATGGACTTACAGAATCGAGAAATGGTGGTTAAGATCTTTAGAAGTCTACCAAGTAAATTCTTGATGAAGACAACAGCTATGAGAGAATCAAACATGCTGGATCTCTTAACTCCAGAAGACGCCTTTTCAGAGATAAAAGCTTTTGAGTTCGAGTTGAACTCTGCTAGTGACATTGTGAGTAATCCAGTGATTGAATCTGGAGCGCTCATTGCATCAATCAAAGGCAAATCGGGTAACAAAGGAAAGAATTCGGACATTAATGAGGAAGAAGAGTTGGCTTTGCTGAATAGATTCAGGAAGTTCTTGAGATATGAAAAGAAAGGAAAAGGTCCTAATAGTCAAGGACAAAGTTCATATCAAGCGCCTTCTCCCATACAACAACAGTTTCAAGCGCCTCAATATTCTGTTCCTTTACCTCAAGCGCCTGTTCAATATCAAGCGTCTACTCAAAGTCTCCCAGCTCCAGTGGTTTCAAAACCACACACTGCAAGGCTAACAAGTGAACAAAAAATGAAAACTAATCTTTGTTATAATTGCAGGAAACCGGGGCACTACCAGGTAAATTGTCCCTATCCAAATGTATCCAAGCCCTCAAGGCAGGATTACTTGGATAGAAACCAATTCAGGAGCAACCTTCGACAACAAGGTTTGCTTGCGGAATCAGAACCAGCATCAGCACCTGAAGATTTAGAATCATCAGACGAAAGTAGTGATGATGATGAGCCTATAGATGACTCAGCGCTCATATGTCTCATGGCCAGAGATGATGAAGCGTCCCCTGAGGTAATCAATGAATTATCAATTCCTCTTTCTTATGATGAATTACTTGACAAAGTCAAAGAATATTACAATGAATGTCAAGAAGCTGCCAAAATATATCAAAATGATCTCGCTATTATTTCATCACTCACAAACGATAAAGTAACGCTCAGAGCAGAGTTGCAAATTCAGCAACAGTGCATTGAGAAAAACCAATCGCTTGAGAGTGAAGTTATTCAATTGAAAAGTGATCTTGATATAATAGTCAAGAGAGAAGCTGATCTGATGGCTAGACTTGCCAAGTCAGAACAGCTCATCTCATCGTTGTCCAAAGCATCCAGAAAGCTCGACAATGTGACTAAAATAACAAGGTTGTTTGGAGAAAAGACCGGTTTAGGATGCAATGAATTCGGTAAACAACCAAACAAACCTAATGATACGGCAAACAACAAAGGAAAGGGTGTTTTCTTTGTTGAGAAAGGTTCACAAGGTCAAACTCAAAATGAACCAAGGGACAATGGTAAGAGGCCAAATGAGAAAGTCAAAACTAACTCAGACAAGGGTAAGGCTAAAGCAAATGATCCACAAAGACAGACTCATCCAAACGCTCAAAAAGCTAAGGATAAATCTAGTCACTGTGAATCAAGCGCTAAGCGTCTAGCACCAAACGTGCAACCCAAGCCAGAGCCAAGGAAATACCAGCGTCGATATCTAAGACAGTCAAGATCATATTATCGATACTATGATAATTATGATTATGACTATTATTATAATCGTGGATATTATTATACATCCAAAAATTACACACAGCACAAGGTGAAACCCAAAAAGGCCAATATTCCTACTATGAAGACAAGGCAAATTTGGGTTCCTAAAGTTCTAATTAACACTAACAAGGATACTAATGTTGAAGGACCCAAGCAACAATGGGTACCTAAACAGAAATAGAACTTCCCTTTTGATTGCAGGTACCTAGAGCTAAAGTCAATACATCTGTTTGGTATTTTGATAGTGGATCGTCAAGGCACATGACAGGTTCCAAAGATCTTCTGATCAACTATCAAGCTGCCAATGGTCCTCAGGTTGTATTTGGTGATAACTCCAAAGGTAAAACCAAAGGTATAGGTACTGTGCATAGGGGGAACATCATGATAAGTGATGTTTATTTTGTTGAGGGTCTAAAGCACAATTTATTAAGCATAAGTCAATTCTGCGAGAAAGGCTTTGAAGTCATATTCTCAAGTGACTATTGCTATATAAACGACGCTAAGACTAAATCTACTAAACTAAAAGGAAAAAGGAATAACAACGTATATTTGGTAGATTGGGGTTCAACACTTGATAACAACCCAACATGCTTTGTTGCTAAAAATGAATCTAAAATGGGTTGGTTATGGCATAGAAAAATGAATCACCTCAACTTTAAGACAATCTCTCAGCTTATAAGTCAAAATCTTGTAGAGGGATTGCCAAATGGACCATTTCATAAGGATCGCTCTGTGACGCTTGTCAAATGGGTAAACAAGTTAAATCATCTTTCAAGAGAAAACCTCATCTATCTACTTCTAGAATACTTGAACTACTTCACATGGATTTGTTTGGACCTGTTCAAACAATCAGTGTAAGCGGTAAAAAGTATACTTTAGTGGTAGTAGACGATTTCTCTAGATTTACTTGGGTGGAATTTCTTTCATCCAAAGATGAAACATGTGACAAGTTAACAGCGCTTATTCGGCAACTTCAAACATTGAAAAATCTTAAGGTTGCAAGAATAAGAAGCGATCACGGTACTGAGTTTACTAACAAGGTTGTTGAGAAGTTTTGTGCAGAAAATGGAATACATCATGAGTATTCAGCTCCCAGAGTTCCCCAACAAAATGGTGTTGCTGAGCGCCGGAACCGAACGCTTAAGGAAGCCGCTAGGACTATGTTAGCTGAATCCAAGCTTGCTCCTAGATTTTGGGCCGAAGCGATCAACACTGCTTGTTACACTCAAAATCGATGCATGATCAACAAACAGCATGGAAAAACTCCATACGAACTGTGGAAGGGACGTAAGCCAAATATTTCATACTTTCACGTCTTTGGTTCTAAATGTTTTATCCATAATAATGGATCCCAAAGCCTAAAGACTTTTGATCCTAAAGCGGATGAAGGAATCTTTCTAGGCTACGCCAAAAATGGAAAGAATTTTCGCATTCTCAATAAGATCAAATCGAAGGTTGAGGAATCTATTCATGTTGTGTTTGATGATGCTAACTAAGAGCCGAGTAAGGTAAATGTAAATGATGTAGGAGTTGAAGATCTATGTCATCAAGCGTCCAAAATTACTATTGATGAAGATACTGACGATGATGATGAGATCTCAGTGCCTCCTCCTAAGAATACTCGTGAAATCAATCTAAATTATCATGTAAGAAATACGGATGATCATGAAGAGAATGATCATCAAGAGCAAAGAAGGAATCGTGAACTTGAAGCGCCAACGCAGGAGAATGGTCAAGCGAATGATTCTCAAGCGCCTGTTCATTCTCAAAACCTCTTCCAAACAGATAGACTATGGTTACGTGACCATCCACCTGAGCAAATCATTGGAGATATTGAAGCACCAGTTAGAACTAGAGCCGCTACATTAAATGAGGCTATGTTCGCAAGCTTTCTATCTCAAATGGAACCTAAGAAAGTGGATGAAGCGTTAAGTGATCCAAGTTGGATTGAAGCTATGCAAGAAGAGCTCAATCAGTTTGAGCGAAATAAAGTTTGGATGCTAGTACCAAGACCAACTCATCAAGGAGTTATTGGAACTAGATGGGTATATAGAAACAAGATGGATGAGGACGGCATTGTTATAAGAAACAAGGCAAGACTCGTAGCTCAAGGATACTGCCAAGAGGAGGGCATTGACTTTGATGAGACTTACGCTCCTGTTGCTCGTCTTGAAGCAATCCGCATGTTTCTAGCTTACGCAGCGTTTAACAAGTTTACAGTATTTCAAATGGACGTAAAGAGTGCCTTCCTGAATGGTAAACTCCAAGAAGAAGTGTATGTGGAGCAACCACCAGGATTCATCAATAATCATGGTAAGGGTATGGTTTACAAGCTAGAAAAAGCACTTTATGGGCTTAAGCAAGCACCTCGAGCATGGTATGACACTCTCTCTATCTTTCTTATTGGTAAAGGTTTTTCAAAAGGCAGCGTTGACACAACGTTATTTAAAATTACCAATGATGAAGATATTCTCTTAGTTCAAATTTACGTTGATGACATTATATTTGGTTCTACTAATAAGCGTCTGTGTGAGAAATTTTCGAAAATGATGCAAGAACAATTTGAAATGAGCATGATGGGTGAATTAACTTTCTTCTTAGGACTACAAGTTAAACAACTCCCTAATGGCATATTTATCAACCAAGCTAAATATACACGAGATATGATTAAGAAATTTGGTATGGAAAATGCATCATATTCAAAAATTCCAATGAGCCAAACGCTTAAGTTAGATAAAGATGAAAGTGGAAAGAAAGTTGATATCACTAATTATAGAGGTATCATAGGATCACTTCTTTATCTCACTGCCAGTAGACCTGATATTATGTTTTCGGTATGTATGTGTGCACGATTCCAAGCTGATCCTAAAGAGTCACACTTGACTGCTGCCAAGAAAATCCTTAAATACCTAAAAGGCACACAACATGTGGGCTTATGGTATCCCAGGGATTCTCCTTTTGAACTAATCGGTTACTCAGATGCAGATTTTGCAGGTTGCAAAATAGATCGTAAAAGCACTAGTGGTACATGTCAATTCTTAGGTGATAGGTTAGTTTCATGGCATAGCAAGAAACAACAATCCATAGCTACCTCCACAGCCGAAGCTGAGTATGTAGCTGCAGGAAGTTGTTGTGCACAAGTTCTATGGATGAGGCAACAACTTAGAGATTACGGAACAATCTTAGGACCAACTCCCATTCATTGTGATAACCAAAGCGCTTTAGCCATGACTCAAAACCCTATTCTTCATTCAAGAACCAAACACATTGACATTAGATACCATTTTCTTCGTGACCACGTTCAAAAGAAAGATATCTCCATGCACTTCATTGGAACTGACAAACAACTGGCAGATATCTTCACCAAAGCACTCAATGAACAACGCTTTCTCACTTTGAGAAGTGAACTAGGTATGATTGATTTAAACGCTTGATCATGAAGCATCATATTTTATTAGGCATATAATTTAGGGGGAATCCACTTAAGTTATATCTCACAATTTTTTTTTTAAAAAAAAAATAAAAAAATATATTTATACTGGACCATAACTGTAAGCGTCAATGATAAAAAAAAAAAAAAAAAATTCAGATGCATAATCATCAACGCTCAGTTCTATGTTTGCATAAAATATTGAATGCTCAAAATATTGAAAAGTCTTTTGACTTCAAGCGTCCATTTTATCAGCTAAGCGCTGAATAGTTTATCAAAAATTTATAAAATATTTTCGTTACAAGCCATGCATAAAATTTTCAAACTTCTTTCAAGGTCGTGGGTAGACTCAAAGGTCTATTTTGTACTCTACTCACACGCCTCTATCACATCAAACTGGCGGGTACTCAAATTTTTTTAAAAAATGACGGTTCAGAGATAGCACGCATTTGTGTACGTGTCAGTGTACAAACATGCGCGTGTGTTACACTCTGAAAATACCAAACGTTAATTTTTGTTTTACTCGGATGTCAAATCTTTATATGTGAGAATTACCAAATGTAACTTCTCTCTTTTACACAAAACTCGCGTCCGCAGTTAATAAATTTATGGCTAAGATTCAACAGTTATTACACATGTTTAAATCCTACTAAGACTACATAACACAAGTTTCAAAACTCTTTACTGTGTCATTTAAAACACAAACTCTGCAGAAAAAGTAACTTACTTTCTACTCAAGCATATCTGCAAATCTCTCTTTATCTCTCTCAATACAACAGAAAAATCTCAGTCCATCTTCTTCGTTTTTTTTTTTAAAAAAAAATGGCACCAAAGAAATCATCATCTACTTCTGCTGAAATTACCATCAAGGTAACTGAAGGTCTTGTTGTCGACTGGAAATTTCTATATGAACAAACTCAGATCAACCTGACGGACATAATGGACATGGTCGTCAAAGCTGGGCTCAAACCCTTCTTAACCCAATACTCTTATATGTTTCCCACTGAGGTTGAAACTTTCTGGAAGACTGCTACACTTTCAGAGGACAAGAAGTCCATCTCTTGTCAAATTTCCTTCTCCAAGAAGGAGTCTCCAAAGGAATTCATCCTATCTGCTTCCACCATTGCCAAGAACTTCAATTTGCCTAATGAGGGTGAAGCATTGGATTCTGTTACGTTGAAACAAATTAAGGAAGCATGGGCAATCATGAGTGCGTACGACGACGTTCCCTACACTCAGTACTTCGAGAAGAAAGACCTGGTGTCCAAATACCGGTTATTGGCTGATTTCTGCAGCAAGATCATAGAATGCCGCGTGGGAACCTTTGATAAGGTAAATCCTGTTCAATTTCAGATGATGGTTGCTATACTCTTCAACATCAAAATCAACTGGAGTGAGTACATCTTTGGACGGTTTCGGGACAGTCTAAGCGCTTCAAATAAGCCTTATGGACTCATCCTGAGTGACATCTTGTTTAAATCAAATTGTGTGTACTCATCTGGACTTCCGTTGAATAAGTCCAAGTTGTTGGGAAAAAGGATTCTGACCAATATGTTCAATCCTCTCCAAAAGTTAGTGGTGCGGCTAGACCCCTATCTGAGCGGCTGGAAGAACGCCAACTGCTTGCTCAAAAGGTTGAGAGACCAGTGCCAGAGGAAGCTGTGAAGCTTCCAGCAGCAACGAAGAAGAGAGCCCCCAGAAAACCCAAAGTTAAAATTGCCGTCCCCTCTCAAAAGATTGATGAGGAAACTGATGAGGATGCCGAGGACAAGTTGCCTCTCAAAAGACGAAAGCTGGAAGGGATCATTAAGCAAATAGACTTTGAAGAACCAGCTGCTGATCCTCCCGCTCCTCCGGCTAAACTAGTTGAAGGAGTCAACATTAAGAAAATCTTTAAGCGTTCCAGGACTAGCAAGCGTCAAGCTACTCCTGAAGAGCCTGAGACAGTTGAACCAAGCGCTCAAGTCGTCGTTGAGCCAAGCGCTCAAGATATTGCTGTTGAGCCAAGCGCTCAAGTTGCCGTTGAGCCAAGTGCTCAAGTTGTCGTTGAGCCAAGCGCTCAAGATGTTGCTGTTGAGCCAAGCGCTCCAGAAACTGCTGTTGAGCTTAGTTCTCAGGGTAAGTTTATTTCTTCCCACAGCATTTCTATTCCTACATCTGTAGAAGATTGCTCTTATAGAGGATGTCTCTTGTTTTTCAGCTATAGTTCCAGCTGCTACTGAAGTGTCCACAGATGTTCTGTTGGATGTTGACCTGACTGGAGTCGTAGCTATCGCTCAAGATGTCGCCGCTGAAGTAGCTGTAATTGAACCTGAGGAACCTGCTACTTTAACAGAGGCACGATCAGAAGGTCAAAACGCTGCTGAAGACGTTACAGCTCCTCGTCACTTCTTTCAACTCAATCCGCTGAAGACAATTGATCATTCAATTAACTATATGCCCCCAGCGCTCGACGAAGATTTCATTCCTGCAGGATATAATATAGAAAGATATATTGCTGCAGAAGCTGACGCTGCAAGACTGATTGACTTTGACAGCGCAATCAAAGCAACCGTTCTAGACAGACCAGGAGACAGACCTCCTAGATGTGCTGTGGATGTGGCTTACTATCTTGACAATGGCCACAGCAGACCAACTGGGTTCGCGCTAAGGGATTACACTGTTCGTGTGTATGATCCTCTCCGTCCTAGCTTTCTCAATCCCTCAGAGTCAGTCTTGAACAGAGAAGGTTACACACATTTCCCACAGACGGCTCACAGCCCTGAAAATCTTGCATCGGTCCGTCCTCTTAGTCTATGGAAAAATAAAGAGATTCATGCTGGTGAGCGCCTTGAATCGTTGACCGATCTGCTCCAGACTGAAGCTGATGCTTACTTTGACAGCGTCTGGAATGCCAACTATCAGCCTGATAAGCACCGCTTTGAAGCCATAAGAGATATTCATCTTGAAGGCATTCGTGCTATGGTGACTGCTGGCACAGACTTCTGTATAAATGAAGTAAATTGGGTTGAAGCGTACATGGGACATAAATACACCTTCCCAGAGTTAGTCCAAGCTCCCCATCTTTTCGGCATAGGCATGCATGACAAGAAGCGTCAATTCGCCAAGTATTGCCTCCTGAAGCGTCAACAAAGACTCGGACCTGTTCTCAAGCTCCCAATTATTAGACATCAAATAGAACAATGTCTACGTCAAGAACTTCAGAGATTATCCCTCACCCCTCTTCGGTTTAATGCTCAAGCGTCTTCCAGTGGTACAGTTGGTGAACGGTGCTTAAATCTTGCTCCAAGCCACTGTGAAGAAAACTTCAATCTGATGGTAAAGATTCTATCTCCCGTATCTCTCTTTGATAAAATCTTCACTGCCAATCTCAGATCTTGGAACGGCTCAGTGATCAATTCATTCAAAGGATATCCACTGCTCCCTTCCATTCGCAGTGAGGTACTCAATCACTATGAGTATGTTCTCTCTCTGCTTGAAAGGAATCAAGAGCTCGCTCAAGCCATTTATCCGTATCTTGAAGAGTACTATGCGGACTGTGTGCCTACACATCGACGTCCTGCATCTCTTCCCTCAGATTGCTTGATTGGATTTTCCAGAACTCACTGCACAGATTCACTATTCTCCATCGCTCAAGCGCCGTCCAAAGTTTTCCCAGATCATGTGCTGGATATCATTGGTCCAATGTACATCAGGGCCATTGATAGTCCTCTTCGCACATTTATCTCCGGTACTTGTATGTCCAGGACCAGACTCATTGAACTCTTGGATTCTACATCCACCTCTTATGCCGACTCAGCAAGCTGGAACTTCCAATTCACTGACTTTCGCCAACCTGAGTCAACGCTTGAGGAAGCACCTGCTGAGACCTCTGAAGCGTCCAAATCTGCAGATACCAGTATTCCTGACGCTCCTGAACATGCTACCATTGATAGTGCTGAAGATCCTTCCCTGGATATTCGAGGTACTGTTTTTGATCCAGCCTATCAAGTTCCTTTTGACTCTCTCAAACACTCATCACGGTTCAAGCGACCAGCTCCTCAAGCGGTTCAATCAGATGAGAGTCAAGCCTTCGGTCCCCTGCTTAAATCTGTTTTGGAGACAATTAGCGCTCAAGCTACTCAGAGTGAAGAATCTCTCCATTGGATTAAGGAAGACCTGGCAAAGATTGAAACTCACGTAATGAGCGCTCAGATTGCTCCTATGCGTAGTTCAGCTCAAGCGGCAGTTGGTGAGTGCAAACAAGACTTTCAAGAAATGCAGGATGCTGCCCACGCAACCCAACTTGCCATGAAAGAAGAACTTGAAAAGCGCCTTGCAACCCTTGAGATCTCTGTGAATGACGCCACCAGCGCTAAGCTTCTTGTTATGCAGGAACGCTTCGACAAGCGTCTGGATGACATCACAGATTCCTTATCTCAGATTGCTCATCAGGTAAGTGTACTCACAAACCACTTCTTAAAATCTGATGATGGCAATAAGGGAGAAGAGAAGAAGAAAGGAGAAAAGCGGAAAGCGTCCAGTTCAAAAATTGAAGATCCTCCGTCTCCTAAGCGTCGAGTGCCTCCTTCTCAGTCTACGCTTAATCTCCCGTCTTGGATAACTGCTCTGAAACAAAGTTCATCCGGAGCGCCCAGTAGTACGCTAAGGGAACCTCCTAGAGCGTTATATCCAAACCTACCAATTCCTACAAAAGCACTGCTTGAACAGTTTGACATTCCTCTTCAGAGAACATCCATTTCAGAACCTACAGATCCACAGATCTTAGCTGAAGAAAGGAAGATGACTGATTTTAGCCAAGCTTTTCGAATCTGCCTAAGGTACATTGGTATCGACCCAACTGACTGGGATAATCATTTTACAATATTCAAGAAGAGACAACAAGAAGAAAACAAGCTTATCATCAACAAAGATCATGAAGCAATGATGATCTTGGAAGACAATCTGACTGAAGCTATCCGAGCTGAAATGTCCAAGCGGTACAGAGTTAGACCAAGTCATTAAAGCTTTCTGATTTTACATTATCTATATTCTTGTCTCTTATATCTTTAAATATTCAGCTGTAAAAATGCTTGTAATTCTCGATTAATATGAAATGCATTTTTTCTCTTGCTGAAACATCTCGTTGAAGCGTAACTAACTTTAACTAACGTCTACTGATCAAAGCTAACTTTTACTTTTGGCTGTCTAACTCTTGAACTATAAAAGAGTAAGTATTTCCATCATCAAAAAGGGGGAAATTGTTAGGAATTTCATGTTAGAAGTTTTGATGATGACAATTAAGTTTTTGTTAGACCCCAAAAAAGTTGTAAGTTTATTTTCGTAGAAAACTTGTATAGGCTTTGAAGCGTTAGACTTGTAATAGATTTATTAGGCTTTGTTATCTTACTTTAGAGTGTTAGGCAAAATAGTCTTAGGCTGAGCGTCTGATGATTTCTGAGTGAGTTTATCAGTGGTAAAGTTCGAAGACTCAAGCGCCTGATCTCAGAAGATAGATACAGTCTCCAAGCGTCCACTTTGGCCAGCTATATCAAGCGTTACCTTATGGGACAGAAGTGATTTCACCTGAATTTACTTCTAAGTCCAGAAGGAGTTTAATGCAAATATTCTCAAAGCATTAAATACCAACGGGTATTAATTTCAAATGCATTAAATGTTGATAAGAGCATTTAATATGATAAGTAATGTCAGACGTACGGAGAAGCCACCCTATTGGACTGTCAACTATCTCAGACTGCAGCACCAACTTTCGTGCAGCAGATTTTCAGGAAAAAGGACAAAAGCTGTTCACTCGCGAAAGTGAGAGACACGCGCCAGTGCATGTGTCAAACGGACACTTTCTCCAAGAATACCTATAAATAGGACTTCAACAACAAACAAACATAAGAGCAACAATTTTATCAAAGCCAAATTGCTGTTGCATTAAAATCTCATTCCTTAAACTCTCAGAAAAGCCAGAAAATTCAAGAAACATCCTACTTGCTTTTCTTATATTCCTGAGACAGTCAACAAATATCTCAAACATTCTTTTTGAAGAAACCAGATTCCTACTGAGATATTACCAAGTTGTTTGAACTTCATCAAAATCAAACAAACCTTTTAGAAAATCCCATCCAAGCCTCGCGATCTGTGTGAAGTCGAAGTTGGATACTTGCATCATTTCTGGGTGAAAGAAGCAAGAGGGTTGAAGTGATTTGAAGCAGAAATCTGTGTGATCAAGGAGCTCAAGTCATCGACATCCATCTCTCCCTAATTTGTAGAAGATTCTGTGTGATTCTTTGAGAATCATTTTAGTGGATTGCCTCCAAGTGCAAAGGAGAAGAAGGACGTAGTTGGGATTACACCACCCAACGAACCTTACAAATATTGTGTTATTTACTTTTCAGTCATTTCATTCATCTATCATATCATTGCATAAGAAAACACAATCAAAAGCTAAGCAACTAAGAAACATCTTGTGACGCTAAAACTTTCAAAGAGAAGACTCCAAAATCATTCCGCTGTGATAACCCTGATTAAAAGAACTGAACGCTTAACCTACAAGGTCAAAGTATTCAATTCCTGAAGTCTAAGTTAACTTTATCAAACAGTCTTCATTAGACGCTTCACAAAGTTTCAAATATCTTATGTGAACGCTAAGGTGAAGCGTCAGACACTTCAAGCGCCTATCATTTCAAGCGTCCAAATACGTTTAATACGAAATCCTTTTTTAAGTCGAAAAAGACTTAAGGGTCTATTCAACCCCCCCCCCTTCTAGACCCTTTCGTATGCCACTTGGGACCAACAGTTTCACACTAAAGTAAGACAACTCGAGATGAAGAATGGAATACCGGGTGTTTCGAATGACCAATTTCAGCAATTGCTAACACTTCTTAACAATGAAAATTCTGATAAACTCTCTGGTAGAAAACCTTAGGATTTTGCATGGATACTAGATAGCGGTGCGTCGAACCATATGATAGGAAACTTGACATTTATGACGGACGTGGTGGATGCGGCTCCACTTCCTGTTTCCTTGCCAAATGGAACACAAACCACTGCCATGAAGAAGGGGCGAGCTGTTTTGAAGGCCAATATTATATTGTCGAATGTTTTATATGTTCCTAGTTTGACATGCAATTTGATTTCTATTCGTCAATTGATATCTGAGATAAACTGGCAAGTTATTTCCACTAATGAGCTTTGCATAATACAGGATCACTCCTCGAGGATGCCGATTGGACTGGGTAAGCTTCGAAAGGGGGCTACTATTTCAGATCTGATAAGGCACATTTTGCATTGAAGGCTGTACGTGAGGATTTTTTAACAACTTGGCATCGCCGTCTTGGGCACCAAGCAAATCAGCATTTATCTTATATCTCAGAAATAGGTAGATTAGGATCGAATGAAAAGATTATTTGTGATGCATGTTTCCAAGCTAAGCAAACTCGCTCTGTTTTTTCTTTTAAGTAATAAAAGTGTTGAGAATTATTTCCATCTTATTCATTGTGACTTGTGGGGGCCCTATCATAAGGCATCTAGCAGTGGTGGACATTATTTCTTGACAATTGTTGATGATCATAGTCGTTGCGTTTGGGTCTACTTGATTAAAGAAAAAAGGAAAGCTAGCCAATGTCTTATCGATTTTTGTGAACTTGTCCAAACCTAATTTGATAAATCAATTAAGTGGATTCATAGTGATAATGGATTGGAATTTGATTCTACAAACATGCGAAATTCTATAGTCAAAAGGGCATTATTCATGAAACTAGTTGTGCTCACACGCCCCAGCAAAATGGGCGCGTAGAACGCAAACACCGAAATATACTTGAAATTGCTCGAGCATTGCGCTTCCAAGCTAATTTGCCACTTCATTTTTGGGGTGAGTGCATACTCACAGCTGTGTACCTAATTAATCGAACTCCCACAGTTAAGCTACAAGGAATATCCCTGGTGGTCCCAAGTGGCATACGAAAGAGTCTACAAGGGGGGGGGGGGGGTTGAATAGACCCTGAAACCTTTTTCGACTTTAAAAATTTCGTATCACTTTTAAAGATTAGAACGCTTAAGAAGCTGAGTGCTTGGGTCAGGCGCTTCAGTAAAGATAACTTAGACTTAGTGATTTCGGCAATTTACCAAAGTAGGGTAATGCTTAGATCACTTAATCAAGGTTAGCACAGCGGAAATAATTTTTTAAAGCTTTAGCGTTCGTTTTGGTTAAATAGTCACTTAGCAGATTTAGCTTTTCTTTTTCAGAATAGATAAAACAATATGAAACAAGACAATAATGAAAGTTGGTGGTCCCAAGTGGCATGCGAAAGGGTCTAGAAGGGGGAGGGGGGTTGAATAGACCCTGAAGTCTTTTTCGACTTCACAAATTTTTGTATCACTTTAGAAATTTGAACGCTTGGAAAGCTGAGCGCTTGGGTCAGACGCTTCAGAGTAGTTAACTTAGACTCAGTGATTTCAGAAGTTTACCAAAGTAGGGCAACGCTTAGATTTCTTAATCAGGGTTAGCACAGCGGAAATAATGTTTAGCGTTCTTTTAGTTAAGTTAATCGCTTTGCAATTTTATTTGTCTTTTTCAGAATAATATACTGTGATGAATATAAGACAATAAAATATAAATGACACAATAATTTGTAAGGTTCACTGGGTGATGTAATCCCAGCTACGTCCTTCTTCTCCTTTTTCACTTGGAGGAATTTACTATGATGATTATCAAAGAATCACAAAGAAACTTCTACAAAATAGTAATGGATGAAAAAGATCTTGGGCTCCTTGATCACACAGACTTCAGCACCAATGAAGATCGTCTTCTTCAAGCTTCTCTCACTCAGAAATACTGCCTGAAAGGTTTCAACAACTTTTCTTACTCAGATGAAAGGTTGAGGTTTGTCACTGGGTTTGTTTGTTTTAGAGAAGATCAAACAACTTGGAATATCTCAGTTGGAGTTTGAATTTCTTCTTTGGAAGATATTTGAGATATTTGTGAATGTCTGGAATGTAGATAGAAAGCTTGAAAGGTTTTGGCTATGGGGTTTCTAAGCTTTTTCCAGAAAGAATGTACGTAAGATTTTTAGCAAAATTGAATATTCTCGTTGTGTTTTTTTAGGGTTTTCTGGAGTAAGGTATTTATAGGCAATTTCTTGGGATCTGTCCGTTGGACACATGTAAAAGCGTTTTTTTCACGTGGTGCGTGATCATACCTAAAGTCTGACATTCCTGAAAATTCGTTGAATCCAATTAGACGGGAGCAGCTAAAACTCTGAAATTTCTGACAGTCTGGTGAAAAGGTGGCTTGTCCACAAGTCACAGTAGCTTATCACATTTAATGCTCTTATCAAGCATTTAATGCAATTTGAATTTATTTCCCGTTGGAAATAAATGTCCGTTGAATGATTGCTTTTAAGTCCTTCATGACTTGAGGATTTATTTCAGGTGAATCTTACATCCATCGTTTGAGACAAGTTGAGCGCTTGATCCATATATCCTGAAATGGTCTTTTAGCGTTTGACAGGCGCTAAGAAGAAAATCTTTATCTCTGGTTGACTTCAGACGCTAGTCTTCAACTTCTTCTCTAATAGACTCACCTAGAATTCTACTAGCGATTCAGTTACTAAGACTTAGTCTAAAATCTATGAAGATAAAAATTACAAGCCTAAACAAAATAGAAATAATAATTTACAAACTTTTAAACGCTTATACATCAATCTAGGAAAAACGGAAAGGTTACATTTTTGGGTTCTAACATTGAATCCTATCTTGTCATCATCAAAACATCTAACATGAAATTTCCTAACAAAAGTAAATGACACAAGATATATAAGGTTCACTGGATGGTGTAATCCCAACTACGTCCTTCTTCTCCTTTTTCACTTGGAGGGAATCTACTAAGATGATTATCAAAGAATCACACATAATATTCTACAAGATACTAAATAGGTGAAAATGATCTCGGGCTCCTTGATCACACAGATTTTAGCACCAATGAAGATCTTCTTCTACAAGCTTCTCTCACTCAGAAATACTGCCTGTAAGGGGTTTTCAACAACTTTCTCACTCAGATGAAAGGTTGAGGGTTTTATCACAAGGGTTTGTTTGTTTTTGGAATGATCAAACAATTTGGAATATCGTAGTAAGAGTTTAGATTTCTTCTTTTGAAGATATTTGTGACTTTAAAGAATGTATGTAAAAAGCTTAAAAGATTTTGGCTATGGAGTTTCTAAGCTTTTTCTTCAGCAAATTTTTCTTGTGCATGTATGCATATCTCTATCTCTGTGTCTCTTTAGGGTTTGCTGGAATGAGGTATTTATAGGCAATTCTTGGGATTATGTCCGTTGGACACATGTAAGAGCGTGCCTTTCACGCGGTGCATGATTATACCCTTTCTCTGACATTCCTGAAATCCCGCTGGTTCCGATTGGACGGGAGCAGCTATAAACTCTGAAGTTCTGACAGTCTAGTCAAAAGGTGGCTTGTCCACAAGTTATATTCGCTTATCACATTTAATTCTCTTGTCAGGCATTTAATGTATTTGAATTTATTTCCCGTTTGAAATAAATGTCCGTTGAATGATTGCATTTAAGTCCTTTATGACTTGAGAATTTATTTCAGGGGAATCTGATTCTGATCACTAGAGTGCTTTGAGCGTTTGATTCAAGAATCCTGAAATAGTCCTTTAGCGTTTAACATACGCTAAGGATAAATCTTCATCTTCTTCTGACTTCAGACGCTGATCTTCAACTTCTTCTCTAAAAGACTCACCTAGAATTCTATTAGCGATTCGGTATCTAATACTTGGCCTAAAATCTACAAAGATGAAAATTACAAGCCTAACAAAATTACAAACTTTCAAACGCTTATACAATTGATCTATGAAATAGAAACTTACATTATTTTTTTGGGGTCTAACATAAAAATCCTATTTTGTCATCATCAAAACATCTAACATGAAATTCCTAACAATCCCCTTACAAAATATTATTTGGAGTGAAACCATCTTATGAGCATATTAGGGTTTTCGAGTGCTTATGTTATGTATGGCATGCACTGAAACCAACAAACAAGTTTACCTCACGAAGTTGGCGTTGTGCTTTCAGCAGATACTCACACGGTAAAAAGGCTTGGAAATTATATGATATTGATGAAGGTGCAATTTTTTGTTCGCGTGATGTGTCATTTTATGAAGACGTGTTTCCATTTGCTACTTCTCACGAGCCTTATCCAGCACGCTTGGGAATGATTCACACGAATTTAATGTTGTTGTGGATGATACAGGGGCCGAAGTCAATATTGGAGATGGTATTGGACTCGAAAATTCCAAATTAAGGGGTAGTGAAATCACGGGTTTGGAGAATGATGTGGTGCATAAACCGGCTGATTCGAGCACGGGTTTAGGACATGCGGCTAGACCAAGACGGGATGCTCGCCTTCCTATGAGAATTCAAGACTATGTGGTGTATTCTGCTATTTCAGGGACACACAATTCGGTTGCTCCATGCAGTCTCAAGACCTATATTGACCCCCTTCGAGAGCCACCATTCCATGAATGCACCTCAGGTACGCCCTATTCTTTAGCTCATTATGTGAATTTTGACAAGTTTTCCCAGGAACAACGTTTGTTTTTGGCTGCAGTTGGCTCGGTCAGTGAGCCCATGAGCTATGTCGAAGCGGTAAGGAGTTCTGAATGGCGAGATGCTATGGCTCGGGAGATCGCAGCTCTTGAAGCCAACAAGACGTGGACTTTGGAACACTTACCTCCACGAAAAAGGCCAATCGATTGTAAGTGGGTTTTTAAAATAAAGTATCACTCTGATGGCACCGTTGAGAGGTATAAGGCCCAGTTAGTGGCGAAGGGATTTACACAAGTTGAGGGTCTCGATTTCCATGAGACTTTTGTGCCAGTGGCAAAACTTGTGTCCGTACGTGTTTTACTTTTTATGGCTGTCGCCAAGGATGGGAATTACATCAGATGGATGTAAATAACACATTTCTCCGTGGGGATTCGGACGAGGAGGTATACATGAGGTTACCTCCTGGATTTCATGGTGGTTGTAGTGGGAAGTTTTGTCGGCTGTGTAAATCTATTCATGGCTTACGACAACCATCGCGAAATTGGTTTACAAAATTAAAGGATGTGCTTGTGCGATATAGTTTTGTCCAGCCTAAGACTGACTATTCTTTGTTCACTTATCATAAAGACTGACGATTACCAGGCCGGACATCTCATATGCAGTGCATGTCTTATCTCCATTCGCCCATCATCTGCGCAAGGAGCATTTTGAAGCTGCTTTACGTGTTGTGCCTTATATTAAAGGACCCAGGCAAGGGGTTCTTCTTCGTGACGATAGTGATTTGCAACTACGCGGGTACTGTGACTCTGATTTGGCTAGTTGCCCAATTACTCGACGTTCTGTTACGGGATATTTCATTATGTTGGGAAATTTGCGCATTTCTTGGAAAACCAAGAAACAAAACACCGTTTCGCGATCCTCAATCGAGGCGGAATATCGTGCTATGGCCTCGGCAACAAGTGAGCTTCTTTGGCTCAAATCTTTTTTGGCTTCCCTGGATGTATCTCATACCACTCCTATGACACTCTTTTGTGATAGCAAGTCCTCCATCCACATTGCCGCCAACCCGGTTTTCCATGAACGCACAAAGCATATTGAAATCGATTGCCATTTCATTCGCGATCACATTCAAAATGGGACCATTGTTATTGAGAACATTCGATCCAACTCTCAACTTGCGAACCCATTCACGAAAGCTCTTGGTCATCCACAGTTCTTATTTTAACTTGGCAAGTTGGGCATTCATGATTTACATGCGCCAATTTGAGGAGGAGTGTCATAAATACGTGTACATATGTGTTTCCATATATTGTATTTTATGTTGTTTCCTAGTTGTAGGGGTTTTCCATATTTAGGTTTCTTTTATGATTGTATATATATTCTTGTGTAAAAACCCTAACAGTAACATGAATGAAGATATACACGTTTTCTTCCACAAAGCTGCTCCTAATTTATTTTAGTGAATGTATATACTTCCAAACTTGTAATTAGACAACTTTAAATGTATAAGAAACAATTTTAGTAAAAAATAACGTCATGAAAGCCTACAACGACAATTACCAAAACTTGTTGTTTTCAATATAAGTGACATGATATTAAAAATTTGACAATTCTTATTCTATTTCAGTTAAAAGAGTATGGTGCATAAAAAGTTGCATCATTATATCATGTTATCTTTTTATCTTGTTGTCACACTTGGATGTTAATCCGTGTAAATTAATTCTCTCAAAAATAAGATTCAAGGATTTTGTTGTTCTAAAAATCTGTTGAAATGTAAACTATATCTTGTGTTGTGCTTTCTGCTGTATTAGTTGTACTCAATTAGTTAGAAGGTTAGTTAGGTTTAGTTGTAACTAATATGCTAGCTAGATTAGTTAGCTTGGAGTTTACTTTCCATAAATAGCTTTGTACAGTTAACCCTATTCATTAATGGAGATTACATCTTCAAACTCTATTCTCAACATGGTATCAGAGCAAGGTTTTCATCTCATCTCAATCTCTGATTTCTTCACGAATTTTTCACGAAATCTTCGTATATTTGCATCGATTTCGTAATTTTGATTTGGATTCATCAGTTTCTTGCTGATTTCTTTGCAATCTTGCATCAATTTCTTCATTTCGTTTCGGATTATTCAATTTTTTTGCTGATTTCTTCGCAAAATCCATGAATTCTGCTTGTTATCAATCCGGATCTCAGTTTTCGAGTTCTTCCGCATCTTCTCAGCTTTCATTTGATATCAATGATCCTTTGTTTTTTCATCCCTCAAATGTACCGAATATTCATTTGGTTCCACACGAACTTACAGGTTCTGAAAATTATGGAGTATGGAGTAAAGCAATGAGAATTGCCCTAAACTGCAAGAGTAAATTAGGTTTTGTGACAAGAAAGTGTCAAAAACCTAAACTTGATTCACCAAGAATTGATCAATGGGAGAAATGTAATTCCTTGGTGTTATCATGGATTTTGAAGTGCGTGAGCAAAGAAATTTGCAAGGGCTTGGTGTACTGTGAGACTGCAGCTGAAGCCTGGAGTCATTTATAAGAGCAATTTAGTAAGGCAAATCGTGCTAGGATTTCTGCACTTTCAGAGAGATCAATGCACATCTTCAAGGTGTGAATTCTATCACAGTTTATTACACAAAACTACGCCACATGTGGGAAGAGTATAACTCTCTCCTTAATCTTCTCCATTGTGAATGCTCAGCTGCTAAAATGTTTTCTGAATACACAAATGATCATAAATTGATGTAATTTCTAGTGGTCTTAATGAGTCATATGCTGCATTAAGGTCACAAATCTTAATGATGGAACTTGCACCAACACATAAGCATGCTTACTCAATGATTTTTAATGAGGAGTCACAGAGATCTATTAACTTGCCTTTAGCTACATCTGATCATCCTATGAGTTTTTATTCTTCCTCTAATCCAAAATGTAAGAAGACTGGTGTTATTTGTTAGAATTGTGGGATTCCTAATCACACAAAGGAGTCATGTTACAAGTTGATTGGTTATCCAAATGGAAGGGGTAAGCCTGGTTATAGGAACAATGGTTACAGGGGTAATGCTTCCCCTAAGCAATACTCATCCAATCAAGTCAGTATGGAATCACCTGAATTTGAAAATATTGATCCCAATGTTGGTATTACTACACAGGGCAGTCCACAACTTACCCCTCAACAAATCAGTCAATTGCTGACCTTATGGAATTATCATGCTTCCACTAATGCTCCATCAATTGAGGCCAACTTTGCTATCACTTGCACTGCTAATACTGCACAGATAGGTATACTTACTCATGTTTTTGCATTATCAGCACAAACATCTAAGCATGAATGGATTATTGATAGTGGAGCAAATCAGCATATGTGTTATAATTTTGAGTTGTTTGAATTTGTGGCACACACTGCACTTCCAAATACATCTGTGAAACTTCCCACTGGTAATATGGCTTCAGTCACTAAGGTTGGAACCATCAAGCTTTCCAATTTAATCTCCTGTCTGTGTCAAAACTCACACAAGACAATTCTTGCTTTATGTCTTTGTACCCTCATTTCTGCCTATTTTAGGATCTATGGAATGACAAGATCAAGGGGATTGGTAAATTCTACAATGGATTCTATCTTCTTGATCCAAATGCTACTCAATCTGCTATTCAATGTATTCTCAATGGGACGCAAGTGATCCCTTCAATTACTTGTAATTTTTTTTTTTCAAAAACTTCCTTTAATTGTACTGATGTTGTATCTGAACAAAGTCATTCAATGAGCAACATAAATAATGTTGTTTCTTTGTCAACTCTTGATTCAAATCTTTGACATTTAAGAATGGGCCATATGTCTTATACAAGACTTAAGCATTTACCACATATTGGTCATTCTCTAGCAAAGATACCTTTTCACTGCTCTATATGCCCTAAAGCTAAACATTCCAGAACTCCTTTTCCTTATAGCACTCATACAACCAAATCTGTATTTGACCTCATTTACTTAGACATTTGGGGTCCATACAAAATCCCTACTTATTCAAATGAAAGATTCTTTATCACCATTGTGGATTACTTCTCCAGGGCCACCTGGATCTTTCTTATGAAACACAAATCTGATATCCTTCCTGTTCTTCAAAAATTCTTTAAATATGTCTCTACTCAGTTTGCCACTATCATCAACATTATACGAACTGATAGAGCTTGGGATTTCTTTAAAGCTTCTTGCTCTTCTTTCTTTTCTTCCCTTGTCATTATTCATCAGAGTTCTGTCACCTATACCCCACAACAAAATGGTTTAGTAGAAAGAAAACATAGACATATTCTTAATGTGGCTAGGGCATTGATGTTTCAATCTCATATTTTTATTCACTTATGGGGAGAATTCGTTACTACTGCAGTTTATATCATTAATAGGACCACCTCTCCTTTACTCAACGGCCAAACTCCTTATTACATCTTGTTTAACAAACATCCTTCTCTTCATCACTTAAGAGTTTTTGGCTGCCTTTCTTATGCCAAGGTTTTACCCTTTTCTGACAAATTCTCCCCTAAAGCCATTGCATGTGTCTTCATGGGCTATGCTCATGCCCAAAAGGCTTATAAATTATTAGACATTTCTACTAATAGTTTCATCATCTCTAGAGATGTTCTTTTCTATGAGTCTATCTTCCCTTTTACTCTCATTTCTTCTACATCTTCTGAGCATGTACTGATCACAGATAATCAAAGTTTCTATGATGATTTCATTCATCCCTACATCCATTCTCTTTCTTCTCCATCTTCTCCTCTCCACACTGCTTCATCTCCTCTTATTCCTCCCCATTCTCCTTCTCCACATCATTCTTCTGAAAATCTCAGAAGATCCTCTAAAGTCACTCAAAAACCTTATTGACCCAGAGACTATCTTTGTCCAACTCTTAGCACTCCTTCTGCCAATATGACATCTTCTTCTACTCAGCATCCCCTTTTATCTCACCTCTCACATACTCACTTGTCTACTCCCTTTCAAGCTTTTGTTTGTTCCATCACTAATATGACTGAACCCAAAACTTACCGAGAGGCTGTGAAGGATGTTAGATGGAGGGTTGCAATGGATGATGAGATAAAAGCACTTGAACTTAGTAACACTTAGGAACTTGTCCCATTACCTTCCTAAAAGAAAGCTATTGGATGCAAGTGGGTATACAAAATCAAATTCAAAGCAGATGGTACAATTGACAAATTCAAAGCTAAACTAGTAGCTAAGGGTTGTACTATAAAAGAAGGCTTGGACTACTATGAAACCTTTAGTCCAGTTGTCAAAATTGTCACTGTGAGAACTGTTCTTGCCGTGGCTTCCATATTTGATTGGTCTCTATCACAGCTTGATGTTACTAATGCCTTTCTTCAAGGAGACTCGTTTGAAGAGGTATACATGCATGTGCCTGAAGGATTTAACAATCAGGGGAAGAATCATCAAGTGTGCAGATTGCTAAAATCTTTGTATGGGCTCAAGTAGTCATCAAGACAATGGAATCTGAAGTTTACTGAAGCATTACACACATCCGGATACATACAATCCAAACATGACTACTCACTGTTTACCAAGAAACAAGGACCTAATATTGTTATCCTACTACTGTATGTAGATGATATTATCATCACTGGAAATGATGAAGTGATGATTTCAGAGTTAAAATAATACTTACACTACAGTTTTCACATCAAGGATCTTGGAGCATTGAAGTACTTTCTAGGAATAGAAGTGGGAAGAAACAAGGATGGAATTTGTCTCAACCAAAGAAAGTATATACTAGAGCTTTTAAAAGAAGCTGGTCTTACAGGCTGCAAACCTATGGATACACCTATGGAGACAAATTTGAAGCTAACAACACATGAATATGATAAGACACTAAAGGATAATATTGATGATCCTTTGCTGAAGAACATCACAGAATATCAAAGGCTTGTGGGAAAACTTATATACTTGGGAATGACTAGGCCAGATATAAGTTATTTAGTGTAAGTATTGACACAATTCTGGCATCTATAAAGATTTTAAGATACTTAAAAGGGACTCTAAGATTGGGTATTTTCATGGCCAAGAAGAGTAAGATGGAGCTGATTACATATTGTGATGCTGACTGGGCAGTATGTTTAATGACTAGAAGATCTTTGACTGGATTTTGTGTTAAACTTGGAGATACACTAATATCGTAGAAAACTATCAAGCAAAGGATAGTTTCAAGTTCATCATGTGAATCGGAGTACGGATCCATAGCCACAACAGCATGTGAAATCATTTGGCTGATTGGAATACTGAAAGATTTGGGCATTGGAATGAAACATGGAGTAAAGCTGTATAGTGACAGCATGTCGGCTATGAATATTGCAACAAACCCTGTGTTCCATGAAAGGACTAAACACATAGAGGTTGATTGTCATATGATAAGAGAGTTGATCCAAAAGGGCACGGTTTGCACTGAATACTTAAAGAGTGAGGAGCAGCCAACTGACTTGCTAACAAAGAGCCTTGGTCGAGATCAACACAAGAGGTTACTTTCCAAGTTTGGTGTCATTGACATATTCAAAGAAGGGAACCAAATTTGAGGGGGAAGGTTGAAATATAAATTATATCTTGTGTTGTACTTTTTGCTGTATTAGTTGTACTCAATTAGTTAGAAGGTTAGTTAGGTTTGGTTGTAACTAATATGCCAGCTGAATTAGTTAGCTTAGAGTTTACATTCCATAAATAGCTTTGTACAGTTAACCCTATTCATTATTGGAAATTACATCTTCAAACTCAATTCTGGACAAAATCATAGGGTCCTATATTTCCAAACATGTATTTTATTCAATATTATACAATCCCCTTGTTTATTCAAAAACAGCCCAAGATGACAAACAGCGTACATATTGCAGTACTAATCATGGACAAGCTAGGAATAATATTTGCATGATTGATTGCCGATGCTATTTGCTGGATATATACTATCTAGCTTTCGGCAAATATATAGTGATTATATATTATGATTGGGACGAAAAGAAAATCATGGAATCAGATCTTGTGATCACAAACGGACACTAATAATAGCGTACTTTTCAGTTTGTGAATGATTTTTAGCACATACTCTTATTTATTACTAATGTGCACCAAAAATGTTTAGAGGTATTACGATAATTAATCTGTCCTCGGCAAGGACCGGGGCGCTATCCGTGGATTAAAGTCCACGGTTAATATATGAGTCAAGCCCAAAAGGATTACGATCCAATAAGAATACTTGGGGTTATTTTATTAGTCTAAGGCATAATAAAAAGATTATTATTAAGCTTGATGGGCTGCTGATAAAGCTAAGCCCACGGCCTACAACCCACTACCAGCACCCTATAAATACCTCAGAGAAGCTGAGAAATGTTCATTATCTACTCTTTCTGGAAAAAATCACTGGCAAGAACTGAGAGTAAAACCAATACAAAACTACGAATTGACTTGATCCCACATTCACGGGTATGTAGGCAACTCGCTACATTCGAGTGCAGTCTATACATTCATCAACCCCCAACCTAGTTTGTCGTGCGTTGGATCGGTTCCCCTACCCCACGTGGTCAAACACATGACATTTAACGACTGACGATTTTTACCATCATCAATTACTATATGTTTGAATTTGAATTTAATATGAAAATTGTTAAAATATGTACATATATATATGTCTAAACTCCAAACACATAACTTGATTAATGAACAGTCTAAACGCACATAACTTCACTTACGAACGATGAAGTTAATAATCATGATTTGAACGGCATTTATAAAACACAGTCCTACACCCTAGTCAACATTAAAGTTTCATTCTGACAATCACTCTAAAATAAGCATACGTAAAAAGGGACCGAGTCAGAAAATTATAAATTTTAGCCCAAAAATATTTTAATTACACGAACAAACACGTAGGAAAGTCCAAAAGACAATTACAGATACTAAAAAATGAACCAAGTAAAGTAGAAACTCTCCCAAACAATGTTGGAAACAACGGAATTTTGCAAAGAATAGTGGCCCTATTTGGCAATAATAGAACAAGATTAAATTTTTTTCACAAAAAGGCGTGTGCATAGGTTGCTAGAAAAATTGCAAAATTCATACACTATATTGACGTGTACGTTTTTTAGTACTTTAAGTTGGCCTACTGACAATTTTGGTATATTAACTTGAAAAAATTGGCAATTTTGGTACAAATTGGCCAAAAAATTTGAATTTGGCCTGAAAATTTGGGGGATTTTGATTGAAATTGGGGATTTTGACTAAAATTTTTGAATGTTGACTGAAATTGGGAATTTTGACTGATTTGGAGTTATTTTTTTAATAAACTTAATTTTTAAAATAAATTACTTATTTAATATATTATTTTATAAATTAATTAAAAAAGAAAAGGGAGGGTGCGGAACAATGTCGTTTTCCCCACCCCACCCTCACGCACACACAGACACACACAAACACACACACACACACACATATATATAGACACACGTATATATATGCACACAAACACACACAGTCACACACACACATACGCATATACACACACACAGAGTCACACACACACACACACATATATATATACACATACGCATATATATACACACACACACACATATATTTAAGAATTTTTCTTTTAAGTATATATATATATATACACACACACACATATATATATACACACACGCATATATATACACACACATACGATGGTGCAGGGGTGGGGTGGGGGACTGGTGGCGATGCAGTGGATGGGGTGGGGTTTTTTTTTATGAAATAATAATTTTTGTTAGTGTATATTTAAAATAAAAAATCCCAAATTAAATCAAAATCTCCAATTTCAGTCAAAATACCCCTAATTTAAGTCAAAATTCCCAAATTTTAATCAAAATCCCCAATTTCAGTCAAAATTTCCAAATTTTCCGGCCAATTTGTACCAAAATTGCCGATTTTTTCAAGTCAATGTAGCCAAATTGACTGTAGGCCAACTTAAAATACTAAAAAAACATACACGCCAACATAGTGTATGAATGTTGCAATTTTTCCATAGGTTGCTTGTTTCTAACTCCTCCCAGATTAAAAGTAAAGGCTATTTGAAGTTTACTCGAGCAACCAAATCACACAACCACTTCATTTCAGACCGTCTAACGCACCTAAAAGGCATCCGTTTCTTGTTGAAACATATTCAGATTCCTCCAGAAAAGATGAGTGCGTGCATATATAGGTGGCTTATCATGTAACTCCTCCTAGAGCAAAAAAGTTACGAACATTTGGAGTTTTGCCGTCAACCATGCAATCACATTACTTCCATCAGTCCAAACGCTCCCAGAAGGCACCCGTTTCTTGTTTTCGTTTCGTGTTCTTACTTAATTTGATTATTTAAGGTATTAGTAATTTACATATATATTTCATATGTTGTTTGTACTATTTAATGACATTTTAAAAGTATTTAAGATAAATACTTAATTTATCAGAAAGAATATGTGATGGACATTAATTGTCAAAGCTTTTCATTTTCCTTTTTAAATTATATTTCGTCCAAAACATAGCCTTGATATTCTTTTTTCTGATTATGTGGCAATTTGGAATTCCTTCTAATCCATAATAAAATGCAAGCAAATCATGCTTTCCATGAATTATTGATAATTTAGTGTGTGAACTATCATAACAAGACCATAAAACTTGACTGTTAGTTAATAAGCGAAGTATAAATTTAATATGCTGTCCTCAAGAAAGCGTAGTTTTATCCACGGTCTAAATTATTTTATGAATACACCAAAAAAGGTTTATAGTTTTGGCCACGTTAATTAATTAATCAAATTTCGTATACGAATTTGAATATTAATTTGTAGGAAAATTACTTGATAAAGAATATGAATGATTGAAGAAAAAGCAGAGACATTTTGGTGTGGCATCGTTTGTCTTTCTTGGGTGAGTGTATCAAAGGCATAGACAAATTTTTACTATTGATTCATGTGTGCGTGGGCCTAAGGCATGGTTTGTTGTTATACTCAATTCCACAAGTATGACTCTTTTCTTTTTATTTGGCTCCACCAAGGTATGATCACAAAAGATGGGTACTAAAATTATTGTACCATCATATGTCGGACTTTAGCACAACAATTTTGACATTTATGCCATTCTTAGTTGCAAGCATAGTGTTGGCATTGAATAGATTAGAAATACACAATTGTATACAAGTATATTACTATCAAGCGTGTTGATTTCAATAGAGTATCAAAATTCAAAATTTCCGTATAATTTTTTTGTATGATAAATTTGACTTGAATTACAGTATGTGAATGATTGTGATTATTCATAGAGCTTCTAAAAATGACACAATATAAAGATATTAACATTTAAAATGGGAAAATCGTATTTTTTAGCCATACGTTTGGTCCTTTTCAATATCAGTCTCATTCATTATGGATTTTCACATTGTGTCCCGTAACTTTTAAAAATCCTCACATTTAGTCTCAATTGAATTTTCCGTCCAAAATTTAACGATCAACCCCGTTAATCAATATTTTGATCGACTACTTCGGAAGATTTCCTACACGAGTGACATGTGATATTGAATAAAAACATCTTGATATTGAATATAATCCGTGTGAGTGCATTTACGCACGAATTCTCCCAAAAAAAGGGTCAAATTGTTTACTAATGGTGTTGAACATTAAATTTTGGACGGCAAAGTCGGTTCGGACCAAATGTAAGAATTTTTTAAAATTACGGGACACAATGTGAGAAGCCCATAATAAATGAATGAAACTAGAAATGCAATTTTCCGCATCTAAAATATTATGATCTCACGACTACATAAGAATTTAATGGTCTGAACCAACAAATGTTGTTGCATTCACAGATGTCGAGATGAATCCGAAACGCAGTGACAATGAGTGAACTACTGTATCACAACAAAAACAGAAAAATAAGGTAGAAGAAAAAACCACCACCTCTTCGTCTGATATGGTAGCAGATGCTCAAAAGATAGATACTGAGGATATTTTAAATATTTCCATAAAAAATAACTCACCATATCCTAAGTCAGAATCACTGGTTCAAGCAAAGGAAGATGATAACAATATCGATCTTGTTCTTTCGAACAAATACGCAAGCTTGATTGAGGTTATTCTTCATGATGATGACAATTGTGATAAGGGCCCTATAAGCGAGGCACCTCCCATCAGGTTGTTAAATGATTCCCTTAGCTTGTTGGAACGTACGTAGTCTAAACAAGCTGGACCACCACCAAGCAGCGTGTGATTTGATTATTGAAAATAAACTAAAGATTTGTGGAAACAAGTGTATCAGCTCTTAAATGTAATGCTATATCGTCTGCTATTAGACCGTGTTAAGCATGGTACTTTGATTACAATTCGGGTCCTGGTAATCGTTTATGGGTTGGATGGGACCCAACTCATGTGCAAGTTGCCATAGAGGAGTGCACTGACCAGGTGGTTCACTGCAAGATTACTTCTTTAGAAAAACATAAGTCAATGTATGTATCTTTTGTGTACGACCTATATACGATTAAAGAGTGTCGTGAATTATGGGAAAATTTTATCACATACTCAGAAAATTTGGGAGGTGAGGATTGCATTAGGTGACTTCAATGAAATAGTGGATGGTAGTGAAGTAAGTGGTGGAAATGAGTCAGAGGGTGCATCATCGGAGCTACAGTGGTGCCTTATATCCGTGGATCTTAGTACGGTTCCCATGCACGGTAATCTTTTTTCATGGTCTAATAAAAGACGAGGAGAAGCGGCTATATGGAAGCGACTGGATAGGGTGGTCGCTAATCCTAGCTGGTTAATTAAATATCCAAATGTTTCCTACCAGTGCGCTAATCCAAGAACATCGGATCATATTCCACTCGTTTTGCTTTCTGAACCTTGCAATGGAAAAAGCGGTAACATCTTTCAGTTTGATAATTTTCTTTTAGAAGATTCAGAGTTAATGCCTTTGATTAATAATATTTGGAAGCATAATATAGTTGGAGTCCCCATATATGCTGTTATACATAAACTTAAGGCTTTAAAACCTTTGATTAAGGATTTACGTAGGAAATAAGGAAACTTGTCTTTAAATGTAGATCATGCTAGGAAGTATCTTGATAATGTTCAAAATTTCGTAACATCTTTACTAGATGATGAATTATTACAGGATTTTGAGATGTACTGTAGGAGATTGTTCGCTAAAGCTGTGAGAAATGAAAGAGTTCTTATAGCACAACGGGCTCGGACTAACTGGTTAAGAGATGGAGACCAATGCACTGTATTCTTCTTTAAAAAGATAGTTATGAGAAGAGCAATGTCCAAAATATTTCGAATTGAAGACATGGATGGTTTTGAATTGACAGATCCGCAGCATATTCGGAATGAAATAACACTACTACAAAAATACAATATTACAGCGCACCTATTACAGCGGTTCAACCAAGAACCGCTATAATAGGTCATCCGGTTTGACGTATTACAGCGGTTCAACCAAGAACCGCTATAATAGCCCTTTCCCCCCCCCCCCAAATAAAAAAACCCACCAATTTCCCTCCCATTTCTCTCTCTTACTGGACTCTCTCTCTCTCTCTCTCTCTACTCTCTCTCTCGCTCGACCACCACCACCACCACCACCCTCGTCCCCGGCGCCCCACCACCACCATCTCTCTCTCTCTCTCGCTTTCTCTCTCTCTTTCTCTCTCTCTCCCTTTCTCTCTCTCTCTCTCACCCCGGCGTCGCCCGTCGCTCCGCCGCCGTCGCTCGTAGCCCGCCGCCGCCGCCGCCCGTCAACCGCCGCCGCCGTAGGTATAGCTCTCTCTCTCTCTCTCTATATATATATATATTTAACTCTATTTAACTCTCTCTCTTTCTATATACATATAAGCTAGCCGTCTCCGCCGCCGCTTTCGCCGCCGCCGCTGCTTCCGTCGCCGCCGCCTCCGGCCACCATTTAGCTTGTGCAAATTTGGGGTAATTTTTTTAGATAAATATGTATACATATACACACACATATATAGAGTATAGAGTTTGAGTTAGATAAATATTTGTGTATGTGTGGATGTATGTATATTTATGTATATATGGGTGTATATATATATTTATGTATGTGTGGGTGTCTGTATTTGTGTATATATGGATGTATGTATATATATTTGTGTATATGTGGGTGTATGTATATATATTTATGTATGTGTGGCTGTATGTATTTTTGTATATGTGGATATATATATAATATGTGTATGTGTGGGTGTATGTATTTTTGTGTATAGCTGGGTGTTAATTACATTTAATTTGGGATTAAATTGTGGTTATTTTGTAGTTTATTGATCCAACTGGTGATCTTTATTTATACTTAATTGTTGAAAATATAATACTTTATTTGTAGTTCTATGTGATTTATGTGAATTTTGTATATAAGATTTGAATTTTGTTGGTTGCAACCCACCCGGGGGAAAATTAAGTCGAGAACTTGGTAAAAAAATTTGCGTCGTTACTCTGCTGAATTTTTTCTAGAATAATGGGAAATAAATTAAAATAAAAATTATTTAATTAATTCAACTATGAAGTGATATTAAAATTGTTTACTTTAGTTAATTCAGAATCAAGATGGATCGAAGTTGGATATTAGTGGATCGTATGTCCGAGCAATATGAGAAAGGGGTGAAAGAATTCATCAATTTTGCGATTGAGCATGCATCAGATCGGACTAGAATCAGTTGCCCATGTTTACGTTGTTGTTTTGGAAAGAAAATTAGTCCACGTGAATTGGAAGATCATTTGGTGTGTAATGGAATTGATAAAAGCTACACACGTTGGACAAGAGACGGTGAGAGCAGTGTCACCTCAGATGATTTGGGTGGTACATCATATCGATCACGGGATTTGGACATGAATGATTATGAGCCTGATCGTTTGGAGCAGATGACAAATGTGATTGAGGAGGATTTGCGAAATTGTCCCAAGATGTTTGACAATTTGACAAGTGATTCAAAGACACCACTGTATAGTGGTAGTAAATTCACAAGATTGAAAGCAGTCCTAAACCTCTACAAGTTAAAAGCCAACAATGGTTGGAGTGATAAGAGTTTCACAGACTTACTTGATCTATTAAAAAACATGCTACCCGAGGTAATGTGTTACCTAATCGTACTTATGTGGCTAAGAAGATGTTAACCTCAATTGACATGGGATATGAGAGGATACATGCCTGTCTCAATGATTGCATATTGTTTAGAACTGACTATGCATCATCGAAGGTTTGTCTGAAATGTGGCGAATCGCGGTACAAGAAGAACGGATCTGCTCCTGTCAAAACCATGTGGTTTTTACCCATAATACCAAGATTTAAGCGCATGTACAGTAGTAAAGAGTTGGCCAAGAACTTGACATGAAATGCTGATAGAAGGCTTGAAGAAAGGATTGAAGATGACAAGATTCGACACCCCTCAGATTCTCCTCAATGGAAAAAGATCGATGATGGTTTCCCTGAATTTGGTGAAGAATCAAGAAACCTTCGCCTTGTATTGGCTACAGATGACGTGAACCCTCATGGCTTGCAAAGTAGCTCACATAGTACATGGCCGGTGATTTTGATGATCTACAACCTCCCCCCATCGCGATGCATGAAGCGAGAACATATAATGATGCCTATACTCATTTCTGAGCCGAAACAACCTGGAAATGATATAGATGTCTACTTGGCTCCTTTAATTGAGGATTTGAAGGTGTTGTGGGAGACCGGTGTTCAAGTATATGACGGGTTCAGAGAAGAAAATTTTAATCTCAGAGTCATGTTATTTGGAACAATCAATGATTTTTCGGCAAGAGCAAACCTCGAGGGATATGGTGTACATGGACAATGTGGATGCCCCATATGTGTCAAGAGTACAGATCAATATCGATTGACACATTCTCATAAATATGCATTGCAAGGGCATCAGAGATAGCTAAATCGGAACCATAGATATCATCGGTGGAAAAAAGCTTTCAATGGGAATATAGAAGAAGGTCGAGCTCCCAAGTGCTTGACTGGTGAAGAAGTGTTTGAGAATATAAAAGACTTAGAGGTTAAATTTGACAGGTGGCCTTGCCAAAATTGGGTGGAAAAAAAAGTCAATTTTCTTTGAGTTGCCGTGTTTGACGTCTTTACATGTTAGACATTTTCTTGATATTATGCATATTGAGAAAAATGTATTTGATAGTGTCATTGGTACACTTCTAAATGTGCCCGGTAAGACAAAAGATGGCGTAAAGGCAAGGTTAGACTTGGTTGAAATGAAGATAAGAGAAAAATTGGCACCAACAAATAAGGGAAAACGTACTTATTTGCCTCCGGCAGCTCACGCTCTATCTAGGAAAGAAAAAATTACATTATGTGACTTTCTTAATGGAGTGAAAGTTCCAGAAGGGTATTCTTCAAACATTAGCAGTCTTGTGTCAATGAAGGACTTAAAGCTAAAGCACATGAAGACTCACGATTGTAATGTGATCCTGGATCATTTGCTACCAATTGCTATACGGGCCATTTTGCCAAAAAAGGTGAGAGAAACTATAACCTCATTATGTTTCTTCTTCAAAGCAATGTGGAGCAAGGTGTTTGATCCTGAACAATTGCCTGCACTTCAGAAACAAATTGCCATCACTTTGTGCGAGCTTGAGATGTATTTTCCACCAGCATTTTTTGATATAATGACTCACCTACCTATTCACTTGGTTAGAGAGGCACAACTATGTGGACCGGCTTTTATGAGATCTATGTATCCGGCTGAGCGTTATATGAAGGTATTAAAAGGCTACGTGAAAAATCGTAGTCGACCGGAAGGTTGCATTGTTGAACGGTACATAATTGATGAAGCGATTACATTTTGCACAGAATATCTGAAAGATTCTAACGTTGCAGAGCTTCCAAAGTCTCATGTTGTGGGAGGGAGAACAGAAAGAGAAAGCGTACTTGGAAAGCAATTAGTTAGTGTTCCTTGCACACAAAGGGATTAGGCACACCTATATGTGCTCCACAACACCGATGAGATTGAGCCATATGTTCAAGAGCACAAGGATCAACTTAGGAGATTAAATGCAAATAAAAATGAGAGTTGGATTTCAAGAGAGCATAATAAAAGTTTCTCTGATTGGTTCCGAAAGCATATTCACGAGAAACAGAACGAGAATCCACTTTCAGTTTTAGATAAATTGGCACGGTTGCCGATGGGACCAGGCAGACTTGTATTTTGTCATTCAGGTTATCATATAAATGGTCGCACATTCTATACAAAAGACCAAGATGAACGGAGTACAATGCAGAATAGTGGGGTGAGTCTTGTAGCTCAAGCAATGCATATCTCAAGTGCGAGAGATAATAACACTATCTATGCCCATTTATCATATTATGGGGTGATTGAACATATATGGGAGCTGGATTATAGTTTGTTTTGGGTGCCTGTATTTGGGTGTAGGTGGGCTGACAATAAAAATGGTGTCGATAATAGTGAAATAGGCTTCACTCGAGTAGACCTTGAGAGGGTGGGTTACAAAGATGAACCTTTCATTTTGGCATCACAAGCTACGCAAGTGTTTTTTGTCACCGATCCTATGGATAAGAGGTGGTCAATTGTTTTATCGGCAAATAAAAAAACTTGTATTGAGGATGATAGTTCATATAGTGATGATGATGGAGAAAATCCTATCTTACGTGATTCACAAGCCACTGATAGTGATGGTGACTTGGATATCAGTGATGATGAATTGTATATGCGACAAGATCACCAAGAGAGGATATTGATTAATCCATCTGTTCGTCGATGTACTAAACAAAAGGGTTGTACTGGGGGAAGCAAAAGACTACTAAGTCAACGACAAAAAGAAAACGATGAAAGGTATTTGAACTTATGTGATAATTATATGATATACTTATTTCCTAAACTTTTTTTTTCATATAAGCACTTGTTAGTGTATGAGTCAGGGCGTCTCTTGTTAGTGTATGAATTGAAAAATTATGTTATTGCATAATGAAACTAACTTCTGTATTTTTGGCTTTTGTAGGTCGATATCGTATACCGGCGCCACCACCACCACCGCCACAGCCACAACTGCTCTTTCCTCCTCCTCTACGACCACCACCGGCCCCTCCACCACTCCCACCACCACCACCGTAAGCTTCTTCTCTCTCGCTCTCTCTATATGATAACGAGTATTATTATTTGAATACATATCATGAGTATAGCCTGTTTGTTGATATTTATTTTGATTATGTATCGTGATTGGATCAATATGTGTTGTTCTGTTGACATCGTTTAATGCATTTATGGTTTTGTGAAATTTGATTGGTTTTGTGAAAGAATTGATGGATTGGTTTTGTTATTTGCAATTTTGGGGGAAGATTAAGTCGAGAACTTGGTAAAAAATTTGCGTCGTTACTCTGCCGAATTTTTTCTAAAATAATGGTGGCGTTACTTGGTACTATATATTTGGTATATGAGTCTAAATTCTGTATTTTTGGCTTCTGTAGGTCGATGGATTTTGGGGCTGCTGCAAACAAAAGTGTTGAAAGTGAGATACGTAGAGGTATCGCTGCAATGAAAAAAGTCATAAATGCCAGAAGTAAGGCTTAAAGCTACCAATCGGCTGGAATCAGAATGGCCAACCAATTGACCCAAATAAATCAACATTTGTTGGTTACATTGGAGTCATAGCTCGTGAGAGGGTGCCGATTACCATCAGTGATTGGCGACACGTCTCGGACGCAACAAAATCAGCAATTTGGAATGAAATAGCTGTAAGTTGGTTATTATCATATTTCTAATTAATTGGTTAATGTATTTTTTTGTTTATTCAATTATCTCAAAATTATAATTTCATATATACTTTGTTGTTTGTTTTTCATAGTTAGCCTTTGATATTGAAGAAAGTAGACAAAAATTTGTTTTAGCCGAAACTGGAAAGCTAGCTCGAAACTTCAGGAGCTTCTTGAGCAGAGTGTGGGAAGAGGATGATAATGGGAATATTAATTCCAGCCCACCTCAAAAATATAATATATCTCAAGAAGATTGGACAACGTTTATAGATATTTGGAAAAGTGATCCTTTCATGGTAATTAATTTAATTTACGGTTTCATTTGTTGCATATTGCGTTTATATGAACATTGACTAATGCTTTGATTATGTAATGAACAGCAATTAAGTAGGGACAATCAGGAAAGATCAAAGGACCCTGAATATCCCTATAGGAAATCACGTCTTGGATATGCTCAATTGGAGCAAATTGAGGTACGTAGTTCGTTTAACAGTGAATCATTACAAGTTTTCAAATAAAAATTCCTTGTTAATATATATATATATATGTAATCATAATATAGAAGGAAAAAAGAAAGGAAGCTAGGTCAGATTGCATAGACGTGACACGAGCACTTGTATGGAGGATTGCACATTCTGACAGCCAGCATAACATTGATAATGTCAATGTTAAAAGAGTATCGGATGAAATTGTGAGTTATTTGCAATTTTAGCTATATCATGTGTTGTATGTTTTTTTTGAAATTTTTTTAAAAGAGCAAAGTTCACTAATTTTTAAATATATTGTTACAGGAGTGCTTATCACAGGAGGGTAGCCATAGTGGAAGCGAGAGGACCTAGAATGATATATTGGCTAAAGCTCTTAAAAAGGAGCATTCGGGTCGCGTTAGGGGTGTAGGCTCTGGGGTATCACAAAAAGACTATTTTACTGACAAAAAGCCTTCTAAAGATGAGGAGATTGATAACTTGAAAAACATGGTGCACATGCTCACTGCATCACTATCCTCATTGCGACGCGAGTTTGACGAGCATAAGGCGTCTGGGTCGCAGCAGCCACATGAAGATGAGGCGGTTTCTTTAAAAGATAGCTGCCCAGATCCAGTTAAGAACCTTCCTCAGGTAATGATATGAAATTATTAAGTGATCATATAACTTGCAATTCATTAAAACACACAAATTTTTCTAATATAATGGTATATATATATATATATTATATGTAGGTTGTGGCGCCATGTCAATTGTCACTTTCAACACCGTCTTATCGTTTTGTGGCTAAAGGACAAATGTACAATCGATCAGATGATAGAACGCTGCATACACTTCCATTACCCACCCACCTTGTGAAAGTGATGATTGACATTATGATTGAAGATATTGCACCCCTACCAGTCCCTCTCGCTGATGAAGGAGTGTTCACAGTTTCTGAGGCTGTGGGACACATTGTTGCTTGGCCTAAGAGTCTTGTCACTATCAGTGATGCATCGGTACGTAATTATTAATACCTAGCCATTAATAAATTATAACAATTGTTTAAGGTTACTAAACATACTTTGGTTTGTAACATTCACGTTTGTTTTCTTTGCTTAAATAGTCTTTTGGAAAATCCAAATCATCAGTTGGAAAACATAATTCAGAGATGACGAAGCACTCAGCTGTCAAACGAACACCTCCTGTGGTCAACCCTTCACGTGAAGATGACAGATCAGCAGACGTAATAGCTGATCAACTCCCTCAGCCACTTGTAACTCTTGAAAGGTACCTGCAAATAACGCCTATTGAACAATTGATCGCTGTAGACATTCCCGAGGTAATCTATAATAACAAACCCTATCAAGAGTATCTTGGACGGGAGGAGATCTGTCATTTTTTGCGCAAAGAACAGATAGGAGTCTCTATCATTTCAGTTTACATCAAGTAAGTTTTTAAATATGAATTAAAAAAAAGTTAGTTTTTAAATTATTTCACTGCATTAATTTGAACTATGTTTATTTTCTTGTTCAAATTTATTTTATGCTCAATTTAGGTGTTTGTGGGCTAAGTACGTGGTCCCCGAAGAGAAAACAAATAATTTTGGGTTCCTTAGCCCACATACTATAGTTGCGGGAGCAGGTATTACCCCCTCTCAGCGTATCTTACAAGTGCAATATATAACCAATGCCATGAAAGATTGCACAGACGGGAAGTTGTTTATGGCACCTTACAACATCGGGTGAGTTACTAAACACCCAACTTTATTTTGTAAAATTTGTTACGTACGCAAAATTAATTTTGAACTTATCTTTTGAATGCTTTTTAATTTAGGGCACATTGGGTGTTGCTTGTGATTGATCCAATTAAAGAGATCGTTTATTATCTGGATTCTTTGCACTTTGATCCGAATAACAGACCTGATATGAAAGAAACAATCAATCAGTAAGTTTTTCATTCAATCAATGTATTCATTATATTTAATATTAATTTTAAAGTGTATATATCTTCCTAGATTTTACATGTATATTTGCTTGATATTGACATCTTTCCTTGTTTTTTGATGTTTTTAACAGTGCTGTGTTGATGTCTCGTGCAAATCATAACACCCAAAATGCCAAATCAAAAAAAAAAATGGCCTGTAAATGGACTTGTTTAAGGTTAGTGTAATTTTATATTTTCGAGAGATTATTCGTATAAACGTTATTGTTCTAATACAATTTTTTATTTCAATTTTGTAGTGCCCCATGCAGTTAAACGATAAAGATTGTGGCTTCTTTATTATGAAATTCATGAAGGATATTATTAGCCACAAAGAATCTACAATCCCACCAACGGTATGCATAATCCTAATTAATACTCATCATCAAATTCTAATTTCCCTTTATAAGTCATTAAACCTTTGTTGTGTTTTCAATCTCTATCGTGCAGTACTTTCCTGATTATCAATTCGTCACTTACTTTATAGAGCAACTCGATGAAGTACGTGGCGAATTGGCACAATACATTTTCCAATGCGCTTTTGGTATGGTGTAAGTTGTAAATTGTTGTAAATTTTTATTTGATTTGTTGTATTTAATTGATTGTAAACTCGTTATCATTTGTTGGAGATTATGCGAATTGGAACAATACATTTGTTGGTTTTTGTTGTTAGAGATGATCATTTAATTTGGTGAAGTTAATTTTGAGTTTCACATTTGTTGTTTCTGTTCAATTGATTTTATGGTTTGTTGTGTTAGTGTGTTGAATTTTGAGCTTGTGGGAACCTGGTTACAATAAATTTTGTACAGTATAGCAAGAAAAAAATTATAAAAAAAAAATACCCCTATTATAGCGATTTTTCACAAAACCGCCAAAATAGGTAAAACCTATTATAGCGGTTTTGTGCAACACCGCTATAACAGGTTTCATTTCTATAATAGTGTAATTGGTTTTTACTCAAACTTGTTTGGAGTATCCGCGAGGAGGTCAGGCGATGTGTTACCTAATTTTGCGAGATTTGTCTGTAGGAAGCTTACAGATGATGATGCATATGAGATGGTGCGGCCTGTTATTGTAGATGAAATAAAAAATATCCTTTTCAACTTAACAGATGATAAAGCCCTGGGGCGAGATGGATATATTGCGGCATTCTATAAAAAAGCTTAGCCAATCATAGGGGATGAAATTTGCTCGGATGTTATCTCTTTTTTTGAAACAGGCAAAATAGTCAAGGAATTAAATTCTACCTTGATTACCCACATACCTAAAGTGGAGCTTCCTAAGTGCGCCAGTGACTTTCGGCCTATAGCTTGTTGCAATGCTTTATATAAAATTATATCTAAGTTAATGGTTGATCCACTACTACAAAATGGGCTATTACAGCGCCTTTATTATAGCGGTTCATTATAGAATCGCTGTAATATGTATACAAATTGCAGTGGTTTCTTTTACAACCGCTGTAATTGGTTATACCTATTACAGTGAATAGGTTATACCTATTACAACAGTTCATCTAAGAACCGCTGTAATAGGCCAAATAAAAAGTTAACATAAAATTAAAAAACTAAACCATTTTCCATTCAAGATGCACGCAGCTGCTTCTCTCTCTCTCTGTTAGCCTGTTCTGTCTTTCTCCTTTCTCACTCTCAAAAGCTCCGCCACTTCCACCTGCTGCCACCGCACGCCGACGAATGCCACCGCCGCCACCGGAGGATATAACTACTAAATACTAGAAAGTGAAAATAACAAAAAGCTGAAAACAAAAGAAAGAGAGATAGAGATCCCCCAATCTCCCATTGTACCACCACCACAAACCGCGCTGACTGCCGCCGCATAACCCACTGCTGCCGCCTCAGTACAACCCGTCGCTACCGCCACAGTACAACCCGCCGTCACTGTTGCCTCCATTGCAGTTAAACTTCGCAGCAAAAGGTAATGGATTCTTGGTGTATTTATATGTATATAACTGTATGTATATTAGGTTTGAAATAATAAATGACTTTGAATTTCTTATCTAGTAAGGTTTCAATTTGATAATATATATAAATTTAAACCCATTAAAAAAAATTTGTATGTATTTTTGTAGTTCTGCAAGCAAAAATTCAGGTCTGGCAATATATCAGTAAGCTTATTTATTTTGGAAATAAGGTACATTGGCTGGATTATGTATATTGTACATGAAATCTAGGTTTTTCGACGTTGAATTGTTTGTTGTATCTGTGATTTTGGTTAGATTCATGGATCTGGTGGCTTTTGGTTGTGTAGATGATTAATTTGTTGTTTATGTATGCTAGATAGTATTTAGGGTTAAGAAATTGAAGTACTGTAATGTAAATTGGAATAGGTTTTTCGTCAATTGTGTTTTTTTGAGCTCAATTAAAATCTAGATTTTTCTACATTGAATTGTTTGTTGCACCTATGATTTTAGCTAGAATTTGTGAATCTAGGGCTTTTTGTGGTGTAGATGATTAATTTCTTGTTTAGGTATACGAGATAGTATTCAGGATTAAGAAATTGAAGTACCGTAAATCTGTAATGCAAATTGGAATAGGTTTTTTGTCAATTTTGTTTTTATGAGCTCAATTTTATGGATCCAAACGTAATATTAGGGTAACCTAGGAAAAACAGGTGTTTTTGACTGGTTGTAATATGAAGAAATTGAAGATGTATACATGAAAATGAAGTACTGTAATACGCATTTGAATAGGTTTTTGTCAGCTCAATTTTATGGATAAGTACAACAAGTAATTCATGTAAAAAAAAAACACTAACTTTCAATAGATTTATAGTAGTTTCGAAATATATAAACGCTTCTTAAAAAATTTATCGATATTGTACACGACGTCCTCTCATGCTTTAAAATTCATCTAGACTTCATTTATTAATGATAAAAAATTCTTTTAGTATTTTTCATTCTACTTGATTCTTTGCGGTTGAGCATGCACCAGATCCTACTAGGATCACTTGCCCGTGTTTACGTTGTTGTTTTGGAAAGAAAATTAGTCCACGTGACTTGGAACATCATTTGGTGTGTAATGGAATTGGTAAAAGCTACACACGTTGGACAAGACAAGGTGAAAGCAGTGCCACATCTGATGATTTGGGTGGTACATCATATCCATAATAGGGTTTGGACATGGATGATTATGAGCTTGATCGTTTGGAGGAGATGTGATTGAGGAGAATTTGCGAAATTGTCCGAAAATGTTTGACAATTTGATAAGTGATTCAAAGACACCACTGTATAGTGGTAGTCAATTCACAAGATTGAAAGCAGTCCTAAACCTCTACAAGTTAAAAGCCAACAATGGATGGAGTGATAAGAGCTTCAAAGACTTACTTGGTCTAATAAAAAGCCTGCTACCTAAGGATAATGTGTTACCTAATCGTACTTATGAGGCTTAATGGATGTTAACCTCAATTGGCATGAGATATGAGAGGATACATGTTTGTCTTAATGATTTCATATTGTTTAGAAATGACTATGCATCATTGAAGGCGTGTCCGAAATGTGGCGCCTCACAATACAAGAAGAATTAATCTGCTCCTGTCAAAACAATGTGGTATTTGCCTATAAGACCTAGATTTAGGCGCATGTACAATAGTCAAGAGTTTTGCCAAGGACTTGACTTGTCATGCTGATAGAAGGCTTGAAGTGGGGATTGAAGATAACAAGATTTGACACCCCTCAGACTCTCCTCAATGGAAAAAGATTGATGATGATTTTCCTAAAGTTGGGGAAGAAGCAAAAAACCTATGCTTTGTATTCGCTACAGATGGCATGAACCCATATTGCTTGCAAAGTAGCTCATATAGTACATGACCAGTGATTTTGATGATCTACAACTTACCCCCACCACGATGCATGAAGCGAGAGCATATAATAACGCATATACTCATTTATGGGCCGAAACAACCTGGAAATGATATAGATGTCTACTTGGCTCCTTTAATTGAGGATTTGAAGGTGTTGTGGGAGACCGGTAATGAAGCATATGATGGGTTCAGAAAAGAAAGTTTCAATCTCGAAGTCATATTGTTTGGACCAATCAATGATTTTTCGGTAAGAGCTAATCTCGAGGGATATGGTGTAAATGGCCAATGTGGATGCCCCATATGTGTCGAGAGTACAGATCAATATTGATTGCCACACTCTCAGAAATATGCATTCCAAGGGCATCGGAGATGGCTGAAGCGGAAACATCGATATCGTCGGTGGAAGAAAGATTTCAATGGGAAGATAGAAGAAGGTCGAGCACCTAAGTGCTTGAGTGGTGAAGAGGTGTTTGAGAAGGTAAAAGACTTGGATATCAAATTTGGTGAAGGTGACCTTGCAAAAATTGGGTGGAAAAAGAGGTCAATTTTCTTTGAGTTGTCGTATTGGAAATCCTTAAATGATAGACATTTTCATGATATTATGCATATTGAGAAAAATTTGATAATGTCATTGGTACACTTCTAAATGTGACCAGAGAGATAAAATATGGCATAAAGGCAAAGTTAGACTTGGTTGAAATGAAGATAAGAGCTAAATTGGCACCAACAAAGAAGGGAAAACGTACTTATTTGTCTCCAACAACTCACACTCTATTTAGGAAAGAAAAAATTGCATTATGTGAGTTTCTTGATGGAGTGGAAATTCCAGAAGAATATTCTTCAAACATTAGCAGTCTTGAATCAATAAAGGACTTGAAGCTAAAGCACATGAAGACTCATGATTGTCATGTAATCAGGGATCATTTGCTACCAATTGCTATAGGGGCCATTTTGCCAAAAAAGGTGAGATAAACTATAAATAGATTGTGTTTCTTCTTCAAAGCAATGTGGAGCAAGGTGTTTGATCTTGAACAATTGTCTGGACTTCAATAACAAATTGTCATCACTTTGTGTGAGCTTGAGATGTATTTTCCACATGCGTTTTTTGATATAATGACTCACCTACCTATTCACGTGGTTAGAGAGACACAGCGATGTGGACCGGCTTTCATGAGATCTATGTATCCGGTTGAGCATTACATGAAGGTATTGAAAGGCTACGTGAAAAATTGTAGTCGACCGGAAGGTTGCATTATTGAACTGTACATAGTTGATGAAGTCATTACATTTTGCACAGAATATCTGGTAGATTCTAACATTGCAGAGCTTCCAAAGTCTTGTGTTGTGGGAGGGAGAACAAAAGAAGAAAGCATAATTGGAAATCAAATAGTTAGTGTTCCTTGCACATAAAGGGAGCAGGCACACCTATATGTTCTCCACAACACTGATTAGGTTGACCCATATGTTGAAGAGCACAAGGACCAACTTAGGAGATTAAATCCAAATTAAAACAAGAGCTGAATTTCAAGAGAGCATAACAAATGTTTTATCGATTGGTTCCGAAAGCATATTGAAGAGAAACATATAGAGAATCCAAATTCAGCTTTAAATAAATTGACACGGCTGTTGATGGGCCCAGGCACACTAGTATTTTGTTATTCAGGTTATCGTATAAATGGTCGCACATTCTATACAAAAGACCAAGATGAACGAAGTACAATGCAGAATAGTGGGGTGAGTCTTGTAGCTCAAGCAATGCATATCTCAAGTGCGAAAGATAAGAACCCTATCTATGCCGATTTATCATATTATGGGGTGATTGAACGTATATGGGAGCTAGATTATAGTTTGTTTCGGGTGCCTATATTTGGGTGTAGGTGGGTTGACAATAAAAATGGTGTCCAAAATAATGAAATGGGCTTCACTCGAGTAGACCTTGAAAGGGTGGCATACGAAGATGAACTTTTCATTTTGGCATCACAAGCTAAGCAAGTGTTTTTTGCCACCGATCCTATTGATAAGAGGTGGTCCATTGTTTTATCGGCAAACAAAAAACTTGTATTGGGGATAATGATGAAAAAAGTGAAGATGATGGAGAAAATCCTATCTTAGGTGATTCACAATTAATTGATAGTGATGATGACTTGGATATCAGTGGTGATAAATTGTATATGCGATAAGATCACCAAGAGGGAATATGAATTAATCCATCAGTTCGTCGGCGTACTAAAAAAATGGTCGTAGATGGAAAGCAAAAGACTACTAAGCCAACGATAAAAAGAAAACGATGAAAGGTATTTGAACTTATTTGATAATTATATGATAGACTTATTTTTTGATCTTCAAATTCTGAAATAAAGTATAAAATAAAACATATTCATGGCATCTTCATAGATTTCATAAGTGAGTTTACTTTAACAAGAAATAATGTATGCATTTTTGTAATCTTTATTATTTCTAGTTTAAAATTATGTTGTTGCTATATGAATCTAACTTCTGTATTTTTCGCTTTTGTAGGTCGATGGCTTCAAAGCGTGCTGGAAGTTTCCTGAAGAGGATGGACTTGGAGTAGACAAACGTTTTAAAGATGCGATAAGGAGAGGTGCCACGGTGATGAGAAAAGTCATCAATGTAAGAAGTAAAGGTATAAAGCTTCCTATCGGTTGGAATGAGAAAGGCCAAGCAATTCACCCAAACAAAGCAACACTTGTTGGTTACATAGGAGTCCTAGCTCGGCAGAGGGTGCCGATTACCATTAGTGATTGGCGACAAGTCTCGGCACTAACCAAAAATGCAATTTGGGATGAAGTAGCGGTAACTTGGTTCTTATCATGTTTCTAATTTTTAATGTATTTTTTGTTGATTTAATTTTCTCTAAATTATAATTTCATATATACTTTGTTGTTTCTTTTTTATAGTTGTCCTTTGATATTGAAGAAATGAGAAAAAAATACGTTTTAGCAAAAGCTGAGAAGCTAGCACGAAACTTTAGGCACTACTTGAGTAGAGTGTGGGTACGTGATGATGATGGGAACATTAATTACAACCCACCCTCACAATATGAGATACCTGATGCTGATTGGACGGCATTTTTACAAGTTCGCCTAAGTGAGGATGCAAATTCCAAGGATATAGGTCGGTTCTCCTAAATTTTTCATGGAGAACATGCTTGAGAGACGCATTTTGACCGAAGTCAATAGGCCTATATCCTTACCTATTCGTAGAATGTCGTCTGTATATAGGATCAAAAATGATATTTTTCTCCCACTGGATTTCTTGTAAATGCATGGTTCATCTTCGTTCTTGATAAAGCCATAGCTCCGAACTTCTTCATCAAAATGAAGATTCCAGTACCAAGACACTTGTTTAAGTCCATAAATTGATCTATTCAATTTACACACCTTATGAGAATCTTCATTGGACACGAAACCATTAGGCTGTTCTATATAGATGTCCTCCTCGAGGTATCCATTCAGGAACGTTGTCTTCAAGTCCATCTTCCACATTTCATAATCTAGGTGTATGGCTATTACAAGAAGAATTCTAATGGATTTGATCATGGCAATGGGAGAGCAGGTTTCCTCATAGTCAATACCCTATTTTTGACTATACCCTTTTTCCACAAGCCTAGCTTTAAAGGTGTCGACCTTGCCATCAGGACCAATCTTTCTCTTATAGATCCACTTGTATCCTATCAGTGCAATACCCCTAGGGTGATCCACTAGAATCCACACTTGGTTCGAGTACATCGAATCCATATTTGTCTTCATAGCCTCAAGCCATTTCGCAGAATCAATTTCCTCCAAATCTTGCTCAAAAGTAGAGGGATCAATCTCCGTAGTTTTTTTCTAATAGGGCATACAAATTATGCTCTCTCTGTAGTAGATAACCATATCTCTTAGGCGGTTGAGATACTCTACTCTATCTACGCATTGGTGGTTGTGTTTGGTTAGGTTCATTATGAGTCTCTTGAACAGTGGTCTCTAAAGGGATTTCGTTTTGTTCTTCTAGAACAATCTTTCTTCCTGCACCACCTTCTGGAATGAACTCGTCTTCGAGAAAGTACGCATATAGGGCCACAATGACTCTTTGATCATAGTGTAGGTAGAAGAGGTATCCCATAGAATCTTCTGGGAAACTAATAAATCGACCTTTTGAAGATCTATCTTCCAATTTCTCCATCTTTGTCTTTTTCACATAGGCTAGACAATCCCATATCCTAATGTGTTTAAGACTAGGCGTCTTTCCACTCCATATCTGATAAGGAGTTTTAGGAACAGACCTAGATGGACACCTGTTGGTCCTAAGTGGTATACGAAAGGGTCTAGAAAAGGGGGTTGAATAGATCTTGAAGTTTTTTTTGACTTCAAAAAGTTTCGTATAAAAATTGGTTTGGACGCTTGACAGTGTAGGCACTTAGCTGAGCGTCTATTAGAAGATTGCTTTATAAAGTTAACTTAGACTTCAAGATTTGAATACTATAACAAGTTAGGTTTAAGCGTTCAGTTCTTTGATTAGGGTTAGCACAGTGAAATGATTTTAAAGTCTTCTTTTTGAAAATTTTAGCGTCACCAGATGTTTCTTAGTTGCTTAGCATTTGATTGTGTTTACTTAACAGATTTATGCCAAGATATGATAGTAAGAAAATGACTGTAAAGTAAAAAACACAATATTGTAAGGTTCGTTGGGTGGTGTAATCCCAATTATGTCCTTCTTCTGCTCGAACACTTGGAGGCAATCCATTAAAATGATTCTCAAAGAATCACACAGAACCTTCTACAAATTAGGGAGAGATGGATATTGATGACTTAAGCTCCTTAGTCACACAGATTTCTGCTCCAAGACACTTCTATCCCCTTGTATCTTTAACCTAGAAATATTGGAAGTATCCAACTTCGACTTCACAGAGATCGCGAGGCTTGGATAGGGGTTTGTCTAACGATTTGTTTGATTTTGATAAAGTTCAAACAACTTGCAATATCTCAAAAGGAATGTGGGTTTCTTCGAAAAGAATATTTGAGATATTGTTTGACTGTCTCAGCAATTTAAGAAAATCAAAGAGAATGTTTGCTTGAATATTCTGGATTTTCTGAGAGTTTGAGTACTTGAGACTTCAATGCAACAACAATTTGGCTTGTAATATGATTATTGTTTTTGGCTTGTTGTTGAAGTCTTGAAAAAAGTGTCCGTTTGACACATGCACAGACGCGTGTCTCTCACTTCCGTGAGTGAACTACTTTTGTCCTTTTTCCTGAAAATCTGCTGCACAAAAGTTGGTGCTGCAGTCTTTGAATAGTTGACAGTCCCAAGGGTGAATTCTCCTTACGTCCTAAAAGTTCTTATCACATTTAATGCACTTATCAGCATTTAATGCATTTGAATTAAATGTCCGTTGTCAATTAATGATTTGAGAATATTTGCATTAAACTCCTTCTGGACTTAGAAATAAATTCAGGTGAAATCTTGTCTTTAATAGACGCTCATTCAATTTGAATCACTTCTATCCTTAAATCAATTGCTTGATATAGCTTGACGCTTGGACGCTTAGAATCTTCATCTTAATTCAGAATTCAGACGCTTGGGTCTTCAAACTTAACTACTGATAAGCTCTCTCAGAAATTATTAGACGCTCAGTCTAAGACTACTTAGTCTAATAGACTAAAATGAAAATAAATAAAGCCTATTACAAATCTAACACTCAAAGCTTATTCAGGATTTCTAATAAAATCAAACTTATATATTTTGGGGTCTAACATAGAATCTAAATTGTTATCATCAAAACATCTAATAAAAAATTTCCTAACAACACCTGTTTATGATGTGGGCTGCTGTGAGCAATGCATAGCCCCAGAACGATATTGAAAGATCTGTGTAGCTGAGCATCGATCAAACCATATCTAATAGTATTCTATTTCATCGTTTGACTACCCCATTCTATTGTGGAGTTGCAGGAGGATTTAATTGTAATACAATTCCATGTTCAATTAAGAACTCAACAAATTTCGAACTCATATACTCTCCACCTCGATCACATTGTACTGTTTTAATACGTTTGCCAGTTTGGTTTTCAACCAAAGCCTTGAATTTTTTGAACAATTCAATAGATTCAGACTTATGCTTCATTAAGTATACGAGACCATACCTAGAGTGGTCGTTAGTAAATGTAATGAAGTATTGAAAACCTTCATAAGTCACTTCCCCAAAAGGCCCGCAAATGTCAGTATGTATTAAACCAAGAACTTCACTGGTTCATTCAAAATGCTCTGTGAAAGGTGACCTAGTCATTTTGCCTTTGAGACAAGACTCGCGGGTGGGGAGTGGGTCCGACCCATATGTGCTTATAAGCCCATTTTTCTCAAGTTCGCGAATCTTGTATTCTCCAGCATGACCTTGCCTCAAGTTCCAGATGAGTCTTTGATTTGTCCCAGACATACCTCGTTTCTTGGTGATTGTATTCACAATACATCTATTTTGGATATTCAAGTAATATAAACCATTTACTAAAGATGCAGAGCCAACATAATTATTTCTAAACTAAATGTTGCAAACATTGTTCAAAAACTGGAAATTGTATCCAAGTCTTAACTAATATGGGAATAGAACAAATATTTTTAAGCCCATTGGGCAAAATAGCACAATCATTCAAAACTAGTAAATGTCCAGTAGATAAAGATAATGAAGTGGATCCTTTGTGAGTAGCTGCCACACTATGTCCGTTGCCTACATGGATCATCACTTCTTACTCCTTGAGCCTCCTACTTATTTCCAGATCCTGTTTCAAAACACAAACATGAGCGCTAGCTCCTGAGTCCAGAATCTATGAACTGGAGAATACAGTCATAGAACAATTAGTTTCCAAAATATAAAGTTCCATACCTTTAGCATCTCTTGCCTGTCTCAGGGGACAGTCACGCCTCCAGTAACCTTTCTCCTTGCAGCAAAGGCAAAAGTTTGATCTCTTGAGATTCTCATTATTCAACCTAATGTCTTCGGGTGCTTTTCTTTTAAGACATCCATTTATCATTAACACTTTTATGGGGTCCTCTTCCTTTTACTTGGGTTCTGCTTGCCTAGCAACAGAAGCTATGTATGCACGTCTAAAATTCCTCTATTTCATTTGACTTTGTGCAGTAATAAGTTTGTTCATTAGCCCAGATAGTGACTTCTCTATCATGGAGATCATTTTCAACACGTGGTCAGTCACGTTCTCATCTTCTTCCATCTTTGCCCCTTAAGAGCTCTTTCGACAAGAAATATCGAACAGTCCTACTCGGCTCTCCAAACAGCTGTTTTAGATGAAGCAGTATGTTCCTTGCATTTTCCATTGTCTCATGGGAATGCTGAAAATTATAGCTCATCGAGTTGACCATCAATCCTCTGGCTCGTGCATTGTCAGTGACCTAGTCTCTGTAACAGGAATGCACACTCTTGTCCGCATCCACGAAGGGAATCGTGGGACGTTTTATGTCCAAGACATAATCGATCGACTCATAACCAAGGACTATCCTTAAGTTTCTCAAGCAATCCAATTATCGGGTTGTTTACCATTTTGAGATAGAAAATAAAATAACTGCAAAGAATAAAGAAAGATTCAATTAGGTCTTTATGTTGTACGCTAAGTAAAATTAGAGAGGACTTTAAATTTTCACTTGGCTCCACTACATTTTTCGAATCATTGCACTCCCACTGCAATATTCAGAAATCTCGTTGGAAAGACTTAGTAGTGAGTGATTGAGTTTTTAATTAAGTCGGTGAGTTGCAACCCTTTAATGATATATGGCTCACTAATTTTATTAAAGTGGCAATCCTTGCCAGCATCGTCCAACATGCGATTCAATCATTAGTTTGGCTCCTAGATCACGAGACCGCAACCCTTTAACGATATATAGGTTGTGATCTATCTGAACTTGGGTCCATCAACTTCCAATCATTCTAACAATTGAATTCAACCTTACAATCCTCTGTCGATATATGGTGTGGAATTTGTTTCGATTGATGGCATCTAATGCACTTAGAGATTTCAAATAAATGTCGCAATGCATAACCCCCACTTACTGGGAAGAAATTATGCATATTGGCATAAATTCAATTTATCCTAAGTTTGACGGAGAGCCGGGACATCCAATTCTCTTTTAATCTAAATTCAGTATTATTATCCAATGAGAGAATTTGGGATTAAATTGGTCTCACTTTGCACATTATCCATTTATAGCGCGCATACATGGATTATAATATAGAAAACACCTAGCAATTCTATCACACATGCTTTCCATGGACTTCTAGATTGAAGTCAAGCCAATGACTCAATCGAGGGTTAGGGGACCAATAAGATCTAACCTATGTCTAACAACAAGGTCTTCGACCAGGTACAACCCAGAAAACAAAACCCATAAAGAAATCTAGTCTATGGAAGGCATCCCACAATATCAAACATCAAAAGATTAAAAAATAGCTAATATGTTAGAGTTCATTCAAAAAGAACTAAATTAAAATCCAATTTTATTTGGATGTGGTTTGAAAGACAATTGAATTAATTTAAATCCAATTTAAAGTTGAATTCAACTCTAATCTTATTTGACAATAAATCCAATTAGTTTCAAAAAATCAATTCTAAATTAATTTGACAAAGAATTTTGATTTAAAATAAATTTCTTTGTTCTAGGATTATTTTAATTTTAAATCAAATTTAAAATTAGGCATAAAACTAATTTCTAAAATTATTTTATCCTTTAATAAATTATAAAACCATTTAAAAATAAATATTTTATTTAATTTAAAAATTGGGTTGACCCATTGGTCTATCCATGGGTTGACATAGGTTGAAATCGTGGTTTGACCTGGTTTTATATATTTAAAAAAAATACCGCGACCCGACGTGCTTGCATAGCTCCTGCCCAACAGGTGCTATGTAGCCCTAATGGGCCACAGGTGGCCTGCCCAACAGGCACCGTGTGCGCACGACAACGCTATTAGGCTGCGCCGTCTCGACTCCACGAGCCGAAATTCAGTATATTTCAAAACCACATATTCATGTTCATGCATAAGTTCATATCTAATACAAAAACATTGATTTACATTCAAAACATAAATTGCGAAATCAAATTTTCGGTTCAGATTCAACTTTCAAAAATTGAATCTAACAACTGAAAATATAAATCCAATCATATTTTCCATCACATATTCATATCCAATATAAATATTGATTCATATTCAAAACATGAATTACATAATCAAATTTATCGATTCAGATTTAACTATCAAAAATAAATCTAACCATGAAAAATATCAATCCAATTAAACTTTTTATCACAAACATGAAATCCAACATATTCATATCAAAAATCATTAAAAGCCAAAAGTTGGCTCTGATACCACTGTTGTGAAGCATGTATTCATGTGCAGCATAAATGATAAAAATAGATCCAGAATCAAAATTGGATCACTTTTGGGTTTTAGAAATTTTTTCATGTTATTTTCGAAAATTAAGCATGTAGATGAAATCTAATTTCATCCTTTTTACTAACCTTTTGATTTCGATAAAAGTCTTGATCTTCTGGATAGCAGCAATTCAAAACTCCTGCCTCTAGATGTCACGTCGGAACGAGGTTCGAAGAAAAATCCTCCACTTTTAGACCACTATGGCCGACGGGCTTCACTAAGGGGAGGAGAGAATATTTTTCTCTTTTTTCTTTGCTATCATGTCTAATTGTGAAAGTTAGGTTTTGACTGAACCAGTGGTAGGTATTTATAAGGAATGATAGACTTCGAATTAACTAATTCCTTGAGCCAATCCAATTCCTCCAAACGCCTACCACATGCCTCCTCATCCTTAGTTGGGATAAGTTGACTTTCAACTTTGTCCAATTATTAATTAGGTCCAATATATTTTAATCCAATTAAAATATAATACTAATTAATATTTCTCCAAATTAAATAATCTAATTATTTAATAAAAAGGATGAGTATAATAAATAAGTTTATTTATTTCCATTAATCTAGTTAATCAAATAAATTAATGCCTTCATAATAAATACATCTAATTATTTATTATTAATTTATTTTCATTAATCCACTTAATCAAATAAATTAATTTGCTCATCAAATAGCAAATTACATATTTTATGTTTTTGACAACAAAAGAATTCTCTTAGCTCAATTCCTTTTAAGCGCGACTCTCTAGGTTCATTTCAATTTGCATTGTGAGGAAATCAAGGATGTGAGTGTCACTAAACCAGTCACGTGGACTCACATCGAAACCCAATTGAAATGAATGGATCAATACGAACCTTTCGATCACAGATACCATGTGAGTATAAGCCCTTCACTGTAACATCCCGATCGAGTGAGAGTCATGGAATATATCAAACTCACAGGACTCGGTGTTGTGCTGTAGGGAATCATAGTAAGATGAAATTACTGAACTACCATTATATACTATACATAAGATAGTTCTTCTGCTTTGGCCAAACGCTTATAATTTCATTTACCTACGATCGCACAGGACGTTAACTTGTTACTACCCAAGACAGTGAATCCCTTATTGGCAATCACCGAACAATTCGACTTGTCCTACTAAACCGCACTTCGAGGTTGATCCCTCCAAGGGTGAAATGGATCTAACTATTATAATAACTCGTTCAGTGTCACAAGTCCAATTTTCGTGAATCCTCAGGTCTAAGGCTCACGCACACTACTTTGACTAGTAATTCAATCATTGACTACCCAATAGTAAATGCCCATGTGATTGAATTACGGCGAGCCGTGGTTGAATATGTCAATTTCATTGACATATCTATGACCAAGCTCCCACCATCCAGAGTGACTGATTGGCACTCCTTGTCAAAGCTTGCATCACAGAAGTTTGGTCTAAATGCCCAATTAAGACTTGTTGACTTGCGAACTCTGGTTTAAGTAAACAAGGAACCGATACTTCTAGTGTCCATCTCCTCAGATCATTGAGGAGTAGAAGCTCCCTCTTGATTACCTTGGACTTATTTGTTCAATACTATACTAATGCCACCAATATTGATATGAACAAAAATTATGCCTTTATTAATGAATAAGATTTTGTACAACATAAATGTAATGCCCTAATAATCCAATTCCGCTATGCCATGGAGGGCATAATCCTAAAAATTACGTCCAAACTTAAATTAGGAGGTTCTGCACCACTCATTGACAAATTGAATGCGAGAATAGGCTCCTGGACGCACAAGTCACTATCTTATGCGGGTCGAGTACAATTGATTAAATTCGTTGTTTCGTCTCTTCATATTTATTGATCAGGGGTGTTCATCTTAGCTAAAGGGATCATAAGAGCTATTGAAAAACTCTTACTGCACTTTCTTTGGCACAGACACAGTATCACAGGTTATGCAAAAGTTGCATGGGAAGATGTATGCTTACCGGAAGTAGAGGGCAAACTCGGTATTTCACGTATTGGTGATAGTAATCGACACTTCATGATGAGACACCTATGGGCTGTGATTTCTCGTGAAGATAATTCGATATGGGCAAAAAGGATATACGAGAACAAGCTATAGAACAAATTGATTTGGTTAATTAATGAAGTGGCTTCAAATGCTTGGGGTTGGAGGCAACTATTGAAGATGAGACATTTGATAAATCCATTTTGTCAATACCAAGTAGGGAATGGCGAATTTTTTTCTTTGGTTAGACCCCTGGCATGAATTAGGGACATCGATTGATTTGTTCCCTCAAGTGCCAAGACATCTTGAGTTAGATTATGAGGCGAAGCTTTCTACTGTGTTGCACCAAGTCATATGGAACTGGCCTAGACCGAGGGCTATGGAAACGAGAGCGGTAATGGAGAATATACCCATCATCCATAATACAAGAGAGGATATGGTATCTTGGTCCCTTACGTCGCATGGGAAATTTACCACGAGTTCGGCCAAAAATGCTAGCCAAGTTTAAGGTGAGAAGAAAACATGGTACTCCTTACTTCGAGGTCGTGGTAAGATCCCAAATTGCTTGTTTATTTTATGGCTTGCGATTCAGGAAAGATTATCTACTCGTGATAAAAATTGGTTATGCTCTTCGAATATAAATTGTATCTTATGCGATAGCAATGTATTGAAAACACATAACCACTTATTTTTTGAATGTATATTTTCACAATCTTGTGTTTCTATTTTGAAGAACCAAGTGAAATTCGACTGGACATATAGTGACTGGAATGTAGGTATTTCGAGGATCTCAACCAAGTGGCGAGGATCTCACTGGATTAATGTAGCCAAACAGATTTTATTAACTACATTAGTATACAAGATTTGGCAAGAAAGAAATGCGAAATTATTTACCGGCAAATCTTCTTCTCCAGAGATTGTTGCGAAGCTCTCGTTACAAATGGTCAAGGATCGTCTTCATTCTTTATCTATAAGACATTCTTGTTCATCGGTAGGTTTAAGGCGTATAGAATGGTAGGAGTCTTTGTGCTATTCTTCTTATAACTTTCGGTCTTGGTTTTTGATGACTTTTTAGTCTTGTATTAAGGCGTGCATAACTATTAGTAAACAGATATTGTGAGGGCATTGTCTAAGTAAAGAGCATAATGGCTTTTGTTTCACTTTGAACCCAATTTTACTCGAGAGAAGGTCCTAAGGGGTGCTCGTCACCTAATGTCTTATAACCAACTGGTTAGAGAACCATCGACTGAAACTCACTATACGGGTATCTTTGTCGGTTTACTGTGGGAAACATTGCACGAGCTATAAGGTTTTTTTCTTGGATTCACGCTTCAATCTTTATCCTTAATACTGATAGGATTACCTTAGGTTTGGTTCTGGTCATATTAGACTAGTCAGTAGTGTCAAGGATTATTTTGCCTTGGTCACTTTTCTTTGCAATTTTATTGTTTTATTAATGAAATTGGACTTGCCAAATCTATATATATATATAGATATATATATATATATATATATATATCTTATGGAGGAATTATCAAACCTTTGTGAGCATATCTGGTCTCAATTTTTACTTCAAATTAATATCTAATTTTTCATGTTTCTGAGAGAAATTTCTACATTTGATAGCAAACATTTATAAAAGACTAATTAAGATGGCGGGAATGCTCATTTCATATACATACATGTTGCTGCAATATTGAAAGCTAACCCTCGGACTTTAAAGCATCATAAATTATAAAATTTGTACGGAAATTTAATGCTATATATATCAACTAAATTTGTTAATAAAATACATAAATATAATAATATCATAAAAAAAAATGCTGATATCAATAATCGCGATTAAATTGAGAAGCAAAAATCCCTTTATTCTTTCTTTCTTTTCTTGCTTTTTTTTTTTTTTTTTTTGGGCTAACTAGCAAAGATCCCTTTCAGCAACCCACTTATTTTTTATACTTCCTAGTAATACCCAAATTAATTTTGCACAAATTCAACTATGTTTATACATGTACAATTTAATCACTCAATATTCCTTTTACTAAACAACTATTTTTTATGATTCCCCCATAATAATCAAATTGTTGCCCATCCTCAACTAATTTTTCACAATTTTTATGGTTGATGAGCCTCCAATTGTCCCCCAATATGGCCCAAATAAAGAAAACCCATTATAATTCCCACCTTTGACAATTTAATCATTCCTTCTTTAGAGTGTTTATGCTGTCTAGACATTTCATGTAATCTTTGATAAATCAAAGTAATTGTAGGACCTCAACTTCTCAGAGCAACTCAATCTTCAGGGTTTAGAAGGATCTAAACAAAGTGAAAGTACTTAATATTAGCCATATATATTCGCCAAGTGTGCAATTCTCAGGCAGAACTTGTATTGATTTAACAAGTCATTCAAAAGCCAGAACACATTAGTTCAATTCACCACACAAAATGTCTTCAAAACCTGAAGACAATCAACAAACATGAAACCTAACATGTTAGGAAGGAGAGAAAATGATTTTGGCAATAATCTCAAATTAACTTAACTTTTTCATTGGAAACAATTATTGTACTATCCCTCAAAGTTTATATCTTAAATGAAATTTATAGCTGATATAGAAATGTCCGAGATAGTTTTACATGCGGCCTCTTGCCAATTTTGTATGACATTCTTGAATTGTGTTTGGCTTCTTATCAGGAAAATTGTTAAGTGTATTAATTTACAGGAGATAAAAAAATATATTCTAGCAAGGTACGTAATATCTAAATTTAAAATGCAAAAATATTTTAGGTTTTGGAGCACTAGAAATAAATGTAATCCTCAAATTGATGGAAAATAGAGATTAGATTTGCTCTAAAGTAAGACATTACATGTGCTTCACTTTTTATAGATTTGCTTAAAACAACATCGCATGGATGAGGAAGAAGATTCATAATTCCATATACTGTCATCAGTGCATTGAGATAATGCGTCATTTTCTGCATGTACCTCGAACAACTATTGGAAAAATTGGTACTCTAAGTTGGCCTACACAATTTTTTTTCGTACAATAAGTTGACGGGTTAGCAATTTGAGTACATTAACTTTAAAAAAATTGCAATTTTGGTACAAATTGGCCGGAAATTTTTGAATTTGGCCTGAAAATGTCTTTTGGCGAGAAAATTGACTTGGATTTGGGTATTTTGCTGAAATGGAGGGAAAATTTCCTTCAATTTGGAGATTTTCGCATATGGCAAGAAAATTGACCTTTAATTTGGGCATTAAACTCAAATAATTATAATTTATTTTAATTTTTGGAAATTTCAACTCAAATATTTCTTTATCTTAGTTATTTTTATTTATTTTAAATAAAATTTGTATAATTAATATATTTATAAAATAATTTAAAGTAAAAGATTATAATATTATATGCCTAAATTCAAACTAAAATATTTTTTTACTTAGTATTCTGAATTTTTCTATTTTTTTAAATAATTTTTTCTTTCTTTGTTTTTATTTTTCTATTTTGTTATTTTGCATTATTTGCTAATTTTTCAAAATTGTTTTGATTATTTTCGAATTTTGACTTTTTTATGGTTTCTATATTTTTACATTTTTTCAATTTTTAACTAATTTATTTTTTGTCAATGGGAAATCTTTTGCCACCACTAACATTTATTTTACTTAAATCAAAAAATTAGTTTGAGATGTAATTTCTAATGTGTATTTTTTTATTCTTATATTTTCTGAATTGTCATAAATTTTAAAAAAAATAGTTTTTCTTTATAAGTTTATTTTATTTTTTATAATTTTTTTCGAACAAAAAAAAATTCTGAATTTTTTTTAGTTCCTACTATTTTATTTTTCAGAGTTTTTAATTTATTTATTTCGTTAATAGAAAAAAATGGTATTTATCTAAAATACGTACATGCCAACTTAGAGTACCAATTTTACCAATTTAAAAACAAAACAAATGGAGACATTGTTTTGCAAAAGTACCAACTTTACGAATTTAAAAACCAAAAAATTCTGGAAAAAAAATCATAAAAAGTAAAATAAATCAAAAAACAGAATCTAATTGTTTTGAAAACTTATGAAAATTCATAAAATATAAAAAAAAATAAAAAATCGAAAAATATTAAAATATTTTTAAAAACTAGAAAATGTTATAAATTATATCTCAAACTAATTTTTAAATTTAAGTTAAAAAAATATAATGGTGGTAAAAGATTTCCGTTGAAAAAAAATAAATTAATTAAAAACAAAAAAAAAATCGTAGAAAAATAAAAAAAATCGTAAATAATCAAAACAATTTAAAACAATCAGCAAATAATACGAAATAAAAAAAAATAAAAACAAAGAAAGAACGGAATTTTTCTTTTTTGAAAAAATAGAAACATTTAGAATACTGAGTAAAAAAATAATTTAGTTTGAACTTGTGCATATAATATCATAATTTTTTACTTTAAATTATTTTATAAATATATTAATTATACATATTTTATGTATAATAAATAAAAAAATAACTTAGATAAACAAATATTTGAATTGAAATTTCAAAAAATTTAACTAAATTTTAAAAATTGAAAGTATTTGAGTTTAATCCACAAAGTAAAGCTTAATTTCCCCTCCGTATGCAAAAATCCCCGAATTGAAGTTAATTTCCCCTCCTTTTCTGCAAAATCCCCAAATTCATGTCAATTTTCCTGCCAAATGACATTTTCTGGCCAAATTCAAAATTTGCCTACCAATTTGTACCAAAAATGCGAATTTTTTCAAGTTAATGTACTCAAATTGCTACTCGGCCAATTTATTGTATCAAAAAAACGTGTAGACCAATTTAGAGTACCAATTTTGCAATTTTTCCAACAACTATGGCATGGAAATCTAAAACATCCCTGCCTACATTTTTCATGATATTTTGCTAAATGCTTATGATCATATTCTCTAGGGGAATTTTCCTCATCAAGAATGAATCTACAAAATGGAAAAAGGAATTGTCGTATAACTTCAAATACTTTCTTTATCACAAAAATTTTCCTATTGTGTAGGTGTTTCTCAGAAAATATACTAGAATCTAACGTGCTTTTTGTAGCAAGTATACTAGACATGTAGTAATAAAAGTGGACAAAATAAGTCCGGGTTGTCGAACCACGGAGATTTGGATTTTAGTTTATGATTTGCAATAAAAGAAAAGACAATTAAAGTAAAGTAAGAGTAAAACAATTAAGTAAACAAAGAACAAAAGTAAGAATAAGCAATGGATTGAAACTCAAGTGTGAAAATAGACTAAGGCCCTTGCAAGACTTGATTTGATCCTTATTCGCACAAAGACTCTCGTTGAATTTTTAGACTTAGTTGCTATGGTGAAAACTCCTAAGGTAAAGAATAATCGATGTCTCGTGATAGACTCCTATACTTAAATGGTGGTTTTCTAAGTATGTCTACCCGGAAATCTAACCTCTAAGTATGCATTAAAGAACTAGAGTTTACTCGATTAGAATCAAATGACTTCACCCGGGAGTAAAGAGCTATAGTTTACTCGATTAGAATCAAACGACTTCACCCGAGAGTCTTTACCTATGTCTAGGGAAACTCCTATTTGGTTCGGTGATGTTATAAAATCCCTTGCACCCTAGTCTAAGTCTTTCTCAAAACACTAAACTAGGTAATAAATCATACATATGGTGATCAATCACATGTAAGAAACATAAGCACAAATTCATAACACATAGCAACATAGGAATTAATTCAACGATTATCAATAACACGAATAAGTTACAAATCAATTCTTACAAGGCCCTATCCATATGAATTTAACCCATAACCATCAACATAGAAGAATTCAACATATTCATATGCATAAGTGTAAACAAAAAACGCAATAAACAATGAATAAACTCCCTAAAGGTTGAATGGTGATGGATCCTCGAGTGGAGTTTCAATCCCCTAGCTCTTTTATTCTTCTTGCCCTTCAAGGTAGGTGAAAATATGGCCCAAAACTTAGAAAAATGCTTCCAATCCTCCAGATTTCAAACCCCTAATAATGTGCTGAAAATTTAGCTTCATAAGTTCAAAAACGGTTGCAGTGGCGCCTAGGCGCTACCTATGTGGCACAAATGACTTGGGGAATAAGTTTCATGGTGCCCAGGCATGCATAATGGCACCTAGGCGCGGTGGTGGTGCCTGGGTGCCACAGTTCGAACTCTAAACCGTTTTCCTGCTTTCCAATGCAGCAATCGTGTTTCCTTCATAACGTTTTCCATAGACCTCCGATTTAGATGATTTAAGTTCCCACATAAACATAAGACATAGATATACAACTTTTTAGAAGAACACTTCCTCCAATTCAGTCTCTAAACATATAGAAATTACACTCAAATATGGAAGGGGTGGCGAATTTGGCGCCCAAGCATGGGGAAGTGGCACCTAGGCGCCCTTCTGCGTAACTCCAGCCTATTTCTTGCTTGTTTGGGGTTTAGGATGCGCTTGGGCGTGGGGGTGCGAAACATCTTGGCCTTAACTTGTTTTATACATCGTTTTTTCGCCCATTCATCGATTATATCCACTTAAGGCCTGAAATCACTTAACGCACTGATTAAATGCAAATGTGGCAAGATTTAAGCGATAAATGAATCTAAAATATAAACACAACGGGCTTAAAAACACATAAAAGCGACTCTTATCAGCTTATAATAATATTCACTACCACAAAAAAGTCCTGTTACAGCGCACCTATGACAGCGGTTTTGAAAACTGCTGTAATAGGAGGCACTCGGTTCGGACCTATGACAGCGGTTCAAGCCGAACCGCTGTCATAGGTGTCAAAAAAAAAAAAAAATTTGAACTTTTGGCAGCGGTTCGGGCAGAACCGCTGCCACAAAGTGAACTTTTGGCAGCGGTTCGGCCAAACCGCTGCCAAAAGTTCAAATTTTGGGCGGGTTTATTTCAAACCGGCCCCCCCTCTCTCTCACTCTCACTCCCACTCTCACTCACTCTCTATCTCTCTCTCTCTCTCAACTCTCTCACCACCACCACCGCCGCCCCTCTCGGTTTCTCTCTCTATTTTTAGATCTACTTCTCTCTCTCTCGGTTTCTCTCTCGATTTCTAGATCTAGTTCTCTCTCTTTCGGTTTCTCTCGGTATAGGACAGCCGCCGCCCACCTCCGCCGCCGCCGACGCCCACCTCCGCCTCCGCCGCCGCCGACGCCGCCCACCTCCGCCGCCTTCTTCCATTTAGTTTTGGTATTTTTTTTAGATAAATATAAATATATATATGTATATTTGTGTATGTGTGGGTGTATTTATATTTGTGTATATGTGGGTGTATGTGTATTTGTGTATGTGTGTGTATGTATATTTGTGTATGAATATTTGTGTATGAATATTTGTGTATGTATATATGTGGATGAGTGTATGTATATTTGTGTATATGTTCATGGGTGTATGCATATATGTGTATATGTTAATGGGTGTATTTGTGTATGTGTGGGTGTGTGTATATTTGTGTATGTATATATGTGGATGGGTGTATGTATATTTGTGTATATGTTGATGGGTGTATGTATATTTGTGTATGTATATATGTGGATGGGTGTATGTATATTTGTGTATATGTTGATGGGTGTATGTATATTTGTGTATATGTTGATGGGTGTATGTATATTTGTGTATATGTTGATGGGTGTATGTATATTTGTGTATGTGTGGGTGTACGTATATTTGTGTATTTATGAAAATATTTCTCGGTTGAAATTTTGCGGTGTTGGAATGATACGAAATTCACAAGGTCATAGAGAAACGGCATTCTGAACAAAACGCAAGACTTTGTCTTGCGCTCTCGTGATTTTAGCCATCCGAGATCATTTAAGGCCTCAAATACGCGTTTTATTACAAAAATACGTATCTTTGTAATAAAACGCGTATTTGAGGCCTTAAACGATCTCGGATGGCTAAAATCACGAGAGCGCAAGATATATCTTGCGTTTTGTTCAGAATACCGTTTCTCTATGATTGTGCGAATTTCGTGTCATTCCGACATGGCAACATTATAAACGATAAAATAAAATTAAAAAAAAATAAATAAACCACCCTATGACAGCGGTTCAGCCGGAACCGCTGTCATAGGGTCCAATTTTTTTTTTTTTTTTTGAATAAATGACCCTATGACAGCGGTTCCGCTGAAACCGCTGTCATCGGGTCACCCTACTGCAGCGGTTTCTATAGAACCGCTGTCATAGGGTGACCTATGACAGCGGTTCCGAAACCGCTGTCATATGGTTTTGACCTATGCCAACGGTACCTATGACAGCGGTTCAAAACCGCTGTTATAGGCTCAAAAAAATCGCTGCTATAGGTCATTTCTGTAGTAGTGATTCTCTCTGGGAATTTTCCTCATCAAGAATGAATCTACAAAATGGAAAAATGAATTGTCATATCACTTAAAATACTTTCTTTATCACAACAATTTTCCTATTGTGTAGGTGTTTCTCGGGAAATATAATTGTTCCCATGATACAAGCCCATACACCAATTTTATTCAAGAGACTGCACTCTATGAATAGAAACACCTATCACTCATTATGAATTGTAAACAAAAAAATAAATAAAAATAGAAGAAAGCTGAGAAGGATTTTTCTTTGTATTATTCTACACGGTAGCACTACAAAAAATAAAACATTAGTAACAAAATGTCAAGTGACAATTTCAATATTATCACTAATTATAAATGTTAAGTCACAAGGGTTTTTGCTTTGTCACAAGAATAGTTTTTACATTTTTAATAGTAAAAAATATTGTATAAAAGTTATCACTCTTTATAATTAATGTCCAAGACATTGTTGTCACTATTGATATTTAGTGACACACCTTTAATGGCAACTTAGTGACAACATGGGAAAATTACATATTTCATCTCGTAACTTTGCCCTAATTCAATTTTGGTCACATTCATTATTTATAGATTTCTCACACTACGTCCTATAACTTTCAAAATATCTCATATATAGTCCCAAACGAAGTTTTCATCCAAAATTTAACGGTTCATTTTGTTAGTCAACCTTTTGACTTTTTTTGCGTGAGTTGCACATGATATTGAATAGAAATATCGTGTGTTAATGAATATAATATGTGTGTGAGTGCATTTATGCACGAGTTTTCCCCCAAAAAAAAGGTCAAAAGGTTGACTAACAGTGTTGACCGTCAAATTTTGGACGGAAACTTCGGTTGGGACTAAATGTGAGACATTGTGAAAGTTATATGACTAAATGTGAGAAATTCATAACGAATGAGACCAAAATTGAATTAGGAAAAAGTTATGGGACGAAAAAATGCAATTTTCATGTGACAACAAATATAGTTGTCACTAAACCTGTGTCACTAATTGTCAATAATGACAAGTTCAAATAAACTCTTGTCAATAAATTGTTGTCACTTATTATGCGTATCTAGTGACAATTTTAACATGATCACATTAAATTCCGTCACTAATGTTATATTTTGTCATAGTGTAGAGGTTTTCCTCTTTGATGTTTTTGTTCAACTATGAGCATAGGTGGAGAAAAAGTTTGTTCCATTTTTTTTTCCTACTATATTTCAACGGTAAAAAACACTTAAATTATATTGAATTGTTGGTGGCTATTCCTAATGGTATTCTATAACATAATTTATCAAAACTCTTAAAGAACACACTTGTTCAGAACAAATAACTCCGTTGCTGATTCCAATGGTTATAAATTTACAAAAATATAATTTTTTATTAAGAAAAGAATAACATTATCAAATATATATAATCTTAATGAATTTTGAAAATTAAAAAGTTCCGACAATCCCTCAGCATTTTCACAATATGAAGATGAAGATATACTTAAACACTTTAAATTATAATTAAAATATTGTGTAATCAATAGGTGGGGTACCCTTGAACCTAAAAATCGAACTAAATAAATCATTATCTTTGACTAAGAGGACCAAACCTTGATATTGTCAATGAGTTGTCTGAAGTATTAAGTCCCACCATATTTGGATGGCGGTGACACAAAATTTGGACATTAAGGGTCATGTGCTTATCTTGTGTCCATGAGTATTTTAGGATTTCACCAAGAAAAATCCATCCGATGAAACCCTGACATCCTACACTCACATAAGCAAGCTTATAAAGATTGCTTTCGCTCACAAGACTTAAATAAGTCTATAAACATGTTAAGGATAATTTGTCCAACCCTCCAAACTTTGTGAAAGATTTATGTACATCAGCTCACAGATAAAGGATTTATCTCATAATTGATGTACTTAGAAAGAGTCCAAATTACATTTCCATTGGATAAAGCTAAAGTTCTTTTGAACTTTTAAAGATATTATACAAATATCTTAATTAGAAGTAGGCTACAACTTTAGATGTCTCATCTTACACTAATAATTATCCTATTTCCTTCGAAATTCAATAAATCCAGAAAGCGCTTTAGTTAGTGGACTTGCTTAACATCTCATGAGCTGTTACGACTTTTCCTTTTTCTACTAATTGTGGTATATAGCAACATTCTCTATAAATATTGTTAGAAAATTTCATGTTAGATGTTTTGATGATGACAAGATAAGTTTTATGTTAGACCCCAAAGATATGTAAGTTTATCTTTAGTAGAATATGTATAAGCATTTAAAGTTATCGATTTGTACTTTTATAGAAGACTTTTTATCTTTATAGTTTGACTAGTATCTAGCGCTTGAGCTATTATAGAATTCTAGCTGAGTCTATCAAACTGAAATCGAAGATCACCTTCTGAAGACTTTGAAGATAAAGGATTCTTTAAGCGGTTGTCAAGCGCCTAAGAATCATTCAAGGTGATCATACCACAAGCGATTGTCGTCACCTGAATTAAATCCAAAGTCAATAAGCTCTTAAATGCAACATTCAACGAACATTTAATTCCAACGAGAATTAAATTCAAACGCATTAAATGCTTGATAAGAGCATTGAATGTGATAAGGACTATTGACGTACAGATAATCCTTTCCCCATTGGCTGTCAACTCAAAATAGGTCTGCTACCCACTCTGTGTAGCAGAATTTTTGGAGATGTCAGAAAAAGACGAAGTCAGGCGCCTCGTGTTTAACACGATTCTTCTTGTGTCCAACGGACAAATCCCAAGAAAATTCTATAAATAGAAACTCACAGCTCAATCCTAAATACCGAGAATTATTATCAAAAACTTGATATACACTTACGTTATTGAAATCTATACCAAAAAGCTCAAAACCTCCATAGCCAAAATTTCTTTGAGCTTATACATCTCCATATCCAAATCAGTATCTCTTACCTCCTCATAGAAGAACCATCATTTCTAAAGACATATTACAAAAATATTTGAACTTTTCAAATCAAACAAACCGTAATAAAAACCCATCAACCTCATCAATCTGTGTGACGAAGTTGTTGAAGACAAAGTGACACGCTAGAAGAGAATGTGCTTGAATAGCAAGTGCACTAGTCGTGTGTAGTAATAAAAGCGGACAATAAGTCCGGGTTGTCGAACCTCAAGGACTAGTTATTTAGTTTATGATTTTCGATAACAAAAGGAAGTAAATTAGAGATTTAACTAAAAAGGAAAGTAGAATAAGCTAAAGCGAAAGTAAAGAGATATTAAACTTCCAAGGTGGAGAGGTGACTAAGGCTCATGTTCGGGCACATGTTGCATTTTGCTATCCTAAGATCATTACTAATTCATTAGACATACATTACAATGGTGAAAGCTCCTAAGGTAAAGAATAACCGATGCCTCGTGATAGACTCCTATACTTAATTGGCGGTTTCCTAAGTATGTCTACCCGGAAATCTAACCTCCAAGTATGCATTAAAGATCTAGAGCTTACTCGATTAAAATCGAACAACTTCACCCGGGAGTCTTTACCTATGTCTAGGGAAACTCCTATTTGGTTCGGTGATGTTGTGAAATTCTTGCACCCTAAGTCAATTTTCTCTTGAATAATTCACCTAGGCACGATATCAAACACATGGTGATCAAGCATATGTAAGGCATTCAACTACAAAATCACAACACATAGCAATATATGAACTGAAATGGAAAACGATCTTATTAGAACAACATTAATAACATGGCCTTCTCATGGCCCTAGTTCAACAATTTAGCTCATAAAATGCATAAGGGAAAAGCTAAGCATAAGATCCATGTTCATAGACAATGATGAATCTAAAGCTAAGAAACTCCCTATGTTGAATTGATGATCGAATCTTTAATTGGAGGCTTGAATCTCTTCTTTCCCTTCTCTTTTTCTCTTCTAAAGTGATGAAAAGTGAGGTCTCAATCCCAAGAAATCCCCAAAATTCACTTAGAATTCGAACCCCCATTCTTCCCTTTCATTTTTGGCCTTTATACCATCAAAACGGCTGTATAGGCGCCCAAGCGTGACTCAAATGGTGCCTAGGCGTGGTCCCGATGACCTAAGTGGCTTGGGGAACAAGTTGTGGGGCGCCTAGGAGCCACGGTCCGAAGTCTGAACAATTTTCTTGTTTTTCAGCGCAGCAATCGTGTTTTCTTCATAAATTTCTCCACGGACCTTCAATTTGTATGATTCAAGTTCCATGGTGAATATGAGACATAGATCTATAAATTTGTAGAAGGACACTTTATAAAATTCAGTCTCCAAACATACATAAATGGCACTCAAACGTGGCAGGTGTGGCAAATGTGGCGCCCAAGCGTGGGAAAATGGCGCCTAGGCGCCCTTCTATGTAACTCCAACTTATTTCATGCTTGTTTGGGCGCCCATGCATGATTATGGCTGTGCTTGGGCATGCAAGTGCAAAGCATCTTGGCCTGAACTTGTTTTTATATGTCGTTTTTTCGCCCTTTCTTCGACTGTATCCACTTAAGTCCTAAAATCACTTAACATACGGATTAAACGCAAATGTGGCAAGATTTAGACGATAAATGAATCTAATACATAATCAAAACGGGCTTAAAAACACGTAAAAGTCATTCTTATCACAAAGTAGTATTTCTGAGTGAGAGAAGCTTGTCAGGAGTAGATCTTAGCCGAGTAGAAATCTTTGTGATCAGGGAACTCGAGATCAAGCCTTCACCATTTGCTATTGTGTTAAAGTTGTTTGTGTGAAGCTTCATGAATCATTTTAGTAAATTCCTCTTGTGTGGAAAGGAGTAGAAAGACATTGCTGAGATTACACAAACCCAGTGAACCTTACAATTATTGTCTCTTATTTACTCATCGGTTTATTGCTTTATTGATTACAATCTTCATATATTATCATAAAGCATACATTATCAAATCTTTAAGAGTGACTAAAATACTTTCTAAGCACCTAATTTTTTATACTAATAGACTTTTAAAAATCTTCCGCTGTGCTAACCCTGATATAAGTGCTGAGCACCTGATCCATCTTCATCAAGCACTCAAAACTATTGTCTAAGTTATCTTTAGAAAAGCAAGTCTTAAAATTCGAAAAGAATTTCAGGGTTTATTCAACCCCCCCCCTTCTAGAACCTTTTATATGCTACTTAGGACCAACAAGTGGTGTCTGAGCGGTTGAAGTTGAAATTTTTAAATTTCCAAGCATAACTGCTTGTTTAGATCCTCTTTTAACATTTAGTTGCTTTAAAATTTTTCATGGCATTCGCTAAAGTACCTAAGTTAACTGAGTCAAACTGTGATTCATGAAAGGTCAAAGCATTTACATATTTTTGTTCTTGTGATGATGAAATGTGTGATACCATTTCAGATGAGCCGATTCAAATATTCAAAGTCATCACTAGAGCGCCTGGAGCCACAGAAGAGACTTCGGATGCCTATGTTGAGAAGCCAAAGCATGAGTGGGCCATAGATAAGCGTCGGAGAGCAAACTTAGATAATGTTGGATGAAACACTCTATATACAGCCATCGGTGATAACGATAACTTATTTAACAAGGTCAAGTCGTGCTCTACGACTATGGAAATATGGGATAAATTAGCTATAGTATGTGGTGGTTCAACGCAAATCAAGGCAAATAAGCTTTCGATTGCCAAGGAAAGGTTTAATGGTTTTAAGATGTTGCCCAATGAGATGCTAGAGCAATTAGATATAAGATTTACTGATCTTGTTACTGAGTTAACATCTTTAGACATAGATTTACAAAATCGAGAAATGGTGATTAAGATTTTCAGAAGTCTCCCGAGTAGATTTTTGATGAAAACAACGGCTATGACAGAATCAAACATGTTGGATCCAGAAGATGCCTTTTCAGAACTTAAAGATTTTGAGATTTAATTAAATTCAATGAGTGATGTAGTACGCATTCCAATGATAGAGTTTTGAGTGCAAATAGCATCCATCAAGGATAAATCGGGTAATAAGGGAAAAGTGTCAAATATAAGTGAGGAAGAGGAACTAGCGCTACTGAATAGATTTAGAAAGTTTTTAAGATATGAAAAGAAAGGAAAAGGTCCTAAGCATCAAGGACAAAGTTCATATCAAGCGCCTCAGTATTCTACTCCTTCTCCATCAGAACCAAATCAATATCAAGCGCCTTCTCCACAGAATCTCCCAGCGCCTGTGGTCTCAAAACCACAAACTGCAAGGTTAACAAATGAACAAAAGATGAAAACTAATCTTTGTTATAATTGCAGGAAACCAGGGTTACTACCAGGTAAATTGCCCTTATCCAAATCTATCCAAGCCCTCAAGGTAGGATTACTTGGATAGAAACCAATTCAGGAGCAACTTTCATCAAAAAAGTTTGCTAGCAAAGTCAGAACCATCGTCTGCACCTAAAGATTTGGAGTCTTTAGAAGAGAGTAGTGATGATGGTGAGCCAGTGGATGATTCAGTGCTAATCTATCTCATGGCCAGAGATGCTGAAGACAGAGTTGCAAGTTCAGCAACAATGCATTGAGAAGAACCAATCACTTGAGAGTGAGATAATTCAATTGAAAAGTGATCTTGGTATAATACTCAAGAGAGAAGCTGAGCTGCTTGTTAGACTTGCTAAATGAGAGCAGCTCGTCTCATCATTGTCTAAAGCATCAAGAAAGCTCGACAATGTGACTGAAGTAACAAGATTATTTGGTGAAAAGACCGATTTAGGATGTAATAAATTCAGTAAACACCAAATAAATCTAATGTTATGGCAAACAACAAAGGAAAGGGTATGTTCTTTGTTGAGAAAGGTTCAAAAAGTCAAACACCTATTGAACCAAAAGACAATGGTACGAGGCCAAATGAGAAAGTCAACGCTGACTCAGGCAAGGGAAAGACAAAAGTGAATGATTCACAAAGAAAGGTTTATCCAAACACTCAAAAGGCTAAGGAAAAACATTACCACTATAAATCAAACGCTAATCGTCAAGCACACAAAATGCACCCTAAGCCAGCGCCAAGGAAATACCAACGTCAATATCCATAATGATCAAGGTCATATTATCGATACTATGATGATTGTGATTATGATTATTATTATGATTACTATTATAATCGAGGATGTTACTATGCACTCAAAAAGCACACACAACACAAGGAGAAACCCAAAACGGCTAATCATCCAGCAATGAAGACTAAGCAAATATTGGTTCCTAAAGTTCTAATTCAGACTAACGCTACTAATATGAAAAGACCCAAGTCACAATGGGTACCTAAAAAGAAATAGAACTTCCCTTTCAAATGCAGGTATCTAGAGCTAGAGTCGATACTTCTGTGAGGTACATCGATAGTGGGTCGTCAAGGCACATGACAGGCTCCAAGGATCTTTTGATCAACTATCGAGCTATCAATGGTCTGCAAGTTGTATTTGGTGACAACTCCAAAGGTAAAACAAAATGTATAGGTACTATGCATAGGGGGAACATCATGATAAGTGATGTTTATTATGCTGAGGGTCTTAAGCATAATTTGTTAATCATAAGTCAATTTTGTGATAAAGGCTTTGAAGTCAAATTTTCAAGTGACTATTGCTATATTAATGACGTTAAGACTGGATCTACTAAATTAAAAGGAAAAATAATAATAATATTTATTTGGTAGATGGGGTTCAACAATAGAGAACTACCCTACATGCTTTGTAGCTAAAAATGAATCTAAAACGGGTTGGTTATATTATAGAAAAATGAATCACCTCAACTTTGAAACAATCTCTCAACTTATAACGTTAAATCTTGTAGAGGGATTACCTAAAGCACCATTTCACAAGGATCGCCTTTGTGACGCTTGTCAAATGGGTAAACAAGTTAAATCATCTTTCAAGAGAAAGCCTTGTCTATCTACCTCTAGAATAATTGAACTACTTCACATGAATCTATTTGGATCCATTCAAACGATCAGTGTGAGCGGTAAAAAGTATATTTTGGTGGTAGTAGATGATTTCTCTCGATTTACTTGGGTAGAATTTCTTTCATCCAAAGATGATACATGTGACAAGCTAACGACGCTTATTCGGCAACTTCAAACATTGAAAAATCTTAAGGTTGCAAGAATAAGGAACGATCACGGAACTGAGTTTACTAACAAGGTTTTTCAAGAAGTTTTGTGCAAAAAATAGAATACATCATGAGCATTCAGCTCCTAGAACTTCTCAGCATAATGGTGTTGCTAAGCGCCGAAACAGAACGCTCAAGGAAGCTGCTAGGACGATGTTAGCAGAGTCCAACCTTGCTCCTAGGTTTTGGGCCGAAGCGATCAACACTGCTTGTTACACTCAAAACCGTTGCATGATCAATAAATACCATGGGAAACTCCATATGAACTATGGAAGGGACGTAAGCCAAATGTTTCATATTTTCACGTCTTTGGTTCAAAATGCTTTATTCATAATAATGGATCCCAAAGCTTAAAGACATTTGATCCTAAAGCGGATGGGGGAATCTTTCTAGGCTATGCTAGAAATGGAAAGAATTTTTCGCATCCTCAATAAGATCAAATCGAAGGTGGAAGAATCCATTCATGTTGTTTTTGATGATGCTAACTAAGAACCGAGTAAGGTTAATGATGTAGGAGTTGAAGATTTGTGTCATCAAGCGTCAAAGATTACTATTGATGATTAAAGTGACGAAGATGATGAGATCTTAGTGCCCCTTCCTAAGATTACTCATGAGATTATTAAGGACAACAATGTAAGAACTGCTGATGATCATGAAGGGAATGATCATCAAGAGAAAAATAGAATATGTGAATTAGAAGCGCCTGCACAAGATAGTAGTCAAGCTCCTGTGCAAGTTAACTAAGCGTCTGTTCAGCCTCTTAACCCGTTCCAGCCAAATAGACTATGGCTACGTGATCATTCACCAGAGCAAATTATTGGAGATATTGGAGCGCCTGTAAGGATTAGGGCCGCTACTTTTAATGAGGCCATGTTCGCAAGATTCCTATCTCAAATGAAACCTAAGAAAGTGGATGAAGCGCTAAGTGATCCTAGTTGGATTGAATCCATGCAAGAAGAGCTAAACCAGTTTGAATGTAGTAAGGTTTGGACACTCGTACCAAGACCAACTCACCAAGGAGTTATTGGGACTAGATGGGATTATAGAAACAAGATAGATGAGGATGGTGTTGTTATAAGGAACATAGCCATACTTGTTACTCAAGGATATTGTTAAGAAGAGGGCATTGATTTTGATGACACATATGCTCCCGTAGCCCGTCTTGAAGCAATTCGAATGTTTCTAGCTTATGCAGCGTTCAACAAATTCACAGTGTATCAAATGGACGTGAAGAGTGCCTTCCTGAATGGTAAACTCCAAGAAGAAGTCTATGTGGAGCAACCACCAGGATTCGTCAACAACCATGGTAAGAGTATGGTCTACAAGCTAGATAAGGCAATTTGTGGGCTAAAGCAAGCACCTCGAGCATGGTATGATACTCTCTCTATTTTTCTTATTGGTAAAGGATTTTCAAAAGGCAACGTTGATACAACATTATTCAAAATTACCAATGATGAAGATATTCTCATAGTCCAAATATATGTTGATGATATTATACTCGGATCTACTAATAAGCGTCTATGTGAATTTTTTTTGAAAATGATGCAAGATCAATTTGAAATGAGCATGATGGGTGAATTAACTTTCTTCTTAGGATTACAAGTTAAATAACTCCCGAATGGCACATTTATTAACCAAACAAAATATACTCGAGACATGATTAAGAAATTTGGTATGGAAAATGCATCCTCTTCGAAAATTTCAATGAGCCAAACGATTAAGTTAGGTAAAGATTAAAGTGGGAAGAAGGTTGATATCACTAATTATAGAGGTATCATTGGATCACTTCTTTATTTTACCGCTAGTAGACCTGATGTAATGTTTTCGGTAAGCATGTGTTCACGTTTTCAAGCCGATCCTAAAGAGTTGCACTTAATTGCTGCCAAGAGAATCCTTAAATTCTTAAAAGGCACACAAAATGTGGGCTTATGGTATCCAACGGACTCTCCATTTGAACTAAATGGTTACTCAGATGTAGATTTTGTAGGATGCGAAATAGATCGTAAAAGTACTAGTGGTACATGTCAATTTCTAGGTGATAGATTGGTTTCATGGCATAGTAAAAAACAACAATCCATAGAGACTTCTAGCGCTGAAGCCGAGTATGTAGCCGATGGAAACTCTTGTGCACAAATCCTTTGGATGAGGCAATAACTTAGATATTATGAAATAATCTTAGGTCCAACCCCTATTCATTGTGATAACCAAAGCGCTTTAGCTATGCCCCAAAACCTAGTCCTTCACTCTAGAACTAAACACATTGACATCCACTATCATTTTTTACGTGACCATGTTCAAAAGAAAGATATCTCTATGCAATTTATTAATACAGAAAAACAATTGGCAGATGTCTTCACCAAATCGCTCAATGAACAACGCTTTCTCACTCTAGGAAGTGAATTAGGTATGATTGATTTAAATGCTTGATCACTCGAAATATCATACTTTATAGGCATAAAATTTAGGGGGAATTTACCTTATTTTATGTTTAAAGTGCTTCAAAGAAAATACTAATACGTTGTTAATTTTAGGGAAAACCTATAAAGAGGGAACCGTAAAAGGGATAACTTGATATAACTGTATAGAATGTATGTAAAAAGCTTGAAAGATTTTGGCTATGGAGTTTCTAAGCTTTTTCTTCAGCAAATTTTTCTTGTGCATGTACGTATATCTCTATCTCTTTGTGTTTTAGGGTTTGCTGGAAAGAGGTATTTATAGGAAATTCCTGGGATCTGTCCGTTGGACACATGTGAGAGTGTGCCTTTCACGCGGCGCGTGATTATACCTTTTCTCTGACATTCCTGAATTCCTGCTGGTTTTGATTGGACGGGAGCAGCTATAAACTCTAAAGTTCTGAGAATCTAGTCAAAATGTGGCTTGTCCACAAGTCATATTCGCTTATCACATTTAATGCTCTTATCAGGCATTTAATGCATTTGAATTTATTTCCCGGTTGAAATAAATGTCCGTTGAATGATTGCATTTAAGTCCTTCATCACTTGAGAATTTACTTCAGGTGAATCTGATATTGATTGCTAGAGTGTTTTGAGCGCTAGATCCATAAATCCTGAAATAGTCCTTTAGCATTTGACAGACGTTAAGGATAAATCTTCATCTTCTTTTAACTTCAGACGCTGATCTTCAACTTCATCTGTAATAGGCTCACCTAGAATTCTATTAGCGATTTGGTATCTAATGCTGAGTCTAAAATCTATGAAGATAAAAATTACAAGCCTAACAAAATTACGTTCTTTCAAACGCTTATACAATTGATCTATGAAACATAAACTTACATTATATTTTGGGGTCTAACATAAAATCCTATCTTGTCATCATCAAAGCATCTAACATGAAATTTCCTAACAATTTCCCCCTTTTTGATGATATCAAGACTTTAACTCTTATAACTCTTTTATAATTCAAGAGTTCAAAGAAAAGCCCAAACATAATTATAAGTTAGCGTTTGGAAAGTTAGTAAAGTTAGCTAATGTTAGATCAGCCTCAACAAGGTGTTTCAGCGATAAATCATTCATTTATAGAGAGAGATAATAAGCATACATGATTTATACTGAATATGAGAAGAAGAAAAAAACAACAAAACATTATAAAGCATTCAACTTTTCTGTCGTTTTATGCTTTCTTCTTTTTGGTAGATCTCATTTGCTATGTCCATGAGGAGTTGATCAACATCTATCATGGTGGTATGTTGAAGTTCATCATAGTCATACCTTCGCTGTCTAGCGCTTTCATTTCGTTCTTTCAGCCTATCGATCCATTCCCTTGGAGGAATACCAAGTTCACGAATGAAGTCATAATGGATGTCTTGTCTTCTATCGTTGGATGGTTTCCAATTGATAGGTCGTCTAAGTTGTCTGACATATGGATGCAATCTCATACTTTCCAAAAAAATGACGTCCAAGTACAGGAGCAAGTACCTTCCTAGGTAATATCTTGGCTTTCTCTTTTTAGTTAGCATTTTCTTTATGCTCACTATTTCATCAAACATTGATCGCCAGTGTTTATTATTTGTTTTAGATATTGCCTTGGACTTTTCTTGATCTTCCCCTTTCTTGACATCAACAAAGGAGTTCTTTTAGTCAGCGATATCCCTTCGGAGAAGCTTGATTTCATCTATTAGGAGAGCAATCTGTTCAACGATACTCTGATATATAAGGTTAGAGGAGTTATGACGCTCAGTATCAGCTGAAGCATTCTGGGCAAGCATCCGGTTGTAATCGTCGGAAAGCTCTTTGATGAGAGGAGCGATACAGTTCATCATAGAGATTGTAAGCTTGTTGGCACTTCGCAAATCAACTTTGAGAGCTGTTTCTACTTGATTAAGCGTGGAAGTACTGCGCTCTTCCAATCGAGAACAAGAACCCTTTATATCGCTGAGAGAATGATGAACTGCTTTTCTAAAGTCTCTAGCTTCTGGATCACTATCAGAGTCTGAATCTGATAAATCAAAACGCTCAGGTCCGTGAGAGCTTGAGACTGCCGGAGTTTTGCCTTTAGATTTATCTCTAATAATAGGCTCTGCAGGCTGTGCGACAAAGTCAGCATGGACCTCTTCTATCGCTGACTCGAGCGTCTGAGTTGCGAAGTCAATTTGAACAACTTGTTCCTCAAGTGGAACCTCGACTGCTGGAGCGCTGGGGACAATGTCTTGCATATCAGCGTCTGTGGGTTGAGCAGCTTCCACAGCAGGAGTTTGTTCCTCTTCGATTTCAACAAGTTTAATTGGAGACGCTGGACTTTCAACAGGTACGACCCAGAGTGGGCCAATCGCTTCTATTACGTGCCTTAGACTGATCAGGCTGGTCTGCAGAATGAAAAATATAGCGGCTTCGCACTCTTCAGTGCTTAGTGCAAGGTGCACTCCTGCTGGCAGATCAACTCCTGAAGTATAAAAGTTGTAGAAGTCCAAAATAAATGGCATCAGTGCTTGAGCTGCTTCTTGGTCCACTGGCCTGATCAGCGATATCATCTTGGGCAATTGGATGTTCACAAAAGAGCACATGGTAAAGATTGTATCCTCGGAAGTCGCTCAGTCCTGAATAGTGGTTGAGAGTGATGTCCAACGCTTATGCATTTTCTGTCACTGCTCTTCTGTCTCTGTGGAGTTCAGCAAACTCAGCGTGCTCATTTGTAATATTGACACAAATTTCACTTTGTCCTGGAAGAAGCGGTTGTTTACTGGTGGAGGCTTCTTCTTTCAAATCTGTAAAGATTCGCTGAACAAACGCTTGGCGGGGGTGAAATACATAGCGTCTACCTTGACTGAATAAGGCTAGCTGTTGGCGAATGTAGCTCTCGATGGATTGCCAGTAAATTGGCAGATCGCTAACATTTCCAGCAATATGCTGACACTGTTGAAGTAAAAAGGTAGCAAACCCTCGGCGTCTGTATTCTATTCCAAATTCAAAGAGAAATGGATATCTCACGAGTTCTTCAAGGGTATAGAAGTGTAGAACGAACTCTTCAGCCCATCTGGCTGTATCCATCATCCATCGCTTACCAAGTTTGTCAGCTTTCTTCTGATCTTTTCTGGAAGCAAGGAATTTCTCAAAGCGTTCAGTTTCTTAATCATAGTCCTCAGCCCATAGTCTTGCAAGGTACTCTCGGGCTTCATCTTCTATCCATGAATTGATAGGATAGGGATGCTCAGCAACTACTGGTCCTTTTCCTTTCCACAATCTAAGAGGTTTGGGGGATAGAGCGTTTTGAGGAGAATGAACTACTTTGGGTAAAGCGGAGTACCCAATCCTGTTGAGGATTTCTTCGTGGATTCTTTGACCAATCACCCATAAGGGGATTCTTGATGACGACTTTACTCTGGCGCAAAGGATAAAAGGACTCTTCAGAATGACCAGTGAAGTTAAAATGCTTCTCGTCAAATTCAGTTATGTTGAACGCTGGTCGACGAATATACTCAAGTCGGGATTGGAGTCGCTCAAGATTGTAAAGACCTAGATCGGCGAATCGCTCGAAGAATTCAAACTTGGTAGAGTTGGAAACATCAGGCCTATGGAGAGTGTTTTGAAAACTGATTTCTGATTCAGCAAGGGTCTGAGTGTCTCGTTCTCTAGCGGCATAGTAGAACTCAACGTCTGCATTGTATCCGTGAGGAAAAAAGTCTATGACCCAGGGAGGAGATCTGGTTGGAGTGGGAACAAAGGCAATAGATTCTGTTGGGATAGGGGCCACTTGTATCGATTGCTCAGCATGCTCAGTCGCTTCACTGACTGGTGATGTGTCAGCATCAGGAAGGACATTGGCTACTTCCTTAGCGATATCCACAACTGCTTCCATATCCACATCCAATTCAACAGGAATCTCGGAAGGTGAAGGTGCATCAGTGTCTGGTGCATCTTGAGCTTGAGGACCATCATTGACTTTGTCAGTCACTTGATCTGTTTCAACAGTTGGTACAGTTTTCTCAGGCTCCAGGACCTCTTCATCAGGATCCTGAAAACAAACAGTCTTCTTAGAAAGAGTAGTGGCTCTAGGCTCAGTAGAAGATTTAGGAACATCGTCTGAAGAAGGAGGACGAACACTCGTTGAGTCTTCAAGCGCTGGTTCAACTGGAGCGCGTGTTAATGAATCCTGGAGGTTGCTCCACACAAACTTTTTCTTGGAGTTTACCATTCAAGAATGCACTCTTGACGTCTATTTGGTACACTGTGAATTTGTTGAATGTGGCAAACGCTAGGAATATCCTAATTGCTTCAAGACGGGCTACTGGGGCATACGTCTCATCAAAATCCATACCCTCCTCTTGACAATAACCCTGAGCGACTAATCTAGCTTTGTTTCTTGTAACAACGCCATCTTCGTCCATTTTGTTCCTAAAAACCCATCTTGTCCCAATAACTCTTTGGTGAGTTGGCATTGGTACTAGCGTCTGAACCTTACTTCTCTTAAATTAGTTAAGCTCCTCTTGCATCGCTTCTAGCCTACTTGAATCACTGAGCGCTTCATTCACTTTCTTTGGTTCCATTTGAGATAGAAAACTTGCGAACATGGCCTCATTAATTGTAGCTGACCTAGTTCTAACAGGTGATTCCATATCTCCGATTCCTATCTCTGGTGGATGGTCTCTAAGCCATTTGCGGTCTGGTTGGAACGGGTTGAGAGACTCTTGATTATCAATCGCTTGATCCATATTTGTCTCTTGCGCAGTCCCTTCATCATTCACAGTTCCAATTTGCTCTTGATGATCATTGTCTTCATGATCAGGAGCGATTATGACTTTATCATTATTTGTAACCTCACGAGTAACTTTAGGAAAGGGCACAAAGATCTCATCATCCTCATCATCACTATTATCACCAAGATTAATTTGTGACGCTTGTTGGGTAAGATCTTCAATTCCTACATCATCAGGATTAACCTTACTCGGTTCTTGGTTAGCATCATCAAACACAACATGAGTGGATTCTTCAACCTTTGATTTGATCTTATTTAGGATGCGAAAACTCTTTCCATTCTTGGCATAGCCTAGAAAGATTCCCTCATCCGCTTTAGGATCAAAAGTCTTTAGGCTGTGGGATCCATTATTATGAATGAAACATTTTGAACCAAATACATGAAAATATGAAACGTTAGGCTTACATCCCTTCCACAACTCATATGGAGTCTTCTCATGTTGCTTGTTGATCATACACCGGTTCTGAGTGTAGCAAGCGGTATTGATAGCTTCGGCCCAAAACCTTTGAGGCAACTTAGATTCTGCAAGCATCGTCCTAGCGGTTTCTTTAAGCATTATGTTCCGTCGCTCAGGAACTCCATTCTGTTGAGGTGTTCTAGGAGCAGAATACTCATGAAATATTCCAAGATCTATACAAAACTTCTTAACAAATTGGTTAGTAAATTCAGTTCCTTTATCGCTTCTAATTCTTGTCACCTTTAGATCTTTTGAAGTTTGCAATTGATGGATTAGCGCTGTGAGCTTGACACTAGTTTCATCTTTGGCCGCTAGAAATTCTGTCCATGTATAGCGATAGAAATCATCAACTATTACTAGCGAGTACTTTTTACCACTAACACTCCTGATTTGAATGGGGCCAAACAAATCTAGATGCAATAGTTCAAGAACTCTAGAAGTAGATAGGCATGGTTTCTTCTTAAAAGATGATTTAACTTGTTTACCCATTTGGCATGCATCACATAAGCGATTCTTTTGAAAGGCACCCTTAGGTAATCCCTCTACTAGATTTAGTGATATTACATGAGAGATTGCCTTAAAGTTGAGGTGATTCATTTTTTTGTGCCGTAACTGACACGCTAAAAGGTAACGTGCTATAATAGCAAGTGCACTAGTCGTGTGTAGTAATAAAAGTGGACGAGAAGTCCGGATTGTCGAACCACAAGGACTTGAATTCTAGTTTAAGATTTTATAACAACAAAGATCAAAACAATAAAGGTAAAATGAGTGTGAAATGCGTAAGATAAGAACAAGGTTGAACAAATGATTTAAAACAAAATAGAAAGGGAGACTAAGGCACATGCTAGGTTCAAATTGATCAATTATACTTATAAAGATTCTCGTTGAAGGATTACGCTTATATTGTTATGGTGAGAGCTCGCCAAAAACTTGACACGCTAAAAGCCAACGTGCTATGATAGCAAGTGCACTAGTCGTGTGTAGTAATAAGTGGACTAAAAGTCCGGATTGTCGAACCACGGAGACTTGAATTTTAGTTTATGATTTTAACGAAAAAAAGAACAAATATAATTAAAGTAAATTATAGGTAAAATGCATACAATAAGAACAAGATTACACAATTGATTTTACACAAAGTATAAAGGGAGACTAAGGCACATGCTAGGTTCAAATTGATCAATTATACTTATAAAGATTCTAGTTGAAGGATTACACTTATATTGTTATGGTGAGAGCTCCGAGGGTAGAGAATAACCGATGTCTCACGTATAAACTCCTATGCTTAGATCGTGATTTCCCAAATATTCCTATCCGGAAATCTAACCACTAAACATGCATTAACGTACTAGAGTTCACTCGATTTGAATCGAACAACTTCACCCAGGAATCTTTACCTATGTCTAGGGCAATTCCTCATTAGTTACGGGTCATGATGTGAATTTCTTGCACCCTAAGTCAATTTTCTCCCGAAATATTAACCTAGGCATAAGATTCTAACATATAGTGATCAAGTATATGCAAGATAGACAAAAACACAATTCACATCACATAACAATATAAGTATAACCTCAACAATCATCTATTATAAGCATATATCACAATTTGTCCTTACATGGCCTTAGTCTTATGAATTTAGTTCATGATAGATATTATGAAAAACAATAATGAATAAATACACATGTTCATAGACATGAATGAAATGAAAAGGCTATAAAAACTCCCTCTAATGTGATAGATGATGGCCCTTTGATTGGAGCTTCAATTCCTAGCTTTCTCCTCTTAGAATGATGAAGAATGGTGATGAATGAAGCTTGAGGACTGATTCCTCCTCCTCCTCTCCTCCAAGAATCTGAAATTGATAGTGAATGATGAAGAGTATGAGTTCCCCCTCCTTTTATAGCCAAAAATTCCACTAAAGTATGCATTAAGAATTCCCATTAAAGTTCCCCAATGAGAATTCCACCTAAGGTGATGCTTAAAGTTTGGCTTTTAAGATTCCAACCAGCTAAAAAATGTTGAACTTTCGGCCATTAAGAATTCCACCAAGCATAACCATGTGAAAACTCCAACAAAACACATGCATGCTGCCATTTTCTTGCTTTCCAGCGCAGTCTTAGTATTTTCCTCATAAACCTCTCCACAGATCTCCAAATTGGATGATTCAAGTCCCCATGTTCAGATAGCACATAGATCTACAACTTTCCAGAAGGACATTTTGTCCAATTCGGTCTCTAAGTATACCTAAATTACGTTTCAACATGGAGGTTGTTTCTGATTTGGCGCCCATAAAGTAAATCTACCAAGAAACACACTTATGACAACCCCTCAACACATGTGCTGAATTATGGCCAAACGTAATTCTTACCCATCATATAATGCTGGAATTTAGGCTGAAAAAGGAGTAACATTCGGACTATCCATGCCTAGGCATGACTAGGAGGGCGCTGGGGCGTATCCTGGCACATGTACTTCTCTGTTCGGCGCAGCAATCGTATTTCCTTCACAATTATCTCTATAGACCTCCGATTTGGATGTTTCAAGTTCCCATTTGAATCTAAGACATTCATCTAAAACTTTGTAGAAGGAAACTTTGTCTAAGTCGGTCTTGAAATGTACGGAATTATCGCTCGAATGTGGTAGGAGATGCATAAACCGCCTAGGTGTTGAAAAACATGCTTGAACTTGTTTTGTACATCGTTTTTCTTCCCTTTTCTTCATGTATTCTCATTTATTACCTGTATTCACTTAACACACCTATTAAATGCAAATGTGACATGATTTAAGCAATAAGTGAATCCAAATCATAAGAATTACGGTCTTAAAAACACGTAAAAACACCTCTTATCAGTAACCAACCCAATTCCTTTTGACTTTTAGCAACAAAGCATGTGGGGTTGTTATCAAATGCAGAATTCCAATCTACAAAATACACATTGTTTGTTCTTTTTCCTCTTAGTTTAGTAGACTTAGTCTTAGCGTCGTTGACATACCAAAAGTCGCTTGAAAATTTTACTTCAAAGCCTTTATCACAAAATTGACTAATACTTAACAAATTATGCTTAAGACCCTCAACATAATATACATCACTAATCATGATGTTCCCCCTATGCATGATACCTATACCTTTGGTTTTACCTTTGGAGTTATCACCGAATATAATTTGAGGACCATTGGTAGCTCGATAGTTGACTAGAAGATTTTTTGATCCAGTCATGTGTCCTGACGATCCACTATCAAAGTACCAAACAGAAGTATCGGTGTTGGCTCTAGGTGCCTGCATTTAACGTATAATTCTAATTCTTCTTAGGTACCCATGTTGCCTTGGGTCCTTCTCTGTTAGTAACTTTGGTTTGAATTAGAACTTTACGAACCCATATTTGCCTAGTCGTCATTGTAGGAATACTGGCCTTCTTGGATTTCACATCATGTTGTGTGTGCTTTTTGGGTGTGTAATAATATCCTTGATTATATTAGTAGTCATAATCATAATCATCATAGTATCGATAATATGCTCTTGACTGTCTTGGATTTTGACGCTGATATTTCCTTGGCGCTGGCTTGGGTTGCATTTTTGGTGCTGGACGCGTAGCGCTTGATTCACAGTGGTTAGGTTTATCCTTAGCCTTTTGAGCGTTTGGATGAACCTTTCTTTGTGAATCATTTGCTTTAGCCTTACCCTTGCCTGAGTCAGCTTTGGCTTTCTCATTTAGCCTCGTATCATTGTCTCTAGGTTCATTTAACGTTTGGCTTTGTGAACTTTTCTCAACAAACCCTTTCCTTTGTTGTTCGCCGTAACATTAGATTTATTAGGTTGTTTACCGAATTCATTGTATCCTAAACCGGTCTTTTCACCATATAATCTTGTTACCTCAGTCACATTATCTAGCTTTCTTGAAGCTTTTGATAATGATGAGATGAGCTGCTCTGATTTGGCAGGTCTAGCGATCAGATCAGCTTCTCTCTTGACTATTATATCAAGATTGCTTTTTAATTGAATAATCTCACTCTCAAGTGATTGGTTCTTCTCAATGCATTGTTGCTGAACTTTCAACTTTACTTTGAGCGTTACTTTATCTCTTGTGAGTGATGAGATAATAGCGAGATTGTTTTGATATATTTTGGTGGCCTCTTGACAATCTTTATAATATTCATTAACTTTGTCAAGTAATTAATCGTAAGAAAGAGGATGAGATAATTCATTGGTTACCTCTAGTAGCGATTTGTCAGACGCTTCATCATCTCTTGCCGTGAGACAAATCAATGTTGAGTCGCTTGTAGGCTCATCATCACTGCTTTCATCTCATGATTCCAAATCTTCTTCAGGTGCGGAGAATGGTTTAGATTCCGCTAGCAAACCTTGTTGGCGAAGGTTGCTCCTGAATTGGTTTCTATCCGCATAGTCTTGCCTTTTGGTCTTAGACACATTTGGATAAGGGCAATTTACCTGGTAGTGCCCTGGTTTCCTGCAATTATAACATAAATTAGTTTTCATTTTCTGTTCAGTGGATAATCGCTTTGATCCAACTAGCGCTGAGAAATTTTGAGCAGGAGTTGTAGGCGCTTGGTAAGGAACTGGTGCTGAAGATTGAGGTGTAGAATATACTGGTGCTTGATACTGAGGCGCTGGTGTTTGGGGAGGAGTTTGAAATGAAGTTTGTCCAATAGGATTTCTCTTTTCATATCTTAGAAATTTTTTGAATTTCTTGACCAATAAAGGCATTTCCTTTTCTTCATTTGATTCTGTTGATTTCACTTTGCTAACCGCTTTACCCTTACTTCTCGTAGTGTCGATTAAAGCTCCTGATTCAGTCGCTGAAGTCGATGTGTCACTGACTTCACCCATTTCGAATTCAAATGCCTTTAACTCTGAAAACACATGTTCTGGAGTAAGAGTCTCCAAGATCTGTGATTCTCTCATAGCAACAGTCTTAATCAAGTATTTACTTGGAAGACTTCTGAAAATCTTATTGACCATTTCCGTGTTGGTCAATTCCTTATCTAGTGATGCTAACTCGGTAATGAGCGAAGTAAATCTTGCGTCCAATTGTTCTAGCGTCTCATTGGTTTGTATTTTGAAATGCTCGAATCTTTGCATGGCTATGGAGAGCTTATTCTCCTTCATTTGTGTCGATCCTTCACACACTATAGCCAACTTATCCCATATTTCTTTGGAAGTCTTACATTGCTTGATCTTGTTGAACAATGCATCATTGTCTCTTAACGCTGAGTAAAGTGCACTTCGTCCGACATTATCTAGATTTGCTCTTTTCCGATCATCAAGCGTCCATTCTAACTTAGGTTTCTCGACATAACCATCTGGAGTGGCCTTGGTTGCTCCAGGGGCTCGAGTTACAACTTTCATAATCTAAATGGGGCCATCTGTAATCACATCACACATTTCATTATCGCAAGAGCATAAATAAGCGAATGCTCTAAGTTTCCAAGAATCATAGTTTGATTCTACCAACTTAAGCATTTTGTTAAAAGCCATAATGAGATGTTTTTTAAGAGTAACTTTAAAGCGACTAAGTTTTAAAAATATGGATCTGAACAAGCAGTTACGCTCGGAAATGCTTAGGTTTCTAATTCAACCGCTCTGATACCACTTGGTGGTCCCACGTGGCATACGAAAGGGTCTAGAAAGGGGGGAGGGGTTGAATAGACCCTGAAGTCTTTTTCGACTTCAAAAAATCCGTATCACTTTTAAATATTTGAACGCTTTGGTAAAGATAACTTAGACTTAGTGATTTTAGCAATATACCAAAGTAGGGTAATGCTTAGATCGCTTAATCAGAGTTAGCACTGCGGAAATGATTTTTAGCGTTCGATTGGTTAATTAATCGCTTTGCAATTTTACTTGTCTTTTTCAGAAAGAATGATGTAATATGAAAGTAAGACAGCAAAGTATAAATGACACAAGATATATAAGGTTCACTGGGTGATGTAATCCTAGTTACGTCCTTCTTCTCCTTTTTCACTTGGAGGAATTTACTGGGATGATTATCAAAGAATCACACAGAATCTTCTACAAGATAGTAAAGGATGAAAAAGATCTTGGGCTCCTTGATCACACAGATTTCAGCACCAATGAAGATCATCTTCTACAAGCTTCTTTCACTCAGAAATACTGCTTAAAAAAGGGGTTTCAACAACTTTCTCACTCAGATGAAAGGTTGAAGGTTTGTCACAAGGTTTTGTTTGTTTTTGGGAAGTTCAAACAACTTGGAATATCTCAATAGGAATTTAGGTTTCTTCTTTGGAAGAGGTTTGAGATGTTTGTGACTGTCTGGAATGTAGATGAAAAGCTTGAAGGAATTTTAGCTATGAAGTTTTTAAGCTTTTTCTTGTGCATGTACGTAAATTTCTCTTGTAATATTATGTACTACACTTTTAAGGTTTGCTGAAGGTAAGGTATTTATAGGCAATTCTTGGGATCTGTACGTTAGACACATGTGGGAGAGTGCCTCTCATGCGGCGCGTGATTCTACTTAAAACTTGACATTCCTGAAAAAAATCTGATGGCACCGATTGGATGGGAGCAGCTATAAACTCTGAAGTTCTGACAGTTTAGTCAAAAAGGTGGCTTGTCCACAAGTCACAGTGGCTTATCACATTTAATGCTCTTATCAGGCATTTAATGCATTTGAATTTATTTCCCGATGGAAATAAATGTCCGTTGAATGATTGCATTTAAGTCCTTCATGACTTGAGGATTTATTTCAGGTGAATCTGACATCGGTCGCTTAAGTGCTTTGAGCGCTTGATCCATAAATCCTGAAAAGAGGTCCTTTAGCGATTGACGAATGCTAAGAAACAAATCTTCATCTTTGGTTGACTTCAGACGCTGATTTTCAATTTCTTCTCTAATAGACTCACCTAGAATTCTATTAGCGATTCAGTATCTAATACTTAGTCTAGAATCTACAAAGATAAAAATTATAAGTCTGAACAAAATAACAATTACAAACTTTCAAATGCTTAAACAAAAATCTATGAAAACATAAACTTACAATTTATTTGGGGTCTAACATTGAATCCTATCTTGTCATCATCAAAACATCTAACATGAAATTTCCTAACAGATATTTTCATTAATTAGAGATTGATTTTGTCATGCATAATAGATAAGCGCTAGGGATCAATGCATAAAGTTTCAAAGTCCTTTTTGATCACAATCGCTTATGAATTGAGATAAGTATAATTTTGAAGTTCCCCTAAAATTAATAAATTATTTCAATTTTGAAAAACGATTTAGACATAATCATAAAGTGGATTCCCTCTAAATTATAGGCCTATAAAATATGATGCTCTATGATTTAAGAGTTTAAATCAATCATACCTAATTCACATCTCAAAGTGAGAAAGCGTTGTTCATTGAGCGCTTTGGTGAAGATATCTGCCAATTGTTTGTCAGTTCCAATGAAGTGCGTGGAGATATCCTTCTTTTGAACATGGTCACGCAAGAAATGGTATCGAATGTCAATGTGTTTAGTTCTAGAGTGAAGAACAGGATTTTGAGTCATAGCTAAAGCGCTTTGGTTATCACAATGGATTGGGGTAGGACCTAGGATTGTTCCATAATCTCTAAGTTGTTGCCTCATCCAAATGATTTGTGCACAACAGCTCTCAGCGGCTACGTACTCTGCTTCAGCGGTAGAAGTCGCTATGGATTGTTGTTTCTTACTATGCCACGAGATTAGTCTATCACCTAGAAAGTTAATTCACCTATCATGCTCATTTCAAATTGATCTTGCATCATTTTCGAAAATTTCTCACACAATCGCTTATTAGTAGAACCAAATATAACATCATCAACATAAATTTGGACTAAAAGAATATCTTCATTATGGGTAATTTTAAATAACGTTGTATCAATGCTGTCTTTTGAAAAGCCTTTACCTATAAGGAAGATAGAGAGAGTGTCATACCATGCTCTTGGTGCTTGTTTAAGGCCATAGAGTGCCTTATCCAATTTGTAGACCACACTTTTGCCATGGTTCTTGATGAATCCTGGAGGTTCCACCACATAAACTTCTTCTTAGAGTTTACCATTCACGAATGCACTCTTCACGTCCATTTGATATACTGTGAACTTGTTGAATGCGGCAAACGCTAAGAACATTCGAATTGCTTCAAGACGGGCTACTGGGGCATATGTCTCATCAAAGTCAATACCCTCTTTTTGACAATAACCCTGAGCGACTAATCTAGCTTTGTTTCTTATAACAATGCCATATTCATCCATCTTGTTCCTAAAAACCCATCTAGCTCTAATAACTCCTTGGTGAGTTGGTCTTGGTACTAGCGTCCAAACCTCGCTTCTCTCAAATTGATTAAGCTCTTCTTGCATTGCTTCTACCCAACTTGAATCATTGAGCCCTTCATCCACTTTCTTTGGTTCCATTTGAGATAAGAAGCTTGCGCACATTACCTCATTGATTGTAGCGGACCTAGTTCTAATAAGTGCTTCAATATCTCCAATTACTAACTCTGGTGGATGGTCTCTAAGCCATTTAATGTCGGGTTGGAACGGGGTGAGAGACTCTTGATTATCAATCGCTTGACCCTCATTTGTCTCTGGCGCAGTCACCGCATCATTCACAGTTCTATTTTGCTCTAGATGATCATTCTCTTTATGATCATCAGCGATTCTGATAATATCATCATTTGTAACCTCACGAGTAACTTTAGGAATAGGCACGAAGATCTCATCATCCTCGTCATCACTGTTATCACCAAGATTGAATTGTGACGCTTGTTGGGCAAGATCCTCAATTCCTACATCATCAGGATTAACCTTACTCTGTTCTTGGTTAGCATCATCAAACACAACATGAATGGATTCTTCAACCTTCGATTTGATCTTATTTAGGATGGGAAAACTCTTTCAATTTTTGGCAAAGCCTAGAAAGATTCCCTCATCCTCTTTAGGATCAAATGTCTTTAGACTTTGGGATTCGTTGTTATGAATGAAACATTTTGAACAATATACATGCAAATATGAAACGTTAGGCTTACGTCCCTTCCACAACTCATATGGAGTCTTCTCATGTTGCTTGTTGATCATACACCGGTTCTGAGTGTAGCAAGCGGTATTGATAGCTTTGGCCTAAAACCTTTGAGGCAACGTAGACTCTGCAAGCATCGTCCTGGCAGCTTCTTTAAGCGTTCTGTTCCGTTGCTCGGCAACTCCATTCTGTTGAGGTGTTCTAGGAGCAGAATACTCATGAAGTATTCCAAAATCTATGAAAAACTTCTCAACAAATATGTTAGTAAATTAGTTCCTCTATCGCTTCTAATTCTCGTCACTTTTAAATCTTTATAAGTTTGCAATTGATGAATTAGTGATGTGAGCTTGATACTAGTTTCATCTTTGGTCGCTAGGAATTCTACTCATGTATAGCGAGAGAAATCATCAACTATTACTAGCGAGTATTTTTTACCCCTAACGCTCATGAGTTGAATAGGACCAAACAAATCTAGATGCAATAGTTCAAGAATTCTAGAAGTAGATAGGCATGGTTTCTTCTTAAAAGATAATTTAACTTGTTTACCCATTTGACATACATCACATATGCGATTCTTTTGAAAGGAACCCTTAGGTAATCCCTCTACTAAATATAGCGATATTAACTGAGAGATTGCCTTAAAGTTGAGGTGATTCATTTTTCTATGCCATAAACAACCCAATTCATTTTGACTTTTCGCAACAAAGCATGTGGGGTTGTTATCAATTGTAGAATCCCAATCCACTAAATAAACATTATTTGTTCTTTTTCCTCTTAGTTTATTACACTTAGTCTTAACGTCATTAACATAGCAGAAGTCGCTTGAGAATTTTACTTCAAAGCCTTTATCACAAAATTGACTAATGCTTAACAAATTATGCTTAAGACCCTCAACATAACATACATCACTGATCATGATGTTCCCCCTATGCATGGTACCTATACCTTTAGTTTTACCTTTGGAGTTATCACTGAATATAACTTGGGGACCGTTGGTTGCACAATAGTTGACCAAGAGATCCTTCGATCCGGTCATATGGCTTGATGACCCACTATCAAAGTACCAAACAGAAGTATCGGTGTTGGCTCTAGGTACCTGCATTTTAAAGGGTAGTTCTAATTCTTCTTAAGGTGCACTTTTGGTGCTGGACGCTTAGCGCTTGATTCACAGTGGTCAGGTTTATCCTTAGCCTTTTGAGTGTTTGGATGAACCCGTCTTTGTGAATCGTTTGCTTTCGCCTTTCCCTTGCCTGAGTTAGCTTTGGCTTTTTCATTTCGCCTAGTACCATTGTCGCTTGGTTCATTTAGCATTTGTCTTTGTGAACGTTTCTCAACAAATAAAACACCCTTTCCTTTTTTGTTTGCTGTAACATTAGATTTGTTTGGTTGTTTACCGAATTCATTGCATCCTAAACCGGTCTTTTCACCAAACAATCTTGTTACCTTAGTCACATTATCCAACTTTCTTGAAGCTTTTGATAATGATAAGATGAGTTGCTCCGATTTGGCAAGTCTAGCGATCAGATCAGCTTGTCTCTTGACGATTATATCAAGATCGCTTTTTAATTGAGTAATCTCACTCTCAAGTGATTGGTTCTTTTCAATGCATTGTTGCTGAACTTTCACCTCTGCTTTGAGCATTACTTTATCACTTTTGAGTGATGAAATAATAGCGAGGTCATTTTGATATATTTTGGCAGCACCTTGACAATTTTTATAATATTCAATAACTTTGTCAAGTAATTCATCATAAGAAAGAGAATGAGATAATTCAGTGATTACCTCTGGTAGCGAGTCGTCAGACGCTTCATCATCTCTTGCCATAAGACAAATCAACGCTGAGTCGCTAGTCAAAAGGTGGCTTGTCCACAACTCATATTGGGTTATCACATTTAATGCTCTTATCAAGCATTTAATGCATTTGAATCCCGTTTGAAATAAATGTCCGTTGAATGATTGCATTTAAGTCCTTCATGACTTGAGAATTTATTTTAGTTGAATCTGATACTGATCGCTAGAGTGCTTTGAGCGCTTGATCTATAAATCCTGAAATAGTCCTTTAGCGTTTGACAGACGCTAAGGATAAATCTTCATCTTCTTTTGACTTTAGATGCTGATCTTCTACTTCATGTCTAATAGGCTCACCTAGAATTTTATTAGCGATTCGGTATCTAATACTGAGTCTAAAATCTATGAGGATAAAAATTACAAGCCTAATAAAATTACATTCTTTCAAACGCTTATACAATTGATCTATGAAACATAAACCTACATTATATTTTGGGGTCTAACATAAAATCCTATCTTGTCATCATTAAAACATCTAATATGAAATTTCCTAACACTAAGGACTTCAAGTCAGCGATTCAGAATTCTCTTGCTGATATTAAGGGCTCATGGTCTCGTTTAGAAGATTGAAGCACTTCAATTCTTTATCAAGTCGAAAGGACTCGACTGAATGACATGCAGAATGCGACCGACAAAAACATTGTTCCTACCATAAATCAGATGGTCCTTCTTGTCAAAGATCTTTTTGTAAGCGTCAATTGATCGCTAGCCGAGAATGCAAATGCAAACGCTGAACGTCACTCTCTTTCCAACTCAGCAGCTGAAAGTATCACTGCTCAAATAACTCTTTTTATAGATGAAGTTAAGCTCCTCTGCCGAGATTTATTTGACATTCGCTTCTGTCAAGAACCTCTTAATGCTAATGTTAAGAAGGGGGTAAGGGTAAAAGTCAGTCCAAGAGCATGGCAAGCTCAGAAGATAAGCGCTGGGATAATATCCAAAGTGCAATTTATTCAATCCAGCAGGTTTTCCTTAAGAAACGTAGACCTCATTTCTATAAAGGTTAGCTATTTCCTGATTTCTCAGTTAAGCTGTGTTAGGAATTTCATGTTAGATGTTTTGATAATGACAATTAGGATTTTATGTTAAACCCCAAAATATGTAAGTTTGATTTTATTTAGAAATCATGTATAAGCTTTGAAGCGTTAGATTTGTAATACGCTATATAGGCTTTGCTTTAATTTGTTCAAGATTATTAGGCTAAGTACTCTTAGACTGAGCATGTAATGATTTTTGAGTGAGTTTATCAGTAGTTTAGTTTGAAGACTCAAGTGCCTGAAGTCTGAATGAAGATGAAGATTCCAAGCATCTAGAAAACCATCTATTTGAAGCGTCAGTTTAGAACAGAAGTAATTGAAAGATGAATGAGCATCTATCAACGACCATTTTCACTTGAACTTATTTCAAGTCCAGAAGGTGTTTAATGCAAATATTCTCAGTGCATTAAAATGCCAACGGGCATTTAATTCAAATGTATTAAATGCTGATAAGAGCATTAAATGTGATAAGCACTTTTAGATGTACGGAAAAGCCACCCTATTGGACTGTTAACTTTCACAGACTGCAGCACCAACTTTTGTACAGCAGATTTTTAGGAAAAAGGACAAAAAGCTATTCACTGGCGGAAGTGAGAGACACGCGCCTGTGCATGTGTCAAACGGACACTTTTTCCAAGATTACCTATAAATAGGACTTCAACAACAAGCCAAAATATACGCTCAATTCCAAGCCAAATTGCTGTTGCATTGAAGTCTCATTCCTTAAGTTCTCAGAAAAGCTAGAACATTCAAGCAAACATTCTTTTTGCTTTTCTTCAATTCTTGAGACAATCAACCAATATCTCAAACATTTTTTTCGAAGAAACCCACATTAATATTGAGATATTCCCACTTGTTTGAACTTTATCAAAATCAAACAAACCATTTAGAAAAACCCCATCCAAGCCTCGCAATCTGTGTGAAGTTGAAGTTGGATACTTGCATTATTTCTGGGTGAAAGAAGCAAGGGGATTGAAGTGATTTGGAGCAGAAATCTGTGTGATCAAGGAGCTCAAGTCATCGACATCCATCTCTCCCTAATTTTGAGAAGATTCTGTGTGATTCTTTGAGAATCATCTTATTGGATTGCCTCCAAGTGTTCAAAGGAGAAGAAGGACGTAGTTGCGATTACACCACCCAACGAACCTTATAAATATCGTGTTCTTTACTTTACAGTTACTTTTCATATTGTTATATCTTTTCATAAATCTATTAAGTAAAACTCAAGTGAACGCTAAAGGAAGCTACTATGACAATGTTAGCTGAGTCCAAGCTTGCTCCTAGGTTTTGGACCGAAACGATTAACACTGCTTGTTACACTCAAAACCGTTGCATGATCAACAAATAGCATGGGGAAACTCCATATGAACTATGGAAGGGACGTAAGCCAAATGTTTCATACTTTCACGTCTTTGGTTCTAAATGTTTTATCCATAATAATGGATCCCAAAGCCTAAAGACATTTGATCCCAAAGCGGATAAGGAAATCTTTCTAGGCTACGCCAAGAATGGAAAGAATTTTCACATCTTAAACAAGATCAAATCGAAGGTTGAGGAATCCATTCATGTTGTTTTTGATGATGCTAACCAAGAACCAAGTGAGGTTAATGTGAATGATGTAGGAGTTGAAGATCTGTGTCATCAAGCGTCTAAGATTAACATTGATGAAGATAGTGACAACGATGATGAGATCTCAGTGCCACCTCCCAATATTACTCGTGAGGTTATCTCAGATAACAATGCAAGATCTGCTGATGATCATGAAGCGGGTGATCATCAAGAGCAAACAAGAATCAGTGAACTTGAACTGCCTACCCAATAGGGTAGTCAAGCGTCTGATCGTCAAGCGGCTGTTCAACTTCATAATCCTTTCCAACCAGATAGACTATGGCTGCATGATCATCCACCTGAGCAGATTATTGGAGATAATGAGGCCATGTTTGTAAGCTTTCTATCTCAAATGGAGCCTAAGAAAGTGGTTGAATCGCTAAGCGATCCAAGTTGGATTGAAGCCATGCAAGAAGAGCTGAATCAGTTTGAGCGTAGTAAGGTTTGGACCCCAGTACCAAGACCAACTCATCAAGTAGTTATTGGAACTAGACGGGTCTACAGAAACAAGATGGATGAGAATGGCATTGTGATAAGGAACAAAGCTAGACTCATAGCTCAAGGTTATTGCCAAGAAGAGGGTATTGACTTTGATAAGACATATGCGCCTGTTGCACGTCTTGAAGCAATCCACATGTTTTTAGCGTATACAATGTTCAACAAGTTTACTATGTATCAAATGGACGTGAAGAGTGCCTTCCTGAATGGCAAACTCCAAGAAAAGGTATTTGTGGAGCAACCACCAGGATTCATCAACAACCATGGTAAGGGTATGGTCTACAAGTTAGACAAAGCGCTTTATGGGCTTAAGCAAGCACCCCGAGCATGGTATGACACTCTCTTTATTTTTCTTATTCGTAACGGCTTTTCAAAAGGCAGCGTTGATAAAACGTTATTTAAAATTACCAATGACGAAGATACTCTCTTAGTCCAAATTTGCATTGATGATATTATATTTTGTTCTACTAACAAGCGTCTGTGTGAAAATTTTTCAAAAATGATGCAAGAACAATTTGAAATGAGCATGATGGGTGAATTAACTTTCTTTTTTGAATTAAAAGTTAAACAACTCCCTAACGGCATATTTATAAACCAAGCCAAATACACACGTGATATGATTAAGAAATTTGGTATGGAAAATGCATCATATTAAAAAATTCCAATGAGCCAAACGCTTAAGTTAGATAAAGATGAAAGTTGGAAAAAGGTTGATATCACTAATTATAATGGTATCATTGGATCACTTCTTTATCTTACTACTAGTAAACCTAGTATTATGTTCTTGGTATGCATGTGTGCATGATTTCAAGCTTATCCTAAAGAGTCACACCATATTGCTGCCAAGAAGATCCTTAAATACCTAAAAGGCACACAAAATGTGGGCTTATGGTATCCAAGGGACTCTCATTTTGAACTAATTGGTTACTTAGATGCAGATTTTGCAGGTTGCAAAATAGATCGTAAGAGTACTAGTGGTACATGTCAATTTCTAGGTGATAGGCTAGTTTCATGGCATAGTAAGAAACAACAATCCATAGCTACCTCCACAGCCGAAGTTGAGTATGTAGCTGCAGGAAGTTGTTGTGCACAAGTGTTATGGATGAGGCAACAACTTAGAGATTATGGTATAATCCTAGGTTGAACCCCTATTCATTGTGATAACCAAAGTGCTCTAGCCATGACTCAAAATCCTGTTCTTCATTCCAGAACTAAACATATTAACATTAGATACCATTTCCTTCGTGACCATGTTCAGAAGAAAGATATCTCCATGCACTTTTTTGGAACTGGCAAACAATTGGCAGATATCTTCACCAAAGCTCTCAACGAACGACGTTTTCTCACTTTAAGAAGTGAACTAGGTGTGATCGATTTAAATGCTTAATCATCATGCATCATATTTCATTAGACATATAATTTAGGGGGAATCCACTTTATTTATGTCCAAAAGATTTTTTTTTAAGTTGTTACAAGTTATCAAATTTAGGGGGAAACTTAAAATCGTACTTGAAACATATCTGTAAGCGTCAATGATCAAAAACCTTCATATGCATGATCATCAACGCTGAGAATTATTTATGCACAATATGTTGACGCCCGATTATAAAATGATTTTGATCTCAAGCGTCAATATAAATTTTCCAAGTAATACTTATTAAGCGTTGAACATATTCCACTCAGCACTTAATATAAATTTTACAAGGTTCTTGAAGTAGTGGATAGACTCAATAGTCTATGTTGTACTCTATCTAAACTCTTCTATCACATCACACTGGCGGGTAATCAAAAACTTTTCAAAATGACGGTTCAGAGATAGCACGTGTCTATGTACGTGTCAGTGTACCATCAGGCGCGTGTGTTCCACTCTGAAAATCCAAAACGTACTAAAACTTTAACTCGGATGTCAAATCTTTATATATGGGAGTTACCAAAATGTAACTTCTCTCTCTTACACAAAACTCGCGTCCTCAGTTAAAACTATTCATAGCTGAGATTAAATAGCTTTACACGGGTTTGCATCTTATTGAGACGAGAAAACATAAGTTTCAAAACGAATCCTTTTTCTAGAAAATTGGCATTTCTTCAAACAATCACCTTTTGTTCCACAGAGTTGTAGAAGTAGTATCCAATAGTTTCCTTTGGATACCCTACAAAATAACTCAAATCCAATTTGTCTCCCACTAAATGCTTTACATAAGCGGGGCACCCCCATATTCTCAAGTGAGCATACGAGGGTGACTTTCCACACCAAGTTTCATATGGGATCTTGGGCACAGCCTTAGACGGCGCCCTATTCAAAAGATAGGTTTCCGTTTCAAGCACATGGACTTAGGAACTCCGGTGAAACTCATCATGGATCTAACCATATCCAACAGTGTTTGATTCCTTCGTTCCGCTACCCTGTTATGTTGAGTCATGCCTAGCGGAGTCCACTGTGAGAGAATCCCATTCTCTTTAAGATAATCAATGAACTCGGAAGACAAGTATTCTTCTCCCCGATCAGATCAAAAAGCTTTGATACTTTTTCCAAGTTGCTTCTTTACCTCATATCTAAAGTCTTTAAATTTCTCAAAGGATTGAGATTTACATCTCATCAAATATACATAACCATACCAAGAGTGATCGTCGATGAAGGTTATAAAGTAGCTAAACCCTTCTCGAACATTTATGCTCATAGGGTTGCACACATCCGTATGGATCAAATCCAATGGACTTGTGGCTCATTGCGCTTTACCCGAAAATGACAACTTGGTCATTTTCCCTTTGAGACAGGATTCGCAAGTTGTTAATTCATCTATGTTTTGGAGACCTTAATAAGTTGCCAAGCTTCGAATTCTTTTTTTGGAGATATGACCTAGTCTCTCGTGCCACATTAGTGCGTCTGTTTGATTATCTCGTTTACGTTTATTTCTTTTTTGAATAGTGAGATTAGAAATTGTTGAGAAAATAGTACAAACTCCATCTTGCAATTTTAATTCCATAATAAGAGACGATTCATAAGATAAAAACAAAGTTTTATTATGAATCTCAAAACAATAACCCTCTCGATCCAAAACCGAAATCGAGATAATGTTTCTTATTATTTCAGGAACGAAATAAACAGAATTTAATACTAAATTTCTATCTCCTATCCCTAAGTAGATTGTTCCCATGGCTTTGGCAACAACCCGTGCTCCATTTCCCATCCGCAGGGTCATGTTTCTTCTACTTAGCTCCTTGATTCTTGTCATCTCCTACAAGTTCTTGCAGATATGAACTCCACATCCAGTGTCTAGAATCCAAGAAGAATCGTTAACCGAAAAGTTAACTTCAACAAATAACGTACCTTGAGCTGGTGGCTCTTTGCAGTTCCATTGCCAGTGCCCAGTCTTCCCACATTTGAAGCACTTATCTGATTTGGCCTTTTTCACCTTCTTGACACCATCAGTACCTTTCAGCTTCTTAGTCTTATTATTCTTCTTGTTACCCTTTTTAGGTTTAGAAGATGAATTCATAAGAAGCACCGGTTTGTCCTTTTTGATGGTGCTCTCAGCACTTGTCAACATGTTCAACAACTCATTTAATGAGGCATTTAAGTTGTTCATGTTGAAGTGGATGACGAATTGGTCATAAAACCATGGGAGAGACTGAAGAAGTAGATCGACACAAAGGTCTCCATCAAGTACCATGTTCAAATCGTTCATCTTGTGAATCAATTGAATCATCTTAAGGATGTGATCACTGACAGGCGCACCTACGCTCATCCTTGCTCCAAACAGTTACTTCGAGATAGGATACCTCTCTCTCCTTATTCTAGTACCGCACAACTCTTCAAGGCGATTGACAATATCCTTTGCCAATATCGTATTCTCATGTTACTTTTGCAACTCATTTGACATTGTAGTCATGATAAGGCATCTCACTTGGATATTGTCATCCGACCAAAGCTTAACGTACTCTCTATCCTCATCCATGCTTTCAGGAGTTATTCCCGGCTGTTCAGCCGTCAAAATGTAGTCCTTCTTTTCATACTGTAGAACAATCTTAAGGTTTCTTAGCCAATCGGGAAAGTTGGGACCGGTCAGTTTGTTTGTTTCGAGAATTGTATAAAGTGGATTTTTAGCCTTTTGTGTTAGCTACAAATTGTATGAGGTAGACCATAAGTAATGTATTTTCAAATAAAGTGCTTATACAATTTGGTCTTTAATTGTACAAGTCTCCCACTATTTTTCCAAATCCCACCACCCTCTTGGTGTGATTCGAAGAATAGTTAATTCTTTAGTGGGCTTGAAATCTATCCAAAATTCATCATATGCCCCATTTTCTGTGCTAACATATGACTAGTTCGAATAGTAGCCTTACCGGGACTTCTATCTTCCTTGATAGTTCTGAAGATCTTTTTGCTCATCTTTCGCATGTGCCCCATTTTCTGAGCTAACACATGATAGTCGATGTTAGGCTCAACCCATCAAATATCTCGTGGTCAATTATCAATTCCATTAACCCCATTTTCTGACCTAAGTAATGAAACCAATGACCCCATAGGGCATCAAATGCTTAGTAATGCTCACAGCCTTTCTTAGGTTCAACCCACCCCATTTTTTGAGCAAATGGATTTGAACTTCAGCGGCATATCACATGGCAATTACTTATGATGGAAGGAATGGAAACAGAACTTCAATTCTATTCCCACATTAGCCTAATATGTTTCAAGGAGGGAATTACATTGCATATATGCAGGTTTCATCACTTTTGCAATTATCTTGTTTTTTTATCTATCCTATGCATGCATTTCACAACACATCACATATCGTATTGGAAAGATAAATAAACATCCGATAAAGCGGTAAATTGAGGATTAACCACTAATTTTACAACTCTAGAATATTACATACAAAGAAAACCAAACAACATAGACTAGGCTCGTGGTTCATCGCCATCACATAATCATGCCAACCAACAAACATATATATATATATATATATGCGATATCCAAAATTTACCCATCCGCCGTCTAAACAAAATTGCAAATTTTATAGGGATAATATCGATTCTCAATTTCCAAAACCCTTTTTCAGAAATCATAGGTTTTTAAACAATTAACTGGGGTCAGGTTCTTTGGTTACCCGACCTTTTAGCATAAAAAACAAGAATAAATTTTCGATCCGAATCTGCTGACCACGCCAGGGCGCCGGCAGAACCACTCCCAGGCGCCAACATGGCCGCGCCCAGCAGAGGTGAGACCACCAGGTCTCGCCTGCTGACTCTAGTCACACCGTGACTGGGCGCGGGCGACAACACCTGTTGTTGTACGGGATTTCTCCCTTTTTCATCCATGAGTGATACGTTCAGTTAATGATGGACGGATTCGATCCCACCTCGGGCCAGGCATAATCACTCGATAGCCTTCAACCTGATTATCTCGCGACGTCCTACCACCAGTGACTCCAAAATCATCCTTCATCATCCAAATAAACCACACACCCAAGATTCATCCTTTCCAATTCAATTTTCAAAACCAAAACGTTTTCACAAAACTATCAATTATATCCCAATCGAAAAATCAATTATTTTAAACGATGAACATTTTTTTAACGTGCACCAATTTACATACGCGTAAATAAAACATGCTAACACGTTATGTAGCTTAATCGAGCCAACCATGGCTCTGATACCAATGTTGGGTTACGTTCTTTTCTCCTGGTGGCTCGTGGCAACGAAATTTAAAATTTAAAAGTACAACCACCCGAAATAGGAATAATGGTGGGCTCGATTATGCAATAGAGAAGGCTGTGAGAATTTTTGCCTCTTGATTAAATTCTAGCAGCAACAACCTTGGATCTTTCTAACCCTATGGTGCAATTCCACACGATTTCTTGGAGAAAATCACCCGTCAATTCTATCCCCGGTTTTAGTGCTCCAAACGTCGCACCTCTAAGATATATCCACACATCATTCAAGTCACCACCTACTTCGTTATTGGTGCTAGCCAACGAAATAGATCTAAGTCTAAAACCTAGGCTTGATTATGTGAAGGAATGGAATATGTAAATCGTTAAGTTCAACACATGAACAAAACAATGTCTTGTTGGAATAAGGGAAGGGGACGATTAATACTTAAGGATGACAAAGAAAATTCTCTCTTAATTTTCAGCTGGGGTTTGAATTTTCGCACTCCTAAAAACTTAGGGTTTTAGTCTTGCACTCACATATATATAAAATAGGAACCCTAGAGTTCTTATTCAACTGCAAGACTTGGAGAAGAGGAGAAGAAAAAAACCCTTTCCTTCTTCACCTAGATTTCAAAATCGGGATTAATGCAAAAAATCCCCCTATGTTAATGCGAAATTGCAAAAAAACACCTGTGTTAACGAAATAGGCTAAAAACCACCATGTTTTCTTAAAAAGTCTGCAAACAGTGGAATTTTGGAAAAAAGAAAGCGTGTTTTTCACCTTTAATAAAATTTTTTTGTCATTTATACACTCTCCAAACAAAGAAGCATATCATTAAAGGTGAAAAACATAAAAAAACACGCTCTTTTTTTTTCCCCAAAAATCCACTGTTTGCAAACTTTTTAAGAACACATGGTGGTTTTTAGCCTATTTCGTTAACACATGTGTTTTTTTGCAACTTCGCATTAACACAGGGTTTCTTTTTACAGTAATGCCTTCGAAATCCAGCTGGCAAGGCCCTAAAGATCGGCCAATACCCTTAATTGGAGTCCAAGAATTAATTTTTCACTCCATATTTAATTATGGGTTAAAGCCATCAATTAAATATTCCCATATGATTAAAACTCATTTAATTATATTCACTTATTCCAATTGACTTATTTATTTAACTTGGACCGAGCCCAACTAAATAAAGTACTTGGACTCTACTAGGTCCATTAATTTAATTAATTCTATAAGATTAATTAAAAAATCACATCATATAAGCAGTGACTCTCACGAGTTAAGTGTGTGACCCCTTAGGCTCGTCTACTAAAGTGCTAGTGTGCTTTCCTAAAACAGAAAGCACTAGATTACATCATTCATTTGATTTAATCAAGCCTCGAATTAATCACCATATGAATTCTCGGCACTTACAAATCATGGTTACTGTCCAGCAACTGGCCACGAAGACCTAGACAAAGATGAAGATAAAGATACGCCTTTCGTGATCTTGATCCTTGTATAAGTAAGATCCCTTAATCTAACCTCCCGATTGAATTTAGAGCAGTGCCTAAGGTCAAAGCTCTATTAATTCAATAACTATGTTTCCCAAATACGGTGAGATCGACTTCCGACTATCTAAACGAAGAAACCTGTTGGTCGCAAGTGGCATACGAAAGGGTCTAGAAGGGGGGGGGGGTTGAATAGACCCTGAAGTCTTTTTCGATTTCAAAAAGTTTCGTACTAAAAGATTTTTGGACGCTTGAAAAGATAGACGCTTGAAGTGTCTAACGCTTGACTTAGGCGTTCACTTAAAAAATATTGGCGCTTTGGTGAAGCGTCTGATGAAGACTGTTTTTAGGAAGTTAACTGACACGACAAAATCCTAGCAAGAGAACTAGGTCGCGTAAGTAGTAAAGTGGATTTCTAAGTCCAGGGTTATCGTATCCGCAGGGACAACTATAATCTAAGTACCAAGACTACTATATTACTCAATTCTAAGTTAAATCGGTCGATAGAAAGGTTGATTAACTAATTAATAAATACTAGAAAATAAACTAAGGCAACGTCACACCAAATAAAGGGAGGAAACAATAGAGAGAAGCGATCAAGGCACATGGTTCAACCAATTATGCATTTCGATTGTGATTTAGGTTCTATTGGATTATTAGATTGATTTAGCTAAGGCGAAATTCCCTAACGTACGTACTACCCAATCTCTTGGCATAGCAACCCTACCCTTGGTAACGATTTCCTATATATCTCTATATGAAAACCCGATTATCGAGGATGCATTTAAGGTCTAGGAATTCCCCACGTGAATGGAAAGCCACCTAAAGAAACCGAGTCTATCTCTAGTCGGTTTAACTATAGGGTATTCAATGTTTATATCTTCCCTAGGTTATTATCTCTCGATCTCTAACCTAGGCATTTTATCAAACACTTGGTGATCAAGCAAATGTAGCATTGAGATCAAATATTGAATACATAGCTAAAACCAAAATTAATCCAATAAACACCAACAAAACAACAATCAAAATAACATAAATGGCCTATCCATGGCCTCAATCAAACAAGTTTAGCTCATATTCATGTCAAAAGTGCAAATATAAATCATACAAGTCATAGGAGATTTGAAAAAATTCAAGAAACAAATATGTAAAAACTCCCTAATTCTTGTAGAGATGTGAATTCCTTGTTGAATTCTCCATGTTTTGACCTTCAATCTTCTCTTCTAAGCTCCCTCTCTCTCTATTTTCGTGTGGCAGCTGCTATCCAAGGTGAGTTAGGGTAAAAAATGGCTAAAAGGGGTATTTATAGACCAACCCGCTGCCTCGAACGCCGCGGCGTTCGCTTGTTGAACGCCTCGGCGTTGGCTACTGCATGTGAACGCCGCGGCGTTCGTGGATGAACGCCTCGGCGTTCGTCCCCTGCTGCTCCAGCCAGTTTTGGTAAACTTCGCATAACTTTCTCTACCGATGTCGGAATTCACTGATTCAAGTTGCTGTAGAATCCTAAAACAAAGATCTACAACTCTCCAGAAGACACTAGGGCCGAAATCAAACGTTAAAGATGACAAAATTGTCTCACAAGTCACTGAATGAGAAAACTCCATCGTAAGACGTCTCTTCCGATGACGTTTTCACCTCCTTCCCTACATATCTGATCTTTGTCTTCAACATAAGAAATGTACCTTTGCCTCTTATCTTTCCATTGGTAAATCAAGTGTGTAATTTGGACATGGGTAGAGAACTCTATTCAATAAGCTCTTTCACTGCGCAGACAGTTTGTATCTTTATGCATGATTTACCTTCAATCCTTGTTCTTTTCCTCCAAATGTTATGTTATTCTATAAAATATGAGAAGACAAGGATCAAAGCATCATATGTGATCAAATTATCAAGGAAACAATCAAAACTAAGTCGATAAATGGGGGAAAACTAGTGTAAAAATAACATATATCATTAACTCAGACTTCAAGATTTGAATACTTTAACCAAGTAGGTTAAGCGTTTAGTTCTTTAATCAGTGTTAGCACAGCGGAGTAATTTTTGGAGTCTTCTCTTTGAAAGCTTTTAGCGTCACAAGAGGTTTCTTAGTTGCTTAGCCTTTGATTGTGTTTTACTTAATCAATTTATGCAATGATATGATAGATAAAAGAATTGACTGAAAAGTAAATGACACAATATTTGTAAGGTTCGTTGGGTGGTGTAATCCCAACTACGTCCTTCTTCTCCTCGAACACTTGGAGACAATCCACTAAAATGATTCTCAAAGAATCACACAGAATCTTCTACAAATTAGGGAGAGATGGAAGTCGATGACTTGAGCTCCTTGATCACAGAGATTTCTGCTCCAAATCACAGAGACTTCACACAGATCGCGAGGCTTGGATAGGGTTTTTCTAAACGGGTTTGTTTGATTTTGATGAAGTTCAAACAACTGGAATATCTCAGTAGTAGTGTAGTTTCTTCAAAAAGAATGTTTGAGATATTGGGTTGACTGTCTCAGGATTTGATGAAAAGCAAAAAGAATATTTTCTTGAGTATTCTGGCTTTTCTGAGAGTTTAAGGAATGAGACTTCAATGCAACATCAATTTGGCTTGATAATTGTTCTATGTTTGGCTTGTTGTTGAAGTTCTATTTATAGGCATTCTTGGAGAAAGTGTCCGTTTGACACATCCAAGGGCGCCTGTCTCTCACTTTCGCGAGTGAACAATTTTTGTCCTTTTTTTCCTGAAAATCTGCTTCACAAAAGTTGGTGCTGCAGTCTTTGAATAGTTGACAGTCCAATAGGGTGGCTTCTCCGTACGTCTGAAAGTGCTTATCACATTTAATGCTCTTATCAGCATTTAATGCATTTGAATTAAATGCCCGTTGGCATTTAATGCACTGAGAATATTTGCATTAAACTCCTTTCGATCTGACGCTTTAGGAGAATGTTTATCATTTGATAGACGCTTCATTCATAAGCTGAAAGTTTCATTTAATCTGGAGGACTATTTAATGTTTGGACGCTTGGAAAAGTCTTCAGACTTTATTTAGAAGAGTAGACGCTTGAAACTTCAGTCTTCGTTACTCGACACTCAGAACATGTCAGGCGCTTAGAGTGAACTTCTTCAACCTTCATTCACTATTGATTTCTTGGACGCTTGGAGTCTTCAGATTTCGCAGTCTTGATAAGCTCACTCAGAAAGTATCAAATGCTTAATCTAACCGACTTCTTGATCTAAGAGTGTTAAAAGTAAAAGATAAATAAAGCCTATACATTTCTAATGTTCAAATGCTTATTCAAGTATCTATGAAATTTAAGCATACATAACTTTGGGGTCTAACAAGATTCCTAATTGTCATCATTAAAACATATAACATGAAATTCCTAACAATTTCCCCCTTTTTGATGATGGCAATATTTACTCTTTTATAATTCAAGAGTTAGACAGCCAAAAATAAAAGTTAGCTTTGATTAGATAACGTTAGTTAAAATTAGTTACGCTTCAACGAGATGTTTCAGCAAAAAAAAAATGCATTTATATATATCAGTGATTACAAGCATTTTTACAACTGAACAAATAAAAATATAAGAGACAAGAATATAGATAATGCAAATCAAAAGCTTTAACGTCTTGGTCTAACTTTGTATCGCTTGGGCATTTCAGCTCGGATAGCTTCAGTCAGATTGTCTTCCAAGGTCATCATTGCTTCATGATCTTTGTTGATTATAAGCTTATTTTCTTCTTTCTGTCTCTTCTTGAATGCAGTAAAATGATTGTCCCAATCAGTTGGGTCAATACCCATATACCTTAGGCAAATTCTAAAAGTTTGGATAAAGTCAGTCATCTTCCTCTCTTCAGCTAAGATTCTTGGATCTGTAGGTTCTGGAATAGATGGTCTTTGAAGAGGGATGTCAAACTGTTCAAGCAGTGCTCTTGTAGGTATCGGTAGATTTGGATATAAAGCAGTTATCCAAGATGGGAGACTAAGCGCAGAAGGAAAAACTTGACGCTTAGGAGACGGAGGCTCTTCTCTTGAACTAGACGCTTTCCTCTTTTCTCCTTTCTTCTTCTCTTCCCCCTTATTGCCATCATCAGTCTTTAGGAAATGATCTGTGAGTAAGCTGACCTGATGAGCAATCTGAGACATAGAATCTGTGATGTCGTTTAGACACTTGTCGAAGCGTTCCTGCAAGGTGAGAAGCTTGGCGCTGGTAGCATCATTCAGAGAAGTCTCAAGGGTTTCTAGGCACTTTTCAAGATCTTCTTTCATGGCAAGTTGGTTTGCTTGAGTGGCATCATGCATTTCTTGAAAGTCTTGTTTGCACTCACCAACAGCCGCTTAAGATGAACTACGCATATGAGCGATTTGAGCCCTCATAACGTGAGTCTCAATCTCTACCAAATCGTCTTTAATCCAGTGAAGAGATTCTTCGTTCTGAGTAGCATGAGCACTGGTACTCTCTAAAACGGATTTGAGCAAAGGACCAAAAGATTGACTCTCATCGAGATAAACCGCTTGAGGAGCCGGTCGCTTGAACCTAGATGAGTGTTTGAGAGAGTCAATGGGAACTTGATATGCGGGATCAAAGACAGTACCTCAAATGTCAAGGGAAAGATCCTCAGCAATATCATCAGTAACGGGTTCAGGAGCATCAGGAATATCCTCTGGTTGAGACGCTTGAACGAGTTCTTCAGTAGATGCTGGAATACTTGTAACTGCACACGTGAACGCTTCAGCTGGCTTAGCAGGCGCTTCCTCAAGTGCTGACTCAGGGTGACGAAAGTCATCGAATTGGAAGTTTCAGTTTGCTAAATCGGCATAAGAGGTAGACGAAGCTTCCAAAAGTTCAGTGAGTCTGGTTCGAGAAATACATGTACCGGAAATGAATGTGCGAAGGGGACTATCAATGGCACTGATGTGCATTGGACCAATGATATCTAGCACATGATTTGGAAAGACTTTGGACGACGCTTGACAGATGGAAAAGATTGAATCTGGGCAGTAATGTCTGGAAAATCCAATCAAGCAGTCTGAGGGAAGGGACGCAAGATGCTGATTCTCAGGTACACAATCAGCATAGTACGCTTCTAAGAATGGATATATCGCTTGAGCCAGCTCTTGATTCCTTTCAAGCAGGGAGAGGACAAACTCATAATGACCGAGTACCTCGCTGCGGATAAAAGGGAGCAGTGGATATCCTTTAAATGAATTGATTAATGAGCCATTCCAAGATCTGAGATTGGCAGTGAAGATTTTATCGAACAAAAATACGGGAGTCAAAATGTTCACCATCAGATTGAAATTCTCCTCACAGTGTCTTGGAGCAAAATTTAAGCACGATACAGAAGAGGTACCACTGGAAGATGCTTGAGCGTTGAACAGAAGAGGAGAAGTGGATAATCTGTGAAGCTCTTGACGCAGACACTGCTCAATTTGATGTCTAACGATTGGGAGCTTTAGAACTGGTCCAACTCTCTGTTGACGCTTCTTAAGGCAATACTTGGCGAACTGACGCTTCTTGTCATGCATGCCTATGCCAAAAAGATGGGGAGCTTGGACTAACTCTGAGAATGTATATTTGTTGCCCATATACGCTTCAACCCAGTTAACTTCATTCATGCAGTAGTCTGTTCCCGCATTGACCATAGCACGAATGCCTTCATGATGAATATCTCTGATAGATTCAAAGCGATATCTATCAGGCTGGTAGTTGGCATTCCAGACACTGTAAAAAAATGCATCGGCTTCAGTTTGAATCAAATCTGTCAAAGATTCGAGACGCTCACCGGCATGTACTGCTTTATTCTTCCATAGGCGAAGTGGATTGACTGAAGATATATTTTCAGCACTATGAGGAGTCTGAGGAAAGTGTGTGTAGCCTTCTCTGTTCAAGACGAACTCTGATGGGTTGAGAAAGCTCGGACGAAGAGGCTCATACACACGAATGCTGTAATCCCTTAAAGCGAAACTAGTTGGTTTGCTGTGGCCGTAATCTAGATAATAGGCCAGATCCACATCACATCTAGGTGTTCTTCCTCCTTGCCTGTCTTGTTGAAGAATAACAGAAGATGGTATTTGGCCAGGGGTCTTTCCAAGTTGAGTGGCCAGATAATACTTCCTCTCAATTTCTATTAAAGCAGCGTTAAATATTGTATCCCCGATTTGACGGTCAGTATTAATCAGCAGAGCAATGTCATTCTCAGCAGCAATGTATCGTTCTTCATTGTATCCTGCAGGAATGAAATCTTCTTGAAGCGATGGGGGCATATAGTTGATTGGATGATCAATCGTCTTCACCGTGTCGAGTTTGAAGAAGTGTCTAGGCGCTGGAACATATTCAGCAACACTCTGACCTTCTGAGCGTGCCTCGGTAATAGCCTGAACAGGGATGGAAGTCTGAACCTCTTTAGTAGCAGGTTCCTCAGCTTCAATTGCAGCAACTTCTGCGGCAACATCTTTAGCGATAGTGACGACTTCTGTCATATCAACATCCAGGAGGACATCTGGTGACGCTTCAGCAGCGGCTGGAACTATAGCTATAATACAAGAACTATCCTCTATAAGAGTAGGATCTTCTACTTATGTAGGGATAGAAATGCTGTGGGAAGAAATAAACTTACCCTGAGAACTTGTCTCAACAACAACACTTTGAGCGCATGGCTCAACAGCAACTTGAGCGCTTGGCTCATCAGCAACTTGAGAGCCTGGCTCATCCGTCTCAGGCTCTTCAGAAACAGGAGCAACTCGACGCTTGCTAGTCCTGGAACGCTTGAAGACTTTCTTCACGTTGACTCCTTCAACGAGCTTAAGCGTTGGAGCGGGAGGATCAGCAGCTGGTTCTTCAAAGTCTATTTGTTTGATAACCCCTTCCAGCTTCCTCCTCTTGAGAGGTAACTTGTCCTTGGCATCCTCATCGGTTTCCTCATCATCCTTTTGAGGAGAAGGAACAAATTGAGCCTTGGGCTTTCTGGGAGCCCTCTTCTTTGTTGCAGCAGGACGCTTCACGGCTTCTTATGGAATTGGACGCTCCGTTTCCTCATCGGACGCTTGACGTACTTCCAGACGCTCAGAAAGTGGTTTAGCAGCACCACCAATTTTTGGAGGATTGAACAGATTATTCAGAATCCTTTTTCCCAACAACTTGGACTTATTTAACGGAAGTCCAGACGAGTATACACACTGTGATTTGTACAACATGTCACTTAGAACAAGTCCATAAGGTTTATTCGAGGCGCTTAGACTGTCCTTAAACCTCCCAAAAATGTACTCACTCCAGTTGATTTTGATGTTGAGGAGTATAGCGGTCATCATCTGAAATTGTACTGGGTTCACCTTATCAAAGGTTCCCACTCGGCATTCGATGATCTTGCTGCAGAAATCAGCCAACAGTCGGTATTTGGATAGCAGTTCTTTCTTTTCAAAGTACTGAGTGTAGGGTACATCGTCGTACGCACTCATGGTTGTCCATGCTTCTTTGATTTGTTTTAGAGTAACACAATCTAATGCCTCACCCTCATTTGGAAGATTGAAGTTCTCGGCAATGGAGGCGGCAGACAAGATAAATTCCTTGGGAGGCTCCTTCTTGGATAGAGGAATTAGACAGGAGATAGACTGCTTGTCCTCTGAAAGTTTAGCAGTCTTCCAAAAGGTATCGACTTCAGTAGGAAACATATATGAGTATTGGGTCAAGAACGATTTGAGCCCAGCTGTGACGACCATGTCCATCATGTCTGTTAGGTTGATCTGAGGTTGTTCATAGAGAAATTTCCAGTCGACAACAAGGCCTTCAGTCACCTTGATGGTAAGTTCAGCAGAAGTAGACGGAGATTTCTTTGGTGCCATTTTTAGTGAAAGAGATGAACTGAGATTTTCTTTTGCTTTGAGAGAGAGAGAGACTAAGTTTTGCAGATATGTTTGAGTAAAAGTGAATTGTCTTTCTGCAGAATTTGTGTTTTAAATGACACAGTAAAGAGTTTTTGAAACTTGTGTTCTCTAGTCTCTGTAGGATTTAGACACGTGTAACAATTGTTGAATCTCAGCCATAAATTCATTAACTGCGGACGCGAGTTTTGTGTAATAGAGAGAAGTTACGTTTGGTAATTCTCATTTATAAAGATTTGACATCCGAGTTAAAATTTGAAAAACGTTTGGCATTTTCAGAGTGTAACGCACGCGCCCGTTTGTACATTGACACGTACACAAACATGTGCTATCTCTGAACCGTCATTTTGTAAAGAAACTTTTGATTACCAGCCAGTTTGATGTGATAGAAGCGTGCGAGTAGAGTACAAAATAGACTTTTGAGTCTACCCACTACTTCGAAAGAAGTTTGGAAACTTTATGCATGGCTTGTAAAGAAAATATTTTTATATTAAGAGTTGATTGGACTTGATTCGACGCTTAACTGATACCATTGGTTGGTATTCATTTTAACGTTTGTAATATAGACGCTTCAAGTCAAAGTCCTTTTTATGTTTGAGCGTCCAATATTTTATGCAAAAGTAATACTGAGCGTTGATGATCATGCATCTGAAAATTTTGATCATTGACGCTTACAGTTATGTTCAAGTACAATTTTAATGTTCCCCCTAAAGTTGATAGCTTGTACCATTTGTTTTGTTTTTCAAAGAAGGCTTTTAGACATAAATCAAGTGGATTCCCCCTAAATTATATGTCTAATAAAGTATGATGCTTGATGATTAAGCGTTTAAATCAATCATACCTAGTTCACTTCTCAAAGTGAGAAAACGTTGTTCATTGAGTGCTTTGGTGAAGATATCTGCCAATTGTTTGTTAGTTCCAATGAAGTGCATGGAGATATCTTTCTTTTGAACGTGGTCACGAAGGAAATGGTATCTAATGTCAATGTGTTTGGTTCTGGAATGAAGAACAGGGTTTTGAGTCATGGCTAGAGCGCTTTGGTTATCACAATGAATGGGGGTTGGACCTAGGATTATTCCATAATCTCTAAGTTGTTGCCTCATCCATAATACTTGTGCACAACAACTTCCTGCAGCTACGTACTCAGCTTCGGCTGTAGAGGTAGCTTTGGATTGTTGTTTCTTGCTATGCCATGAAACTAACCTATCACCTAGAAATTGACAAGTACCACTAGTGCTTTTATGATCTATTTTGCAACCTGCAAAATCTGCATCTAAGTAACCAATTAGTTCAAAAGGAGAATCCCTAGGATACCATAAGCCCACATTCTATGTGCCTTTTAGGTATTTAAGGATCTTCTTAGCAGCTATTAAGTGTGACTCTTTAGGATCAGCTTGAAATCGTGCACACATGCATACCGAAAACATAATATCAGGTCTATTGGCAGTAAGATAAAGAAGTGATCCAATGATACCTCTATAATTAGTGATATCAACTTTCTTTCCACTCTCATCTTTATCTAACTTAAGCGTTTGGCTCATTGGAATTTTTGAATATGATGCATTTTCCATACCAAATTTCTTAATCATATCTCGTGTGTATTTAGCTTGGTTAATAAATATGCCATTAGGGAGTTGTTTAACTTGTAGTCCTAAGAAGAAAGTTAATTCACCCATCATGCTCATTTCAAATTGTTCTTGCATCATTTTTGAAAATTTCTCACACAGACGCTTGTTAGTAGAACCAAATATAATATCATCAACGTAAATTTGGACTAAGAGAATGTCTTCGTTATTGGTAATTTTTAATAACGTTGTGTCAACGCTGCCTTTTGAAAAGCCTTTACCAATAAGAAAGATAGAGAAAGTGTCATACCATGCTCGGGGTGCTTGCTTAAGCCCGTAAAGTGCTTTTTCTAGCTTGTAAACCATACCCTTACCATGATTGTTGATGAATCCTGGTGGTTGCTCCACATACACTTCTTCTTGGAGTTTACCATTCAAGAAGGCACTCTTCACGTCCATTTGATACACCATGAACTTGTTGAACGCTGCATACGCTAGAAACATGCGAATTGCTTCAAGACGAGCGACGGGAGCGTATGTCTCATCAAAGTCAATATCCTCCTCTTGGCAATATCCTTGAGCTACGAGTCTTGCCTTGTTTCTTATAACAATGCCGTTCTCATCCATCTTGTCTCTATATACCCATCTAGTTCCAATAACTCTTTGGTGAGTTGGTCCTGGTACTAGCATCCAAACCTTATTTCGCTCGAACTGATTAAGTTCTTCTTGCATAGCTTCAATCCATCTTGGGTCGCTTAGCGCTTCATCCACTTTCTTAGGTTCCATTTGAGATAGAAAGCTTGCGAACATAGCCTCATTGAACGTAGCGGCTCTAGTCCTAACAGGTGCTTCAATATCTCCAATAATCTGCTCGGGTGGATGATCACGCAGCCATAATCTGTCTGGTTGGAAGGGGTTAAGAGGTTGAGCAGGCGCTTGAGGAATAGACGCTTGACTACCTTCTTGCGTAGGCGCTTCAAGTTCACAATTCCTTGTGTGCTCTTGATGATCATTCTCTTTATGATCATCAACATTTCTTACATGATTATTTAGAGTAATCTCACGAGTATTCTTAGGAGGTGACACTGAGATCTCATCATCGTCGTCAGTATCTTCATCAATAGTAATCTTAGACGCTTGATGACATAGATCTTCAACTCCTACATCATTTAAATATGAAACATTTGGGTTACGTCCCCTCCATAGTTCATATGGAGTTTTCCCATGCTGTTGGTTGATCATGCAGCGGTTTTGAGTGTAACAGGCAGTGTTGATCGCTTCGGCCCAAAATCTAGGAGCGAGCTTGGATTCTGCTAACATAGTTCTAGTGGCTTCCTTAAGCGTTCGGTTCCGGCGCTCAGCAACACCATTCTGTTGGGGAGTTCTGGGAGCTGAATACTCATGGTGTATTCCATTTTCTGCACAAAACTTCTCAACAATCTTGTTAGTAAACTCAGTACCGTGATCGATTCTTATTCTTGCAACCTTCAGATTTTTCAATGTTTGAAGTTGTCGAATAAGCGTTGTTAACTTGTCACATGTTTCATCTTTGGATGAAAGAAATTCTACCCAAGTAAATCGAGAGAAATCATCTACTATCACCAAAGTATACTTTTTACCGCTTACACTGATGATTTGAACGGGTCTAAACAAATCCATGTGAAGTAGTTCAAGTATTCTAGAGGTAGATAGATGAGGTTTTCTCTTGAACGATGATTTAACTTGTTTACCCATTTGTCAAGCGTCACAAAGACGATCCTTATGAAATGGTCCATTTGGTAATCCCTCTACAAGATTTTGACTTATTAGCTGAGAGATTGTCTTAAAGTTGAGGTGATTCATTTTCTATGCCATAACCAACCCATTTTAGATTCACTTTTAGCAACAAAACATGTTGAGTTGTTATCAATTGTTGAACCCCAATCTACTAAATATAAGTTGTTAGTTCTTTTTCCTTTCAATTTAGTAGACTTAGTCTTAGCGTCGTTTATATAGCAATAGTCACTTGAGAATATGACTTCAAAGCCTTTATCACAGAATTGACTTATGCTTAATAAATTATGCTTCAAACCCTCAACAAAATAAACATCACTTATCATGATGTTCCCCCTATGCACAGTACCTATACCTTTGGTTTTACCTTTGGAGTTGTCACCAAATACAACCTGAGGACCATTGGCAGCTTGATAGTTGATCAGAAGATCTTTGGAACCAGTCATGTGCCTTGACGATCCACTATCAAAGTACCATACAGATGTATCGGCTCTAGCTCTAGGTACCTGCAATCAAAAATGGAAGTTCTATTTCTGTTTAGGTACCCATTGTTGCTGGGGTCCTTCAACATTAGTAACATTGTTAGTTTGAATTAGAACTTTAGGAACCCATATTTGCCTCGTCTTCATTGTAGGAATGTTGGCCTTTCTGGGTTTCACAACGTGTTGTGTGTGCTTTTTGGGTGTATACTAATATCCTTGATTATAATAATAGTCATAATCATAGTCATAATCATAATCATCATAGTATCGATAATATGATCTTGACTGTCTTGGATATTGACGCTGGTATTTCCTTGGCGCTGGTTTGGGTTGCACTTTTGGTGCTGGACGCTTAGCGCTTGATTCACAGTGGTCAGTCTTATCTTTAGGCTTTTGAGCGTTTGGATAGACCCGTCTTTGTGAATCATTTGACTTAGCCTTACCCTTGCCTGAGTTAGCTTTGACTTTCTCATTTGGCCTCTTACCATTGTCACTTGGTTCATATTGTGTGTTGACCTTGTGAACCTTTTCAACAAAGATAACACCCTTTCTTTTGTTGTTTGCCGTAACATTAGATTGATTGGATTGTTTACCGAGTTTATCGCATCCTAAACCGGTCTTCTCACCAAATAATCTGGTTACTTCAGTCACATTATCCAACTGTCTAGAAGTTTTTGATAATGATGAGATGAGTTGCTCTGATTTAGCAAGCCTAGCGATCAAATCAGCTTCTCTCTTGACTATTATATCAAGATCACCTTTTAATTGAATAATTTCACTCTCAAGCGATTGGTTCTTCTCAATGCACTGTTGCTGAACTCGTAACTCTGCTCTGAGCATCACTTTATCTCTTGTGAGTGATGAGACAATAGCGAGATCATTTTGATATATTTTGGCAGCTTCTTGACATTCATTGTAGTATTCTTTGACTTTGTCAAGTAATTCATCATAAGAAAGAGGAATTGATAATTCATTGATTACCTTAGGAGTCGCTTTATCATCTCTGGCCATGAGACATATGAGCGCCGAGTCATCTAATGGCTCATCATCATCACTACTTTATTCTGATGATTCTAAATCTTCAGGTGCGGATGCTGGTTCGGATTCCGCTAGCAAACCTTGTTGACGAAGGTTGCTCCTGAATTGGTTTCTATCCAAGTCATCCTGCCTTGAGGGTTTGGATACGTTTGGATAAGGGCAATTTACCTAGTAGTGCCCTGGTTTCCTGCAATTATAACAAAGATTAGTTTTCATCTTTTGTTCATTTATTAAACTTGCAATGTGTGGTTTTGAGACCACTGGAGCTGGGAGATTTTGAGTAGACGCTTGGTATTGAACAGGCGCTTGGGGTGAAGGAACAGAATACTGAGGCGCTGGAAACTGTTGTTGCACAGGAGAAGGCGCTTGATATGAACTTTGTCCTTGATTATTGAAACCTTTTCCTTTCTTTTCATATCTCATGAACTTCCTAAATCTATCCAGCAAAGTCAACTCCTCTTCCTCATTGATATCTGAATTCTTTCCTTTATTACCCGATATACCTTTGATTGAAGCAATAAGCGCTCCAGATTCAATCACTGGACTACTCACAATATCACTAGCAGAATTCAACTCGAACTCAAATGCTTTCAGCTCTGAAAAGGCGTCTTCTGGAGTTAAGAGATCCAGCATATTTGATTCTCTCATAGCGGTTGTCTTCATCAAGAATTTACTTGGTAAGCTTCTAAAGATTTTAACCACCATTTCTCGGTTCTGTAAATCCATTCCTAAAGATGTAAGTTCTGTAACTAGAGCTGTAAATCTTATATCCAATTGCTCTAAAGTTTCATTGGGTAGCATCTTAAATCCGTTAAACTTTTCCTTGGCAATGGAAAGTTTGTTTTCTTTGATTTGAGCTGAACCACCACCAATCGTAGCCAACTTATCCCATATTTCTTTAGTAGTTTTGCAAGACTTGATCTTGTTAAATAAGTTGTCATTATCACCAATAGCCATATATAGAGCGTTACGACCAACATTGTCCAAATTAGCTCTTCGACGTTCATCCGGAGTCCATTCTTATTTTGGTTTCTCAACGTAACCATCGGGAGTTTCTTCCGTGGCTCCAGGCGCTCTTGTGATAACTTTATATATTTTGATTGGCCCATCTGAAATAATATCATACATGTCATCATCACATGAACAGAGATATGTAAATGCTTTGACTTTCTTAGTTGGGAACTTTAGCAAATGCCATATCGAAAATTTTAAACACAACTAGATTTTGAAAGAAAAGGATCTAAACACTACTACAGAAATGACCTATTACAACGGTTTTTTTTTATCTTTTACAGCGGTTTTAACCGCTGTAACAGGTACCGCTGTAATTGGTTCAGGCCAATTACAGCGGTTTTTGAACCGCTGTAATAGGAACCAATTACACCGGTTCGAAAAAAAACCGCTGTAACTGGTAAACCAATTATAGCGGTTTTTTTTCGAACCGCTGTAATTAGTTTTCTCAGAATTTGTATTTTTTTTTAGTTACCTGTTATAGTGGTTTTTATGAAAACCGCTATAACAGGTTTTAGAAAAACAACTATAATAGGTCGGGGACCTGTTTAGGAAATTTTTCTAAAAACCGCTATAACAGGTGTTTTTTTTATTATTATTATTTTTCTTGTTCTACTGTACAAAATTTACCATTACCAGTTTCTCAAAATTCAACACACTAACACAACAAACCATAAAATCAATTCAACAGAAACAACAAACGTGAAACCCAAAATTAGCTTCACCAAATTTAATGATCATCTCTAACAACAAAAACCAACAAATGTATATAACCAATTCGCATAATCTCTAACAACAAAAGCCAACAAAAGTATATAACCAATTCGCATAATCTCCAACAAATCAAATGTTACGCATAATCTCCAACAAATGATAAAGAGTTTACAATCAATTAAATACAACAAATCAAATAAAAATGTACAACAATCTACAACTTACACCATACCAAAAGCGCATTGGAAAATGTATTGTGCCAATTCGCCACGTACTTCATTAAGCTGCTCTATAGAGTAAGTGACGTCTTGACAATCAGGAAAGTACTGCACGATAGAGATTGAAAACACAACAAAGGTTTAATAACTTATAAAAGGAAATTAGAATTTGATGATGAGTATTAGTTAGGATTATGCATACCGCTAGTGGAATTGTAGATTCTCCGTGGCTAATAATATCCTTCATGAATTTCATAACAAAGAAGCCACAATCTTTGTCGTTTAACTGCATGGGGCACTACAAAATTGAAATAAAAAATTGTATTAGAACAAAAACGTTTATACGAATAATCTCTCGAAAATATAAAATTACACTAACCTTTATACGAGTCCATTTACAGGCCATTTTTTTTGATTTGGACACTTGGGTGTTACGATTTGCACGAGACATCAACACAGCACTGTTAAAAACATCAAAAAACAGGGAAAGATGTCCATATCAAGCAAATATACATGTGAAATTGAGGAAGATATATACACTTTAAAATTAATATTAAATATAATGAATACATTGATAAAATGAAAAATTTACTGATCGATTGTTTCTTTCATATCAGGTCGATTCTTCGGATCAACGTGCAAAGAATCCAGATAATAAACGATTTCTTTAATTGGATCAATCACAAGCAACAACCAATGTCCCCAAAATTAAAAAGAATTCAAAAGATAAGTTCAAAATTAATTTTGAGTACGTAACAAATTTTTATTAACTCACCCGGTGTTGTAAGGTCCAATAAACAACTTCCCGTCCGCGCAATCTTTCATGGCATTTGTATATTGCGCTTGTGAGATACGCTGAGAGGGAGTAATACCTGCTCCCGCAGCTATAGTATGCGGGCTAAGGAACCCGAAATTATTTGTTTCGTTTTCGGGGACCACGTACTTAGCCCACAAACACCTAAATTGAGCATAAAATATATTTGAACAACAAAATAAACATAGTTCAAATTAATGCAGTAAAATAATTTAAAAACTAACTTTTTTTTAATTCATATTTATAAACTTACTTGATGTAAACTGAAATGATGGAGACTCCTATTTGTTCTTTGCGCAAAAAATGACAGATCTCCTCCCGCCCAAGATACTCTTGATAGGGTTCGGTATTATACATTGCCTCGGGAACGTCTATAGCGATCAATTGTTCAATAGGCATTATTTGGAGGTACTTTTCAAGAGTTACAAGTGGATGAGGGAGTTGATCAGATGGTACGTCTGCTGCTCTGTCATCTTCTCGTGGAGGGTTGGCCACAGGAGGTGTTCGTTTGACCGTTGAGTGCTTCGTCATCTCTGATTTATGTTTTCCAACTGATGATTTGGATTTTCCAAGAGACTAATTAACATAAGAAAACCAACGTGAATGTTATAAACCAAAGTATATTTAGTAACTTTAAACAATTATTATAATTATTTAATGGCTAGGTATTAATAATTACGTACCGATGCATCACTGACAGTGTCAAGACTCTTAGGCCAAGCGACAATGCATCCCACAGCCTCAGAAAATGTGAACACTCCTTCATCAGCGAGAGGGACTGGTAGGGGTGCATTATCTTCAATTGCAATGTCAATCATCACTTTCACGAGGTGGGTGGGTAATGGAAGTGTATGCAACATTCTATCCTGATCTGGTCAATTGTACATTTGTCCTTTAGCCACCATACGATAAGACGGTGTTGACAGTGACAATTGACATGGCGCCACAACCTACATATATAAAAAATATATATACCATTATATTAGAAAAGTTTGTGTATTTTAATGAATTGCAAGTTATATGATCACTTAATAATTTCATATCATTACCTTAGGAAGGTTATTAACTGGATTTGGGCAGCTATCTTTCAAAGAAACCACCTCCTCTTCATGTGGCTACTGCGACCCAGACGCCCTATGCTCGTCAAACTCGCGTCGCAATGAGGATAGTGATGCAGTGAGCATGTGCACCATGTTTTTCAAGTTATCGATCTCCTCATCTTTGGAAGGCTTTTTGCCACTAAAATATTGTTTTTGTGATACCCCAAAGCCTACACCCCTAACGTGACCCGAATGCTCCTTCTTCTTAAGAGCTTTAGCCAATATATCATTTCGGGTCCTCTCACTTCCACTGTGGCTGCCCTCCTGTGATAAGCACTCCTGTAATAATACATTTAAAAATTAGTGAACTTTGCTCTTTTGAAAAAATTTCAAAAAACATATACAACACATGATATGGCTAAAATTGCAAATAACTCACAATTTCATCCGATACTTTTTTAACATTGGGATTATGAATGTTTTGCTGGCTGTCAGAATGTGCAATCCTCCATACGAGTGCTCGTGTCACGTCTGTGCAATCTGACCCAGCTTCCTTTCTTTTTTCCTTCTATATTATGATTAAATATATATATATATATATATATTAGCAAGGAATTTTTATTAGAAAACTTGTAATGATTCACTGTTATACGAACTACGTACCTCAATGTGCTGCAGTTGAGCATATCCAAGACGTGATTTCCTATAGGGATATTCAGGGTCCCTTGCTCTTTCTTGATTGTCCCTACTTAATTTCTGTTCATTACAAAATCAAAGCATTAGTCAATGTTCATATAAACACAATATGCAACAAATGACACCGTAAATTAGAATAATTACCATGAAAGGATCACTTTTTCGAATATCTATAAACGCTGTCCAATCTTCTTGAGATATATTATATTTTTGGGGTGGGCTGGAATTAATATTTCCATGATCATCCTCTACCCACACTCTGCTCAAGAAGCTCCTAAAGTTTCGAGCTAGCTTTCCAGCCTCGGCTAAAACAAATTTCTGTCTACTTTCTTCAATATCAAAGGCCAACTATGAAAAACAAACAACAAAGTATGTATGAAATTATAACTTTGAGAAAATTGAATAAACAAAAAATACATTAACCAATTAATTAGAAATATGATAATAACCAACTTACAGCTATTTCATTCCAAATTCCAATCTTTATTGCGTCCGAGACGTGTCGCCAATCACTGATGGTAATCGGCACCCTCTCACGAGCTATAACTCCAATGTAACCAACAAATGTTGATTTATTTGGGTCAACTGGTTGGCCATTCTCATTCCAGCCGACTGGTAGCTTTAAGCCTTTACTCCTAGCCTGTATGACTTTTTTCATTGCAGCGATACCTCTACGTATCTCACTTAAAACCTGTTTATTTTCAACAGCCCGAGAATCCATCGACCTACACAAGCCAAAAATACAGAGTTTGGATTCATATACCAAATATATAATACCAAGTAACGCCACCATTATTTTAGAAAAAATTCAGCAGAGTAACGACACAAATTTTTTTACCAAGTTCTCGACTTAATCTTTCCCCAAAATTGCAAATAACAAAACCAATCCATCAGTTATTTCACAAAACCAGTCAAATTTCACAAAGCCAATCAAATTTCACAAAACCATAAATGCATTAAACGATGTCAACAATACAACACATATTGATCCAATCACGATACATAATCAAAATAAATATCAACAAACAGGCTATACTCATGATATGTATTAAAATAATAATACTCGTTATCATATAGAGAGAGCGAGATAGAAGAAGCTTACGATGGTGGTGGTGGGAGTGGTGGAGGGGGCGGTGGTGGTCGTAGAGGACGATGAGAGAGCGGATGTGGATGTGGCGGTGGTGATGGTGGTGTCGATATATAATATCGACCTACAAAAGCCAAAAATACAGAAGTTAGTTTCATTATGCAACAACATAATTTTTCAATTCATACACTAACAAGAGTCGCCCTGACTCATACACTAACAAGTGCTTATATCAAGAAAAGTTTAGGAAATACGTATATCATATAATTATCACATAAGATCAAATACCTTTCATCGTTTTCTTTTTGTCGTTGACTTAGTAGTCTTTTGCTTCCCCCCAGTACGACCCTTTTGTTTAGTACGTCGACGAACAGATGGATTAATCCATATCCCCTCTTGGTGATCTTGTCGCATATACAATTCATCATCACTGATATCCAAATCACCATCCTTATCAGTGGCTTGTGAATCACGTAAGATAGGATTTTCTCCATCATCATCACTATATGAACTATCATCCTCAATACAAGTATTTTTATTTGCCGATAAAACAATTGACCACCTCTTATCAATAGGATCGGTGACAAAAAACACTTGCGTAGCTTGTGACGCCAAAATGAAAGGTTCATCTTTGTAACCCACCCTCTCAAGATCTACTTGAGTGAAGCCTATTTCACTATTATCGACACCATTTTTATTGTCAGCCCACCTACACCCAAATACAGGCACCCGAAACCAACTATAATCCAGCTCCCATATATGTTCAATCACCCCATAATATGATAAATGAGCATAGATAGGGTTATTATCCCTCGCACTTGAGATATGCATTGCTTGAGCTACAAGACTCACCCCACTATTCTGCATTGTCCTCATCTTGGTCTTTTGTATAGAATGTACGACCATTTATACGATAACCTGAATGACAAAACACAAGTCTGCCCGGTCCCATCGACAATCGTGCCAATTTATCTGAAACTGAAAGTGGATTCTCGTTCTATTTCTCGTGAATATGCTTTCGGAACCAATCAGAGAAACTCTTATTATGCTCTTTTGAAATCCAACTCTCATTTTTATTTAGATTTAATCTCCTAAGTTGATCCTTGTGCTCTTGAACATATGGCTCAACCTCATCGGTGTTGTGGAGCACATATAGGTGTGCCTGATCCCTTTGTGTGCAAGGAACACTAACTAATTGTTTTCCAAGTACGCTTTCTCCTTCAGTTCTCCCTCCCACAACATGAGACTTTGAAAGCTCTGCAACGTTAGAATCTTTCAGATATTCTGTGCAAAATGTAATCGCTTCATCAACTATGTACCGTTCAACAATGCAACCTTCCGGTCGACTACGATTTTTCACGTAGCCTTTTAATACCTTCATATAACGCTCAGCTGGATACATAGATCTCATAAAAGCCGGTCCACATAGTTGTGTCTCTCTAACTAAGTGAATAGGTAAATGAGTCATTATATTAAAAAATGCTGGTGGAAAATACATCTCAAGCTCGCACAAAGTGATGGCAATTTGTTTCTGAAGTGCAGGCAATTGTTCAGGATCAAACACCTTGCTCCACATTGCTTTGAAGAAGAAACATAATGAGGTTATAGTTTCTCTCACCTTTTTTGGCAAAATGGCCCATATAGCAATTGGTAGCAAATGATCCATGATCACATGACAATCGTGAGTCTTCATGTGCTTTAGCTTCAAATCCTTCATTGACACAAGACAGCTAATGTTTGAAGAATACCCTTCTGGAACTTTCACTCCATTAAGAAACTCACATAATGTAATTTTTTCTTTCCTGGATAGAGTGTGAGCTGCTGGAGGCAAATAAGTTCGTTTTCCTTTATTTTTTGGTGCCAATTTTTCTCTTATCTTCATTTCAACCAAGTCTAACCTTGCCTTTATGCCATCTTTCGTCTTACCGGGCACATTTATAAGTGTACCAATGACACTATCAAATACATTTTTCTCAATATGCATAATATCAAGAAAATATCTAACATGTAAAGACGTCCAATATGGCAACTCAAAGAAAATTGACCTTTTTTTCCACCCAGTTTTTGCAAGCCCACATGCAAACGTCTTTCCTAATTTAACCTCCAAGTCTTTTATATTCTCATACACTTCTTCACCAGTCAAGCACTTAGGAGCTCGGTCTTCTTCTATATTCCCATTGAAAGCTTTTTTCCACCGGCGATATCTATGGTTTCGATTTAGCCATCTCCGATGCCCTTAGAATGCATATTTCTGAGAGTGTGTCAGTCGATATTGATCTGTACTCTTGACACATATGGGGCATCCACATTGGCCATGTACACCATATCCCTCGAGGTTTGCTCTTGCCGGAAAATCATTGATTGTTCCAAGTAACATGACTCTGAGATTGAAATTTTCTTCTCTGAACCCGTCATATACTTGAACACCGGTCTCCCACAACACCTTTAAATCCTCAATTAAAGGACACAAGTAGACATCTATATCATTTCCAGGTTGTTTCGGCCCAGAAATCAGTATAGGTATCATTATATGTTCTCGCTTCATGCATCGCGATGGGGGGAGGTTGTAGATCATCAAAATCACCGGCCATGTACTATGTGAGCTACTTTGCATGCCATGAGGGTTCATGCCATCTGTAGCTAATACAAGGCGAAGGTTTCTTGATTCTTCACCAAATTCTGGGAAATCATCATCGATCTTTTTCCATTGAGGAGAATCTGAGGGGTGTCGAATCTTGTCATCTTCTATCCTTTGTTCAATCCTTCTATCAGCATGTCATGTCAAGTCCTTCGCCAACTCTTTACTACTGTACATGCGCCTAAATCGTGGTATTATGGGCAAATACCACATGGTTTTGACTGGAGCAGATCCGTTCTTCTTGTACCGCGAGGAGCCACATTTCGGACAAACCTTCGATGATGCATAGTCAGTTCTAAACAATATGCAATCATTGAGACAGGTATGGATCCTCTCACATCCCATGCCAATTGAGGTTAACATCTTCTTAGCCTCATAAGTACGATTAGGTAACACATTATCCTCGGGTAGCATGTTTTTTAATAGATCAAGTAAGTCTGTGAAACTCTTATCACTCCACCCATTGTTGGCTTTTAATTTGTAGAGGTTTAGGACTGCTTTCAATCTTGTGAATTTACTACCACTATACAGTGGTGTCTTTGAATCACTTGTCAAATTGTCAAACATCTTGGGACAATTTCGCAAATCCTCCTCAATCACATTTTTCATCTCCTCCAAACGATCAGGCTCATAATCATTCATGTCCAAATCCCGCGTGCGATATGATGTACCACCCAAATCATCTGAGGTGACACTGCTCTCACCGTGTCTTGTCCAACGTGTGTAGCTTTTATCAATTCCATTACACACCAAATGATGTTCTAATTCACGTGGACTAATTATCTTTCCAAAACAACAACTTAAACACGGGCAACTGATTCTAGTCCGATCTGATGCATGCTCAATCGCAAAATTGATGAATTCTTTCACCCCTTTCTCATATTGCTCGGACATACGATCCGCTAATATCCAACTTCGATCCATCTTGATTCGGAATTAATTCAATTAAACAATTTTAATATCACTTCATAGTTGAATTAATTAAATAATTTTTATTTTCATTTATTTCCCATTATTCTAGAAAAAATTCGGCAGAATAACGACGCAAATTTTTTTACCAAGTTCTCGACTTAATCTTCCCCCGGGTGGGTTGCAACCAACAAAATTCAAATCTTACGATCCGCTAAAATTCATCTTCATATTAATTAAATTAAATAATTTTAACATAAGTTCAATTGAATTAATTAAATTATTTTAATTTTAATTTATTTACCATTATCCTAGAAAAAATTCGGCAGAGTAACAACGCAAAAATTTCTACCAAGTTCTCGACTTAATCTTCCCCCAAACTTGCAACCAACAAAATTCGCATCTTTCAACCACAACAAATCCAACATTCTAATATTTCACCCACAACAAACCCAAAAAGTCGATCTCACTATACAAAAATATTGATGACCAATTGGATCACATAAAGCAACATATTTCAAACAACTTCAAATATTGATCACCAGTTGGATCATATAAATCACATAAAACTAAACATAAAGCATTATTTTATAAATATTGATCACCAGTTGGATCACATAAATCACATAAAACTACAAATAAAATATTATATTTTGAACATCTAAGTCTAAATAAAGATCACCAGTTGGATCAATGTACCCTAAACTACAAACAACCGCAATTTAATCCCAAATTAAATGTAATTAACACCCTGCTATACACAAAAATACATACACCCACACATACACAAATTATATACATCCACATATACACGAATACATACACCCACACACACATAAATATATATACGTACACCCACATATACACAATATATATACGAATAATCCACATATACACAAATACAAACATCCACACATACATAAATATATATATACACCCATATATACACAAATATACATACATCCACACATACACAAAATATACATACACAAATATTTATCTAATTCAAACTCTATACTCTATATATGTGTGTGTGTGTATATGTATACATATTTACATAACATAACATATATATGACAAATATTTACATATAATTCACAAAACCCAATTAACATAACACATATATATAACAACAATCAAGATATTAACTTATAATCCACATTATATATTCACAAAACCCCAATTAACATAACATATGTATAACAACAATCAAAATATTAACATATAAAACCCTAATTTCATAACATTTATAAAATATACACAACTTATATAAACATATATATATATAAGTATATATATAACTATAGGGTGAGAGAGAGTCGAGAGAGAGACGAGCAGCGCGGCGGCGGCGGAATTCGGTGGTGGTGGTGGCGGTATATGGTGGATGTGGTGGTGGTGGGGATATATGTGGTGTGTGTGTAAATATATATATTTATATAGATAGCTAGTGATATAGAGTAGTAGAGAGAGAGAGAATAATGGTGGTGGGGGAGAAGTGGAAGTGGTGGTGGCGGCGGTGGGGGGTGGCCGGTGAGAGAGAGAGAGTAGAGAGAGTTGAGAGAGAGAGAGGGCGATTGGATTTGGGGGGAAAAAAAGGGGGGAAAATTAATTTATTTTTTTTTGAGGACCAATTACGGCGGTTTTTAGGAAAACCACTGTAATTGATCCGTTTGGACCGGTTACGGCGGTTTTTCGGAAAACCGATGTAACCGGTCTGGACCAATTACAGCGGTTTCTTTGAAAACCGCTGTAATAGACCCCTCCGTTCAGCGGTTTTCTAAAAACCGCTGTAATAGGTGCGCTGTAATAGTGTATTTTTGTAGTAGTGAAACAAGCAGTTATGCTTGGAAATTTTAAAATTTCAATTTTAACCGCTCTGATACCACTTGTTGGTCCCAAGTGGCATACGAAAGGGTCTAGAAGGGGGGGGGGGGGGTTTGAATAGACCTTGAAGTCTTTTTCGACTTCAAAAAGTTTCTTACTAAAAGATTTTTGGACGCTTGAAAAGATAGACGCTTGAAGTGTCTAACGCTTGACTTAGGCGTTCACTTAAAAAATATTGGCGCTTTGGCGAAGCATCTGATGAAGATTATTTTTAGGAAGTTAACTCAGACTTCAAGATTTGAATACTTTGACCAAGTAGGTTAAGCGTTCAGTTCTTTAATCAGTGTTAGCACAGCGGAATGATTTTTGGAGTCTTTTCTTTGAAAGCTTTTAGCGTCACAAGAGGTTTCTTAGTTGCTTAGCTTTTGATTGTGTTTTACTTAATCAATTTATGCAATGATACGATAGATAAAAGAATTGACTGAAAAGTAAATGACACAATGTTTGTAAGATTCGTTGGGTGGTGTAATCCCAACTACGTCCTTCTTCTCCTCGAACACTTGGAGGCAATCCACTAAAATGATCACACAGATTTCTGCTCCAAATCACTTCAATCCCCTTGCTTCTTTCACCCAGAAATATGGCAAATATCCAACTTCGACTTCACACAGATCGCGAGGCTTGGATAGGGTTTTTCTAAACGGGTTTGTTTGATTTTGATGAAGTTCAAACAACTGGAATATCTCAGTAGTAGTGTAGTTTCTTCAAAAAGAATGTTTGAGATATTGGGTTGACTGTCTCAGGAATTGATGAAAAGCAAAGAGAATATTTTCTTGAGTATTCTGGCTTTTCTGAGAGTTTAAGGAATGAGACTTCAATGCAACAGCAATTTGGCTTGATAATTGTTCTATGTTTGGCTTGTTGTTGAAGTTCTATTTATAGGCATTCTTCGAGAAAGTGTCCGTTTGACACATACAAGGGCGCGTGTCTCTCACTTTCGCGAGTGAACAACTTTTGTCCTTTTTTTCCTGAAAATCTGCTGCATAAAAGTTGGTGCTGCAGTCTTTGAATTGTTGACTGTCCAATAGGGTGGCTTCTCCGTATGTCTGAAAGTGCTTATCACTTTTAATGCTCTTATCAGCATTTAATGCATTTGAATTAAATGCCCGTTGGCATTTAATGCACTGAGAATATTTGCATTAAACTCCTTTCGATCTGACGCTTCAGGAGAATGTTTGTCATTTGATAGACGCTTCATTCATGAGCTGAAAGTTTCATTTAATCTGGAGGACTATTTAATGTTTAGACGCTTGGAAAAGTCTTCAGACTTTGTTTAGAAAAGTAGACGCTTGAAACTTCAGTCTTCGTTACTTGACACTCAGAACATGTCAGGCGCTTAGAGTGAACTTCTTCAACCTTCATTCACTATTGATTTCTTGGACGCTTGGAGTCTTCAGATTTCGCAGTCTTGATAAGCTCACTCAGAAAGTATCAAATGCTTAATCTAACCAACTTCTTGATCTAAGAGTGTCAAAAGTAAAAGATAAATAAAGCCTATACATTTCTAATGTTAAAATGCTTATACAAGTATCTATGAAATTTAAGCATACATAACATTGGGGTCTAACAAGATTCCTAATTGTCATCATCAAAACATCTAACATGAAATTTCTATCAAAACCCTACGTCTCTTTAGATATCATACTTCGGCTGAAGATTCCTAAAGTCGATTCACTATGTAAACATAGGAGATTCACTGACAAGTCTAATGTCAGAGATAGATCCCATGTTCATTCTCACATGCCTTCATACACAATTAGCCCATGTTTGATTTTGCCCATTTGCGATCATCTGAGTAATCATTTAACAAACTAAGACACGTTCAATTATGTATAAGATATCGCATGGAACCTCAGGTTCTAAGGATTACTCTTATACTACAAGACCATTGGAAGTTCCAGATTCGACTGGGACTCCATTTAATGGAACTTCCATAGGGTTGTTTAGTATACCTATTCCCACAATAGGAACCCTCATATATGCATAGGCTTTCACCGTGCCAATATCTATGGAACGAGATACACTCTATCAAGAGTATGCATCATATAAGCAAGTCTTTTTCGGTCTCATTGATATCCCTTTATCTCGACGAGACCATTCACGACTTGGAACATATGTTTAAAGATCATAGCCTTGGAGACATATTCCATCATTGCCATTCCCGATGTGCAGTGATGTCCTATAGCTATGTGTGATCCTTCGGGACTTTTTTTTAAGTTAAGACCAAGCTATATACACGAATAAAGAATGCCACCAGATTAACTTTATTTATATGAAAAATATCGTTTAGCTAGAGTCATTATTACATAGAATGGCGCCTAAAATTAGTGCGCCGGGCATAAACTCTAACAGTGGTGACTTGGAAAAATTTCAAGCAAAGCACAATCGCTGATTCCACCGCTAAGGCAAAATACATTGTGGCATCTGCGGCTGCTAAAGAGGGCATTTGGATTACGAATTTTATTGGAGAACTTCAAGTGGTCCCTAGTGTGGAGCTGCCATTGTCACTTTATTGTGATAAAAACTGGGCTATTGCACTGTTAGGTATATGCCCTAGATGCCAATGAGGATAAATAGATTGTTATCCAATTATGTTGTATAAACTTATCATTAATAAAGGCATTTATTATTTTGTTCTTATAAAACTTCATGGCATTAATAAGTATTGAACAAGTAGTCCGTGTGTATTGAGGTTGACTCTTCACCCTTTATGGAATAAATAAGTGGCACGGGGAGAATCTGACACCTGATCACTTAAGAGGGTTCACAAGTCAAGGAATCTTAATTGAGCATTAAGATTCGACTTGTATGACACATGCTCTGACAAAGAGTGACAGTTGAACACTATGGATAGTGAGAACACATGTCATAGATGTTCCAGTGGAATTGATATATTCCAACACGGCTCGCAATAATCCGATCACATTGGTATTTACTCAGTGACTACTAATGATTGGATTATTAATCATAATAGTATGCGTGAGCTTTAGACCTGAGGGGTCATGATTAATGTACTTGTTTTGTTGAATCTGTTACTAGAGTAGTTAGGCCCAAATCACCCTATTGTGGGGCCGACCTCGAAGTGCAATCTCAATGAACCAAGTAGCACTTGTGAAGTGATCGCCAAGATGGGATTCACTATCTCGGTAGTGAACAAGAAAGTATCATGTGCGATCATAGGTAAATGAAATTATAAATCTTTGGCCAAAGAAATGAAACTAACTCATGTAAGACATGGAGGGTAGTTTGGTAATTTCATTATGATATGATCTAATGCACAGTATCAAGTTTAGTGAGTTTGACATATACCACGACTCTCACTTGATCGAGACAAGTCAGTGAAGGTCTTATACATATACAGTATTTATGGTCTAGAGGTTCGTAAATGATTCATTCATTTCATACTTGATTTGTTTATGATGTGAGTCCACGGGACTGGCCAGATGACACTCACATCCTTTGGTAATTCCTCCCATTGTCAATTGAGAAAAACCTAAAGAGTCGCGCTATAAGAAACAAACAGGATGTCCTTTTGTGTTAATCTTTTAGAAAGATAAAATTAATTGGATGGATTGATTTAATGAAAAATCAATAAATTAAATTATTTATGTAAAGAATTAATTAAATGAAATTACTTAGTATATATATATTTGGATTTAAATAGGATTTAAATCAAATATATATTAAAAGGTTGACTAAGTTGGTCGGGCCAACTAAAAGCCCATCTTGACCGTCCATGGTGCCCTAGGAGGTGGCCACTTGGAGTCCCAAGGGGATCTCCTACTTGTTGCATAAGTTAGAAGAGTTATAAATTCCTCTAACTGTTAAACAAGAAACCTAACCCTACTTAAATAACACAAAAAGAAGGAAACTCCTACCTTAATTCTCTCTCTAGCAGTCCACCACCACCAAGGAGAGACTTTCGGGGATCTTTGGAAAGTTTGTTTCGCATGAAGCTTTAGAGACAGGAATTCTAAGAAAGTTGCTGTTATGCGAATTGCAGAAAATGAAATCGATAAGGTATTTGATTTTGTTTATTTTTGTAAAACCTTGAAAATCATCAAATCGACGTTAAAATGATTCGACTCTAGGAATCCTTTGTATTTTCATTGCGTTTTTCGTTCATAGGATTCTCAACAGTGTTATCAGAGCCGACTTTAACGCGTTTGATGAATTTTTTGCTTTTGAAATTATGTTGGCTAATTTGGGATTAAAAATTTGATTTTTGCATGATTTATATTTAATATTATATCTAAATTTATGAAAACCATAATCGCCTTGAAATCGTCACCTGAAGAACTCCATAGCACCGCTGCGCGAGATTCCAACAGTAGAAGCGCCACTGCACTTTTGGAACGTGCAGCAGTGCTACTGCTGTACGGGTTCGAAAAAGAAAAAAAATGAAAAAGGGGGGGTGGCCGCGCTAGACCATCTGTGGACCTCCACATAGCGTGCCAGCTCAATCCGAGTCGTACCTTTTTGAACCAACGCCTAGCGTCAGAACATTACGAAATCTTTATCTACTGAAATTAAACTTTTACATTCCAAATAAATCGAAAATAAATCTCTCATCAATCTTACATACCCAATTATGCGTCTCGAAACATAACTCCCTCTAATAGGAATGACACAATGCTTGCTTCACTCCTCATTGCTCCCTTTGTACTCGACATACTAAGCTCATCTGAAAAGGAAAAAAAAAGAAGGGTGAGTCAAAATAACTCAGAGAGATAGGCTAATGGTTTGCTTTATCTTTATCGTTAAAAATGAATCTGTAGCGGAAGATTACAAAAGAAACAAGATCACACGTATCTAGCGAATCATTAAAGAAAACAAATTATCAGAACAATGAACATCACGAAACATATAACGAAACCAGAATGAATAACTCATATAATTTAGATTCATGTGATACGATTATGTTCCGTCTCCCAATTGTCCCATACCAGCGGGAGACTTCACACCCTTTGAGATTTGCATGTGTCAGGATTCTAGTGGTGGCTCCCACGGGTTTAAGAGGTGGCCCCCGCCATCGCATGGCACTTTTTCCAGCATAGCACTTAGGTCCTTCTAGTCTTCAAAATTTTCAGGTGTCGGGATTCTACAGGTGGGAACCGCCATCATGTGACACTTTGTCCCGTATAGCACTAAGCTCATTTTACTCTACCGTTAAGAGTCAAAGCTTTCGACCAAGAAAAGAACATACCGCTGATGGATGGCAGACATCAGGATTCTAGTGGTGATTCCTACGGGTTCAAGAGGTGGCCCCTGCCGTGTAGCACTTTGCATCGTGGCTTAAAGAGGTGGCTCCTACGCTCGTGGCACTTTGTCCTGTATAGAACTTAGATCCTTTAGCTAACGGACCAGAGCCAAGGAATACAAGTGATATTCGTATGATAAGACTTACGAAAACTGACAACGATTAGACCGAAGACCATTTCGAGAAAAAAACATTTACCCTAGACATGAAAAGGATAACGTCGGAATTCACGAGACATTGACCAGAGTGGGACACTTAAGAACTTGCATTCATCAATAAGCAATTATTAAGATATCGATGAGATAGTTTCAGAACGAAACAAGAGAATCACAATTAGGTAAAGCAATTAAGAGTTTTCAAGAAAAAGAGAAACCTTCACCAAATTGTCCAATCATGTGATCCTTGAAATCATCTATGAAGTGTAAGCACCCAAAACTTACCCACCATTGTCATGAAATTGAGATCATGAAGCTCGAACTCCAGTGTTTATTTATGTATGAGGTTACTCGGGATAATGCCATTGTATGCCTCTGTATACTAACATGCGTCGTCACTTTTACTACTTCTCTGTCCATAAATGTCATACTCAACAATCCAATTTCTCCTTTTTCAAATTTCATCTGAACATATGAGGTTAGAGATGGTAACCCGAGCCTCTAAAGTCGACTTCCCACGACTATCAGTTTTAGGGGAGTCGTGGTTGTTAGGTATATGCCTTAGATGCCAATGAGGAAAAATAGTTAGAGTAGGGTATCTCACTATGTTCTACAAACTATTAGAACGATATTAATAAAGTCATCTACAATTTGTTCATATTAATCTTTATGGCATCTAAATAAGTATTGAACAGAAAGTCCATGTGAATAAAGGTTTGACTCTTTCCCCTTTATGGAATAAAGACGTGGCATGGGAAGAATCTTACACCTTATCACTTAAAAGGGTTCGCAAGTCAAAGAATCTTAATTGGGCATTAAGATTCGACTTGTATGAAACTTGCTCTGACGATGAGTACCAGTCAAACACTATAGGGATAGTGGGAGCAAGTATCATAGATATGTCAATGGAAGACATATTCGAACACGGCTCGTAGTAATCCGATCACATGGGTATTTACTCAGTGACAGTCAATGATTGGATTACTGATCGTAAAAGTATGCGTGAGCCTTAGACCTGAGGGTGCATGATCAATGTGCTTGTATTATTGGATTTGTTACCAGAGTAGTTAGGCCAATATCACCCGTCGGTGGGGTCGACCTTGAAGTGCGATATGAATGAGACAAGTAGCAGTTGATCAGTGATCGCCAAGATGGGATTCACTGTCTCGATAGTAAACGAGAAAGTATCCTGTGCGATTATAGGCTAATGAAATTATAAGTCTTTCGCCAAAGCATAACAACTAACTCATGTGGGACATTGAGGGTAGTTTAGTAATTTCATTATGCTATAATCTAACGCACAGTATCAAGTTTAGTGAGTTTGACATTTTGCATGACTCTCACTTGATCGGGATACGTCAGTGAAGGGCTTATACTCATACGGCATTTATGATCAAGAGGTTCGTAAAATGATTCGTTCATTTCGTACTCAATTGGGTTACGATGTGAGTCCACGGGACTGGCTAGGTGACACTCACATTCTTAGGTAATCCCTTCCTTTGCCAATTGAGGCGAACCTAAAGAGTCACGCTATATGAAACGAGCGTGATGTATCTTTTTGTGTAAATCTTTTAGAAAGAATTCAATGGAATGATTGATTTAATTAGATTAAATCAATTAATTAAATATTTAATTCAATTGGATTAAATTAAATTATTTGATTAGTACATTAATTAATTGGAATTAATTAATAGTATATATTATATTTAAATTAGATTTAAATTTAAATATATACAGATGGTCTAGAAATTAGACAAGCCAATTAAAAGCACACCCAGTCCAAGGAAGCCCTAGGAGGGGCGGCCACTTAGGGTTTTGGAGTAGCCTCCAACTTGTTCCTCAAGCTAGTTGAGTTTAAATAGGACTCCTACAGTGAAACAAACCCTAAGAAAATAAGAAGAGAACATTACACAACACTAAAAGAAAAGAACTCTCTCCCCTCTCCCCTCTCTAGCCGTCCACTACTGTAAAGAATGAGGAGTCTCGGGATCTTTGGAAGGCTCGTTTCGCGTGAAGCTTTAGAGACAGGAGCCCTTGGAGGATTGCTATTCTGCAGAATCAATAACCGAATCAAAAGGGTATGTTTATTCGTTCTAAATTTTGCGAAACCCTTGAAAAATCATCAGGTCTATTTTTGTGGTCTACCGGTAGGAATCCTTGAGTCTTTCACTGCAATTCTCTGTTTTCCTGTACGGGATTCCTAACAGTGGTATCAGAGCCGACTTAAACGGATCTGATGATTTTTCCGTTTAAGTTTATGTTGGTTAAAATTGGATTTTTATAAAATTTAAGTTTATGTATTTAATATTCGATGTTAAATCTGAAATTTTGAAAATATACATCGCCTTCAAATCATCGCACGATTACATATTTTTTTCGTCATCGGCAACGGCGAATCGGGGTGGCACCACCGTGTGTTTTTGAAGCACACGCAAGCACCACCCCGCTGCCCATGTAATTTGAAAAAAAAAGGGGGGGGGGGTGCCTTTGCTGATTTGCGCCGCCACCCGGCGACGGAACTAGGGCGCCATATGCCGCCCTAGTTGTGCGCTGGGCTCAGCCGTGCACCCTAACTGGAGCTGGGCTAGGCCCAACTGCTGGGCCCGGCCCAGTATATTAATATATATATTTTTTTATATTTTTAATAATTAAATATATATACGAATTAATAAATATTAGGGTTTGACCCTAATAGACGAATTCGACCGGTGATTTGTCAAAACCCCTTTTTCCTAAAATGTTTTTCTTAATATTAAATTGGATTTAAATAAGTTAAAACTGAATTTGTCTTTAATATTAAATTGGATTTAATAATATCATAATTTAAATTGGATTTTTATTTATGATTTGCGACGACTAAATAAATAGGATTTATTTTAGGTTGATTATATTTTTTCAAAATAAATTAGGAATAAGTTTGACTTATTTCCTAAATAATATATTGGATTTATTTCCTTTTAAAATTGAAATCAAAATTCATCTTTTCTAATTAAATTAGATTTAATCGGTTTTTGAATTTCTTTTCGATTTTAAACTCAAAACTAACATAAACTTAAATAGTTTTCTTACATGCTTTGATGTATGTTGTGGTGGATGCTTCCATGGACTTAGGGTTTTACCGCTTTAGTATTATCTGGCTTGTATTGGGCAATTGCCCCCCGGTTTGTACTTTTAATTTTGGTAGTATAATGTATAGGGTGGTTTCTGAGTTGTGTATATTAGAGGTAGGACCTTTTTCAAGCTTGGAGCCCGAAGATCTATTAGAAATTAGATTTGTAATAGACCCCTATCCCCTGATTGATCTATTGGCTTAGATCAATATAAAATGTCCATGGAAATGCACGTTGTTAGAATAACTAGGTTTTTCTATGCATGCATGATTATAATCCATATATGCGCGTAATAAATTAATGTGCAAAGTGAGCCCTTATTTTTCCAAAAATTCTCCCACATTAAAATACTAAGTAAGTAGGGGATATTGGATATCCTAGCTCTCCATCAAACTTGGAAAAGATGGGATTATGAGTTATGCATGGCGTCGTCCCGACTAATGGGGGTTATGCATTAATTCATAATCCATATCTCTTCAAGTGCATTTGCTGCCATCGGTCGAAGCAAATCTTATCCCATACACCATTACAAGTTGCAAGATAAGATTCAACTGTTAGATCAATAGGAGTTGATTGGAAAGTACTTATATGGATCATCACCAATATTTCGTTACAGGCTAAGGTTGAGTGATCCATGAGCCAAACGCAGATTGAATCATCAGTAAGACTGGTTGACATGGCATGTCACTTTAAAAGTTCGAATGAGCCATACATCATTATAGATTGCAACTCATTGAAATTTTTAAAGCACTCAATCACTCACTATGAAATCTTTCCAACGAGATTTCCGTTCATTGCAGTGGGAGTGCAATGGTTCGAAAAATGTAGCGGGAGCCAAGTCAAAAATTAATGTCCTAATTTGTACTTGGGTACAACATAATTATCTAATTGAATCTTGGTCATTTTCTGCAGTTATATTATCTCTCTCAAAATGGTTAATAACTCGTTGTTAAAAATGCTTGAGAAAAATGTCCTCACTGGACCAAACTACGGTGACTGGGTGAAGAGGTTAAGAGCTGGTCTCAGAAAAAATTCACTTGAGCATGCTTTAGAACAAGATGGTCCAACTTTCCTTGGGGCTGAAAATGGAACATCTGTTCTCAAAATTAACAAGAAATGGAATTCTGATGCTCAAAAGGTCACCAGTTACATGTTGAAGTCAATGAGCAAGGAATTGAGATATATTCATTTGGAAATGGATAATCCCAAGTCCATCATGCTTCATTTGGAGGAAATGTTCGGGGAACATGGAAAATCAATTCGGTATTATTTGTCGAAGGAATTTTTCCAATCAAGAATGGGAGAAAATGATGAAGTAGCAAGTCATGTTATGAACATGCTTCCATGATTGGAAGAGTCCAGACTCTGGGAAGTTTCATGGATTTTCATCTACAAGTAAACCTTATTCTTCAATCTCTTCCCAAGTCCTTTTCTGCTTTTGTCACTGACTTTGAAGTTGATGACCTGGGAGGTTCCTTAATGGATCTTAAAGACAGACTTGTTTACATACAAGCTTTCATGAGGAGGGAATTGGAAGATGATTTACCACTAAATGCACTGCTCGACATTACTTCTGATAACCATAGAAGGGGAAAGAAGCGCCCAAGGATTGCAACAACATGTATTCACTGCCAAGAGGTGGACAACTGGAAAAATGACTGCCCTAAGCTAAAAGAAAAAATTAATTCAGGTATAGAACTTAATGTTTTAGAAACAAATTGTTCTGTTACCATATTTTCAACTTCCTGGATTCTATGAACCAGGAGCTGGAAAGAAGTAAGAAGCTGGAGCATGGTGAAGTCATGATCAATATTGGCAGCGGTCATAGTGTAGTAGCCTCACACATTGGCAACACTTCCCTTAGTTTATCATCTGGACATTTATTATATTTAGACAATTACCTTGTTTTGCCCAATGGGCTTAAGAATATTGTTTCAATTCCTGTTTTAGTCAGGAAAGGTTATTTATTTTCCTTTATGAACAATTCTTGTGACATTTATTTTAGAAATGAAGGTGTTGGAAATGCGTCTTTAATAAATGGTTTGTATTATATTAATGTCCAAAATGATTGTAATGTTAATACTATAACAAGAAAACGCAGAATGTATGATACAAACTTGAGACAGCTATGGCACTTGAGACTAGGTCATGTCGGGGACCAAAGACTACACGAGTTAGAAAAGGATGGAGTCATAGACTGATTGGGATCGGATCTCTGTCCCACTTGTGAGTCTTGTATCCAAGGCAAGATGACCAAGTCACCCTTCACAGGGAATTTTGAAAGAGCCACAGAAGTCTTAGGTCTAGTTCATACTGATGTGTGCGGACCATTGGAAATATGGCCCGCGGTGGTTTTCAGTACTTCATCACATTTACCGATGACCATTCTAGGTATGGCTATGTGTATTTAATGAAGTACAAGTCTGAATCATTGGAGAAATTCATTGAATTCAAGACTTTAGTCAAAAACCAAACCGGGCATCATATCAAGACACTTCGGTCTGACCACGGTGGTGAGTATATGAATGCGGAGTTTGACCAGTTCCTTCGGGAACATGGCATACTGTTACAGCTTACTCTTCCAGCAACTGCACAATTAAATAGCATAGCAGAATGAAGGAATCGAACACTGTTGCACATGGTTCGATCTATGCTCAGCTATACAGATTTGCCCATTTCATTGTAGGGACACGCGCTGCTTACAACAACTCACATTCTGAATAGATGTCCCTCCAAATCTGTTCCTAGAACACCGTATCAGATATGGAGTTGAAGGAAGCCTAATCTGAAACACATAAGAATATGGGGTTGCCCAGCTTACGTGAAAAAGACCAAGGCAGAAAATTTGGAGGCTAGGTCCATGAAAGAGCAATTCGTTGGATATCCCGAGGATTCCATGGGATACCTTTTCTACCTTCCCGATGATCAGAGAATCATTGTTGCCTTACCGGAAATCTTTCTCGAAGAAGAATTCATTCGAGAAGGAGGAGCTGGTAGAAGTATTGTTCTACAAGAACAAAATGAATCCCCTGTGGAAGACACTGTTGAAGAGACCCAACCCGACCCAGAAACGACACAACCATCAGTGCGCAGGTCTACTAGAGTATCTCAAATGCCTGCGAGATATGGTTCTCTGCTACAAGGAGAGCATAATTTGCATGCAGTAGCAGAAGGAAACCATGGATACGATCCCTCTAATTATGACCAGGCAATGATGGATATGGATTCTGCAAAATGGCACGAAGCTATGAAAGTGGAAATGGATTCGATGTATTCGAACCAAGTCTGGAATCTAGTAGATCCTCCCAAAGGTATTGTACCTATTGTATGCAAATGGATCTATAAGAGAAAGATAGGTCCGGATGGCAAGGTGGATACCTATAAGGCCAGGCTAGTGGCGAAAGGGTATAGTCAAAAGGAGGGCATTGACTATGAGGAAACCTTTTCAACAGTAGCTATGATCAAATCCATTAGAATTCTACTTTCAATAGCTGCATACCAGGATTATGAGATCTGGCAAATGGATGTAAAAATCGCCTTCCTAAATGGATTCCTCGAGGAGGATATCTATATGGAGCAGCCCAAAAGTTTTCTATCCAATGCCGATTCTCATAAGGTCTGCAAGTTAGATAGGTCCATTTATGGACTGAAGTAGGCCTCTCCCAGTTGGAACCTTCGTTTTGATGAAGAAGTAAGAAACAACAGCTTTATCAAAAATGAGGATGAACCGTGTGTCTATAAAAAGGTCAGTGGGAGCAAGATATCATTCCTGGTACTATACGTGGACGACATTCTACTTATAGGGAATAATACAGGTTTGCTAACTTCGATTAAGTCATGGCTTTCAAGAACATTCTCCATGAAAGACTTAGGAGAAGCCACTTATGTCCTAGGAATTCGAATCTACAGGGATAGATCGACTAAGACAATTGGTCTCTCCCAAGCCCTCTACTTAGAAAAGGTCCTAAAGCGATTTGGGATGGAAAATTCTAAAAGAAGTCCTTTTCCCATGGGACATGGAATTCATCTCTCCAAAAAGATGAGTCCTCAAAGTAAGGAAGATCAAAGAGAAATGAATACCATCCCTTTATGCATCAGCAGTGGGAAGTCTCATGTACGCTATGTTATGCACGAGACCAGATCTTGCATACGCTGTGAGCGTAGTAAGTAGGTTTCAAATTAACCCAAGCAAAGAACATTGGATGGCCGTGAAATCAATCTTAAAGTACTTGAGAAGAACGAAAGATATGATCCTCACATATGGCAATGGAGAAATGAAAGTAGATGGTTATACTGATTCAGATTTCTAATGTGACATCGATGACCGAAAATCCACTTCTGGGTTCATATTCACTTTGAACGGTGGACCAATGTCTTGGAAAAGTTCCAAGCAAAAGCACAACTGCCAATTCGACCACTGAAGCTGAATATGTGGCAATCTCGGAGGCAGCCAAAGAGGCTGTTTGGATAAAGAAGTTCATTACTGAACTTCAAGTTGTTCCTAGCATGAAGCTTCCATCGCCACTATTGTGTGACAACAACAGAGCCATCACGCAAGCAAAGGAACCAAGGTCTCATAACAAATCCAAACACATAGAGAGGAGATATCACATAATTCGAGAAATCGTTGGAAGAGGCGACATCGCCGTGCAGAAAATAGCCTCAGCGGATAACGTAGCTGACCCACTCACTAAGCCATTAGCGCAGGCGGTGCTAAAGCAACATCTGGAGAAGATGGGTATAAGATACCAAAGCGATTGTCATTAAGTGCAAGTGGGAGATTGTTGGGTATATGCCCTAGATGTCAATGAGGACAAATAGTTAGATTAGGGTATCTCATTATGTTGTACAAACTATTAGAACGATATTAATAAAGGCATCTACATTTTGTTCATATAAATCTTTATGGCATCTAAATAAGTGTTGAACAGAAAGTCCATGTGAATAAAGGTTTGACTCTTTGCCCTTTATGGAATAAAGACGCAGCATGGGAAGAGTTTTACACCTTATCACTAAAAATGGTTCGCAAGTCAAAGAATCTTAATTGGGCATTAAAATTCGACTTGTATGACACATGCTCTGACGATGAGTGCCAATCAAACACTATAGGGATAGTGGGAGCAAGTATCATAGATATGTCAATGGAATTGACATATTCGAACAGGGCTCGTAGTAATCCAATCACATGGGTACTTACTCAATGACTGTCGATGATTGGATTACAGATCGTAATAGTATACGTGAGCCTTAGACCTGAGGGTTCAGGATCAATGTGCTTGTATTATTGGATCTGTTACCAGAGTAGTTAGGCCCATATCACCTGTCGGTAGGGTCGACCTCGAACTGCGATGTCAATGAGACAAGTAGCAGTTGATCAGTGATCACCGAGATGGGATTCACTATCTCGATAGTAAACGAGAAAGTATCCTGTGCGATTATAGGCTAATGAAATTATAAGTCTTTGGCCAAAGCATATCAACTAACTCATGTGGGACATTGAGGGTAGTTTAGTAATTTCATTATGCTATAATCTAATGCACAGTATCAAGTTTAGTGAGTTTGACATTTTCCATGACTCTCACTTGATTGGGATACCTCAGTGAAGGGCTTATACTCATACGACATTTATGATCAAGAGGTTCGTAAAATGATTCGTTCATTTCGTACTCAATTGGGTTACGATGTGAGTCCACGGGACTGGCTAGGTGACACTTACATCCTTAGGTAATTCCTCCCATTGCCAATTGAGACGAACCTAAAGAGTCGCGCTATAAGAAACGAGCGGGATGTACCTTTTTGTGTAAATCTTTTAGAAAGAATTATATGGACTGATTGATTTAATTAGATTAAATCAATTCATTAAATATTTAATTCAATTGGATTAAATTAAATTATTTGATTTGTACATTTATTAATTAATAGTATATAATATATTTAAATTAGATTTAAATTTAAATATATACAGATGGGCTAGAAATTAGACAAGCCAATTAAAAGCCCACCCAGACCAAGGAAGCCCTAGGAGAGGTGGCCACTTAGGGTTTTGGAGTAGCCTCCAACTTGTTCCACAAGCTAGTTAAGTTTAAATAGGACTCCTACAGTGAAACAAACCCGAAGAAAGTAACAAGAGAACATTACACAACACAAAAAGAAAAGAACTCTCTCCCCTCTCTCATCTCTAGCCGTCCACTACTGTAAAGAAGGAGGAGTCTCGGGATCTTTGGAAGGCTCGTTTCGTATGAAGCTTTAGAGACAAGAGCCCTTGGAGGATTGCTGTTCTGCAGAATCAATAAATTAATCAAAAGGGTATGTTTATTCGTTCTAAATTTCGCGAAACCCATTAAAAATCATCAAATCTATTTTTGTGATCTACCGGTAGGAATCCTCGAGTTTTCCACCGCAATTCTCTGTTTTCCTGTACGGGATTCCTAACAATGGCATCCTTCAAAGAAATTTAATTTACGGTCACAGTACAACATGTTTTTCAAGGCCTACCATTATCATCATGTACACTCTTGTGACGTTCCAATGGTAGTATTAAATTTATATTCGGACAACGGTAAGGATGATTTTTGGACAAGAGAAGATGGAGTACAGTTTCTGGATTTGAAAATAGGTTATGGCAGTTGTGATTGGATGCAAATTTTGAAATGTGTCCTTAGTGTTTTCCAGCCACACTCCCCTACAACAATATCTACACTCATAGATATTTAAAATGGTGGTCTTTAGTGTACAATCTGATCACTTTAAGTGCATTTTCGGGGCACAAAAAAGTGAAGGACAGTTTCAAAAATTGGGAACCGGGTACTGCAGTGTTCTTTTGATGACTGATTCTGGAACTCTAAAGACCAAGTTAGGAAACAAGCACTCCATACACTTATTCCTTGTCCTCTTATTCATCATATGATCTTTAGAAATTTTAAGTTGGCCATCATTTGTCCATCCAAAAGGGACACCCGTATACACAACGTGCACAACGTACATTAACTAAGAAGAAACTGTTTCTAACACCCACATACACAACGTGCCATCTCACCAGTAGATCGACCACAAGTTCATAAAGGAAACCCACTGTTAAATTATGGATATTAGACATATATTCCGTGAGTTTTCAACTTCATGCATTAGTAGAATAAGTATTCCGAAGAGTGATCGATTACCGAGTCGTTAAAGCAAATCCTAAAATCACCCGACCTTCACCTCTCCTTCAAGCTCCCTATATATCTACTATATACTATCATAAGTGTGTGAGATTTTGAATGTTGTGTTCCTTGGAGATATTGTTGATGCTAAGTTCTGAATAAAGGAAACAAATGTGATAATAAAAGATCAAGTAAGTGAAGCAGTGAAGAAGTGGAAATTGAGCCAAATGGGAGGATGATGTGGTGATGTATTTTTGATTAAATATTTGATACATTTTGTCTAGTCTGCAGGATTATGTATGGAGTAAAAATGGGTCACCTAATTTGCTATTACTATTTTCTCAATCAGAAACTAAAATGTTCCAACCTAAATTAAGATAAAACCCATCAAAACTTATAAAAATAATCATATGAAAATTTTGGGGTATTACAATCCCTCCTCCTTAGAAGAATTTGGTCCCCAAATTCAAAGAAAGAACAAAAGGATGAGAATACATTCAATTCTATTGAGTATAAATGTTTGAGGGACAAACATACTTAGAGATTAATAAGAGAGGTAACCAGGACACAAGTCCTCAATATTATGAAGTGACGAATATAAGTGATTCTCAAAAAATGAAATATGTTAAAAAATTAGTTTGGACGCTGGCAACGGTCAGATGAAGTTTGTCAAGATCGTGACAAGAATCAGGTTGCATTGCTCGAGTTAAGGATATACGTTCAAGGATTTCAAGAATCATGTTGCATTGCTCGAGTTAAGGGTATACGTTCAAGGATTTCAAGATAACGAGACGATAACTCCGGTTCAGAGAAGCGATGGTCGATTATTAGTGAATCCTAATGTGGAATAAGTATAATGTACTCGACAAGGTCAAATATCAAGATTTTTTTTATATCAAAGTGAAAGAGACAATTGATACACAGGAGTTTCACAACTACCAAATCAAATTTCAAAGGGTTAATGAATATAAACGATCAATGATGAGGGGGTTGATCAATGAGATTAATCTGAAACGCTTTCTAGTTTGTAAAGGAAATAAAGAAGAAGCTCACGACAATGACTTAGATAGGAGTAAAGATTGAATATCAAGAGACATTGAAAATTTGTAGAGACAATACAGAACTCCAAAGAATGGACAAGATAGAATTTTCAACTCAAAATCATTGATACTTAGATGCTAATGGGATAAATGCGCAATGGTTTGGGAGAAAGTTCAAGCTCAAACAGAAGATTCCTCAAATGTGGAAAATTGAATTTGGTATCTAAGAATAGTGATTATAATCAAGTAGAGAGCTTGAGAAGTGATCAAGAGTCAAAGAAAAATATCAACGAATAGGTGTTTCTAGAATAACGATAATACAAAATTTAGAATTGGATCATGAAGCGAAAATGAATAAAGAGAGTTTCTTGCCATAAAAAAAATTAATAGGATTTCGAAGATTATACATGACAAGGTTTTCAGTCCAATAATGAATAGTTTGGGGACAGGAAGGTGCTTCAAAAGTGGAGATCACATCGGATGGAACAGGGGCAGTTACAGCCGCCCTAGTTGCCCAACACCCACATTCGGTGTTGGCTAAGCGCAGCTGATTGTTTGTGTGCTAGACTAGGCCCAGTGAACGCAAATAGCGTTGCCCAGCGCGCATGCGATGTGGGCAAGTGGGTAGGTGGGCCATGCCTAGCAAGCTACTTGGCATGGCCGAGTGATTAATTATGTATATATATATATATATATATTAATAAATATTAGGTTTGACCCAATAGATAAATTTAACCCCGATTTGTCAATTGCCCTTTTTTTCCTAATAAAATTGATTTATTTTTCTAAAAATTAAATTAGATTTAATAGTTAAATAGTATTTGACTTTAATAATTAAATTAGATTTATTTATATCATAAATTAATTGGAAGTTAGTTTATGATTCAAGACGATTAAATAAATTAGATTTATTTTTCATTTATGGTTGAGTTTGGTTTTTTCAAAATAATTAAGAATAAGTTAGACTTAGTTCTTAATAATAAATTGGATTTATTTATTTTAAATTGAAATTAAATTCATCCTTTTGTAATTAAATTAAATTTAATTAATTATGAATTCTTTTAGTCCCTCTGGTTTTTAAATTCATCGATTTTTAAATTAGAGAAAATGACGTTTATAATCCCTTTGGTTTTACGTTTGTGTCACTTTAGTCCCTCAAGTATAAATTTTGTTGCACAGTAGTCCCTAAACTCAAATTCTGACTAATTTCTTCCGGCCAACTGAGCGCGTGTGTTACACCTGCCGACCATGTGTCACTTTTGTGGATTAAAATGCAATTTAACACAAATATTGAGGGCATTTTTGTCATTTTCAATCCACCCTATTCTCTCTCTCTCTACTTCATCTTTTTCACCAAAACACACACTAATTCACACACACACACATATACATACACGCAGACACACACACACACACACACATATATATATACACGCAGACACACACACACATATATAACACACACACACGCAAGCACACGCGCACACACATATATAAACACACACACACGCATATACATATATATATATATATATATATGTATATGGGCTCACACACACACACGCATATACACATATATGTATGTATATAAAATCACACACACATATATACACACACCCAAATTGAATTTTAGAATGGTGAATTTTGAAATGTGTTTATGGGTATAAACCTATATACATACATATATATATATATATCTGTATGTATATGCGTGTGTGTGTGTTTATATATGTGTGTGTGCGTGTGTGTGTGCGTGTGTGTGTGTCTGCATGTATATATATATGTGTGTGTGTGTGTGAATTAGTGTGTGTTTTGGTGAAGAAGATGAAGTAGAGAGAGAAAGAATAGGGTGGATTGAAAATGACAAAAATGCCCTCAATATTTGTGTTAAATTGCATTTTAATCCACAAAAGTGACACATGGCCGGCAGGTGTAACACACGCGCTCGGTTGACCGGAAGAAATCAGCCGAAATTTGAGTTTAGGGACTACTGTGCAACAAAATTTATACTTGAGGGACTAATGTGCCACTTTTACTACCAGAGGGACTAAAGTGACACAAACGTAAAACCAGAGGGACTATAAACGTCATTTTCTCTTTAAATTAATGCCAACATAATTTTGAATAGTTTATTTACATGCTTTGATGTATATTGTGGTGGATGCATCCCATGGACTTACTATTTTTACCGCTTTGTATTATTTGGGTTGTAATGGGCCAGTTAGTGCCCCCCAATTTGTATTTTATTTTTAGTGGAATAATATATAGGGTGCTTCTAAATATGTAATTAGAAATAGGACCTTTCTAGAGCTTGGAGCCCGGAGCTTATCAAGATTAGATTTGATATAGGCCCCTATCCCCCTGATTGGTCTATTGACTTAGACCAATCTAGAATGTCCATGGAATGCATGATGATAGAATTACTAGGTTTTTCTGTTATTGCTTGGCTTGATTTAATTTATTTCTCATATGCGTGTAATAAATTTTTTGGCAAAGTGAGACCTTGTAAAATTAACAAATTCTTCCGAATTAAAGGCATTAAGAAAGAAAGGGGTATTGGATATCCTGGTGCGCTCTCCATCAAACTTTGAGAGATGAAATTATGAGTTATGTATGGCATCATACTGACTAATGGGGATTATACACTAATTCATAATTCAAATCTCTCTAAATGCATTTCATGCCATCGGTTGAACGAAATCTCATCCCATACATCGTTACAGGTTGCAAGATAAGATTCAATTGTTAGATCAATAGGAGTTGATGGGAAAGTACTTAGATGGATCACCACCAATATTTCGTTACAGGCTGAGATTAAGTGATCCATGAGCCAAAAGTAAGATTGAACCATCAGTTGGACTGATTGGCATGGAACGCCACTTCAAAGATTACAATGAGTCATATACCATTACAGATTGCAACTCATTGAAAATTTTAAAGAACTCAATCACTCACTACGAAATCTATCCAATGAGATTTTCGTTGATTGCAGTGGAAGTGGAGCCAAGTCAAATTAAAGTCCTAATATTACTTGGGTACAACATAATCATCTAATGAAATCTTGGTTTATTTTCTGCAGTTACATATATCTCTCTCAAAAATGGTTAACCCACTCAAAACAATGCTTGAGAAAAATGTTCTCACTGGACCAAACTATAATAACTGGGTCAAGATGCTGAGGGCAGAGCTCAAGAAGAAATCGCTTGAGCATATTTTGGAGGAAGATGGTCCAACTTTTCCTAGGGTCAATGATGGAAAGTCTGCTCTAAAAGTATACAAGAGATGGATCTCTGATGCCCAGAAGGTCACTAACTATATGTTGCATTCCATGAGCAACAATTTCAAATATGTACATTCCCAAGTCAATGATGCTTCACTTAGAGGAAATATTCAGACAACATGGAAAGTCAATTGAGTATTATTTATCGAAGGAACTTTTCCAAGCTAGAATGAGATAAGATGATGAATTTCAAATCATGTTATGAATATGATGTCCATGATAAAAAGATTACAATCTTTGGGAAGCCACATAGATTTTCATCTACAAGTGAATCTCATTCTTCAGTCTCTCCCCAGATCTTTCTCTCCTTTTGTCACTAATTTTCAAGTGAGTGACCTAGGAGGATCCTAAATGGATCTTAAAGATAGACCTGCATACATGCAAACTCAATTGAGAAACGAAAGGGATTAAGATTCTGCACCTTCAAGTGGGCTACTTAGAGTAATGATTGCTTCTAAGAACTATGGGCAGAGGAACAAATGCCCAAAGGTTGCAAAGACATGTATTGACTGCCAAGAGGTGGATGAATGGAAACGTGACTGTCCCAAGCTGAAAGCGGAGATTGCTTTAGGTATAGAACTTAATGTTTTAGGAACAAATTGTTCTATTACTGTTTTTTCTACTTCCTGGATTCCAGACTCTAGGGCTAGTGCTCACATATGCGTTTTGAATGAGGAGATGGAAAGAAGTAAGAAACTGGAGGATAATGAAGTGATGATCAATGTTAGCAGCGGACATAGTGTAGAAGCCACACACATTGGCACCACTTCCATTATATTATTGTCTGGAAATTGTTTACGTTTAGATGATTGCCTTGTTTTGCCGAATGGGCTTAAGAATATTGTTTCAATTCCTGTTTTGTTCAGGAATGATTATTTATTTTTCTTTATGAACATTTCTTGTGACATTTATTTTGGAAAAAAATGTGTTGGCAATGCATCCTTAATAAATCCCCCTTTGCAAGGAATTTTGAAAGAGCGTCTGAAGTCCTAGGATTGATTCATACTGATGTGTGCGGTACTTTTGGAAATGTGGACCGCGGTGGTTTTCAGTACTTCATAACATTTACCGATAATTATTCTAGGTATGGCTATGTATATTTGATGAAGTACAAGTCTGATCACTTGAGAAATTCATTATTCAAGACTTTTGTGTAAAACCAACCGGGCATCGTATCAAGGCACTTCAGTCTGACCACGGTGGTGAATATATGAGTTTTCGAATTGGACCAGTTCTTACGAGAACATGGCATATTGTTACAGCTTACTCCTCCAACTACTCCACAATTAAATGGCGTAACAGAACGAAGGAGCCGAACACTGTTGGACATGGTTCGATCCATGATCAGCTACATGGAATTGCCCATTTTGTTGTGAGGGCATGCGCTGCTCACAGCTGCTCACATTCTGAACAGATGTCCCTCCAAATCTATTCCTAAAACACCGTATCAGATATGGCGTGGAAGGAAGCCTAATCTCAAACACATAAAGATATGGGGTTGGTCAGCTTATGTGAAAAAGACCAAGGCAGAGATATTGGAGGCTAGGTCCTCGAAAGGATGATTCGTTGGTTATTCCAAGGATTCCATGGGATACCTATTCTACCTTCATGATGATCAAAGGATCATTGTATCCTTACAGACGATCTTTCTTGAAAAAGGATTCATTCGAGAAGGTGCAGCTGGTAGGAGAATTGTTCTAGAAGAACAAAATGAATCTCCTTTTGAAGACATTGTTCAAGAGACCCAACCCGAACCCGAAATGACACAGCCGTCAATGCGAAGGTCTACTAGAGTATCTCAACCGCTTGAGAGGTATGGTTATCTGCTACAAGGAGAGCATAATCTGTATACAGTAGTAGAAGGAAACCATCGAGATGATCCCTTTACCTATGACTAAGCAATGATGGACATGGATTCTGCAAAGTGGCATAAAGCTATGAAAGTAGAAATGGATTCGATGTATTCGAACCAAGTCTGGACTCTGACAGATTGACCCAAAGGTATTGTACCCATTAGATGCAAATGGATCTATAAGAGAAAGATTGGTCCGGATGGCAAGGTAGACACCTATAAGGCCAGGTTAGTGGCCAAAGGGTATAATCAAAAGGAGGACATTGACTATGAAGAAACCTTTCCAGCTGTAGCTATGATCAAATCCATTAGAATTATGCTTGCCATGGCTGCATACCTAGATTATGAGATCTGGAAAATGGATGTGAAGACTAAGTTCTTAAATGGATTCCTCGAGGAGGAAATTTATATGGAACAGCCCAAGGATTTCATATCCGATACGGATTCTCATAAGGTCTGCAAATTGAATAGGTCCATTTCTGGAATCAATCAGGCCTCTGCAGTTGGAACCTTCATTTTGATGAAGAAGTACAAAGTCACGGATTCATCAAAATGAGGATGAACCATGTGTCTACAAAAAGGTCAGTGGGAGCAAAATCTCATTCTTGGTGCTATATGTAGATGATATTCTACTTATAGGGAATGATGTAGGTATACTAACGGCGATTAAGATAGTGCTTTCAAGCATATTCTCCATGGAAGACTTGGGAGAAGCCACCTATATCCTAGGAATTCGCAACTACAGAGATAGATCGAATTAGATGATAGGACTTTCCCAAGGCCTCTATTTAGAGAAAGTTCTAAAGTGATTTGGGATGGAGAACTCTAAAAGAGGTCTTTTGCCCATGAGACATGGAATTTATCTCTCTAAAAAGATGAGTCCTCAAAGTGAGGAAGATCGAAAAGAGATGAACACAGTGCCCTATGCCTCAGCAGTGGGAAGTCTCATGTACGCAAAATTATGCACGAGACAAGATCTTGCCTATGCTGTGAGTGTGGTGACGAAGTTTCAAGCTAACTCGAGCAAAGAGCATTGGATTGTCGTTAAATCTATCTTGAAGTACTTAAGAAGAACAAAAGATAAGATTCTCGTATATAGAAGTGGGGAAAAGTGGAAAGTTATAACGATTCTGATTTTCAATCTGACATCGATGACTGAAAATCCACTTTTAGGTTCATATTCACTCTGAACGGTGGAGCAGTGTCTTGAAAAAGTTGCAAGCAAAGCACAAATGCTATTTCCACTACTGAAGCTGAATATGTGGCAGCCTCAGAGGCAGTCAAAGAAGCTGTTTGGATTTAGAAGTGTATGACAGAACTTCAAGTTGTACCTAGTGTGGAGCTTCCGTTTCCACTTCAATAAATCGTTGGAAGAGGTGAAATAGTTGTGTAGAAAATAGCCTCAGCGGATAACGTGGCTGGCCCACTCATTAAGCCATTGGCACAGGTGGTCCTAGAGCGATATATTAAAAATATCAGTATTAGATATCATTGCAATTGGCATTGAGTGCAAGTGGGATATTATTAGGTATATGCCCTAGATGCCAATGAGGACTAATAGATTATACAGGGTATTCAATTATATTGTACGAACTTATTATTAATAAAGGCATTTATTTTTTGTTCTTATAAAACTTCATGGCATTAAAGTTTTGAACAAGTAGTCCGTGTGTATCGAGGTTGACTCTTCGCCCTTTATGGAATCCAGAAGTGGCATGGGGAGAGTCTGACACCAGATCACTTAAGAGGGTTCGCAAGTCAAAGAATCTTAATTGGGCATTAAGATTCGACTTCTATGACATATGCTCTGACAAAGAGTGTCAGCCGAACACTATGGATAGTGAGAACATGTGTCATAAATATACCAATGGAAATGATATATTCAAACACGGCTCGCAGTAATCCGATCACATGGGTATTTCCTCAGTGACTGTCAATGATTGGATTATTGATCATAATAGTATGCGTGAGCCTTAGACCTGAAGTGTCCTGATCAATGTACTTGTGTTGTTGAATCTACTACTAGAGTAGTTAGGCCCAAATCACCCTTTGGTGGGGCCAACCTCGAAGTGCGATCTCAATTGACACGCTAGAGGCTAACGTGCTTTGGTAGCAAGTGCACTAGTCATGTGTAGTATTTAAAATGTACAATAAGTCCGGGTTGTGAAACCACAAGGACATGAATTCTAGTTTATGATTTTCGATAACAAAAGGAAGTAAATTAGAGATTTAACTAAAAAGAAAAGTGAAATAAGCTAAAGCGAAAGTAAAGAGAGATTAAACTTCCAAGGTGGAGAGGTGACTAAGGCTCATGTTTGGACACATGTTGCATATTGCTATCCTAAGATCATTACCAATTCATTAAACATACATTGCTATGGTGAAAGCTCCTAAGGCAAAGAATAACCGATGTCTCGTGATAGACTCCTATACTTATTTTGTGGTTTCCTAAGTATGTCTACCCGTAAATCTAACCACTAAGTATGCATTAAAGATCTAGAGCTTACTCTATTAAAACTGAACGACTTCACTCGGGAGTCTTTACCTATGTTTAGGGCAACTCCTATTTGGTTCGGTGATGTTGTGAAATTTTTGCACCCTTAGTCAATTTTCTCTCGAATAATTCACCTAGGCAAGATATCAAACACATGTTGAACAAACATAAGTAAGGCATTCAACCAAAAAATCACAACACATAGCAATATACGAATTGAAAGGGAAAATGATCTTATTTTCACAATACTAACAACATAGTCTTCTCATGGCCCTAGTTCAACAATTTAGCTCATAAAATGCATAAAAAGTTAAGCATAAGATACATGTTAATAGACAAAGATGAATCTAAAGCTAAGAAACTCCCTATGTTGGATTGATGATCGAATCTTTAATTGGAGGCTTGAATCTCTTCTTTCCCTTCTCTTTTGCTCTTCCAAAGTGATGAAAAGTGAGGTCCCAATCCCAAGAAATCCCCAAAATTCACCTAGAATTCGAACCCCCACTTCTTCCTTTCATTTTTGGCCTTTATACCATCAAAACCGCTGTACCAGCGCCCAAGCGTGGCCTAAGTGGCGCCTAGGCGCGGTCCAGGTGTCTTAAGTGGCTTGGGGAATAAATTGACCGGCGCGTAGGTGCCACAATGCGAAGTCTTAACAGTTTTCTTGTTTTTCAGTGCAGCAATTGTGTTTTCTTCACAACTTTCTCCACGGACCTTGGATTTGGATGATTAAAGTTGCCACGTGAAGCCAAGACAGAGCTCTACAACTTTCTAGAATAAAGCTTCTTCAAATTCGATTTCAAAATATACTGAAATACTCTGTTTTGTGCGTTTTACGTCAATTGAAGTGATTTTCTACCTTTACTCAATAAGCAGGTAGATTATACGCATATGTGGCATAAATCAAGCGATAGATGAATCTAAAACATAAACGTAAGAACTATATAGCACAAACAGGATCATCAATTCAAAAGGAGAAACAAAAAGAAAACTATCTAACTCACTTTCGTGGAGTAAACGGTTGCACTTAGCATGTGCAACAAGCCTTTGAACCCTTGAGTTATCTCAAAGGATGAGTTCTAGTCTCGTGAGGGTTTGCATACGATATACCCACAAAATTTAAGGATGTTTAGCTCAAACCAAGCAATACAACTCGAAATAAGAACTTTGATGTAATGGCACGAATCAAGTGACAATAAAGCTCAACAATACGTACACAAATGAAGACAATGCTCATGCAACACCTAGAATTGAACCAATTTCCAAAGGGTGTAGTGGGATAAGATCTAGGGCATTATGATCGAAAGGCATCCCTACTATGTTCGGAAACATTCCCCATATGTACCAACTTTCAATAGCTCATAAAGCTCAACGAATCATAGGCAACTTTAAGGTTAAACTGTGCTTGCTTCCATTCACTTTACATTGACATTTCACACTTTGAAACGATTTAATCTTATACTCAACATATGGCCTCGTGTATTGTTCTACCCCTTTAGATATTCTTTGCCACCCATGTAACGGGCTTTGGGTCAACAACTCCCAAACCAGAGGGTTTTAGGGTGCTAAGTGTTAAGACACTCCTTCGAACTTAATCACCCGAGTGGCAAAGGCCACGAAATAGAACGAGGTCTTTTATTCAACTCATTCCCGATTGGCTTGAGCAAAGCTCAAATTACCTCAACGAGTATAGTATATAGGCAATGGTGCTTTGGTGACCTCCAATACTCATTGGCTTGACCAAATTTTTGAGGTCATACCAATCTCATCTCAATCATTCATTTGTTTAACACAATTATGAACCCATAAGCAACTAATCATCTCAAAACAACATGAAAATCTTGGTTAATATATCCGGGGGTGCTCCTCACATGTCTCGAGATGGGGAACCCTTTTTAATCCCTCTACCTTCGACTCATGTGCAACGTGTATCATCTAAGGAAGATTGACTCTCAACCAAGGTTGAAATGAGCATAATCAAGATGTGTAATTTTTCATCTTAGACCATTAATAGAAACATACAAGATATCATGCCAGTGTCTCGAGTTCCTATGTCTAATTGAACCAATTGGCAAGCTAATTACCTAGAACAAAAATTTATTATGCTTGATTTGTCTTAAAAAAAAATAGCACAAAACATATGCAATAGCAACGATTCCCCCAAACTTGAGCTAAAAACAAGATCACATGACACATAAAACTGATAAGCACTATCCATATACCCCCCAAACTTAAGCTCAACATTGCCCTTAATGTTGACTCAATCATACACACTCCAATGAGAGTAAATGAGAGTACTTAGAACAAGGATGCTGAAAACCAAACCTTAATCACGTGAAATCCGCTCAAAGCTCAAATTCGCAATGAAAACTTCTCCAAAGCAAAACTCGGCTACTACATGTCATGTACTCACAATACAGACCATCAAGACTCAAAGAGAAGCATACCAAAAGTGCATGCTAGAACATAACAAAAAGAAACAAACTAAACAAGATAAAAAACGAAAGCAAAAAGAAAAGAAAACTTACAAACTTGGGTTGCCTCAGAAGAAGTGTTTTTTTTTATAGTCATTAGCTTGACTTTACCGAGTCGGATCAAGGAGGATTACGTATGAATGCTTTGTTCACTCTCCAATCAAGAATGAAACTTGGCTTGGTTTTTGTGAGAAGTAGCTTGAGTAGGGACCAAGCAATCATCCACTCAAAAATTTGTTTAAAGTCCATCAACACCCTTATCATACTTTCTTCCCCATGCATCGGGTAATGATATAAACTATTCTCTAAGCTATAGACACTAGCTCTTTTTCGTTCACCCATTGAAGTGACAAACTTGGAGTTCATGATGTAGGACTTAAGGAGATTATTGGTTCTTGTTTCTTGAAAAAGCTCAACACTAAAATGGTCAAAAGCATCAATGTGTAAGGATAATGTAGAATCAATTGGATGCATAAAAACCTCATAGTCATCACAAATAACCATGTCATCTTCTACACTAGAGGACAACTTACCATCATGCATATTAATTACCTCATACCCGTAGAGAAGGGAGAAAGTAAGGAAACTTCAACTGGATGACAAGGTGTAGGAGTGGAAGGCTTGGTGCTAGAAGTTTCTATCTCGAACGCTCGGGCGTGGCTATCAGAAAAATCAAGTGTGCTATATAGTAACCTTTCCAATTCTGCCACTATTTCAGACGCTTGAATGTTAAACTCATCACGCTTTCGGATTGGAAAAAAAGCAAAATAAAAAAAATCAAAGCAAAACCAAGTATGTACAATAAAATCAAAAACTAAAATAAACACGTCCCCGAAAACGACGTCAAAAACTTAACACGCTAAAAGCTAACGTGCTTTGGTAGCAAGTGCACTAGTCGTGTGTAGTAATAGAAATGGACAATAAGTCCGGGTTGTCGAACCACAAGGACTTGAATTCTAGTTTATGATTTTCGATAACAAAAGAAAGTAAATTAGAGATTTAACTAAAAAGGAAAGTAAAATAAGCTAAAGTGAAAGTAAAGAGAGATTAAACTTCCAATGTGGAGAGGTGACTAAGGCTCATGTTCGGGCACATGTCACGTATTGCTATTTAAGATCATTACCAATTCATTAGACATACAATGCTATGGTGAAAGCCCCTAGGGTATAAAATAACCAATGTCCCGTGATAGACTCCTATACTTAATTGGTGGTTTCCTAAGTATGTCGACCCGGAAATCTAACCACTAAGTATGCATTAAAGATCTAGAGCTTACTCGATTAAAATTGAACGACTTCACCCGGGAGTCTTTATCTATGTCTAGGGCAACTCCTATTTGGTTCGGTGATGTTGTGACATTTTTGCACCCTTAGTCAATTTTCTCTCGAATAATTCACCTAGGCATGATAACAAACACATGGTGAACAAACATATCTAAGGCATTCAACCAAAAAATCACAACACATAGCAATATACGAATTGAAAGGGGAAATGATCTTATTATCACAATACTAACAACATGGCCTTCTCATGGTCCTAGTTCAACAATTTAGCTCATAAGCTAAGCATACGATACATGTTCATAGACAAACATGAATCTAATGCTAAGAAACTCCCTATGTTGGATTGATGATCGAATCTTTATTTGGAGGCTTGAATCTATTCTTTCCCTCCTATTTTGCTCTTCCAAAGTGATGAAAAGTGAGGTCCCAATCCCAAGAAATCCCCAAAATTCACTTAGAATTCGAACCCCCTCTTCTTCTTTTCATTTTTGGCCTTTGTACCTTCAAACCCACTGTACCGGCGCCCAAGCTTGGCCTAAGTGATGCCTAGGCATGGTCCAGGTGGCCTAAGTGGCTTTGGGAATAAGTTGACCGTCGCCTAGGCGTGGATAAGGTGGCGCCTAGGCACCACAGTGCGAAGTCTTAACTGTTTTCTTGTTTTTTCAGCGCAGCAATAGTGTTTTCTTTATAACTTTCTCCACGAACCTCGGATTTGGATGATTCAAGTTGCCACGTGAAGCCAAGACAGAGATATACAACGTTTTAGAAGAAAATGTCCTCAAATTCGATTTCAAAATTTACTGAAGTACTGTGTTTTTGTGCACTTTACGTCAATTGCAGTGATTTTCCACCTTTACTCAATAAGCACATAGATTATACGCATATGTGGCATAAATCAAGTGATAAATGAATCTAAAACATAAACTTAAGGGCTTAAAAATGTAAAAATGACTCTTATCATGAATGAGTTACGTAACACTTGTGAAGTGATCGCCAAGATAGGATTCACTAACTCAGTAGTAAACAAGAAATTATCATGTGTGATCATAGGCAAATGAAATTCTAAGTCATTGGGCAAAGCAATGTAACTAACTCATGTAAGACATGGAAGGTAGTTTGGTAATTTCATTATGATATGATCTAATGCCTAGTATCAAGTTTAGTGAGTTTAGCATATACCATGACTCTCACTTGATTGGAATATTTCAGTAAAGGGCTTATACACATACAGTATTTATGGTCCAATGGTTTGTAAATGATTCATTCACTTCGTACTTGATTGGGTTACGCTGTGAGTCCACGGGACTGGCTAGTTGAGACTCACATCATCTTGTAATTCCTCCCATTGTTAATTGAGACGAATCTAAAGAGTCGCGCTATAGGAAACGAACAAGATGTCTTTGTGTGTTACTCTTTTAGAAAGATAAAATTAAGCGGACGGATTGATTCAATCAATAAATTGAATATTAATTTAATTACATTAAATTAAATTATTTAAGTAAAGAATTAATTAAATAAAATTAATTAATATATATATATATATTTGGATTTAAATCAAATATATATTAAAAGGTGGACTAAGTTGGCCGGGCCAACTAAAAGCCCACCTTGACCGTCCATGGTGCCCTAGGAGGCGGCCACTCGGAGTTCCAAGGGGATCTCCTACTTGTTGCATAAGTTAGAAGAGTTATAAATGCCTCTAACTGTTAAACAAGAAACCTAACCCCAATTAGATAATCCACCACCACCAAGGAGAGACTTTCGGGGATCTTTGGAAGGTTCGTGTCGCGTGAATTTTTTGAGACAGAAATTCTAAAAGAGTTGTTATTACGCGAATTGCAAAAAAAGAAATCGATAAGGTATTTGATTTTGTTTATTTTTGTAAAATCTTGTGTTAGGAATTTCATATTAGATGTTTTGATGATGACAATTAGGACTTGATGTTAGACCCCAAAATATGTAAGCTTGATTTTTAGAAGAAAACTTGTACAAGCTTTGAAGCATTAGATTTGTAATAGGCTTTGTTTTGCTTTTATTCTAGATTGTTAGGCTAAGTAGTCTTAGGTTGAGCGTCTGATAAATTCTGAGTGAGTTTATCAGTAGTAAAGTTTGAAGACTCAAGCGCCTGAAGTCTGAATGAAGATAAAGTCTCCAAGCGTCCAAATGACCAGCTATATCAATCGTTACCTTATAGGACAGAAGTGATTCAAGGATGGATAAGCGTCCATCAATGACTGATTTCACCTGAATCTATTTCTAAGTCCGGAAGGAGTTTAATGCTAATATTCTCAACGCATTAAGTGCCAACGAGCATTTAATTCAAATGCAATAAATGCTGATAAGAGCATTAAATGTGATAAGCACTTTCAGACGTACGGAGAAGCCACCTTATTGGACTGTCAACTATTCAGAGACTGCAGCACCAACTTTTGTGCAACAGATTTTTGGGAAAAAGGACAAAAGTTGTTCACTCGCGGAAGTGAGAGACACGCGCCTGTGCATGTGTCAAACGGACACTTTCTCCATGAATGCCTATAAATAGGACTTCAACAACAAGGCAAATATACAATCAATTTCTAAGCCAAATTGCTGTTGCATTGAAGTCTCATTCCTTAAACTTTCAGAAAAGCCAGAATATTCAAGAAAACATTCACTTTGCTTTTCTTCAATTCTTAAGACAGTCAACCAATATCTCAAACATTCTTTTCGAAGAAACCACATTACTATTGAGATATTTCCAGTTGTTTGAACTTCATCAAAATCAACCAAACCGTTTTAGAAAACCCCATTCAAGCCTCGCAATCTGTGTGAAGTCGAAGTTGGATACTTGCATTATTTCTGGGTGAAAGAAGCAAGGGGATTGAAGTGATTTGGGGCAGAAATCTGTGTGATCAAGGAGCTCAAGTCATTGACATCTATCTCTCTCTAATTTGTAGAAGATTTTGTGTGATTCTTTGACAATCATTTTAGTGGATTGCCTCCAAGTGTTCAAGGAGAAGAAGGACGTAGTTGGGATTACACCACCCAACGAACCTTACAAATATTGTGTCTTTTACTTTACAGTCAATTCTCTTATCTATCATATTATTGCATAAATTGATTAAGTAAAACACAATCAAACGCTAAGCAACTTAGAAACAACTTGTGATGCTAAAGATTTCCAAAAGAGAAGACTCTAAAATTATTTCGCTGTGCTAACACTGATTGAAGAACAGAACGCTTAAACCTACTTGATTAAAGTATTCAAATCTTGAAGTCTAAGTTAACTTTCTAAAGTTTTCATCAGACACTTAGTCTAAGTGTCTATATTTCAAGTAAACGTTCTGTCAAGCGTCACCATTTCAAGCGTCCAAAACCTTTTTAATACGAAGCTTTTGAAGTCGAAAAAGACTTCAGGGTCTATTCAACCCCCCCCCCCCGCTTCTAAACCCTTTCGTAGGCCACTTGGGACCAACAAGTGGTATCAGAGCGGTTAAAAGTTAAAATTTAAAAATTTCCAAGCATAACTGCTTGTTTAGATCCTTCTTCATAATCTAGTTGCTTTTAAAATTGTTTTTATGGCATTTGCTAAAGTTACAAAACTGACTGAGTCGAATTATGACACATGGAAAGTCAAAGCATTTACATATCTCTGTTCATGTGATGATGACATGTGCGATATTATTTCAGATGGGCCAATCAAAATACATAAAGTTATCACAAGAGCGCCTGGAGCCACGGAAGACACTCCGGATAGTTACGTTGAAAAATCGAAACAAGAATGGTCTCCAGATGAGCGCCGAAGAGAAAATTTGGACAATGTTGGTCGGAATGCTCTGTATACAGCTATTGGTGATAATGACAATCTATTCAATAAGATTATGTCATGCAACACAACTAAGGAAATATGGGAACAAACTTTGGTGGTTCGGCTCAGATTAAAGAGAACAAACTTTCCATTGCTAAGGAAAGGTTTAACAGCTTTAAGATGTCGACCAATAAGACTCCACAGAAACTGGACATAAGATTCACAGCTCTTGTTATAGAACTCACATCCTTGCGTATGAATTTACAGAACCGAGAGATGGTGGTTAAAATCTTTAGAAGTCTACCTAGTAGATTCTTGATGAAGACAACATCTATGAGAGAATCAAATATGTTGGATTTCCTAACTCTAGAAGATGCATTTTCAGAGCTCAAAGCATTTGAGTTTGAGTTGAATTCGCCTAGTGATGCAGTGAGCAGTCCAGTAATTGAGTCTGGAGCGCTCGTAGCATCAATCAAGGGTAAATCGGGTAATAAAGGAAAAGCTTCAGATATCAGTGAGGAAGAGGAGTTGGCCTTGCCGAATAGATTAAGAAAGTTCTTGAGATATGAAAAGAAAGGAAATAGCCCTAAGCATCAAGGACAGAGTTCATGTCAAGCGCCCGCAACAGTACAACAACAATACCAAGCGCCTCATTATTCTGTTCCTTCACCCCAAGCGCCTACTCAATACCAACCGTCTACTCAAAATCTCTCAGCACCCGTGGTCTCAAAACCACACACTGCATGGTTAACAAGTGAACAAAAGATGAAAACTAACCTTTGTTACAATTGCAGGAAACCAGGGCACTACCAGGTAAATTGCCCTTATCCAAATGTATCCAAGCCCTCCAGGCAGGATTATGTGGATAGAAACCAATTCAAGAGCAACCTTCGTCAACAAGGTTTGCTAGCGGAATCAGAACCAGTGTTCGCACCTGAAGATTTGGAGTCTTCATAGGAGAGTAGTGATGATGATGAGCCAGTGGATGACTCAGCGCTTATTTGTCTCATGGCCAGAGATGATGAAGCATCTCCTGAGGTAAACACTGAGATATCTTATCCTCTCTCTTATGAAGAATTACTTGACAAAGTTAATGAATATTATAAAAATTGTCAAGATGCCACCAAAATATATCAAAATGATCTCGCTATTATCTCATCACTCACAAGAGATAAAGTAACGCTCAAAGCAGAGTTGAAAGTTCAGCAACAATGCATTGAGAAGAACCAATCACTTGAGAGTGAGATTATTCAATTAAAAGGTGATCTTGATATAATAGTCACGAGAGAAGTTGATCTGATCGCTAGACTTGCCAAACCAGAGCAGCTCATCTCATCATTATCAAAAGTTTCAAAAAAGTTGGATAATGTAACTGAGGTAACAAGAATGTTTGGTGAAAAGACCGGTTTAGAATGCAATAAATTCGGTAAACAACTAAACAAACCTAATGTTACGGCAGACAACAAAGGAAAGGTTGTTTTCTTTGTTGAAGAAGGTTCGCAAAGTCAAACACATGTTGAACCAAGCGAAAATTGTATGAGGACAGATGAGAAGGCCAAAGCTGACTCAGGCAAGGGAAAGGCGAAAGCAAATGATTCACAAAGAAAGGTTCATCCGAACGCCCCAAAGGCTAAGGATAAACCTAATCACTGTGAGTCAAGCGCTAAGCGTCCAGCATCAAAAGTGCATCCCAAGCCAGCGCCCAGGAAATACCAGCGTCAATATCCACAAAAGTCTAGATCATATTATCGCCACTATGATGATTATGATTATGACTATGATTATGATTACTATTATAATCGAGGATATTATTATACACCCAAAAAGCACACACAACACAAGGTGAACAAAAAGCACACACAACACAATGTGAAACCCAAAAAGGCCAATATTCCTACAATGAAAATTAGGCAAATATGGGTTCCTAAAGTTCTAATTCAAACTAACAATGTTACTAATGTTGAAGGACCCAAGCAACAATGGGTACCTAAACAGAAATAGAACTTCCCTTTTTTAGTGCAGGTACCTAGAGCTAGAGCCGATACATCTGTGTGGTATTTCGATGGTGGATCGTCCAGGCACATAACTGGTTCCAAGGACCTTCTGATCAACTATCGAGCTGCCAATGGTCCTCAGGTTGTATTTGGTGACAACTCCAAGGGTAAAACCAAAGGTATAGGTACTGTGAATAGGGGGAACACCATGATAAGTGATGTTTATTATGTTGAGGGTCTAAAACACAATTTATTAAGTATAAGTCAATTTTGTGACAAAGGCTTTGAAGTCATATTCTCAAGCGACTGTTGCTATATAAATGACGCTAAGACTAAGTCTACTAAATTGAAAGCAAAAAGAACTAACAACGTATATTTGGTAGATTGGGGTTCAACACTTGATAACAACCCAACAAGTTTTGTTGCTAAAAATGAATCTAAAATGGGTTGGTTATGGCATAGAAAAATGAATCATCTCAACTTTAAGATAATCTCTCAGCTTATAAATCTAAATCTCATGGAGGGATTACCAAAAGGAACATTTCACAAGGATCGCCTTCGTGATGCTTGTCAAATGGGCAAACAAGTCAAGTCGTCGTTCAAGAGAAAGCCGCATCTATCTACCTCTAGAATACTTGAACTACTTCACATGGATATGTTTGGACCTGTTCAAACGATCAGCGAAAGCGGTAAAAAGTATACTTTGGTGATAGTAGATGATTTCTATCGATTTACTTGGGTGAAATTTCTTTCATCCAAAGATGAGACATGTGACAAGTTAACAGCGCTTATTCAGCGACTTCAAACATTGAAAAATCTTAAGGTTGCAAGAATAAAAAGCGATCACGGTACTGAGTTTACTAACAAGATTGTTGAGAAGTTTTGTGTAGAAATGGAATACATCATGAGTATTCAGCTCCCAAAACTCCCCAACAGAATGGTGTTGCTGAGCGCCGGAACAGAACGCTCAAGGAAGCCGCTAGGACTATGTTAGCAGAGTCCAAGCTTGCTCCTAGGTTTTGGGCCGAAGCGATCAATACTGCATGTTATACTCAAAACCACTGCATGATCAACAAACAGCCTGGGAAAACTCCATATGAACTATGGAAGGGACGTAAGCTAAATGTTTCATATTTTCACGTCTTTGGTTCTAAATGCTTTATCCATAATAATGAATCCCAAAGCCTAAAGACATTTGATCCTAAAGCGGATGAGGGAATCTTTCTAGGCTTCCAAGAATGGAAAGAATTTTCGCATCCTAAATAAGATCAAATCAAAGGTTGAGGAATCTATTCATGTTGTTTTTGATGATGCTAACCAAGAACCGAGTAAGGTTGATATAAATGATGTAGGAGTTGAAGATCTATGTCATCAACCGTCTAAGGTCACCATTCATAATGACAGTGACAATGACGATGAGATCTCCGTGCCACCTCCTAAGACTACTCGTGAGGTTACTCTGGATAACAATGTAAGAAATGCTAATGAACATGAAGAGAGTGATCATAAAGAGCAAACAAGGATTTGTCAACTTGAAGCGCCTACGCAAGAAGGTAGTCAAGCATCTGATCGTCAAGCGCTTGTTCAACCTTTTAACCCTTTCCAACCAGATAGACTATGGTTGCGTGAGCATCCTCTTGAGCGGATTATTAGAGATATTGGAGCCTCTGTTAGGACTAGAGCCGCTACATTCAATGAGGTCATGTTCGCAAGCTTTCTATCTCAAATGGAACCTAAGAAAGTGGATGAAGTGCTAAGTGATCCAAGTTGGATTGAAGCCATGCAGGAAGAGCTTAATCAGTTTGAGCGTAGTAAGGTTTGGACGCTAGTACCAAGACCACTTCACCAAGGTGTCATTGGAACTAGATGGGTTTATTGAAACAAGATGGATGGGAATGGCATTGTAATAAGAAACAAGGCCAGACTCATAGCTCAAGGATATTGCCAAGAAGAGGGTATTGACTTTGATGAGACATATGCTCCTGTCGCCCTTCTTGAAGCATATCTTGATGAGACATATACTCCTATACTTAATTGGTGGTTTCCTAAGTATGTCTGACCGGAAATCTAACCACTAAGTATGCATTAAAGATCTAGAGTTTACTCGATTAAAATCGAACGACTTCACCCGGGAGTCTTTACCTATGTCTAGGGAAACTCCTATTTGGTTCGGTAATGTTGTGAAATTTTTGGACCCTAAGTCAATTTTCTCTCGAATAATTCGCTTAGGCGTGATATCAAACACATGGTGATCAAGCATATGTATGACATTCAACCAAAAAATCACAACACATAGCAATATACAAATTGAACCGAAAAATGATCTTATTATCACAATACTAACAACATGGCCTTTCATGGCCCTAGTTCAACAATTTGGCTCATAAAATGCATAAGGAAAAAGCTAAGCATAAGATACATGTTCATAGACAAAGATGAATCTAAAGCTAAGAAACTCCCTATGTTGGATTGATGATCGAATCTTTAATTGGAGGCTTGAATCTCTTCTTTCCCTTATCGTTTTCTCCTCCAAAGTGATGAAAAGTGAGGTCCCAATCCCAAGAAACAAAATTCACTTAGAATTCGAACCCCCTCTTCTTCCTTTCATTTTTGGCCTTTGTACATTCAAAACCGCTGTACCGGCGCCCAAACTTGGCCTAAGTGATGCGTAGGCGTGGTCCAGGTGGCCTAAGTGGCTTGGGGAATAAGTTGACCGTCGCCTAGGCGCGAATAAGATGGTGCCTACGCGCCACAGTGCGAACTCTTAACCATTTTCTTGTTTTTTCAGCACAACAATAGTATTTTCATCATAACTTTCTCCACGAACCTCGGATTTGGATGATTCATGTTGCCACGTGAAGCCACAACAGTGATATACAAATTTCTAGAAGAAAATGTCCTCAAATTCGATTTGAAAATATACTGATATACTATGTTTTTGTGCACTTTACGTCAATTGTAGCGATTTTCCACCTTTACTCAATTAGCACATAGATTATACGCATATGTGTCATAAATCAAGTGATAAATGAATCTAAAACATAAACTTGAGGCTTAAAAAATGTAAAAATGACTCTTATCATAAATGTGTCAAGTAACACTTGTGAAGTGATCGCCAAGATAGGATTCACTAACTTAGTAGTAAACGAGAAATTATCATGTGTGATCATAAGCAAATGAAATTCTAAGTCATTGGCCAAAGCAATGTAACTAAATCATGTAAGACATGGATGGTAGTTTGGTAATTTCATTATGATATGATCTAATGCCTAGTATCAAGTTTAGTGAGTTTAACATATACCATGACTCTCACTTGATCGGGATACGTCAGTAAAGGGCTTATACAAATACAGTATTTATGGTCAAAAGGTTTGTAAAAGATTCGTTCATTTCGTACTCGATTGGGTTACAATGTGAGTCCACAGGACTGGCTAGTTGACAATCACATCATCTTGTAATTCCTCCCATTGGCAATTGAGACGAATCTAAAAAGTTGCGCTACAAGAAACAAACAAGATGTCTTTGTGTGTTAATCTTTTAGAAAGATAAAATTAAGTGGACGGATTGATTCAATCAATAAATTGAATATTAATTTAATTACATTAAATTAAATTATTTAAGTAAAGAATTAATTAAATAAAATTAATTAATATATATATATATATATATTTGGATTTAAATCAAATATATATTAAAAGGTGGACTAAGTTGGCCGGCTCAACTAAAAGCCCACCTTGACCGACCATGGTGCCCTAGGAGGCGTCCACTAGGAGTCCCAAGGGGATCTCCCACTTGTTGCATAAGTTAGAAGAGTTATAAATACCTCTAACTATTAAACAAGAAACCTAACCCCAATTAGATAATCCACCACCACCAAGGAGAGACTTTCGGGGATCTTTGGAAGGTTCGTTTCGCGTGAAGTTTTAGAGACAGAAATTCTAAAAGAGTCTAGATGACCAGCTATATCAAGCGTTACCTTATAGGACAGAAGAGATTCAAGGATGGATAAGCGTCCATCAATGACTGATTTCACCTGAATCTATTTCTAAGTTCGGAAGAAGTTTAATGCAAACATTCTCAACGCATTAAGTGCAACGGGCATTTAATACAAATGCAATAAATGCTGATAAGAGCATTAAATGTGATCAACACTTTCAGACGTACGGAGAAGCCACCCTATTGGACTGTCAACTATTCACAGACTGCAACATCAATTTTTGTGCAGCAGATTTTCAAGAAAAAGGACAAAAGCTATTCACTCGCGCAAGTGAGAGACACGCGCCTGTGCATGTGTCAAATTGACACTTTCTCCAAGAATGCCTATAAATAGGACTTCAACAACAAGCCAAATATACATTCAATTTCTAAGACAAATTGTTGTTGCATTGAAGTCTCATTCCTTAAACTTTCAGAAAAGCCAGAATATTCAAGAAAACATTCTCTTTGCTTTTTTTCGATTCCTGAGACAGTCAACCAATATCTCAAACATTCTTTTCGAAGAAACCACATTACTATTGAGATATTTCCAGTTGTTTGAACTTCATCAAAATCAAACAATTAAACCATTTTAGAAAACCCCATCCAAGCCTCATGATCTGTGTGAAGTCGAAGTTGGATACTTGCATTATTTCTGGGTGAAAGAAGCAAAGGGATTGAAGTGATTTGGAGCAGAAATCTGTGTGATCAAGGAGCTCAAGTCATCGACATCTATCTCTCTCTAATTTGTAGAACATTTTGTGTGATTCTTTGAGAATCATTTTAGTGGATTGCCTCTAAGTGTTCAAGGAGAAGAAGGACGTAGTTGGGATTACACCACCTAACGAACCTTACAAATATTGTGTCTTTTGCTTTACAGTCGATTCTCTTATCTATCATATCATTGCATAAATTGATTAAGTAAAACACAATCAAACGCTAAGCAACTTAAAAATAACTTGTGACGCCAAAGATTTCCAAAAGAGAAGACTCTAAAATTATTCCGCTATGCTAACACTGATTAAAGAACTGAACGCTTAAACCTACTTGGTTAAAGTATTCACATCTTGAAGTCTAAGTTAACTTTCTAAAAACAGTCTTCATCAGACGCTTAGCCTAACCATCTATATTTCAAGTAAACGTTCAGTCAAGCGTCACCATTTCAAGCGTCCAAAACCTTTTTCATACGAAACTTTTGAAGGCGCAAAAGACTTCCCCCCCTTTTAGACCCTTTCGTATGTCACTTGGGACCAACACCTTGAAAATCATCAAACCCACGTTAAAGTGATTCGACTCTAAGAATCCTTTTTAATTCCGCTATTTTTTTCATTTATAGGATTCCCAATAGCACAAGCAAAGGAACCAAGGTCTCACAACAAATCCAAGCACATAGAGAAGAGATATCATATAATAAGAGAAATCGTTGGAAGATGCGAGATAACTGTTCAGAGAGTAAATTCAGCGTACAACGTTGCTGACCCATTGACGAAGCCTTTGACAAAAACAATGTTGGATCCACGTCTTGAAAAGATGGGTATTAGATAACATAGTGATTGGCTTTGAGTACAAGTGGGAGATTGCTAGGTTTATGTCCTCAAATGCCATAAAAGGATTAGAGAAAGAAAGGACACTCGTAAATTGTAGTTGTTTTCATTCTTTTAATACAAGGCATTTTAGTTGTTTACTTTTATATAGACATTTATATATAATAATCATCTATAAGTTCATGAACATAAGATTTAACTCTCTAAGGTACTAGAGGAGTTCAATTCTTGTGTACTAAAATGGTCTACAAGTCAAGGATTCCCAATTGGGCATTGGAAATCATCAAGACTTGTCTGATATGACACTAGTACAGAAGAGGTCTGTTACAGCGGTTTTTTTTCACTATTACAGCGGTTTTAACCGCTGTAATACGTATCGCTGTAATTGGTATGTTTACTATTACAGCGGTTAAAAACCGCTGTAAAATGAGCCCTATTACAGCGGTTCAATAACGAACCGCTGTAATAGGTAAATAAAAATAAAAATTAACTGTAAAAGCCGTAGCCTGTTACAGCGGTTCCGAAACGAACCGCTGTAACAGTGTTCACTGTTACAGCGGTTCGTTGATGAACCGCTGTAACAGTGAACCCTGTTACAGCGGTTCGTAACCGCTGTAACAGGGTTCACTGTTACAGCGGTTCATCAACGAACCGCTGTAACGTGATTTTTTATTTTTTTATTTTTTTCTGTTATAATTTCAGCTAGAGCTATATCCTTCCCACAAGCTCAAAATTCAACTCATCAATAACACATAAAACAAACCAATTGCTCAACAGAAACAACAAATTCAAATCCAAAATTAATTTCATTCACCAAATAATAATCTCCAATAATTACAAATAATAACGAGTTTACAATAAACCAATATAAACTAATCACTGCTTTTAAATCAAATAAAAATTTACAATAATTTTCAACTTACACCGCCGGCATATCAAAAGCGCATTTAAAAATGTATTGTGCCAATTCAGAACGTGCTTCATCAAGTTGCTCTATAGTGTAAGTGGCGTACTGACAATCAGCAAAGTACTGCAAGACAAATATTAAAATCCAACAAAAATGTTTAATAACTTAAAAGGGACATTAGAATTTGATTAATATTAATTAGGATTATGCATACCGTCGGTGGGATTATAGATTCTCCGTGTCTAATAATATCTTTCATGAATTTCATGACGAAGAACCCACAATCTATGGCATTTATTTGAATGGGGCACTACAAATTAAATTCAAATCAAAATTGTATTAGAACAAATAACTTTTATACGAATAATTTCTTGAAACTATAATTAAAATAATATAATTAAACTAACCTGTATACAACTCCATGTACAGGCCTTGTTTTTTGATTTGATCTTTTGGTTGTTTTTATTTGCTCGAAACATCAAGACAGCGCTGTTAAAAACATCAAAAATCAAGGAAATATGTCAATATCAAGCAAATATATATATATGAAGTCTAGTTATAATATATATACTTTAAACTTAATATTAAATATAATATAATGGATACATTTAATTGAATGATAAAACTTACTGATTGATCATATCTTTCATATCATGTCGGTTATTTGGATTACCGTGCAAAGAATCCAAATAATAAACGATCTCTTTAATTGGATCAATCACGAGCAACAACCAATGGCCCCTAATCAGCATATTGAAAAGAAAAATTTTAAATTAGTTATGCCTACGTAACAAATTTACAAAATAACAATGTGTCTTTAGTAGCTCACCCGGAGTTGTAAGGTGCAAGAAACAACTTCCCCTCCAGTGCACTAGCTATCATAGTATTTGCTATATATTGCGATTTGTCAACAAGCTGCGTGGGAGTAATTCCTGCTGCCGCAGATATAGAATGTGGGCTAAGGAACCCGAATTTATTTTGTTTTTGTTCGGGGACCACGTGATTAACCCACAAACACCTACAATTGAGCATAAAATAAATTTGAGTAACAAAAATAAACATATTTCAAATTAATGCAGTAAAATAATTTAATTAAAAGCTTACTTTTTCTTAATTAATATTTAAAAACTTACTTGATGTAAGCAGTAATGATAGAGGCTCCTATCTGTTCTTTATGCACAAAGTCACCGATCTCCTCCCGCCCAATATATTCTGGAAAGGGGATATTGAAGATTTCCTCGGGTATGTCTATCCGGATAGTGTTATCAGCAGCCATCATCCCAAAGAACCTTTCAAGAATTGCAAGTGAATTAGGGGGTGGAGCAGGAGGGTTGGCCACTAGAGAAGGAGGGTTGGCCACTAGAGGTGTATTTTTGACATGTGAGTGCTTCGTCATCTCTGATTTGCTTTTTCCGAGTGATGATTTGGATTTTCCGAGAGACTATAAGCAAAAGAAAACAAAACGTGGGCGTTATCAATGAAAGTATATTTATTAACATTAAACAATTGTTATAATTTAATAATGACTAGCTATTAATAATAATTACGTACCGATGCATCACCGACAATCACAAGACTCTTAGGCCAAGCAACCATGTATCCCACAGCCTCAGATACTGTGAACACTCCTTCATCATCGAGAGGGACTGGTAAGGGTGCAATATCTTCAATTGCAATGTCAATCGACACTTTCACGAGGTGGGAGGCTAATGGACATGTATGCAATGTTCTATCCTTTGGTTGATTGTACATTGTTCCTCTTGCCACCAAACGATAACACGGTGTAGAAAGTGCTAATTGACACTGCACCACATCCTACATATATATATATATATACCATTATATTAGAAAATGTTGTATATCATACAGAAATATAGGATTGTAAGTTACATTATCACTAAACAATATGCTTTTCATTAATTACCTGAGGAAGGTCTTTCACTTCTGGGCAGCTATCTTTCAAAGAAACCGCCTCTTCTGTATGTGGCTGCTGCGACGACCCAGACGCCCTATGCTGCTCAAACTCGCGTCGCAATTCGAATAGTGATTGAGTGAGCATTTGAACCGTGTCTTGCAAGTTATCAATCACCGTATTTTTTGAAGGCTTTGAATCCGAAAAGTAATCTGTTTGGGATACCCCAAAGCCTACACCCCTAACTCGACCCGGATGCTCCTTCTTTTTAAGAGCTATAGCCAGTATATCATTCCGGGTCTTCTCGGGTCCACTGTGGCTACCCTCCTGTGATAAGCTTTCCTGTAATAATACATTTAAAAAATACAAAAATTTGTTATTTTAAAATTATTTTTAAAAAAGCATACAACACACTATATAACTAAAATTGCAAATAACTCACCATTGATTCCACTACTCTTTTAACATTGACATTATCAATCTTGTTCTGGCTGTCAGAATGTGCAACCCTCCACACTAGTGCTCGTGTCACCTCTGTGACATCTGACCCAGCATCCTTTCTTTTATGCTTCTATATAAGAAAATTTGTAAGGAAATAAATTTGATTAGAAAATTTGTAATTAAGGAAATTTGATTAGAAAATTTGTAAGGAAATTTGATTAGAATTACAACTTGTAACGAACTACGTACCTCAATATACTCCACTTGAGCATATCCAAGACGTGATGCCCTGTAAGGATATTCAGGGTCCTTTGCTCTTTCAGAATTGTCCTTACGTAGTTGCTGTTCATTATATAATCAAGGCATTAGTCAATGTATATAGTTTCAAATAAATTAAAATGAAACCATAAATTAAAATAATTACCTGAAAAGCTTCACTTTGGCGTAATTCTACAAATTTTGTCCAATCTTCTTGAGATATACGATATTTTTCGGGTGGGCTTGAATTAATGTTCCCATCATCATCCTCTACCCAGATTCTGGTCAAGTAGCTCCTGTAGTTTCGAGCTAGCTTCCCAGCCTCGGCTAAGACGAACTTCTGTCTACTTTCGTCAATATCAAAGGCCAACTATAAAAAACAAAGAACAAAGTATATAAAAAATGTTAATTTAGAGAAAAAAAAAACTACATTTACCAATTAAAAACATAATATATAATAACTAACTTACAGCTATTTCATTCCAAATGGCATATTTTATTGCTGCAGGGACGCTGCGCCAATCACTGATAGTAATAGGGACCCTGTCACGAGCTATCACGCCAATGTAACCAACAAAAGTTGATTTATTTGGGTCAACTGGTTGACCATAATCGTTCCAACCAACTTGTAGCTTTATGCCTTTACTTTTGGCCTTTATTACTTTCTTCATTGCTGTAATACCTCTCCGTATCTCACTTTCAACACTTGGGTTTGCAGCACCTCCAGAATCCATCTACAAGATTTCATAAGTGAAAATTCAAATATTTCAACAACAACAAACGAAAATAAATATATATGCATTAATCACATCATTAATCAGTTGGATCATATAAATCACATCAAAAAGTACAAAACCAAATATTGATAAGCTTACATTGGTAGTGGTCGTCGTGGTAGTGGCGGAGGAGAGGGTGACTGTGGTGGTATACGGTATCGACCTACAAAAGCAAAAAAATACAGAAGTTAGTGTAACTCATTCACTAATATAATATTACAAGCTGGTTCAATATAATTTACACTTTAACTGCATACTTAACAAAAGAGTTCAAATAAGTTACTCATATAATTATCAAATAAGTTCAAATACCTTTCATCGTTTTCTTTTTGTCGCTGGTTTACTAATCTTTTGTGATCCCTCAGTACGACCATTTTGTTTAGTACGCCGACGACCAGAAGGATTAATCCATATCCCTTCTTGGTGATCTTCTCGCATATACAATTCATCATCACTGATATCCAAGTCACCGTCACTATTTGTGGATTGTGAACCACCTAAGATAGGATTTCCTCCATCATCTTCATTATATAGGCCATCATCCTCAATACAAGTATTTTTGTTTGCCGATAAAACAATGGACCACCTCTTATCGACAGGATCGGTGACAAAAAACACTTGTTTAGCTTGAGATGCCAAAATGAAAGGTTCATCTTTGTATCCCACCTTTTCAAGGTCTACTCGAGTAAAACCTATTTCACTATCATCGACACCATTTTTATGGTCAACCCACCTACACCCAAATACAGGCACCCGAAACCAACTGTAATCCAGCTCCCATATACGTTCAATCACCCCATAATATGGTAAAGTGGCATAGATAGGGCTATTATCTTTCGCACTTGAGATATGCATTGCTTCAGCTACAAGACTCACCCCACTATTCTGCATTGTACTCCGTTCATCTTGGTCTTTTGTATAAAATGTGACACCATTTATACGATAACCCGAATGACAAAATACGAATCTGCCCGGGCCCACCGACAACCGTGCCAATTTATCTGAAACTGAAAGTGAATTCTCATTTTGTTTCTCTTGAATACACTTTCGGAACCAATCGATAAAACTCTTGTTATGTTCTCTTGAAATCCAACTTTCATTTTTACTTGAATTTATTCTCCTAAGTTGGTCCTTGTGCTCTTCAACATATGGCTCAACCTCATCGGTGTTGTGGAGCACATATAGGTGTGCCTGATCCTTTTGTGTGCTAGGAACACTCACTAATTGCTTTCCAATTACGCTTTCTCCTTCTGTTCCCCCCCCCCCCCCCACAACAGGAGACTTTTGAAGCTCTGCAACGTTAGAATCATTCAGATATTCTGTGCAAAATGTAATAGCTTCATCAACTATGTACCGCTCAACAATGCAACCTTCCGGCCGGCTACGATTTTTCACATAGCCTTTCAATACCTTCATATAACGCTCAGCCGGATACATAGATCTCATAAAAGCTGGTCCACAAAGTTGTGTCTCTCTAACCAAGTGAATAGGTAGGTGAGTCATTATATCAAAAAACGCGGGTGGGAAATACATCTCAAGCTCACACAAAGTGAGGACAAGTTGTTTCTGAAGTGCAGGCAATTGTTCAGGATCAAACACCTTGCTCCACATTGCTTTGAAGAAGAAACACAATCTAGTTATCGTTTCTCTCACCTTTTTTGGCAGAATGGCCCGTAAAGCAATTGGTAGCAAATGATCCATGATTACATGACAATCATGAGTCTTCATATGCTTTAGCTTCAAGTCCTTCATTGATACAAGACTGCTAATGTTCGAAGAATACCCTTCGGGAACTTTCACTCCACAAAGAAACTCACATAATGCAATTTTTTCTTTTCTAGATAGCGTGTGAGCTGCTGGAGGTAAATAAGTACGTTTTCCCTTCATTGTTGGTGCCAATTTACCTCTTATCTTCATTTCAACTAAGTCCAACCTTGCCTTTACTCCATCTTTTGTCTTGCCGGGCACATTTAGAAGAGTACCAATGACACTATCAAATACATTTTTCCAATATGCATTATATCAAGAAAATGTCTAACATGTAAAGATTTCCAATACGGCAAATCAAAAAAAATTGACCTTTTTTTCCACCCAGTTTTTGCAAGGCCGCCTGCAAAAGTCTTTCCGAACTTGATATCCAAGTCTTTTACATTCTCAAACACCTCTTCACCGGTCAAACACTTAGGAGCTCGACATTCTTCTATGCTCCCATTGAAAGCTTTCTTCCACCGACGATATCGATGTTCTCGATTCAACCATCTTCGATGCCCTTGGAATGCATATTTCTGAGAGTGTGGGAGTCTATATTGATCTGTACTCTTGACACATATGGGGCATGCACATTGCCCATGTACACCATATCCCTCGAGATTAGCTCTTGCTGGAAAATCATTGATTGTACCAAACAACATAACTCTCAGATTGAAGCTCTCTTTTCTAAACCCATCATACACTTTAATACCGGTCTCCCACAACTCTTTCAAATCCTCAATTAAAGGGGCCAAGTAGACATCTATATCATTTCCAGGTTGTTTCGGCCCGGAAATTAGTATAGGCATCATAATATGCTCTCGCTTCATGCATCGCGAAGGGGGTAGGTTGTAGATCATCAAAATCACCGGCCATGTACTATGTGAGCTACTTTGCAAGCCATGTGGGTTCATTCCATCTGTAGCCAATACAAGGCGTAAATTTCTTGGTTCTTCCCTAAATTCAGGGAAATCATTATCGATCTTTTTCCATTGAGGAGAATCTGAAGGATGTCTAATCTTGTTATCTTCAATCCCTTGTTCAAGCCTTCTATCAGCATACCATGTCAAGTCCTTGGCAAACGCTTCACTACTGTACATGCGTCTAAATCTAGGTATTATGGGCAAATACCATGCTGTTTTGACAGGAGCAGATCCATTCTTCTTGTACCGTGAGGTGCCACATTTGGGACACACCGTCAATGATGCATAGTCCTTTCTAAACAAGATGCAATCATTGAAACAAGCATGTATCCTCTCATATCCCATGCCAATTGCAGTTAACATCTTCTTAGCCTCATAAGTACGATTAGGTAACACATTATCATCGGGTAACATACTTTTTAATAGACCAAGTAAGTCTGTGAAACTCTTATCACTCCACCCATTGTTAGCTTTTAACTTGTAGAGGTTTAGGACTGCTTTCAATCTTGTGAAATTACTACCACTATACAGGGGTGTCTTTGAATCACTTGTCAAATTGTCGAACATCTTGGGACAATTTCGCAAATCCTCCTCGATCACATTGGTCATCTCCTCCAAACGATCAGGCTCATAATCATCCATGTCAAAATCTACTGATCGATATGATGTATCACCCAAATCAGCTGAGGTGGCACTGCTTTCACCGTGTCTTGTCCATCGTGTGTAGCTTTTATCAATTCCATTACACACCAAATGATCTTCCAAGTCAGGTGGACTAATTCTCTTTCCAAAACAACAACGTAAACATGGACAACTAATCCTAGTCGGATCCGATGCATGCTCAACCGCAAAGTCGATGAATTCTTTCACCCCTTTCCCATATTGCTCCGACATACGATCCGCTACAATCCAACTTCGATCCATCTAAATTCTCAATTAATTAAATTAAATAATTTTAACATCAGTTGATAGTTAAATTAATTAAATAAATTTATTTTTAATTTATTTCGCATTATTCTATAAAAAATTCGGCAGAGTAACGACGCAAATATTTCTACCAAGTTCTCGACTTAATCTTCTCAGTGGGTTGTAACCAACAGAAGTCGAATCTTACGATCCGCTAAAATCTCAACAGGGAAACGACGCAAAAAATACTACCAATTTCAACCACAACAAACCCAACACTCTAATCTTTCACCCACAACGAACACAAAACGATACAAAAATATTGATCACCAGTTGGATCACATAAAACATCATATTTCCAGGGGAACAACTACAAATATTGATCACCAGTTGGATCACATAGATCACATAAAAAACTACAAATAAAGCATCATATTATAAATATTGATCACCAATTGGATCCAAAAGCACATAAAACTACAAATAAATTAAAGCATCACGATATAAAGTTTTTGGAGCTTCTCGGTTGTGCAGAAAGCTGTGCGCGTCTTCACGAGAAAATTCATAAATAATTGTAGAAAGCTCGGATTCATGAACCGTTTTCTTCCTATGAAACTAGACACATAGGGCAATCCACACATATATCTCACATACTCAGTAGATGTCTAGAAAAAAGCAGATTTGTATTCAAAGTTAGAGAAAAATCTGTCAATTTTCAAAACAGCTGTGCGCGTCTTCACGAGAAAATTCATAACTCATTGTGGAAAGCTCCGATTCATGAACCGTTTTCTTCCTATGAAACTAGACACATAGGGCTATCCACACATATATCTCACATACTCAGTAGATGTCTAGAAAAAAGCAGATTTGTATTCAAAGTTAGAGAAAAATCTGTCAATTACAGCTGTGCGCGTCTTCACGAGAAAATTCATAACTCATTGTGGAAAGCTCCGATTCATGAACCGTTTTATTCATATGAAACTAGACACATAGGGCTATCCACACATATATCTCACATACTCAGTAAATGTCTAGAAAAAAGCAGATTTGTATTCAAAGTTAGAGAAAAATCTGTCAATTTTCAAAACAGCTGTGCGCGTCTTCACGAGAAAATTCATAACTCATTGTGGAAAGCTCCGATTCATGAACCGTTTTATTCATATGAAACTAGACACATAGGGCTATCCACACATATATCTCACATACTCAGTAAATGCCTAGAACAAATCAGATTTGCATTCAAAGTTAGAGAAAAATCAACTACAACATAATAACAAAAATCCACTATATAATTTATAAAACCCCAATTAACATAACATGATATATATAACAATAATTAACAAATTAACATATAACCTACATTACATACATCACAAAATCAGAATTAACATAACATTAATATATAACAAACAAGAAATTAACACATAACCTAAATTTAATATATACATAATATATATATATATAACATAACATATATAAACATATATATATATATATAACTATAAAGAGAGAGAGGAGGAGAGTGGTGGGTCACGGCGGCGGCGGCGGCGGCGGCGGTTTCGGGTGGTGGTGGAGGTGGTGGCGACGGGACGGGGGCGGTTTAGGTAGCTTGAGAGTGAGAGAGAGAGTATAGAGAGAGAGAGTAGAGTATAGGGAGAGAGATCGAGTAGAAAGATAGAGAAAAATCAAATGGGGCGGCGGCGGCGGCGGCGGTGGTGGAGACGATGGCGGGGGCGGTGGTGGAGAGTGAGAGAGATAGTAGAGTAGAGAGAGAGAGTAGAGTAGAGAGTGAGAGAGATAGTAGAGTAGAGAGAGAGAGTAGAGTAGAGAGTGAGAGATAGTAGAGAGAAATGAGGGGGAGAGCTCGGTTTTTGGGGGGAAAAAAGGGAGGGAATTTTTTTTTTTTTTTAATTACGTGTTATAGCGGTTCGGGAACGAACCGCTATAATCGGTTTACCAATTATAGCGGTTCATTCCCGAACCGCTATAACTGGTATAAACCGGTTTACCAGTTATAGCGGTTCGGGAATGAACCGCTATAATTGGTAAACCGATTATAGCGGTTCGTTCCCGAACCGCTATAAAAATTTTTTTTTTTTTTTTTTTTTTTTCTGTTCGCGCTATAATAGCGGTTTTTTATCGAACCGCTATAATAGGTTCGAACTATTACAGCGGTTTTTTATCGAACCGCTGTAATAGGTGCCCGGTTAATATCCATTATAACGGTTCACTTATGAACCGCTGTAATAAGTCTCTCCGTTCAGCGGTTTTCCAAAAACCGCTGTAAAATGTGCGCTGTAACAGGTCTTTTCTGTACTAGTGTGAGTTTTGACAAGAAGTGCTCGTCAATCACTAGAAAGTAGTGAAGAACTCATATCATAGGTGCACTGATGGAGACAGTGGCACTCAGACATGACTCATATCATAAGTGCTCGATTCTATCACATGGGTTTTCACTCTTTGACAGTCAATGACAGAGTTGATTAAATTGTAATAGGTGTGTCTGAACTTTAGACCTGAGGAACCGAGTTGAAGATGTAATTGTGACATTAGGTTTGTCATTAGAATAGTTAGACCCAATCCACCATTTTGTGGGGTCAACCTCGAACTGAAACCTAATGGGAAGTAGCAGTCTTAACTGATATCCAAGATGGGATTCGTTCCCTCGAACGTAAACGAGGAATTATCCTATGCATTTATAAGTAAGTTAGATCTTAAAGTTTTTGGTCAAAACATTCACTGATACGTACTTATTATAAATAAAGCATAGTGTCAAGTTAGTGAGTTTGACCTAAAACCATAACTCTTACTTGACCGGGATAAGGACACGAAGAGTTTGTATTCACACGGGATTTACCATAGAAAAGGTAAAATGATCCAATCATTTCATCTTATTTGGGTTACAATGTGGACCACTTGACTAGCTAGTTGGGACCCACATTCAATGGAATCCTCCCATTGCCAAATATGGACGAACCTAAAGAGTCAAGCTTAAAAAGAAAAAATTGAAAGAAAATGTTGTATATTTCTTGTGGTAATATTTTAAGTATTGGATACTGAATATTAATTAAATAGAATTAATTATTTAAAGAAATAAGTTAATTCATTTATACTTTAATTAATATATTATCTCTTGGAGAAATAAAATTAATTAAATGAGTTATCTATTATTTAATTAGATTAAATTAATTAAATTAATACTAGATTACACTAAGCTCAAATTGATGAACCAAGTGGCACACCAAGCCCTAAAGGGGGAGGCTACTAGGCGTGTTCAATGGGCTAATTTTGAGCCCAAGGTTATAACTTAAGTGATAAAAATACCACATTAGTTATAAGCCTAGGTAAGAAGTTATATTACATGACACCACAAGAAAAAGAATTCCTATCCCTTCTTCTATCTCTAACCATCGATCACAAGCAAGAAAAGGAGGAAGATTTTTCCATCAACTATTTTTCGGCGAGACAATTTAGAGGCAGAATAATTGGACCGCTTGGATCATCATAGTTTCTACCGGAGCAATTTCGCGAAGAACTTGAAGAATTCAAGATCGTAGGAATTATCAACCACTTCGCTACAACGGGTTAAGTTTATTTTACCCTATCGTACATACGTATGATTAAACCCCGACATTGATCCTGTTATGGGAAAATACGAAAAAAAAATTAAATTTCGTTTTCTAGCTGCTTTTGGTTAATTTTCCCCAACAATGGTATCAGAGCCAAGTCGTGGGATTCAGCATATGTAAATTATGTGTAATTATGTGATATTTATGCATGATTTATGATTTTTGTCGATGCATGATTAGATATGTGAATTTCGTGTTATTTGTGTTCTTGAGAAATTATTTATTTTCGTTCGTTAGAAATTAATGAAAATTGAAAATTATGTAATCTTAATGTGATGGATAAATAAAATTGCAAATTACAGCTTCGACCCATCGCCGTGGCGGGGACAGGGCTCCAGTGGGGAAATGCAGTGTTGTGCTGGCACAGGCTGGGCCTACGCGTGCACAACGCGCAACCCATCACCCTCGGCTGCTGGGCCACCAAGGGTGATGGGCTCGCCAGCGTATAATTGGGCTCACACAATTGCACGACGAGCCCACCCGTGTGTTTTTTTTAACACACGGGTTTGCAAACCGACTCGGGTCCATCCGTGGATGACCCGGGTCATTTATTAGATAATATATATTATCTAAATTTGATTAAATAGGATTTTAATGCAAAAAATAAATAATATTAATTATTTGATAAAAGTATATTTATTTTCATCAAATCTAATGTTAATTAAAGTTGGACTTTGAATTAAATTAGATTACACCTATTGTGAAATTAATTTAATGAACTTAGAAGTAAATTTTTTGTTAAAGTTGGATTTTATTGAAAAATTAATTGGAGTTCACTAAAATTGAATTTTCAAATAGAATTAAATAAATTAGTTTCCTCAAGAATATGAAAACAATAATTAAATTTGGAATTTAATTAGAAATTAGCATATATGTTTTTCGTGTGTTATGTGAATAATATCATGTTTGACATGTTATGTGATGGGAGACATGATTCATGGACTTAGGCTCGTTTTTTATTTTGTATTTCTTTTTATGGGTTGTAAAGGCCTTTTTGTGCTTATTTTTATTTTCTTTCTAGATAAATTTTGTATAGGTAAAAATATATTAAATGTAATAGATAGAAATAGAATAGGCCCAAAGGGGAAATTCAAGTCGAGCCGAGGAGATTCAAGAAGGAGCTTTGGAAGCTTTAGTATAGATTCTTTTTATTTTATGATGGAAAGATTGGCTTGTTTCAATCTAGGAAATATAGTCCATGAATCATGTGTTGATAGCTTTCTAGGATTGCTATTTATTCTTTTAATCCATGTTTGTATGCATGATATGAAATAGATTAATGTGCGAAGTGACACCTAATAAAGAATTTAAATTCTCCCACTTTAAAAATTATTAAGTTAGTAAAGGGTACTAGATATCATGTCCTGCACTGAACTTAGGAGAAATTAAATGATATTTAATATATAATATCGTCCCTAAGCAATGGGGGTTATATATTAAAATATATTTTATATTTTTCTTAAGTGCTTGAAATTTTGTTGGTCTAAAACAAATTTCACCCCAAATACCAGCAAAATGTTGCAAGGTGAAGTTCAATTGTTAGAATAATAGATAGTTCGTGGGTTGAACTTAAATTATTCATAAATCAATAAGATTGTTAAAAGTTGAAATTTGATGAATAATGGACAAAGGGATTGAATCATCCATTTGATGGGTTGATGTTCGACATCACTCTAATACATTGATTAGGCAAAAGACCAACAAAAGGTTGCAACCTATTAATCTAGTTAAAGAACTCAATCACCACTACGAAGCCTTACAACGATGACTTTCAAATTCCACAGTGGGAGTGTGGATTTTCGAAAAATGTAGTGGGAGCCAAGTTTATTTTAAAAGTCCTTAATTTAAACTTGGAACAACAATTACATTAGAATCTAATAAGTCTTTTTATTTGTGTGCAGTCATTTGTTTATTATCTCTCTCTCTCACTCACTAAGACTATCAACCCACTATCTGTACTACTTGAAAAGAACACTTTGACTGATCCTAACTATGTGGACTGGTTCTGAAACTTGAGGATAGTCCTCAATATGGAGTCACTGGGTATGTATTGGATGTTGATATCCTAGTCGCGCCTGCAAGGACACGTGATAATTAGGAGAAAATTGCGGCTCATGAGAAATGGGTCAAAAACGACGTCCAGGTTCGTGGGTACATGCTGGGCTCAATGACAAATGAGTTGTAGAGGTCCCATGACAAAATGGTCTCGGCGAGAGCTATTTTGGCACTCCTGGTGAGCACAGGCGCACTGCTCGGTATGAGATATCGATAGATCTCTTTGGAGCCAAGATGAATGAAGGAGAAAAGGTTGGGGACCATGTTTTAAAATTGATTTCAAAAATAGAGAGGTTAGAGGCCCTCAACTTCAACATGGACCCACAACTACAAACTGACCTCATCTTGCAGTCATGTTGGTCCCAAGTGGCATATGAAAGGTTCTAAGGGAGGGGGGGGTTGAATAGACCTTTGGATTCTTCTCGAAATTTAAGACTTATTTTTGTACACTTAACTTAGACAATAATTTTGAGTGCTTGATCAAAAGGAATCAAGTGCTAAGCACTTATATCAGGGTTAGCACAGTGGAAAATTTGTACAAGTCTATTTGTTTTGACAGATTAGGCTCTTAAAAAGGAATTTAGTTGCTCTAAGTGATTTGGTAGTGTATGCTTTATGATAATTTATGAAATGATAGATAAAGCAATAAAATAGTAAGTAAATAAGACACGAGAATTTGTAAGGTTCATTGCGTTTATGTAATCCCAGCTACGTCCTTCTACTCCCTTGCACACAGGAAGAATCCACTAAAATGATTCACGAAGTTTCACAAAGACAAATTCAACACAATAGCAAATTGAGGAGCCGCCTAAGACTTATTAACGTTCAATCCCAATACAACGTCTGTTGGGCGCTCTTTAGTAGGAGACGCTAATTCAGGATAATCTTTATCGAAATCAGCTATAGCAATTCTATGAAGCGCTTCTTCCTCTTACTTTTTGCTCAGCTTTATTGCTTTGCGCCTAACGCGTTCTTCCTTTGGCAACGCAGCGCCACCGACCGTGGGATGAAGAAGAAGAGTGGAAATCATCTTTTTACCCAAAAATTTCTCTTTTGGAACGGTAGTTCCAGCGCTTGGAACATGACCGCTGCGACACAGAATATAAGTTTATAATAAACCATAAGGTTTGGTGGGAGGCTTCTTCCTTAACATCGATGCAACACATTAAAAAATAAACCTAGGCCAATTCATTTGGTAATTCTTTGCAATAGCCACCATCATCTAAAACTGTAGATGGCTAATCTTATCAAACGAACCGGCTCTACACTCAAGAGCCTTAGCGCAGATATTCTCCATTATTTGATACTTCGTCTTCAACTCCTTTTTCTTGAAATTGTGTGAGTATGAAGAATCATCTTTTGATTTCATGTGTTCCCAGGCAATACAGAAATCTTCGACACCAATGTCAGAGGGTAACATTCCTTCATTTGAAAGTTGAAAGAAATCGGCAATAAGATCGGAGGTAAGAGTGAAGGTTGTGTTGGTAAACTCCGGGAATAAGTACGTGATAGAAAGACCATCATCGGAAAGTTGGGCACTCTCATAGAATTCTTCGAGAGCCTCTAAATGAAGTTGGTAATGACTGGTCATGAGAGATTTCAATTTTCGTTGTTCAAAAGAGAGAAAAATACTGCGAACGGAAAAGTGTTGTTGGGAGTAAAGATAATCCTAATCAACCAAGAAACTGGGGTTCACATGAACTTCAGCCTGGGGATTTGGTGAAGAAGGAGTAGCAGCAGATTTTGAGGATTTCTTGGGGGCCATTTTTATAGAGGTTTGAAAAATGGAAGCAGTTAACTTTGAGAGAGAGAGAGAGAGAGTTTGTAGATAGCTCTTAAAAAATATGAGTGATAAAAGAAAAAGCTTCTGCAATTTCTTAAAATTTATAGATGAATGGGAAATAACTGCTTATTTAAGATTTGGCCACATTTCAAGTAAAATTAAATCTGTGCCGTAAATTCCATAATAATGGGTGGGAAACGGTGCGAAAAATATGGAAACTACATTGGATAAAGAAAAAATAAAATTTTTTGGTGTCCGCGATTACCTTTACAGTTACTTTTTGAATTTCAAAAGGTTTTAAAATATGCAACTTGAGCTGCACGCGCCTGAAACACACTGTAGTGGACACACGCACGTACATTTGTTGAACCATCATTTAAAAGTAATGATTACCCTTTGGTTTTCTTGAACAAAGATGAGGAATGTCAAATTAGCATTATTTGCTTTGACCTTTTCCACCAACTCTATTTAGTGTCAGGTAGCACGCTCTTTGAAATTAATTTTTGTTAAGCGCTTAACTGGGAATGGGTTAAGCTTTTAGTTAGTTTCGTGAAAACGTTCAGACTCTGAATGAATTAGTAGCGTCTAAGCAAATTTAATGTGGAAAGTGTTCATGACAAATGCAAGAGAAACATTTTTGGTTAATTTCACTTTTCCAATACAATTATCCATTTTAAGGTTCTCCCTAAAATTAACAACTTATTAGTGTTTTCTTTGAAATCATTAAACATAAGATAAAATTTCCCCTAAATTTTATGCCTATAAAATATGATGTTCCGAATGATTAAGCATGTAAATCAATCATACCTAATTCACTTCTTAAATTGAGAAAACTTTGTTCGTTGAGCGCTTCCTGTAATAAATATGCCATTAAGGAGTTGTCTAACTTGTAATCCTAAGAAGAAAGTTAATTCACCCATCATGTTCATTTCAAATTGTTCTTGCATCATTTTCAAAAATTTCTCACACAGACACTTGTTAGTAGAACCAAATATAATATCATCAACATAAATCTGGACTATGAGAATATCTTTGTCATTGGTAATTTTAAATAACGGTGTATCAACGCTACCTTTTGAAAAGCCTTTACCAATAAGGAAAATAGAGAGAGTGTCATACCATGCTTGGGGTGCTTGCTTAAGCCCATAAAGTGCTTTATCTAGCTTGTAAACCATACCCTTACCACGGCTATTGATGAATCCTGGTGGTTGCTCCACATAAACTTCTTCTTGGAGTTTACCATTCAGGAAAACACTCTTCACTTCCATTTGATACACTGTAAACTTGTTGAACGCTGCATACGCTAGTAACATATGAAAGGCTTCAAGACGGGCTATAGGAGCATATGTCTCATCAAAATCAATACCCTCTTCTTGGAAATGTCCTTGAGCGACAAGTTTAGCTTTGTTCCTTATCACAATGCCATTCTCATCTATATTGTTTCTATAAACCCATCTAGTTCCAATAACTCTTGGTACTAGCGTGCACACCTTACTATGCTCAAACTGATTAAGTTCTTCTTGCATGGCTTTAATCTATCTACAATTACATAACGCTTCATCCTTTTTTTTATATTCCATTTAAGACAAGAAGCTTGCGAACATGGCCTCATTGAATGTAGCGGCTCTAGTCCTTACAGGCGCTCCAATATCTCTAATAATCTGCTCTGGTGGATGATCACGGAGCCATAGTCTATCTGGTTGGAATCGGTTAAGAGGTTGAACAGGCGCTTGACTATCCTCTTGCGTTGGCGCTTCAAGTTCATAGATTCTACCTTGCTCTTGATGATCACTCTATTCATGATCATCTACATATCTTACATTGTTATACGAAATAGCTTCACGAGTAATCTTAGGAAGGAGCACCAAGATCTCATCATCGTCGTCACTATCATTATCAATGGTAACTTTAGATGCTTGATGACACATATCTTCAACTCCTACATCATTCACATTAACCTTACTCGGTTCTTGGTTCGCATCATCAAAAACAACATAAATAGATTCCTCAACCTTCGATTTGATCTTATTTAGGATGCGAAAATTCTTTCCATTCTTGGCGTAGCCTAGAAAAATTCCATCATCCCCTTTAGGATCAAATGTCTTTAGACTTTGAGATCATTATTATGAATAAAGCATTTAGAACCAAAGACACGAAAGTATGAAACATTGGCTTACGTCCCTTCCATAGTTCATATGGAGTTTTCCCATGCTATTTGTTGATCATGCAATGATTTTGAGTGTAACAAGCAATGTTGATCGCTTCGGCCCAAAATCTAGGGGCAAGCTTGTACTCTGCTAACATCATCCTAGCGGCTTCCTTGAGTGTTCTATTCTGGCGCTCAACAACACTATTATGTTGGGGTGTTCTGGAAGCTGAATACTCATGATGTATTCCATTCTCTGCACAAAACTTCTCAACAACCTTGTTAGTAAATTCAGTATCGTGATCGCTCCTTATTCTTGCAACCTTAAGATTTTGCAAAGTTTGCAGTTGCCGAATAAGCGTTGTTAACTTGTCACATATCTCATCTTTAGATGAAAGGAATTCCACCCAAGTAAATCGAGAGAAATCATCTACTATTACTAAAGTATACTTTTTACGGCTCACATCAATCATTTGAACAGGTCCAAACAGATCCATGTGAAGTAGTTCAAGTATCCTAGAGGTAGATAAATGACGCTTTCTCCTGAAAGATGATTTAACTTGTTTTCCCATTTGACAAGCGTCACAAAAGCAATCCTTATTCAATGGTCCTTTAGGTAATCCCTCTACTAGATTTAGTGTTATAAGCTAAGAAATTGTCTTAAGGTTGAGGTGATTCAATTTTCTATGCCATAACCCACCCGTTTTAGATTCATTCTTAGCCATAAAGCATGTTGGGTTGTTATCTATTGTTGAACCCCAATCTACCAAATATACATTGTTTGTCCTTTTACCTTTCAATTTAGTAGATTTAGTCTTAGCGTTGATGCCTTTATCACAAAATTGACTTATGCTTAATAAATTATGCTTAAGACCCTCAACATAATAAACATCACTTATCATGATATTCCCCCTATACATAGTACCTAAACCTTTGGTTTTACCTTTAGAGTTGTCACTAAATACAACCTGAGGCCAGTGGCAACTCGATATTTAATCAAAAGATCCTTGGAGCCTGTCATGTGCCTTGATGACCCACTATCGATGTTCCAAATAGATGTATTGGCTCTAGCTCTAGGTACCCACAATCAAAAGGGAAGTTCTATTTCTGTTTAGGTACCCATTGTGACTTGGGTCCTTTAACATTAGTAGCTTCGTTAGTTTGAACTAGAAATTTAGGAACCCATATTTGCTTAATCTTCATTACTGGAGGATTGGCCTTCTTGGGGTTCACATTGTGTTGTGTGTGCGTTTTGGGTGTATAATAATATCCTCGATTATAATAGTAATCATAATCATAATCATCATAGTAACGATAATATGATCCAGACTGTTGTGGATATTGACGCTAGTATTTCCTTGGTGGTGGCTTGGGGTGCACTTTTGGTGCTGGAAGCTTAGCGCTTGATTCATAGTGGTTAGGTTTATCCTTAGCCTTTTGAGCGTTTGAATGAAACTTTCTTTGTGAATCAATTGCTTTCGCCTTTACCTTGCCTGAGTCAATGTTGACTTTCTAATTTGGCCTCGTACCATTATCTCTTAGCTCAGCAGGTGTTTGACTTTTTGAACCTTTCTCAACAAAGAAAACACCCTTTCCTTTTTTGTTAGCCGTAACATTAGATGTATTTGGTTGTTTACCGAATTTATTGCATCCTAAACTGGACTTCTCACTAAATAGTCTAGTTACCTCAGTCATACTGTCTGGCTTTCTTGACTCTTTAGACAATGAAGGGACGAGCTACTCTGTTTAGCAAGTCTAGCAATCAGCTCAACTTCTCTCTTGACTATTATGGCAAGATCACTTTTTAGATTGATTATATCACTCTCAAGTGACCTGTTCTTCTCAATGCATTGTTGCTGAACTTTTGAGTGATTAAATGATATCGAAGTGATTTTGATACAATTTGGCGGCATCTTAACAATAATTATAATATTCTTTCACTTTGTCAAGTAATTCTTCATAAGAGAGAGGGTAAGATATTTCAGTGTTTACCTCAGGGGACGCTTCATCATCTTTGGCCATGAGACAAATAAGCGCTGACTCATCCATTGGCTTATCATCATCACTGCTCTCCTCTGAAGATTTAAAATCTTCAGGTGCGGACGCTAATTCTGACTTCGCTAGCAGATCTTGTTGGCGAAGGTTGCTCTTGAATTGGTTTCTATCCAAGTAATCATTCCTTGAGGGCTTAGATATGTTTGGATAAGGTCACTTTACCTGGCAGTGCCCTGGTTTCCTGCAATTATAACAAAGATTAGTTTTCATCTTTTGTTCATTTGTTAACCTTGCAGTTTGTGGTTTTGAGACCATAGGCGTTGAGAGATTCTGTTGAGTAGACGCTTGGTATTGAATCAGAGCTGAAGGAGAAGGTGCAGAATATTAAGTTGCTTGATACTGTTGTTGAACTGAAGCAGGCGCTTGATATGAACTCTGTCCTTGATGCTTATGACAATTTCCTTTCTTTTCATATCTTAGGAACTTTCTGAATCTGTTCAATAGCATTAGTTCCTCATCCTCACTGAAATTCAAAACCTTTCCCTTGTTACCTCATTAGCCCTTGATTAATGCTATAATCACTCCAGTCTTAACCACCGGACTGCCCACAACATCACTGGCTGAATTCAACTCAAACTCAAATTCTTTGAGTTCTGAAAAGGCATCTTCTAGACTTAGAAGATCTAACATGTTCGATTCTCTCATTGTTGTTGTCTTCATCAAAAATCTACTAGGTAGGCTTTCCAAAATCTTAACCACCATTTCTCTGTTCTGTAATTCCATTCCCAAAGATGTAAGTTCCGTAACAAGAGCTGTAAATCTTTTGTCCAATTGCTCTAGCGTCTCGTTAGGCAACATCTTAAAACCGTTAAACTTTTCCTTTGCAATTCAAGTTTTCTTTTCCTTGATTTGTGCAGAATCGCTGCAAATTATAGCTAACTTATCCCATATCTCCTTAGTCGTTTTGCAAGATTTAACCTTGTTGAATAAGTTGTCGTTATCACCAATGGCAGTATATGGAGCGTTCTATCCAACATTAGCTAGATTAAATATCTGATGCTCATCCGTGGACCATTCTTGTTTTGGCTTTTCCACATAGCCATCTGGAGTTGCTTCTGTGGCTCCAGACACTCTAGTGATAACCTTGAGAATTTGAATAGGTCCATCTAAAATAACATCACACATATCATCATCGTATGAACACAAATTGGTAAAAGCTTTAACCTTCCATGAGTCATAATTTGACTCGGTTAACTTAGGTACTTTAGCATATGCTATAAAAAAAAAATTAATGCAACTACATTTTAAAAGAGGATCTAACAAGTAGTTATCCTTGGAAATTTTGTAAATTTCTACTTCAATTGCTCTGATACCACTTGTTGGTCCCAAGTGGCATATGAAAGGGTCTTGGGGGGGGGGGGTTGAATAGACCTTAGAATTCTTTTCGAAATTTAAGCAATAAAACAGTAAATAAATAAGACATGAGAATCTGTAAGGTTCACTGGGTTTATGTAATCCCAGCTATGTCCTTCTACTTCTTTCCATACAGGAGGAATCCACTAAAATGATTCACAAAGTTTCACAAAGACAACATCAACACAATAGCAAATTGATGAAGACTTGATCTCGAGTTCCCTAAGCACAAAGATTTCAACTCGACTAAGATCTGCTTCTGACAATGCTTCTGCCACACAAAAATAATGCTTGTCTATCAACGACTTCGTCACTGAGATGGAAGAGGTTGATTGGTTTTGTTAGGAAATTTCATGTTAGATGTTTTGATGATGACAAGATATCATTTTATGTTAGACCTCAAATATAATGTACGTTTATGTTTCATAGATCATTTGTATAAGCATTTGAAAGTTTGTAATTTTGTTAGGCTTGTAATTTTTATCTTTGTAGATTTTAGACTAAGTATTGGATACCGAATCGCTAATAGAATTCTAGGAGTGTCTATTAGAAATGAAGTTGAAGATCAGCGTTTGAAGGCAAAAGAAGATGAAAATTTATTCTTAGCGACTGTCAAATGCTAAAGGACCATTTCAGGATTTATGGATCAAGTGCTCAAAACACTCTAGCGATCAGAAAAATTTACCTAAAAGACACAAAGAGATAGAGATATACGAACGTGCACAAGAAAAATTTGCTGAAGAAAAAGCTTAAAAACTCCATAGCCAAAATCTTTCAAGCTTTTTACATACATTCCATACAGTCACAAATATCTCAAATATCTTCAAAAGAAGAAACCTAAACTCTTACTAAGATATTTCAAGTTGTTTGACCTTTCCAAAAACAAACAAACCCTTGTGATAAAACCCTCAACCTTTCATCTAAGTGAGAAAGTTGTTGAAACCCCTTACAGGCAGTATTTCTTAGTGAGAGAAGCTTCTAGAAGAAGATCTTCATTGGTGCTGAAATCTGTGTGATCAAGGAGCCCGAGATCATTTTCACCTATTTACTATCTTATAGAAGATTCTGTGTGATTCTTTGATAATCATCTTAGTAAATTCCATCCAAGTGAAAAAGGAGAAGAAGGACGTAGCTGGGATTACATCACCCAGTGAACCTTATATATCTTGTGTCATTTACTTTTATTATTGTCTTGTTTTATATTATTCTATCTATTCTGAAAAAGACAAGTTGTTAATCTGCTAAGCGACTATTTAACCAAAACGAACGCTAAAGCTTTAAAATCATTTCCGCTGTGCTAACCCTGATTAAGCGATCTAAGCATTACCCTACTTTGGTAAATTGCCGAAATCACTAAGTCTAAGTTATCTTTACTGTAGCGCCTAATCCAAGCGCTCAGCTTCCTAAGCGTTCTAACCAGAAGGATATGTCGAGAAATCCAAGTTAGAATGGACGCCAGATGATCGAAAAAGAGCAAATCTAGATAATGTTTGACAAAGTGCACTTTACTCAGCGTTAGGAGACAATGACGCATTGTTCAACAAGATCAAGCAATGTAAAACTTCCAAAGAAATATGGGATAAGTTGGCTACAGTGTGTGAAGGTTCAGCATAGATAAAGGAGAATAAGCTCTCCATAGCCATGCAAAGATTTGAACATTTCAAGAAGCAGCCCAACGAGATGCTAGAACAATTGGAGGCAAGCTTTACTATGCTCATTACAGAGTTAGCATTATTGGATAAAGAGTTGACCAACAAGGAAATGGTTAATAAGATTTTCAGAAGTCTTCCGAGCAAGTATTTGATTAAGATTGTTGCTATGAGAGAATCACAGACTTTGGAGACTCTTACTCCAGAACATGTGTTTTCAGAGTTAAAAGCATTTGAGTTCGAAGTAGGTGAAGTCAGCGACACATCGACTTTAGCGACTGAATCAAGAGCCTTAATCGCTACCACTAAGAGTAAGGGTAAAGCGGTTAAACAGGTAAAAGTGACAGAATCCAATGAAGAAAAATAGATGGCTTTATTGGTCAAGAAATTCAAGAAATTTCTAAGATATGAAAAGAGAAATCCTATTGGGCAAACTTCATTTCAAACTCCTCCCCTTGCACCAGCGCCTCAGTATCAAGCGCCAGTATATTCTGCACCTCAACCAGTAGCGCCAGTTCCTTACCAAGCGCCTACAACTCCTACTCAAAATCTCTCAGCACCAAATTTGTGTTATAATTGCAGGAAACCAGGGCACTACCAGGAAAATTGCCCTTATCCAAATGTGTCTAAACCCACAAGGCAAGACTATGCGGATAGAAAAAAATTCAGGAGCAACCTTCGCCAACTAGCTTTGCTAACGGAATCTGAACAATTCTCCGCGCCTGAAGAGGATCTGGAATCATCAGATGAAAGTAGTGATGATGAACCAACAAGTGACTCAGTTGAAAAGCGATCTTGATATAATAGTCAAGAGAGAAGCTGATCTGATCGCTAGACTTGCCAAATCGGAGCAACTCATCTCATCATTGTCAAAAGCTTCAAGAAAGTTAGATAATGTGACTGTGGTAACAAGTATGTTTGGTGAAAAGACCGGTTTAGGATGCAATGAATTTGGTAAACAACCAAACAAAGGGTGTTTTCTTTGTTAAGAAAGGTTCACAAAGACAAATGCTAAATGAACCAAGCGACAATGGTACGAGGCCAAATGAGAAAGCCAAAGTTAACTCAGGCAAGGGAGAGGCGAAAGCAAACGATTCACAAAGACGGGTTCATCCAAACGCTCAAAAGGTTAAGGATAAACCTGACCACTGTGAATCAAGCGCTAAGCGTCCAGCACCAAAAGTTCACCCTAAGCCAGCGCCCAGGAAATACCAGCATCAATATCCACAACGGTTTAGATCATATTATCGCTACTATGATAATTATGATTATGACTAGGATTATGATTATAATTACTATTATAATCAAGGATATTACTATACACCCAAAAAGAACACACAACACAATGTGAAACCCAAGAAGGCCAGTATTCCTACAATGAAGACTAGGCAAATATGGGTTCTTAAATTTTTAATTCAAACCAAAGTCACTAACAATGAAGGGCCCAAGACAACATGGGTACCTAAGAAGAATTAGAATTGTCCTTTAAATGCAGGTACCTAGAGCCAACACTGATACTTCTGTTTGGTACTTCGATAGTGGGTCATCAAGGCACATGACTGGATCAAAGGTTCTCTTGGTCAACTATCGTGCAGCCAATGGTCCTCAAGTTATATTCGGTGATAATTTCAAAGGTAAAACCAAAGGTATAGGTATCATACATAGGGGGAACATCATGATTAATGATATATATTATGTTGAGGGTTTTAAGCATAATTTGTTAAGCATTAGTCAATTTTGTGATAAAGGCTTTAAAGTAAAATTTTCAAGTGACTTCTGCTATGTTAACGACGCTAAGACAAAGTCTACTAAATTAAGAAGAAAAAGAACAAATAATGTTTATTGAGTGGATTGGGATTCTACAATTGATAACAACCCCACATGCTTTGTTGCTAAAAGTCAAAATGAATTAGGTTGATTATGGCATAGAAAAATGAATCACCTCAACTTTAAGGCAATCTCTCAGTTAATATCGCTAAATCTAGTAGACGGATTACCTAAGGGTTCCTTTCAAAAGAATTGCTTATGTGATGCATGTCAAATGGGTAAACAAGTTAAATCATCTTTTAAGAAGAAACCATGCCTATCTACTTCTAGAGTTCTTGAACTATTTCATCTAGATTTGTTTGGTCCTAATCAAATCATGAGTGTTAGTGGTAAAAAGTACTCACTAGTAATAGTTGATGATTTCTCTCGCTATACATGGGTACATTTTCTAGCGACCAAAGATGAAACTAGTGTCATGCTCACATCTCTAATTCGTCAATTACATACTTATAAAGATTTAAAAGTGACGAGAATTAGAAGCGATAGAGGAACTGAGTTTACCAACTAATTTGTTGAGAAGTTTTGTATAGATTTTGCAATACTTCATGAGTATTCTGCTCCTAGAACACCTCAACATAATGGAGTTGCCGAGCGACGGAACAGAACACTTAAAGAAGCCGCTACGACGATGCTTACAGAGTCTAAGTGGCCTCAAAGGTTTTGGGCCGAAGCCATTAATACCGCTTGCTACACTCAAAACCGGTGTATGATCAACAAGCAACATGAAAAGACTCCATATGAATTATGGAAGGGACGTAAGCCTAACGTTTCATATTTTCATGTATTTGGTTCAAAATGTTTCATTCATAACAATCGATCCCACAACTTAAAGACATTCGATCCTAAAGCGGATGAGGGAATCTTTCTAGGCTATGCCAAAAATGGAAAGAGTTTTCGCATCCTGAATAAGATCAAATCGAAGGTTGAAGAATCTATTCATGTTGTGTTTGATGATGCTAACCAAGAACCGAGTAAGGTAAATCCTGATGATGTAGGAATTGAAGATCCTGCCCAACAGGCGTCACAAATCAATCTTGGTGATGACGTGATGACGAGGATGATGAGATCTTTGTGCCTATTCCTAAAGTTACTCGTGAGGTTACAAATGATGATACTATCATAATCGCTGATGATCATGAAGAGAATGATCATCAAGAGCAAAATAGAACTGTGAATGATGCAGCGACTATGCCAGAGACAAATGAGGGTAAAGCGATTGATAATCAAGAGTCCCTAAACCCGTCCCAACCAGACCATAAATGGCTTAGAGACCATCCACCAGAGTTAGTAATTGGAGATATTGAAGTACCTGTTAGAACTAGGTCTGCCACAATCAATGAGGCCATGTTCACAAGTTTCTTGTCTCAAATAGAAGCAAAGAAAGTGGATGAAGCGCTCAGTGATTCTAGTTGGGTAGAAGCATTGCAATAAGATCTTAACCAATTTGAGAGAAGCAAAGTTTGGACGCTAGTACTAAGACCAACTCACCAAGGAGTTATTGGAAGTAGATGGGTTTTTAGGAACAAGATGGATGAAGATGGCATTGTTATAAGAAACAAAGCCAGATTAGTCGCTAAGGGTTATTGTCAAGAAAAGGGTATAGATTTTGATGAGGCGTATGCCCCAGTAGCCCGTCTTGAAGCGATTAGAATGTTCTTAGCGTTTGCTTCATTCAACAAGTTCATAGTATATCAAATGGACGTGAAGAGTGTTTTCCTGAATGGTAAACTCCAAGAAAAAGTCTATGTGGAGCAACCTCCAGGATTCATCAACAACCATGGCAAAAGTATGGTTTACAAACTGGATAAGGCATCTTATGGCCTTAAACAAGCACCAAGAGCATGGTATGACACTCTCACTATCTTTCCTATAGGTAAAGGTTTTTCAAAAGCCAGCGTTGACACAACGTTATTTAAAATTACCTATAATGAAGATATTCTCTTACTCCAAACTTATGTTGATGATATTATATTTGGTTCTACTAATAAGCGATTGTGTGAGAAGTTTTTGAAAATGATGCAAGATCAATTTGAAATGAGCGTGATGGGTGAATTAACTTCTTCTTAGGATTGAAAGTTAAACAACTCCCTAATGGCATATTTATAAACCAAGCTAAATACACACATGATATGATTAAGAAATTTGGTATGGAAAATGCATCATCTTCCAAAATTCCAATGAGCCAAACGCTTAAGTTAGATAAAGATGAAAGTGGAAATAAAATTGATATCACTAACTACAGGGGTATCATTGGATCACTTTTTTATGTTACCTCTAGTAGACCCGATATTATGTTTCGGTATGCATGTGTGCACGCTTTCAAGTTGATCCAAGATAATCAAACTTAAATGCTACCAAGAGAATTCTTAAATACCTAAAAGGCACACAAAATGTGGGCTTATGGTATCCAAGGGACTCTCCTTTTCAACTAATTGGTTATTCAGACGTAGATTTTGCAGGATGCAAAATAGATAGAAAAAGCACTAGTGCTACATGTCAATTTCTAGGTGATAGACTAATTTCGTGGCATAGTAAGAAACAACAATCCATAGCGACTTCTACCGCTGAAGCAGAGTACGTAGCCGCCAGGAGCTGTTGTTCACAAATCCTTTGGAACAATCCTAGGTCCCACCCCAATCCATTGTGATAACCAAAGCGCTTTAGCTATGACCCAAAATCCTGTTCTTCATTCTAGAACTAAACACATTGACATTCGATACCATTTCTTACGTGACCATGTTCAAAAGAAGGATATCTCCATGCACTTCATTGGAACTGACAAACCATTGGTAGATATCTTCACCAAAGCGCTCAACGAACAACGCTTTCTCACTTTAAGAAGTGAATTAGGTATGATTGATTTAAACGCTTAAATCATAGAGCATCATATTTTATAGGCATATCATTTAGGTGGAATCCACTTTATGATTATGTCTAAATTATTTTTCAAATTGAAATAAGTTATTAATTTTAGGAGGAACTTTAAAATTATACTTATCTCAATTCATAAGCGACTGTGATCAAAAATGACTTTGTCAATTTATGCATTGATCCATAGCGCTTATCTATTATGCATGACAAAATCAATCTCTAATAAATGAAAATATCTTTTTTATTTCCAAGCGGTTGATTTTATCTTTAACTTTAAAAAATTAAATTTTGTTCTTAAAAGACTTCAGCGTTAAAAAGATCCCCACTTTAACGCTAAGTAAATTTCTCTGAAAATCATGCATAGTTTTCATTGCTGAAAGTAGCGTGTGGATAAGTCCAAAAGATTAGATTTAACAACTGCCCACACGTGCTTATCACATCAAACTGACGGTTAATGATTCCTATCTAAAAACTAGGCGGTTCAGTAACTGCATCAGTCTGAGTACGTGTTAGTGTACTATCAGGCGCGTGTATTTCACACTGAAAATTTCAAGTTTATTCAAACGTTTTTGAAAAAGTAACTGCGGATTTCAAACCATTATATTCCATAGTAGTTACCCATTTTACCGCACTTTTTGACATCCGTCTTTATGAGTAAATGGCTCAGATTTACTTTTTGTTATTTTCAAAGTTAACTTCGGAACACGTGTCATTTATCTACCAGTTGAGAATTTATTTTTGCCTTCTATTTAAACCCTTCACAATCTTACAGTAAAAATTTATAACTTCCAAATTCTTCTACTGTAAAAGTTCTCTCCAAGGCAAAAAGATTATCTTTTCTCTCCTCTACCCAAGCTTTTCCAGTTCAACAATGGCACCAAATCTTCAAAATCTGCTGCCGGAAAATCTTCCAAATCTGAGAAACCAGTCACTGTTAACGCCGGTTTTCTTGTTAACTAGGACTACCTTTTCGATAACCACAACTTCCCTCTACAAACTGTTCTTCCACTTGTCCAGGAGTCTGGTTTACGCGACATGATTAACTGCCTTTTTCAACTTCTTTGAGGAAGAAACCCTATTCTTCTTCAAGCATGCAAAAATCTCCGACGACGGAAATTCCATTTCCTGCGTCTTTCCATTTGCCCGTGTGAACTTCGTCCAGACCCCTTCTCTGATTTCATCTCTCCTAAACTTGCCAAATGATGGTGCCGAAGTGGAAAATGTCACCCTTGGTGATGCCACAAAGGTATGGACATTCATCAAGAAAGATGAAGTTGAGGCTGCCTGTGAACCCAACTTCAAGAAAAATGATATGAAGAACGAGTATCTCATTCTTGCGGACATATGCGCCAAGATGATCGAATGCAGAAAGGGAAGCTTCGATAAAGTTTCAAACCTCCAGTACAAGATGATGGTGGCCATTCTGACCAAGCTGAAAATAAATTGGTCACTTTACGTTTTTAATCGCTTCAAGCAAGCAATGGCCAAGTCGGTAAATCCCAAGCCTTACGGGTTTGTTTTAAGTCGTGTTCTTAGCGCTAGAGGTTTCACCAACTCCGCTGGAAAGAAAATACCAGCGCTAAAGTTTTATGGAAAGAAAATGATTAGCGAGCTACTAAGGCTAAGAAAATGTGGTGGAGCAGCGGTTCCCAAAGAAGATGAAATTGAAGATCAGCATCTGAAGTCAAAAGAAGATGAAGATTTATTCTTAGTGACTGTCAAACGCTAAAGGACCATTTTAGAATTTATAGATCAAGTGCTCAAAGCACTCTAGCAATCAGAATCAGATTCACTTGAAATAAATTCTCAAGTCATGAAGGACTTAAATGCAATCATTCAACGGACATTTATTTGACTAGACTTAAATTCAAATACATTAAATGCCTGATAAGAGCATTAAATGTGATAAGCCAATATGACTTGTGGACAAACCACCTTTTGACTAGACTGTCAGAACTTCAGAGTTTATAGCTGCTCCCGTCCAATCGGAACCAGCAGGAATTCAGGAATGTCAGAGAAAAGGTATAATCACGCGCCGCATGAAAGGCACACTCTCACATGTGTCCAACGGACAGATGCCAAGAGTTTCCTATAAATACCTCCTTCCAGCAAACCCTAAAAGACACAGGGAGATAGAGATATACGTACGTGCACAAGAAATATTTGCTCAAGAAAAAGCTTAGAAACTGCATAGCCAAAATCTTTCAAGCTTTTTACATACATTCCATACAGTCAAAAACATCTCAAATATCTTCAAAAGAAGAAACCTAAAATCTTACTGAGATATTCCAAGTTATTCTATCTATTCTCAAAAGGACAAGTTAATCTGCTAAGCGACTATTTAACCAAAACGAACGCTAAAGCATTAAAATTATTTTTGTTGTGCTAACCCTGATTAAGCAATCTAAGCATTACCCTACTTTGGTAAATTGCCGAAATCACTAAGTCTAAGTTATCTTTACTGCAGCGCCTGATCCAAGCGCTTAGCTTCCTAAGCGTTCTAACCTTTACAAGTGATGCGTAATTTTTGAAGTCGAAAAAGACTTCAGGGTCTATTCAACGCCCCCCCCCCTTCTAGACCCTTTTGTATGCCGCTTGGGACCACCAGGTTTTATCACGGTTTGTTTGATTTGAAAAGTTCAAACAATTTTGGAATATCTCTTTAAAAGGATGATTCTTCTTGTAAAGATGTAAGAGATATTGGTTTGGCTGTAGAGATGTATAAGCTCATAACAGTTTTGGCTATGGAGATTTTGAGCTTTGAGGATGTATAGATTTCAACAGCGTAAGTGAATAATTCTCGGTAATTTGGTTTGAGCTGTGAGTATCTATTAATAGAATTTTCTCAGGATTTGTTCGTTAGACATATGTAGGAACGTGTGAAGCATGAGGCGCATGAAATAGTCTTTTTCTGATATCTCTGAAAATTCCGCTGCACAGAGTGGGTAGCAGACCTTCTTTGAGTTTTCAGCCAATGGAAAGTCTTATCCACACCGTCAATAGTCCTTATCACATTTAATGCTCTTATCAAGCATTTAATACATCTGAATTTATTTTCCGTTGGAAATAAATGTCCATTGATGATTGCCTTAAATAACTTATTGGCTTCGGATTAAATTCAGGTGTTGACAGGCGCTTGTGGCGTTATCGTTCTGAATTGATTCTCAGGCACTTTGACAGCCGCTTAAAGAATTCTTCATCTACAAAGTCTTCAAACGCTGATCTTCGATTTCACTTTGATAGACTCACCTAGAAATCTATCATAGCTCAAGAGCTAGACACTCATGTAAAAGCATAAAGATAAAAGCTTTAACTAAACTTACAACTCGACAACTTTAAACGCTTATACATATTCTAATAAAGGTAAACTTACATATCTTTGGGGTCTAACATAAAACATATCTTGTCATCATCAAAACTTTTAACATGAAATTTCCTAACAAGTCACTTCCAAAATCCTTTTCCCAATTCGTCATGAACTTCAACTGCGATGAGACAGAATGCAACTTGGCTGCGTTGATGAACAAGCTGAAGACTGTACAATCTCAAATGAAGCCAAAGGGAAAAGAGGCAGTCGTGGTCATCACTTCTAAGCCTAAAATCAAGAAGAAGCAGAAGACTAAGAAAGCTAATAGCACTACGGGTTCACAGGTTAAGATAGACAAAGGAAAGGGAAAAGCTCATAAATTGATGAAGAGCAAAGGACCAAAGGAAACCGATAGGTGCCTTCACTGCGGTGAGCTAGGCCACTCGAGGAGGGAGTGTCCGAACTTTGGCAAGGGTGCACCAGGTATGGAACTTTTTATTTTAGAAACCAATTGTTCTATAACTGTATTTTCCACTTCGTGGATACTTGATTTTGGAGCTAGTGCTCACGTTTGTGTAATGAATGAGGATCTGCAATGAAGTAGGAAGTTGGAGCACGGAGAGGTGCTGATCAGTGTTGGCAGTAGGCAGAGTATCGCTGCTTCTCGCGTTGGATCAACTTATTTATGTTTATCATCTACACATGTTATAAATTTAGAAGATGTTTTAGTTTTGGAGTTTATTATAGTTTGCCCCCCTGTGTTGGGACGAAATTGCTAAACGCCCCCCTATGTTAAAAAAATAGGCAAAAACACCCCTCTATTTTTGTAAATCCAGCATGAAACCCCTTTTTCGTTAGAAAATTATTGAAAATGAAGCCTTTAAAACATCCTTATACCTTTGCCTTGTAGTGGATTCTAACCCTACAAACATGGTAAAGGTGTATAGATGTTTTAAAGGCTTCATTTTCATCAATTTTCTAACGAAAAAAGGTTCCACGCTGGATTTACAAAAACAGGGGGTGTTTTTGCCTATTTTTTTAACATAGGGGGATGTTTAGCAATTTCGGCCTACCACAGGGGGGTAAAATATAATTATCCCTTTAATTTTGTCCAACTGCCTTAAGAACATTATTTCAATTCCTATGTTGGTTAGGAACGATTATGTTTTTAATTTCATTAACAGTACTTACAGCATTTTATTTCATAATAATATTGTTGGCACTGCTACTTTAGTCAATGGCCTCTATTATTTAAACATGCAAAATGAGTGTGTTGCAAATGTTATCTCAAAGAAGCGTGGTAGGCAAAGTACTAACCTAAGCTTGAAGTGGCAACTAAGACTAAGCCATGTTGTCGAGCGTAAGATGCACAAGATGGAGAAAGATGGGTTAATTAACCCATTGGGATCGAATCCCTATCTGACTTGTGAATCTTGCCTCAAAGGCAAAATGGCTAGATCATCCTTCACCCGGCTATTTTGGAAGAGCCACTAAAGTATTTGGACTTGTGAACATCGACGTTTGCGGACCATTTGGAGAAATGGCTCGTGGAGGTTTCCACTATTTTATTACTTTCACTGATGAGCATTAAAGGTATGGTCTAGTGTATTTAATGAAGTATAAGTCTGAATCATTTGATAAGTTAAAAAAATTTAAGGCTTTAGTGGAAAAATAAATTGGTCATCATATAAAAGCTCTATGATCGGATCGTGGAGGTAAATATATGAGTGACGAGTTTCATCAGTTCTTAAAGGAACATGGGATAATATTGTAACTCACACCACCAGCAACTCCACAACTAAATAGGGTAGCAGAGCTTAGAAATCGAACACTATTGGATATGGTTTGATCTATGCTCAGCTAAACTAATTTATCCAACTCTTTGTGGGGACATGCACCCTTTACGGCTGTTCATATCTTGAATAGATGTCCCTCCAAGTCCATTTTAAGACCCCATATGAGATATAGCAAAATAGGAAACCAAACCTTAAGTACATTAGGGTTTGGGGATGCCCTGCCTATATCAAGAAAACAAAGGCAGAGAAATTGGAAGCAAGGTCCCTTAAAGAACATTTCATCAGTTTTTTTGAGGATTCCATGGGATACCTTTTCTACATGCAAGATGATCAAAGGATCATTGTTGCATTGCAAGTGCACTTTCTAGAAGATGAATTTATTCAAGAAGGTGGAGAAAGATTGTTCTTAACGAACAAGATGAAACATCTAGGGGGACGACCGTTCAAGAAACACACACTGAACCTGATGAAACATAACCAACATTGCGAAGATCTGGTCGAGTACCATATCAAACCGATAGGTACTACGGGTATCTACTACAAGAGGAACCGGGTGTCCACACTATAGGAGTGGGAGTTCAAGGGGACGACCCTTCTACTTCTGATCAAGCAAGGATGGACATCGACTCTGCAAAGTGGCGAGAAGCTATGCAAGTAGAGATAGACTCGATGCATTCTAACCAAGTCTGGACTCTAGTAGATAGTCCTAATGGCATTGCACCTTTATGGTGCAAGTGGATCTACAAGAGGAAGATAGGCCCATATGGAAACATTGACACATACAAGACAAGGCTTGTAGCAAAAGGTTATAGTCAAAAGGAACGAATTGACTACCAAGAGACCTTTTCACCTGTGGCAATGATCAAGTCTATTCGAATTCTGCTGGCAATAGATGCACACTTGGACTATGAGATATGGCAGATGGATGTAAAGACGACTTTCCTAAATGGATTCCTCGAAGAGGACATCTATGTGGAGCAGCCTAAAGGCTTTGTCTTTGGGTGTGATATCAATAAGGTGTGCAAACTTAAAAGATCCATTTACGGACTTAAGCAAGGCTCTAGGAGTTAGAATCTACGTTTTGACAAAGTTGTCAAAGGATTTGACTTTGTCAAAAATGAAAATGAACCATGTGTTTACAAGAAGGTTAGTGAGAGTAAAATAACATTCATTGTCTTATATGTGGATGACATTCTACCCATAGAAAATGATGTAGGAATGCTCACATCAGTCAAAAGATGACTTTCAAATACATTCTCCACGAAAGACTTGGGACAGCGACCTATATTCTAGGGGTTCGTATCTATATAGATAGAAGAAATAGAATGATAGGACTTTCCCAAGCCCTTTACTTAGAGAAGGTCTTAAAGAGATTTAGGATGGAAGACTCTAAGAAAGGTTTCTTTCCCATGAGTCACAGGGTGCACCATTCAAAAACCATGTCTCTCAAAGTGAGGAAGATATGAAAGAAATTAGTACAGTCCCTTATGCATCTGCAGTGGGCAGTCTGATGTACGCCATGTTATGCACACGGCCAGACATAGACTACGCGGTAAGCATTGTAAGTCATTTTCACACATGTTCGATTCCTTTGCTCAGACACACCATTTTATTATGGCGTTCTAGGCGGCGTTCTTTGAGAGAGAATGTTGTTCTCTTTCAAATAATCCAAGAACTCACTGGAAAAGTATTCTCCTCCTCGATCAGATCAAAGAGCCTTAACACTTTTACCAGTTTGTTTGTATACTTCATTTCTGAATTCTTTGAACTTATCAAAAGCCTCAGATTTATATGTAGTAAGATATAAATAACCATACCCAGTATAATCGTCAGTAAAGGTTAGGAAGTAAGAAAAGTTCCCTCATGAACTAACACTGAGCAGCCCACACATATATGTGTGAACTAGCTCAAGTACATCTGTGTGAACTAGCTCAAGTACATCTTTAGCACGTTCCATTTGGCCTCCAATTGATACTTTGTCATTTTGCCCTTTGGACAAGATTCACAAGTCGGCAGTTCCTCTTCTTCATCAAGCTCAAAACAACTTCACAACTTGCTAATCCTATCTTTAGATGCATGACCAATTCTAAAATGCTGACACGACAAAATCCTAACAAGAGAACTAGATCGTGTAAGTAGTAAAGTGGATGTTTAAGTCTGGGGTTATCGTATCCACCGGGACAACTATAATCTAAGTACCAAGACTACAATATTACTCAGTTCTAAGTTAGATCGGTCGATAAAAGGTTGATTTTAACTAATTACTTGAGTTAATTACTAAAATAGTTTATAACCAAATAAGTGGAAGAAACAATAGAAGAGAAGCAATTAAGGCACACGGTTCAACCATTTATGTATTTTGATTGTCATTAAGGTTATATTGGATTATTAGATGGATTTAGCTAAGGCGAAATTTCCTAACATAAGTACTACCCAATCTCTTAGCATAGCAACCCTACCCTTGTTAACAATTTCCAATATATCTCTATATGAAAACCCGGCTTAACAAAGATACATTTAAGGTCTAGGAATTCCCCTCATGAATGGAAAGCCACCTAAAGAAACCGAGTCTATCTCTAGTTGGTTTAACTATAGGGTATTCAATTTTTATATCTTCTCTAGGTTATTATCTCTCAATCTCTAACCTAGGCATTTGATCGAACACTAGGTGATCAAGCAAGTGAAGCATTGAGATAAACTATTGAATATATAACTAAAACAAAAATTAATCCAATAAAACAACAATCAAAGTAACATAAATGGCCTATCCATGGCCTCAATCAAACAAGTTTAGCTCATATTCATGTCAAAAGTGCAAATATTAATCATACAAGTCATAGGAGGTTTGAACAAATCCAAGAAATAAATATGTAAAAACTCCCGAATTCTTGTAGAGATGTGGATTCCTCGTTGAGTTCTCCATCTTCTCACGAATCCGGGCCTTTAAGGAGATGTTTTGACCTTTAATCTTCTCTCCCGAGCTCCCTCTCCCTCTCTTTTGGTGTGGCTGCTGCTATATGAGGTAAGTCAGGGTAGAAATGACCTAAATGGTCTATTCATTGCAATCCTCTGCCTCGAAGGCCACGGCGTAAGGTGTTGAACGCCGCACTGTTCACTTTCTGCTTCTCATCGCCGCGGTGTTGAGTGGGGAACATTGTGTTCTGCCGCCGACGCCGCGGGGTTCCCTGCTGAACGTCGTGGCATTGCCCTGTTTTGCTCCAAAAGTTGTTTCATTTTACCTTTAGTTCTCGCTCTTTGGCCCGACTTTGAACCTAATTTGATAATTCTGACAAAACCAGGGTCAAAGCGTCGTATGTGATCAAATTATCAAAGAAACAATCAAAATTAAATTGATAAAAGAGGTAAATCTTGTGTAAAAATAACATATATCCACTACCCCCAAACTTAGCTTTGATCATCCTCGATCAAATAGAATCAAGCTTACACATAAAGAATGAAAAGTTCATTTTCCAATTCATAGACACAACAGCAAGTATTATACTTTTGAAGAAGTTTTGGAAGAGTTACCCGATGCTTTGAATAGTCAACAATTCGAACACCGCACAAAATTTTTGCTTCCATCCCTAAATCATGAACTCCCACTCCCATATTCATGTCATGAGCACACTTTAGATAGAGTTATGCAAACTAATTGGAGAGTAAAGACATTAAGACAATTCAACATTTGTTAACTTATTAGTGTGCTTAAAGTGCTAAAGTCATAATCAATAGGTCTTTTCGGCTTGTAACGTAAGGCAAGGTGATGGCTTGGACCGGAAGATCTGGATAAAGTGACTAAGTTAAGAGAGCCTATTACTCGAAATCATTGAGTTAATATTCACATATAAACCATATACGTTTTCACAACTTATCACTTAACACTTTTCACTCTCTTTTGCCTTTCAACTTACAACCCCTAAACTTGTTTTCTTTTTATACCGGGTTGTACAAAACTTCCAAAGCCAGATGATCCAAACTGGAGCCAAAATCAAAGCCTAGTCTAGAGCACATTTTTTTTTATTTTATTTTTTCAAAAGCATCTTTCTCCCGACTATTTAGCCTATTGCTCAATTTTTCATTTCATCCACTTTTTTTTACATAAGACTTCAAGCCTCAAACATCCCAACATAGCCAAACATCACTCTCTAATTCTTATATATTCAAATCATGACAAGATGACCACCCACTTACAAGCCAAATGATATGAAGTTCTAAGCTCTCTTGTTTGGGTGATAAGACATTGTTTTTCTTTTTAGGCTTAGAAGGTGGTTGTCATGGTTTATGAAATAAAGGCGAATGGTGGCTCTAGCGCGCTTAACACACTTCATTCCAATCAATATGGCTCAAATCAAGGTCTAGAGATTATGCAACATAGAGAAGGCCAAAATGTTAGGCTAACGACAATGAAAGATGGCCTAAATCATTTTATGACTTTCACAACATTAATACACACTTCATAGTCAACAAAATTGAAAGTTCAACATTTTAAATCCGCAAAAATTAACATAAGCATGACTAAAAAGGGCCTTCAAGTCACAACATATGATGTGTTGACCACAGACAAGGGACTTTGACTTTAACAGACTAGGGACATTCAAACGCATTATGTTCTTATGCAAGGGTACACTCATTCATGAATTCTAATTCATTAAGGTTATACTTACGACTGCATGCATAAATTGAGACAAAATGAACGGAAAAATCACAACAAAATCTCAATAAAAGAATCAAAAGTAAACATGCAAAAATGTACACCCACCCCCAAACTGAAATTAAACATTGTCCTCAATGTTTCAAGAAATTAGTGCAAGATGACAGGGAAAAGCGATACAACCTTGAAATTTAGAGAAAGAGAGGGAGAAAAGTGGTGTCGCGTATCCCAAAATCAAATCATTATCAAAACCTGTCTGATAGAAAACTCAAGGGAACCACATCAACGCATAAAGCTGAACAAAAATCAAGGAGAATCGAGCAAGATAGAAAAGCAAAAACACGATAACTCAAACAAAACAAAAGAAAATAGTACAATCATCAAGTTCAAAAGAGCTACATCCATCATAACATAGTACAACAGATAATCAAAAAGGGTGGGGAGGCTCTCAAACAACATCAACATCCCACTACTCCTCCTCATCATTCTCATAATCCTTCTCCTTTTCCTCATCCACTTCATCATCCTCATCCTCATAATCCTCGTCATCATCCTCATCCTCATCCTCATCATCATCATCAGGAACGGCAGTGAGCTCGGGAGGCTGGGGATGCGGGCGGAGTGGAGCAAGCGTGTCAAGTTGAGGAAAATCAGGCCAAACACCGGGCCAAGGGCTAAATGCATTAGCACGGATGGCACTCTCCATAAACTACCATCGGCGGTGTGCATCCCATCGCGCCACAAGAATATTCTAATCAATTTGTATCATCTTGTAAGCCAAAGTTGTCACTTTGGAATATAACTCAACCGCCCACTACGGTATATTAGAAACCACCCCGGAAGAAGAGGATCCACAATGTGGGGCCGTGCGGCATGGCGGGGCCGTGCGGCGTGGCAGGGCCGTGCGGCGTGGCGGAGCCACAAAGCTGAAACAGGAGCTACGGTAGACGATGTGGTAGGAGGTAGGCGGGCACGGTGACCAGAACGATTAGCTACAGTCTCGGCTTGGCTAATCTGCAGGTAAGAAATAATTTGGCGAGAAACCTCGACATGCTCCATCGGAGAGTACTACACGCCGGCGTCCTTGCACAAGCTGTGATCAGAAATGGGAAACAAAGATTCTTCTTGGCACTAGAACACTAAACGATAGACTGAATCATTTGTTTCTTAATCAGTTTGCCCACGTTGATGTCGAGACACTGATGAATAGCATAGACAACCTCGACTCGCTCGCGAATATCCGTGCTCAGAGATAATGTCGGGATGAGGCGAGCGCAAACAAAGAAATACCATGTACAAGCCGTGGTGGTGAGATTACACGCCTTTATCGAGACATGCCGGGAGTCCTTGAAACCTGTCCATGTGGACTCTGGATAACAAAGGGCCGAGTGGATAACAGCGTAATCAATGTCTTCCAAAAATGTCACAAACTGATCCTTGTGAGGGATGGGGACGTGAAGCACTTCATTAATTTTTTTTGAAGAAATGCTCACATCCCTCCCCCGGACCCTAACTGAGACTAAACGGTACACGCCTTCGAGCTTGCCGATTGCATTGGCGTAGAATTCTTTGACTAATGGAAGAATAGCCTCCCCGGGCTGCTTAGCAAACTTAAACGAACCTCGATCCTAGATATTGATCTTGAATGGTTGAATCAAGCAATCCAAAGCTCGCTCATAAACCACATTCTTCTTTATCAATTTTTTGGAGAAACAAATAGAGGCGGCTAGGCTAACAAATTTGTGACTATTGTAGTTAGCCCATAGCTAAGTGTCGAGCTCAGAGTAACTCTCGTCCAGCTGAGCTGCATTCGCATACGGCGGGTCATCCGCTGGAGTAGAAGTAGTAGCCTTGCCCTTTCCTTTTGCCTCCCGAGAATATCTAGTTCTCATCTCCGACCCCTTAACAATATTCAACATTGTCCAAAAAATAATGCCCTTTTCACCCACACAACCGAAATCATCCCGGTACCCCCAAACTGCTTCAACAAACCACTCCCACAACCAATTTTTCACAACTCAACAAGCAACAACAAACTCACAATCAACAACAATGGATAATTCTCATGCACCAATCAATATCACAATATCATCAACAAGCCCACAAATAGCATCAATTCACACACCACAATTTGACCAAAAACTATAAATGAATCTGAATCCAACAAAAGTAGACAAATATCACAACTAGATGAATGAATCGGTACTTTACCCCATGAAAATGAAAATGCAAGTTAAAGTCCGGCGGTGATGGTACAACTCCAGTGACGTCGGTGTGAGGCGCTGACCGAGACGGTGTGGCTTGGAGGGGCGATTTTGGCCAAAATTTCTTAGTTTTGATTGGTGGGAAAGGTAGGAAATGGGGTGGGTAATGTAGATTTAAGAGGGATTTGAAGATTTGGAGTCATGTGGGAGTTATTTGAATTTTGGTGTGGAGCGAAATTGGAGGTTTTTGGAGAAATTATGGCTTGAGGAAAGAAATGGGGAAAAATACAGTTGGGCCCCTTATATAGCCATCGAATGCCGAGGCGTTCTCTTGCCAACGCCATGGCGTTGCGTCCAGTAGACCCAATGTCGTGGCGTTGGTGTCCAGTAGCCAACGTCGCATCATTGGTTGATCAAGGCCATAGCGTTCACCTCCCGTGGTCCAAATGCTTTGGCTTGAGTTCAAAATGACACCAAAATGTTCCCTTATTTCTTCAGACGCTTCAATAAAGGACAAATGACAGCTTTTCTTGAAAGATTGCCAAGGCGTTTGTTCCATTGCACAGACACCACACTTTATCTTTAGTTTGATTAGTATAGGTTGCATGTGTCAAATTGTATGAATGAAGAGAATACCCGCGACACGATGAAAACACTACTAAAAAATATGAATTGAGATAAAATGAAGAAATGACAAAACAAAACGAAAGAAACAAAGAAAGAAATTGGGTTGCCTCCCAATAAGCGCTTGTTTATAGTCTTTAGCTTGACTTAAGGGCAATCATTTTGCTGGGTCAACATGGGTAACATGCACCCAGTCCGTCACACAGTCATTTGCTTCATAATGTTTCGAATGTTGGCCATTAACCGTGAAGTATCCCTTTGTCTCGTGTGAGATTTCAACCGCACAGGAGGGGTAAACTTTTGTGACAGTGAAGGGTCCCAACCATTTAGAGCGTAGTTTACCGGGAAAAAGTCAGAGACGGGAATTGAATAAAAGGACCTGTTCTCCCTTAGTAAACTCCCTCGGTGTGATGCGCTTTTCATGCCACTATTTTGTACGTTCCTTGTATATTTTTGCATTTTCATAGGCCTCTTGTCGGAACTCATCTAGCTCGTTCAATTGCAACAACCTGTGTTTGCCTACATCCTGCAAATCATAATTAAGCAGTTTAATTGCCCAAAATGCCCTATGCTCTAGCTCAACGGGGAGGTGGCAGGTTTTCCTAAAAACATGATGGTAAGGTGACGTGGCAATAGGTGTCTTAAACGCAGTTCGATATGCCCACAGGGCATCATCTAACTTAAGGGGCCAATCCTTTCGAGATGAATTTACCGTTTTCTCAAGGATGCGTTTAAGTTCCCGTTTGAGGGTGGTGCGACACAGAAATCTTATGTGTGACACCATATTTTTGTAAAAGATTATCAAATATTTTGTTGCAGAATTGAGTGCCACCATCACTTAAAATGGCTCGAGGGGTACCGGATCGAGTGAAAATGTGTTTTTTCAAAAATTTAATAACCACCCTCGAGTCATTTGTACGCAAAGCCTCCGCTTCTACCCATTTAGACACATAATCAACCGCTAATAGAATGTATTTATTAGAGCATGATCTAGGGAACGGTCCGATAAAATCAATTCCCCAAACATCAAAAAGTTCGCATTCTAGCATGTTATTTAAGGGCCTTCCATGTATCCTCGAAATATTCCCAGTTCGTTGGCATTGATCACAAGAAGATACATACTCATGCACATCTTTAAATAAAGAGGGTCAGAAAAAACCTAATTGGAGAATTTTTGAGGCAGTCTTAGTGGGTCCGAAGTGGCCACCTACCTTGCCATCATGGCAATGGCTCATAATAGATGTCATTTCCTCCGTCGAGAAACAACGCCTAATATATTCCATTTGCACAATTCTTAAACAAAAATGGCTCTTCCAAAAACTAATGCTTGACATCATATAAAAATTTCTTCTTTTGATGAAAAGTAAGATTCAGGGGAAGTGCACCTGTGATAATATAATTTGCAAAATCAGCATACCAGAGAAAAGCACCATGAATTCCCGCATATAGTTGTTCATCCGAAAACTCTTCCCCGATTGGTTTTTCAATGGTTGACTTGGAGACAAGAGCTTCTATCCTAGACAAATGATCAGCTACCACATTCTCAACTCCCTTTTTATCCCTAATTTCTCGATCAAATTCTTGGAGAAGAAGAATCCATCTAATAAGTCGAGGTTTGGCATCCTTCTTCGCAAGTAGATACTTAAGTGCAGAGTGATCAGTGTAAACAATGACTTTGTTCAAGACAAGGTATGAATGAAAATTATCAAATGCAAACACTACAGCTAGCAATTCCTCTTCTGCCTTATCTTTCCTTTGGTCCAGTACAGCTCCAACTGTTGAATAACTAGCATCACACTTAATCTCAAATGAGAGGTTCCAATCTGGAGGTGCCATGATGGGTGCCGAAATTAATTTTTCCTTGAGCTTGTGAAAAGCCTGCAAACACTTATCATCAAAGTTAAACGGTGCATCTTTCACCAACAAATTAGACAATGGTTTAGCAATTATCGAAAAGTCTAAAATGAAACGGCTGTAAAATCCTGTATGACCAAGAAAGCTCCTGGCGGCTTTCACTGAGGAGGGTGGGAGAAGTTTTTAAATTACCTCAACTTTAGCTTTATCCACTTCAATTTCCTTGTGAGAGATTAGGTGGCCAAGCACAATTCCTTCTTGAACCATAAAATGACATTTTCCCCAATTTAACACAAGATTAGCTTCTTCACATCGTTTTAGAACACGTGTTAAATGGTTAAGACATGTATCGAAAGAAGTTCCAAAAACCGAAAAATCATCGATAAAAATTTCTAGGAAATCCTATACCATATCATGAAAAATAGCCATCATACATCGTTGAAAGGTGGCAGGGGCATTACATACGCCAAATGGCATCCGCTTATAAGAAAATGTGCTATAAGGACAAGTGAAAGTGGCTTTCTCTTGATCCTCGGGTGTGATGGTAATTTGATTATAGCCAAAGTAGCCATCTAGGAAATAATAAAACTTATTCCCGGTGAACCTCTCAAGCATTTGATCAATGAAGGGAAGGGGAAAGTGGTCTTTTCGGGTGGCCTCATTTAATTTTCGATAATCGATGCATACTCGCCACCCGGTAACTATTCGTGTGGGAATTAATTCATTGTTAGCATTGGTAATAACAGTCATACCTCCTTTCTTTGGGACTACTTAAGTTGGACTTACCCAATTGCTATATGAGATAGGATATATAATACCTGCATCGAGTAGCTTGATTACCTCTTTTTTAACGACTTCTTGCATCATTGGATTGAGTCGTCTTTGCGGTTGGAAGGTGGGCTTGTATTCATCTTCCATGAGGATCTTATGCATACATACCATTGGAGCAATCCCCTTGATATCAGCTATTTTCCAACCAAAAGCCTTTTTATGGGCTTTTAACACCGTAAGCAGCTTCTCTTCCATAATTTCTGTCAAAGATGAAGAGATTATAATAGGTAAGAATTTCGAATCTTGTAAGTAAGCATACTTGAGATGAAAAGGGAAAGGTTTAAGATCAAGACTTGGTTATTCTTCGATCAAGGCACTTGGTGGTGCAGTGATTGGACTATCCAAAACTTCAAAATGAGGTCAAAAACTTCATCTGTGAGAAGGATTAGCATCTAGAAAAACAACAGTGTCCCTCAAGTTATCGTTTTCCATCGTCTCTTCCACGAGATTCACAAGACATGCCTCCACTTGCTCATCATATTGATTTTCCTGAAAGTGTTCAGCAATTAAAGTATCAAGTGAGTCAATGTGAAAACAAGTAGAATCATTAGATGGTGTTCGCATAGCATGATACACATTGGTTGTCACTCATTCTTCTCCTACTATAAGAGTTAGTTGGCCATTGGCAATATCAATTAATGCACATCCAGTGGCGAGGAATGGTCGACCAAGAATAAGTGGTAACTCGACATCCTGCTCCATGTCTAGAACTACAAAGTCCACCGGGAAGATAAATTTTTTGACCTTCACTAAGACATCATCCACTATTCCTCGTGGGTACTTGATGGACCTATCAGCAAGTTGCAATGAGATAGTGGTAGGCTTAGGCTCGCCAAGTCCTAATTTCCTGAAAAGTGACAAAGGCAACAAATTAGTACTGGCACCGGAATCGCACAAAACCTTAGAAAAATATATAGAACCGATAGTGCAAGGAATTGTAAAGCAACTAGGATCCTTACGCTTTTGAGGTATCCGGCTTTGCAATATAGCCAAGCATTCTGTAGTATGGGCTACAGTTTCATGTTCCTCCAACTTTCTCTTGTTAGAAAGGATATCCTTAAGATATTTAGCGTAGCTCAACATTTGCAACAAAGAATCTACAAAAGAAATGTTAATACGCAATTGTTTAAATATATCAAGAAACTTAGCAAATTACTTATCTAACATCATTTTTTGTAATGGAAGTGGAAAAGGAGGCCTTAGTTTGGGCACGGAGGGTTCGGGAGAGGAATGTCCCGAAACAAGGGATGATGCCTTGGTTTCATCTGAACGCTATGGTGTATCATCCATTTTCTTTCCCAATTCTGGATCAACGAGGTTCTTTCCACTACGAAGTGAAACAGCTTGAACTTGTTCCTTGGGATTTTTCTCAGTATCACGTGGTAACGTGCCTTGGGTTCGTCCTGAAAGCATGTTGGCAATTTGCCCAATTTGAGTTTATAAGTTCTTGAGTGCAATTTCTTGATTTTTTAAGCTCGCTTTTTGTCTCTTGGATGTTATTTCTTGAGATTGAAACTTTTGTATCGCGTCCGTCATGAACTCGTGCCACACATCTTCCATATTATTCTTTTTCTCGGTTTGTTGTGGTTGGTGGAACCCCCCTTGCCTTTGAAATGGAGGTTGTTGAAAACCTCCTTGTAGTTGCTGAAAACCGGGTGGTTGTGGTTTCGCCATATTCGTATTTTGGTTCAATGAGAAATTTGGATGATTCCTCCATCCCGGATTGAAAAAGTTCGAGTAGGGATTGTTCTGTTGACGACTTGAATTTCCCATGAAGTTAGCACTTTCAACCAAGTTAGGTGTCAGGCACTCAAAGTTCGTGTGATCAACTCCACAATTTTCACAAGCTGCCTTGACCTGATTCACTGTACCATGCATGAGTCCAAAAACGTCTAACCTTTTGTTTAGGGCCTCCAATTGAACAGCGACGCCTGAACTATCTCCAATATCATACACTCCGGCAGGCTTCTTGGGCAATGTGATTCGTTCGGTTGGCCATTGATAGTTGTTTTCGGCCATTAGCTCAATTAATGCCCAAGTGGTTAGAGTGTATGCCCTCAAATGCCATAAAGAGGATAGATTTATAGGGCATTGACTTGTAACTAAACAATATTTTTTTATTATATATAAGGCATTATCTTGTTGTTTTTTTATAGGCATTTGTAAGGTGTTAATAAACAACGTAAAGTCCTTGAGAATAAGTCTAACCTTCTACTTCCTATGGGATAGGAAGAATGGCACTAGAAGGATTTGATCCTTATTCTTTCAATAGGGTTCGCAAGTTAAAAAAATTATTTAACTGGACATCAATACAGAACAAGGACTTGCATGATATAAGTTTCGACAGAGAAAGTGTTTGTCGAACACTATGGGAATGATAGTGGGAACTTATATCATGGACATATCAGTTGGACTAATATGTTCGAACACGGCTCGCATCGGTTTGATCACATGGGTATTCACTCGCTGACAGTCAATGATGAAACTGATAAGTTGTGATAGGTAACTGTGAACCTTAGACCTGAGGAATCGAGTTGAAGATGTACTTGTGACATCAAGTCTATCATTAGAGTTGTTAGATCCAAATCACCCTTTGGTGGGATTGACCTCGAAGTGCGACTTGATGGGCAAGTAGCATTGTTAACTGATTAGCAAAGTGGGATTTATTCTCTCATAAGTGAATGAGCTAAATATCCTATGCAGTCATGAATGAGTGAGGTTAAAGGTCTTTGGCCGAAGCATAAAATGACATCGACTCATTATGAGCTAAGCATATGGTCAAGTCATGTGAGTTTGACTAAAACCATGACTCTCACTTGACTGGGACATAAGAATAAAAAGTTTATAGTCGTACGGTATTCACAGCATATATGGTTGGGAATGATCCTATTCATTCGTTCTCAATTGGGATACGATGTGAGCCATGTGACTAGCTAGGTGTTACTCACATCCTTTTGGTTTCCTCCCAATTGCCTTTTGAGACGAATCTAAAGAGTCGCGCTTAAAGGGAGTGCAAAAGGAAAATCATGGAAAAAGACTTGAGAGAATTTTCGGTATTGGATATCGTGATTAATTAATTAATCATTATATGATTTTATTAATTAATGAATTGAAAAAATTGCATAACATACCCCTGTGAAATACGAAATTTGCACGAAATCCACCTGTTTTTAAAAAATAGCCTTACATACCCCTGTGTTTTTTAAAACCATGCACGAAAATCCCTTTCCGTTAGAAACTAACGGAAGGTAGCATCCACGCGTGTTTTGTGCGAAGTAGGATGTATTTTAGGGTTTTTACTGGTTAAAATGGATGAGTAATTGACTAAAATACCCCTTTTTCATTCTTTTTCCTATTTTTCTTTTCCCTTTTCTCTTTTCCTTTTCCTTTTTTCTTTCCCCCAATTTTCTTTGTTCATGTTCTGCACAGCAACAACAAGAGCCACAGAAACAGCAACATCCCCTTTTTTAATCGTCGGTGCAAACCTTCCACACACCACGCCTAGCAACCTCGAGCCTACCGCGCCACCACCCACACCGAAAATTACCCTATTGGCGCTGCAAACATCCCTCCACCGCAGCAAATTCTTAAGCCCACCGCCGAAAATCATCACCACCGACATGCTTTCAATACGCCAGAGGTCCTCGTCTTGACTTTATCAGCTTAAATTTCGCCTAGATCCATCGTCATACTAGCCTCGCAATTTTTTTTTTGTTATTTTCTGAATTTCAATTAAATGTTTTATTTTCAGCTTTTAATTTTTGAATTTTTTTGTCGTCATATCAGCTTTTAATTTCTGAAATTTTTATTAAATGTTTTATTTTCAGAAATTAGATATAAATAATGCTTTGCAATATTCAATAATTTTTGTAATTATTTTTTGGATTTTCTCTAAATTTTTAGATTTTTTTTAAGTTAGGAAATCTTTTGGAACTTTTTTCTTTCCAAAAATTTTGTAATTATTTTTTGAATTTTCGCTTAATTTTCAGATTTTTTTTATATTTTAGTATATTTTCTGGAATGTTTTTTATTTTCATATATTTCATAATTTTTTATGATTTTTAGCATTTTTTTGTAAACATTTTTCTAAATTTTCATATGTTTTTTCCCTGAATGTTCACAGATTTTTCTATTTTCAAAATTTTGTGCAATTTTGTTTTGAATTTTAGTTTTTTTTTTTATGTATTTTTTTATTTTCTGAAATTTATAAATATGTTTTTTGTGATTTTCATAAATTTCTTAATTATTTTCTGAATTTTTATTGACTTTCAAATTTATATTTTTGTTGAATTTCAAGTTAATTTTTTTATTTCTGAATTTTTATGGATTTTTTTTATTTCAAAATTTTTTAATTAATTAAGATGTCTTTAAGATTTTTTTCATAATTTTAATTATTTTATTCTAATTTGCTTGATCCAACGACTGAGATTAAATGAGAATAAAGATAAGGTCTATTAAAACTAGGGGTATAACAGTCATACAAGACAAAAAAGTAACGCCGTTAGTGTGCACTAACGGAAGGGGAGAGTGTGCAAACTAAATAATAACACAGGGATATATAAGGCTATTTTTTTTAACACAGGTGGATTTCGTGTAAATTTTGTATTTCACAGGGTATGTTATGCAATTTTTCCTAATTAATTCCTTAGAGGAATTTAATTATAAAATTAACATGGATTTAATTGATTATTTGATTAATTTATTTATTGAACAAATAATATTAAGTAATTAATTAATTAAATAGCATAATAGGCCTAAAGCCCGAAGGTTTTAAAAGCCTCAAAGTGGGCACCCAATGTGGGAGTGTTTGGCCTAGGTTATTGTTTCATCGTAGTATAAATATACTACTTAGAGAAAATTAACCAAGTGATAAAACATATAACTTTCTCTCCAAGTCAAAACACTCCATCCTTTCTCTCTCCCTAGCCGTCTCCCTCAAGAGAAAAGAAGAATATTTTCACTTTTGACTCCAGCATGGCAATTTAGAGACAACGGATTTGATGTTCAAGAAGGGATTGCAAAGCTGGTTCAGAATTCAACATACGCAAAGAACGGTAATTGAATTCGAAACCCAATTTGAATACGAAAAATAGAGATGAGCCACTGGGATTTATATATATATATATATATATTTTTCCGCCGCGTTATTTGATTTTATGCAATTTTTCCTAACAATGGTATTAGAACCAATCTCTGATTTCTGTATTTAATTGATTACGTGATTATGTGTTCTTCGTGTTTTTGAAGTATGTTACGAATATCTTTTTCATGATAGTAATCCATGATTTTTCTGCATTTAATTCATGTATGTTGTAGTATGATTACTTGTGAATTTAAAAATCTAATTTTTGTGAGAATCGGGTCAGAAAAACCCCGCGACGAGAGCGACGAAAACAACCTGCGCAGTTTGCACGCTGGGCGCATAGACAGCGCACGCTATGCGCGTAGCAGGTAGCCTTCAAGCCACCCGCTGCGGGCACGCTGGGCGCACAGGTGTCGTGCGAGTACGTGCGCCTGGTGCACGGGGGCCCTGTTTTGTGGGCTCGGGTCTATGACCCAGGCCCTAACAGAAAATGAAACTGGTCAACATATAAAAACTCTTTGATCCGATTGAGGAGTAAAATATATGAGCGACAAGTTTGATTTATGAGAATGGTATAGTATTACAGCTCACACCTCCAGCGACACCACAGTTAAATGGAGTAGCAGAGTGACGGAATCGAACCTTGTTGGACATGGTTCACTCCATGCTCAGCTACACTGACGTACCCATTTCACTGTGGGGTCATGCGCTACTTACAGCTAGCTGTACACATTTTAAATAGATGTTCGTCTAAGTTCGTTCCTATGAATCCTTATGAGATATGGAGGAATAGGAAACCAAGTCTTAATCACATCAAGATTTGGGGATGTCCAGCTTATGTCAAAAAGACTGTTAGAAAATTTCATGTTAGATGTTTTGATGATGACAAGACAGGATCTTATGTTAGACCCCAAAAAGAATATAAGTTTATATTTTCATAGAAGTTATGTATAAGCGTTTGAAATTTTGTAATATTATTTAGGCTTATAGTTGTTATCTTTGTAGATTTTAGACTAAGTATTAGATACTAAATCACTAATAGAATTCTAGGTGAATCTATTAGAGATGAAGTTAAAGATCAGCGTCTGAAGTCAAATGAAGATGAATATATGTTCTTAGCAAATGTGAAACGCTAAAGGACTATTTCACGATTTATGGGTCAAGCGCTCAAAGCACTCCAGCAATCAGTATCAGATTCACCTGAATTAAATTCTCAAGTCATGAAGGACTTAAATGCAATCATTCAACAGACATTTATTTCCAATGGGAAATAAATTCAAATGCACTAAATGCTTGATAAGAGTATTAAATGTGAGAATCTATTATGATTTGTGGACAAACCACTTTTTGACTAGACTGTCAGATTTTCAGAGTTTAAGTCTGCTCCCGTCCAATCGGAACCACCAGGATTTCAAGAATGTCAGAGAAAAAGCTGATTCCCGCGCCGCATGAGAAACACGCTCCTACATGTGTCCAACGGACAAATCTCAAGAATTGCCTATAAATACCTTACTTCCAGCAAACCCTAAACATAGAGATATATACGCACATACACAAGAAAAAAGTTTGCTGAAATATTTTCTCAAGAAAAGCATAGAAACTCCATAGCCAAAAAATTTCAATCTTTTTACATACATTCCAGACAGTCACAAATATCTAAACATCTTCCAAAGAAGAAACTTGAACTCTTACTGAGATATTCCAAGTTGTTTGTTCTTTCGAAAAACAAACAAAACCTGTGTCACAAAACCCTCAACCTTTCATCTGAGTGAGAATGTGATTGAAACTTCTTACAGGCAGTATGTCTGAGTGAGAGAAGCTTGTAGAAGAAGATCTTCATTGGTGTTGAAATCTATGTGATCAAGGAGCCCGAGATCACTCTTCACCTCTTTACTATCTTGTAGAAAATTCTCAGTGATTCTTTGATAATCAACTTAGTAAAAGGAGAAGAAGGACGTAGTTGGGATTACATCACCTAGTGAACCTTACAATTTCTTGTGATATATAGTATTATTGTCTTGCTTTCTATTCTCTTATTTATTCTGAAAAAGACAAACTAAGCTGCTAAGCGACTATTTAACCAAAACGAACGCTAAAGCTTTAAAAATTATTTCCGCTGTGCTAACCCTAATTAAGCGACCTAAGCATTACCCTACTTTGGTAAATTGCTAAAATCACTAAGTCTAAGTTATCTTTACTGAAGCGCCTGACCCAAGCGCTAAGCTTTCTAAGCGTTCTAATCTTTAAAAGTGTTACGAAATTTTTGAAGTCGAAAAGGATTTCAGGGTCTATTCAACCTCCCCCTCTTGTAGACCCTTTCATATGTCGCTTGGGACCACCAAGTAGTATCAGAGCGGTTGAAGTAGAAATCTAAACGTTTCTAAGCGTAACTGCTTGTTTAGATCCATCTTTCTAAAATTTAGTCGCTTTAAATTTTGTTTTAAACATCACATTATAACTTTTAACAAAATGCCTAAGCTGGTAGAGTCAAATTATGATTCATGGAAACTTAGAGCATTCGCGTATTTATGTTCTTGCGATAGTGAAATATGTGATGTAGTTTCAGATGACCCCATTAAGATCATGAAAGTGATAACTCGAGCGCCTGGAGCTAATGAAGCAACTCCAGATGGTTATGTTGAAAAACCCAAGTTAGAATGGACGCCAGATGATAGAAAAAGAGCGAATCTGGATAATGTTGGACGAAGTGCACTTTACTCGGCGTTGGGAGATAATGATGCATTGTTCAACAAAATGAAACAATGTAAGACGTCAAAAGAGATATGGGATAAGTTGGCTATAGTGTGTGAAGGTTCAGTACAAATGAAGGAGAACAAGCTCTCCATAGCCATGTAAAGATTTGAGCATTTCAAGATACAGACCAATGAGACACTAGAACAATTGGACGAAAGGTTTACTTTGCTCATTACAGAGTTAGCGTCATTAGATAAGGTGTTGACCAACAAGGAAAAGGTCAATAAGATTTCAGAAGTCTTCCAAGCAAGTATTTGATTAAGACTGTTGCTATGAGAGAATCACAGACATTAGAGGCTCTTACTCCAGAACATGTGTTTTCAGAATTAAAGGCATTTGAGTTCGAATTGGGTGAAGTCAGCGAGACATCGACTTCAGCAACTGAATCAGGGGCATTAATCACTACCACCAAAAGTAAGGGCAAAGCGATTAGTGAGGTGAAGTCAATGGAATCAAATGAAGAAAAAGAGATGACTTTATTGGTCAAGAAATTCAAGAAATTTCTAAGATATGAAAAGAGAAACCCTATTGGACAAACTTCATTTCAAACCCCTCCCCATACACCAACACCTCAATATCAAGCGCCAGTATATTCGGAACCTCAACCAATAGTGCAAGTTCCTTACCAAGCGCCTACAACTCCTACTCAGAATCTCTCAGCGCTAGTTGTTTCAAAGCGAGTAACCACTGAACAAAAAATGAAAACTAATATGTGTTATAATTGCAGGAAACCAGGGAACTACTAGGTAAATTGCCCTTATCCAAATGTGTCTAAGCCCAAAAGACAAGACTATGCGGATAGAAACCAATTCAGGAGCAACCTTCGTCAATGAATATTATAAAGATTGTCAAAATGCCGCCAAAATATATCAAAATCACTTCGCTATTATTTCATCGCTCACAAGTGATAAAGTAACACTTAAAGCAGAGTTGTAAGTTCAGCAACAATGCATTGAGAAGAACCAATCGCTTGAGACTGAAATTACTCAATTGAAAAACGATCTTGATGTAATAGCCAAGAGAGAAGCTGATCTGATCGCTAGACTTGCCAAATCAGAGCAGCTCGTCTCATCATTATCAAAAGCTTCAAGAAAGTTGGATAATGTGACTGAGCTACTAAGAATGCTTGGTGAAAAGACCGATTTAGGATGCAATAAATTTGGTAAACAACCAAATAAATCTAATGTTACGGCGAACAACAAAGGAAAGGGTGTTTCTTTGTTGAGAAAGGTTAACAAAGTCAAACACTGAATGAACCAAGCGATAATGGTACGAGGCCAAATGAGAAAGTTAAAGTTGACTCAGGCAAGGAAAAGGCAAAAGCAAATGATTCACAAAGATGGGTTCATCCAAATGCTCAAAAAGCTAAGAATAAACCTGATCACTGTGAATCCCACGCTAAGCGTACAACACCAAAAGTGCAACCCAAGCCAGGGCCAAGGAAATACCAGCGTCAACATCCAAGGCGGTTAAGATCATATTATCGATACTATGATGATTATGATTATGATTATGACTATGATTATGATTACTACTATAATCGAGGATATTATTATACACCCAAAAAGCACATACAACACAATATGAAACCCAAGAAGACCAGTATTCCTACAATGAAGACTAGGCAAATATGGGTTCCTAAAGTTTCAATTCAAACCAAAGTTACTAACGTTGAAGGACCCAAGACAACATGGGTACCTAAGAAGAGTTAGAACTATCCTTTAGATGCTGGTACCTAGAGCCAGCCAACACCGATACCTCAGTTTGGCACATTGATAGTGGGTCATCAAGACACATGACTGGCTCAAAAGATCTCTTGGTCAACTATCGCGCTACCAACGGTCCTCAAGTTATATTCGGTGATAAATCCAAAGATAAAACTAAAGGTATAGGTATCATGCATAGAGGGAACATCATGATTAGTGATGTATATTATGTTGAAGGTCTTAAGCATTAGTCAATTTTGTGATAAAGGCTTTGAAGTGAAATTTTCAAGCAACTTTTGCTATGTTAACGACGCTAAGACTAAGTCTACTAAATTAAGAGGAAAAAGAACAAACAATGTGTATTAAATAGATTGGGATTATACAATTAATAACAACCCCACTTGCTTTGTTGCTAAGAGTCAAAATGAATTGGGTATGAATCACCTCAACCTTAAGGCAATCTCTCAATTAATATCGCTAAATCTAGTAGAGGGATTACCGAAGGGTTCCTTTCAAAAAAATCACTTATGTGATGCATGTCAAATGGGTAAACAAGTTAAATCATCTTTTAAGAAGAAATCATGCCTATCTACTTCTAGAGTTCTTGAACTATTGCATCTAGATTTGTTTGGTCCTATTCAAATCATGAGTGTTAGAGGTAAAAAGTACTCACTAGTAATAGTTGATGATTTCTCTCACTATACATGGGTAGAATTCCTAGCGACCAAAGATGAAACTAGTGTCAAGCTCACATCGCTAATTCGTCAATTACAAACCTCAAAAGATCTAAAGGTGACGAGAATTCAAAGCGATAGAGGAACTGAATTTACTAACCAATTTGTTGAGAAGTTTTGTATAGAATTTGGAATACTCCATGAGTATTCTGCTCCTAGAACACCTGAACAGAATGGAGTTGCCGAGCGATGGAACAGAACGCTTAAAGAAGCCGCTAGGACGATGCTTGCAGAGTCTAAGCTGCCTCAAAGGTTTTGGGCCGAAGCTATCAATACCGCTTGCTACACTCAAAACCGGTGTATGATCAACAAGCAACATGAGAAGACTCCATATGAGTTGTGGAAGGGATGTAAGCCTAACGTTTCATATTTTCTTGTATTTGCTTCAAAATGTTTCATTCATAACAATGGATCTCACAATCTAAGGACATTTGATCCTAACGCGGATGAGGGAATTTTTCTAGGATATGCCAAAAACGGGAAGAGTTTTTGCATCCTAAATAAGATCAAATCGAAGGTTGAAGAATCCATTCATGTTGTGTTTGATGATGCTAACCAAGAACCGAGTAAGGTTAATCCCGATGATGTAGGAATTGAAGATCTTGCCCAACAAGGTCACAAATCAATCTTGGTGATGATAGAGATGATGATGAGGATGATGAGATCTTTGAACCTATTCCTAAGATTACTCGTGAGGTTATCAATGATGATATTGTAAGAATCTCTCATAATCATGAAGAGAATGATCATCAAGACAAATTGGAACTGTGAGTGATGCAACGACTACGCCAGAGACAAACGAAAGTCAAGCGATTGATAATCAAGAGTCTCTCAACCCGTTCCAACCAGATCGTAAATAGCTTAGAGACCATCCACCAGAGCTAGTGATTGGAGCTATTGAAGAACCTGTTAGAACTGGGTCCGCAACAATCAATGAGGCCATGTTCGCAACCTTTCTATCTCAAATGGAACCAAAGAAAGTGGAGAAGCGCTCAATGATTCAAGTTGGGTAGAAGCAATGCAAGAAGAACTTAACCAATTTGAGAGAAGAAAGGTTTGGACGCTAGTACCAAGACTAACTCGTCAAGGAGTTATTGGAACTAGATGGGTTTTTAGGAACAAGATGGATGAAGATGGCATTGTTATAAGAAACAAAGCAAGATTAGTGGCTCAGGGTTATTGTCAAAAAGAGGGTATTGATTTTTATGAGACATATGCCCAGTAGCCCGTCTTGAAGCGATACGTATGTTCCTAGCATTTTCCGCATTCAATAAGTTCACAGTATACCACTAGGATTCATCAACAACCATGGGAAAAATATGGTCTACAAATTGGATAAGGCACTCTATGGCCTTAAATAAGCACCAAGAGCATGGTATAACACTCTCTCTATCTTCCTTATAGGTAAAGGATTTTTAAAAGGCAACGTTGACACAATGTTATTTAAAATTACCCATAATGAAGATATTCTCTTAGTACAAATTTATGTTGATGATATTATATTTGGTTCTACTAATAAGCGATTGTGTGAGAAAGTTTCAAAAATGATGCAAGATCAATTTGAAATGAGCATGATGGGTGAATTAACTTTCTTCTTAGGATTACAAGTTAAACAACTCTCTAATGGAATATTTGTTAACCAAGCTAAATATATAAGAGACATGATTAAGAAATTTGGTATGAAAAATGCATCATCTTCAAAAATTCCAATGAGCCAAACGCTTAAGTTAGATAAAGATGAAAATTGATATCACTAACTATAGAGGTATCATTGGATCACTTCTTTATCTTACCTCTAGTAGACCCGATATTATGTTTTCGGTATGCATGTGTGCACGCTTTCAATCTGATCCTAGAGAATCACACTTAAATGCTGCCAAGAGAATCCTTAAACACCTAAAAGTCACACAAAATGTGGGCTTATGGTATCCAAGAGACTCTCCTTTTGAACTAATTGATTACTCAGACATAGATTTTGTAGGATGCAAAATTGATTGAAAAAGTACTAGTGGTACATGTCAATTTCTAGGTGATAGACTAATTTCGCGGCATAGTAAGAAACAACAATCCATAGCGACTTCTATCACTGAGGCAGAGTCTGTAGCCGTTGGGAGCTATTGTGCACAAATCCTTTGGATGAGGCAACAACTTAGAGATTATGAAACAATCTTAGGTCCTACCCCAATCCACTGTGATAACCAAAGCGCTTTAGCTATGACCCAAAATCCAGTCCTTCATTCTGGAACTAAACACATTGACATTCGCTACCATTTCTTGCGTGACCATGTTCAAAAGAAAGATATCTCCATGCACTTCATTGGAACTGACAAACAATTGGCAGATATCTTCACCAAAGCGCTCAACGAACAACGCTTTCTCACTTTGAGAAGTGAATTAGATATGATCGACTTAAACACTTAAATCATAAAGCATCATATTTTATAGGCATACAATTTAGGGGAAATTTACTTTAAATTTATGTCCAAAGCATCTTTCAAAACTGAAATGAGTTATCAATTTTAAGGGGAACTCTAAAATTGTACTTGTCTCAATTCATAAGGGACTATGATCAAAAACAACTTTGAAAATTTATGCATTGATCACTAGTGCTTATCTATTATACATGACAAAATCAATCTCTAATAAAATTAAATGAAAATATCTTTTAAAAATCCGAAAGATTGATTTGTATTAAAAATCTTCAGCTTCAAGAAATTGAACTCTATTAAAAAGACTTCAGCGCTTAAGAATATTCCCACTTAAACACTAAGTAAATTTTTTTTAAAATTCATGCTTAGTTTTCATCACTAAAAAGTAGTGTGTGGATAAGTCCAAAAGGTTAGATTTGACAACTGCCCACACGTGTTTATCAAATCAAACTGGCGGTTAATGATTCCTATCTAAAAACTAGGCGGTTTAGTAACTGCACCTGTCTGAGTACGTGTCAGTATACTATCAGGCACGTGTAATTCACGCTGAAAATTTCAAAATTATTCAAACATTTTCAAAAAGTAATTGCGGATTTCAAACTTTTATAATTCACAGTTGTTACCCTATTTTACCGCACTTTTTGACATCCGTCTTTATATCTAAAACGGCTCAGATTTAGTTTTTGTTATTTTCAAAATTAATATTTGTACACATGTCACTCACCTACTAGTTGAGGAGTTATTTTGGCCTCCTATTTAAACCCTTTGGAACCTTTACAGTAAAATTTTATCACTTCCAAATACTCCTACTGTAAAAAATTTCTCTCTAAGGCAAAAGGACTCACTGTTCTCTCCTCAATCGAAGCTTTTTCTGTTCATCAATGGCACCCAAATCTTCAAAATCTGCTGCCGGAAAATCTTCCAAATCTGAAAAACCAGTCACTGTTAACACCGATTTTCTTATTAACTGGGACTACCTTTTTGATAACCAGAACTTTCCTCTAAGGACTGTTCTTCCACTCTTCCAGGAATCTGGTTTGCGCGACATGATCACCTCATTTACAAATATCTTTGAGGAAGAAACCCTTTTCTTCTTTCAGAATGCAAAAATCTTCGACGATGGAAACTCCATTTCTGCGTCTTTCCCTTTGCTCGTGAAACCTTTGTTCTCACTCCTTCTCTTGTATCATCTTTACTAAATTTTCCAAACGATGGTGACGAAGTGGAGAATTTTACTCTCGGAGACGCTACCAAAGTCTGAGCTTTGATCAAGAAAAAAGATGTTAACGGTGCGTATGAACCCAATTTCAAGAAGAATGGCATGAAGGGCAAATATGTCATTCTTCCTGACATCAGCGCAAAGATGATAGAGTGCAGGAAGGGTAGCTTCGATAAGGTTTCAAATATTTAATATAAAATGATGGTTGCTATTTTGACCAAGCTGAAAGTCAATTGGTTGCTTTATGTTTTCAATCGCATCAAGGCGGCGATGGCCAAGTCGATAAATCCCAAGCCTTACGAGATTGTTTTGAGTCGTATTCTAAGTGCTAGCGGGTTCGTCAACACCACTGGAAAGAAAGTCCCTGCGCTTAAGTTCTATGGGAAGAAAATGATTAGCGAGCTGCTCAAACCAAGGCGACGTTATGGTGCAGCGGTTTCTAAAGAAGAGCGTGAGCGACTTCTTATCGAAGGAGTTATTAGCAGCAATGATGAAGAGCAAGCATCTTCATCTTCATCATCATCTTCAACAGAAGAAGCAGTGGTGGTTAAGCGACCAAAATGGAAGATCGTTATTAAGGTCGCTAACCCAGCCAAGCAAGCAAATAAACAAAAGAAGAAGCTGGAGCCCAAGAAGAAACAGAAGTCTTCCTCTCTTTTTCCCAAATCACCTCCTCCAACGTTTATCTTCCCTCAAGAAGAAGAAGAAGTAAATTTTTCTTGCTTTTCTCAAACGCTTGCTTGTATCAGCTCAAAATGCACCAGACGCTGATGCACCTTCACCTTCCGAGATTCCTGTTGAAGTGGATGTAGACATGAAAGCAGTTGTGGATATCGCTAAGGAAATAGCCCAAGTTCTTCCTGATGCTGAAACATCTCCAGTCAGTGAAGCGACTGTGCATGCTAAGCGGTCAATAGAACTGGCCCCTATCCCGACAGAGTCTATTGCTTTTGTTCCTACTCCAACCAGATCTCCTTCGCGTGTCATAAATTTCTTTCCCTGTGGATAAGATGCAAATGATGAATTCTACTTTGCCACCAGGGAGCTTGACACCAAACAATTGGTCGACATGGAGATAAAATTTCAAAACACTCTCCATCGAACTGATGTCTCAAATTTTGCTAAATTTGAATACTTTGACCGATTTGCTGATCTGGGTCTCTACTCTCTTGAGCGTCTTCAATCTAGCCTTAAATATATTCGGCGACCAGCGTTCAACATGATAGAATTTGACGAGAAGCGTTTCAACTTTACTGGACATTCTGAAGAGTCCTATTATCCATTGCGCCAAAATAAGATCGTCATCAATAATCCCCATATGGGTGATTGGTCAAAGAATCCTGACGAAGAAATTCTTAACAGAATCGGGTACTCTGTTGACCCCAAAGTCTTTCATTCTCCTCAGAACGCTCTATCCCCCAAACCTCTCAGATTATGGAAAGGAAAAGGACCAATTGTTGCTGAGCGTCCCAATCCTATTAATTCTTGGATAGAAGGTGAGGCCCGTGAGTATCTAGTAAGAGTATGGGCTGAGGATTATGATGAAGAATTTGAACGTTTTGAAAAATTCCTTGCCGCTAGAAAAGGTCAAAAGAAAGCTACTAAGCTTAGAAAGCGGTGGATGATGGATACCGCAAAATGGGCTGAAGAGTTCGTGTTGCATTTTTACTCGCTAGAAGAGCTTGTGAGGTATCCATTCTTGTTTCAATTTGGAGTAGATTCCAGACGCAGAGGTTTCGTTGTGTTTCTACTTGAGCAATGTAAGAATCTGGTAGGCAATATTAGCGTTTTTCCGTATTATCGGCAATCGATAGAACACTATATTATCCAGCATCTAAGCTTAATCGCTCAGGGAGGACGCTATATTTATCATCCATCTCAAGACTTTGTACAGCGACTTCTTCCTTATTTGAATGAAGATGCATCCACCAATAAGCAACCTCTTTTGCCAGGGCAAAGTGAAATCCCTTTGAGTCATGACAACAATCATGCTGAGTTTGCTGAACTCTACAGAGACATGAGAGCAATCTTTGAGAATGCGCAATCACTAGACATCTCCTTTATTGAATACTTTGGCCTGAATAACTTCAGAGGCTATACTCTTCATCCCGTCTTTCTTTGTGAGCAAAACGTACAAGTGGCCAAGATGATTTCACAAATTAGGTCAGTAGACCAAGAGGCTGCTCAAGCACCTATGCCTTATTTATTGGACTTCTATAACTCTTACATTTCAGGAGTTGATCTTCCAGAAGACGTGCAATTTGCACTAAGCAATGAAGAGCGCGAAGGCGCTATATTCTTTATCCCGCAGACCAACCTGATTAGTCCAAAGCATGTCATGGAAGCAATCGGCCCCCTTTGGGTCATTGCTGTTGAGAATCCTTCTCCTCCTATGGAGATTGTTGAGATAGTGGAAGATATCACTCCTACTGTGGAAGCCGCTCAAATTCCATAAGCTTCTTTGCCAAATATTTCTAGCGCCCCAGTAGTCGAGATCCCTACTCAAAAACCTATTTGTCAATTCGCGACTGCAGATCCATCCATGGATCAAGCGATTCAGGAAGTTCAGGAAGTCCTTGATGATCCTGAAGAGCCTTTTATCAGAGACAAATCTAAAGGCAAAGCTCCAATTTCTAACTCACATGGTCCTGACCGTCCTTCCTCAGACTCGGACTCAGACTTAGAAAGTGATCCAGAGGCACAAGATTTCAAGAAAGCCGTTCGCAATTCTTTTAGTGATCTAACGGGCTCTTGTTCTCGTTTAGAAGAGCGCAGCAACGCAATGCTTCATAACGTACAGAGACTGCTTAAGGCTGACATGAGTCACGTAAACAAGCTCTCAATCACTATGATGAATAGTATCTCTCCCCTGTTCAAAGAACTTTCTGACGATTTCAACAGGATGCTTGCCCAGAATGCATCAGCTAATACTGAACATCACAATACTTCCAATTTAATTTCTCAAAGTGTCGCTGAGCAAGTTGCTCTTTTGATAGATGAAGTCGAGCTTCTCCGTCGTTACATCACTGAATTAAAGACCTCCCTTGATGATGCTAAGAAGGGGGAAGATCTTAAAGAAAAGTCCCAGTCCAAGGCCATCTCTAAGACAGACAACAAGCACTGGCGATCTATGTTCGAAGAGATAGTGAGTATAAAGAAAATGCTTACCAAGAAACGAAAGCCTAGATATTATGAAGGCAGACACTTGCTTCTGGACTTAGACGTTGAGTTTCTAGAGAGTATGGGTTTTCACCCATATGTCGGACCGCTTAGAAGACCTATCAACTGGAAATCCACCAAGGATAGAAGACAAGACATTTACCATAACTTGATCTGAGAACTTGGAATCCCTCCGAGGGATTGGGTGGAAAGGTTGATGGAGCTAAATAAAAGCGCTAGACTAAGAAGACATAACTACAATGAAGTGCAACATACAACCATGATAGATGTTGATAGACTTCCACTGGACTTAGCGACTGAAATCTATCAAGAAGAAGAAGCAAATAGGAAGCGACAGAAAAGATGAATGCTTATGTTTTATATATTTCTGTTTGTCGCTTTAAAATTATCTATCTTCAGTGTCAATCATGTATGCTTAATTCTTCCATATGAATGAATGATTTAATGCTGAAAAAACTTGTTGAAGCTAATTTAACTTCACTAACGTTCCAAACGCTAACTTATGATTTTTTTATTTTTTTTTTACTTTTCTTTGAACTCTTAATATATAAAAAAGTTATAAGAGTTAAGGTCTTAACATCATCAAAAAGAGGGAAATTATTAGGAAATTTCATGTTAAATGTTTTGATGATAACAAGACGGGATCTTATGTTAGACCCCAAAAAGAATGTAAGTTTATATTTTCATAGAAGTTATGTATGAGCGTCTGAAATTTAGTAATATTATTTATGCTTGTAGTTTTTATCTTTGTAGATTTTTGACTAAGTATTAGATATCGAATCGCTAATAGATTTCTAGGTGAGTTTATTAGAGATGAAGTTGAAGATCAGCGTCTAAAGTCAAATGAAGATGAAGATTTGGTCTTAGCGACTGTCAAACGCTAAAGAACTATTTCAGAATTTATGGATCAAGCCCTCAAAGCTCTCGAACGATTAGTATCAGATTCACTAGAATTAAATTCTCAAGTCACGAAGGACTTAAATGCAATCATTCAACGGACATTTATTTCCAACGGGAAATAAATTGAAATGCATTAAATGGCTCGTAGATCTTTCCACTATTTTATTACTTTCACTGATGACCATTTAAGATATGGTCTAGTGTATTTAATAAAGTATAAGTCTGAATCATTTGATAAGTTCAAAGAATTTAAGGCTTTAGTGGAAAAATAAACTGGTCATCATATAAAAGCCCTACGATCGGATGGTGGAGGTGAATATATGACTGACGAGTTTGATCAGTTTCTAAAGGAACATGGGATAACATTGCAACTCACACCACCAGCAACTCCACAACTAAATGCGGTAGCAGAACTTAGAAATCAAACGCTATTGGATATGGTTTGATCTATGCTCAGTTAAAATCATTCACCCATCTCTTTGTGGGGACAAGCACTCCTTACGATTGTTCATAACTTGAATAGATGTCCTTCCAAGTCTGTTTGTAAGACCTCATATGAGATATAAAGAAATAGTAAACCAAACCTTAAGTACATTAGGGATGCCCTGCTTATATCAAGAAGAAAAAGGCAGAGAAATTGGAACCAAGGTCCCTTATAGGACGTTTCATTGGTTTTCTCGAGGATTCCATGGGATACCTTTTCAACATGCAAGATGATCAAAGGATCATTGTTGCACTGCAAGCCCACTTCTTAGAAAATGAATTTATTTAAGAAGATGGTTCAGGTAGAAAGATTGTTCTTAACGAACAAGATGAAACACCTTTGACTGTTCAAGAAATACACACTGAACCTGATGAAAAAAAAAACAACATTGTGAAGATCTGGTAGAGTACCATGTCAACTTGATAGGTACTACGGGTATCCACTACAAAAGGAACCGGGTGTCCACTCTATAGGAGTGGGAGTTCAAGGGGACGACCCTTCTACTTTTGATCAAGCAATGATGGACATCGACTCTGCAAAGTGGCGAGAAGCTATGCAAGCAGAGATAGACTCGATGCATTCCAACCAAGTCTGGACTCTAGTAGATCGTCCTGATGGTATTGCACCTATAGGGTGCAAATGGATCTACAAGAGAAAGATAGGCCTGGATGGAAACGTTGACACATACAAGGCAAGATTTGTAGCAAAAAGTTATAGTCAAAAGGAAGGAATTGACTGCTAAGAGACCTTTTCACCTGTGGCAATGATCAAGTCTACTTTAATTCTGCTCGCAATAGTTGGACACTTGGACTATAAGATATGGCTGATGGATGTAAAGACAGCTTTCCTAAATGGATTCCTTAAACAGGACATCTATATGGAGTATCCTAAAGACTTTGCATCTGGGTCTGATATCCATAAGCTGTGCAAACTTAAGAGATCCATTTATGAAGTTAAGCAAGCCTCTAGGAGTTGGAATCTATGTTTTGACGAAGCTGTCAAAGGATTGGACTTTGTCAAAAATGAAGATGAACCATGTGTTTACAAGAAGGTTAGTGGGAGTAAAATCACTTTCCTTGTCTTATATGTGGATGACATTCTACTCATTGGAAATGATGTAGGAATGCTCACATCAGTCAAAAGATGGCTTTCAAATACATTCTCCATGAAAGACTTGGCATAAGCGACCTATATTCTAAGGATTCGTATCTACAGAGATAGAACAAATAGAATGATAGGACTTTCCCAAGCCTTTTACTTAGAGAAGGTCCAAAAGAGATTTAGGATAGAAGACTTTAATAAAGGTTTTTTGCCCATGAGACACGGGGTGCACCTTTCAAAAACAATATCTCCTCAAAGTAAGGAAGATATGAAAGAAATGAGTACGGTTCCTTATACGTCTGCAGTGGGTAGTCGTATATACACCATGTTATGAACACGGCCAGACATAGCCTATGCGGTAAGCGTGGTAAGTCGTTTTCAGACATGTTTGATTTCTTTGCTCAGACATACCATTTAATTATAGCATTCTAGGCAGCGTCCATTGAGAGAGAATGTTGTTCTCTTTCAAATAATCCAAGAACTCACCGGACAAGTATTCTCCTCCTCGATCAGATCAAAGAGCCTTAACACGTTTACCAGTTTGTTTCTATACTTCATCTTTGAATTCTTTGAACTTATCAAAAGCCTCAAATTTATAGCACATAAGATATAAATAACCATACCTAGAATAATCGTCGGCAAAGGTTATGAAGTAAGAAAAGTTCCCTAATGCACTAACATTGAGCGGCCCACACACATCTTTGTGAACTAACTCAAGTACATCCTTAGCACGTTCCATTTGGCCTCCAATGGATACTTTGTCAATTTGCTTTTCATACAAGATTAACAAGTCAGCAGTTCTTCTTCTTCGTCAAGCTCAAAAAACTTGACAACTTGCTAATCCTATCTCTAGATGCATGACCAATTCTAGCATGTCAGATTTGTGCATTGGGTGGATTATTATATTTACGCTTCCCTTTGTTTATTTGTTGAATTTCTAGAGTATTAGTATGTGGGTAGATATAAAGGTTTTTATACATAGATGCCCTAATAATTAATTTTAAACCCAAAAACATTGAACAAAAACCATTCTTTATTTCAAAAGAATAACCTTCTTTATCGAAAACAGAAACTGGACTTAGGTTCTTAATCAATCCAGGAACATAATAAACATCCTTCAATATAAACCTTCTACCTTCCTCAAGAACTAAGATGACATTTCCAACAGCCTTCGCAGCGACAGACGCTCTATTAGCCAGTCTCAAGACCATGTCCTGGTTATTTAGTGCTATGCTTCTAGACAGCACCCGCAACTCATTGCAAAGGTGAGCACCACATCAGGTGTCAAACACCCAAGAAGCATGGTTAATTGACAAATTAACCTCAACAATAAACACACCTTCATTGTGGCGGTTGAAGGATGCAGGACAATCCTGGCAAAAGTGTCTCATCTCATGGAAACGAGGGCAGTCACCCTTTAGTATCTTGTCTCCAAATGTTTTCTCTAACTCATCATTGAGATATTTCGCTAGCTTGACATCTCCGTATGTCTCAATCATGCGGTCAGACATCATAGACAATACGAAATGTCGTACATAAGCCTCATCATCGATTTGCCTTGTCCAGTAATCCAAAGTACGAGCATGAGTTGCCAGTCTTGGCCAAGATGGGACTTCCCTTTTGATTATATAATCAAGATTCTCAACCCCAAGGTATACATCATGAAACAGACACCAATGGGCATAATTCAAGACACTAAACTTGCTGGTTTCAAGAATCCTTAAACTTGCATTAACGATATCCATGATACAACTGTGTTTAAGTGAACAAGCGGAAACAAATCTTAGAATTCATTTTAAAATATGTTCACATGCAATCAAGGAATTTTAAACTACATGTGTGCTCCCAATGTTTTTTGAATTCCATCACCCCCATTAACAGAAAATAGGAAACTCGACAATTACTAGTGGGCTTGAGCTGCCAATTGCCCCATACCTCATCCCCACGTGTCGTAGCGAATGGGCGATAACAATTAACCAGGCACAACGGCCCCATCCATTCCCACATGGTCCTCGAGATGTTCGTCTCACATTTCATATACGTCCCGATAATACGATGCCACCGTACACTATTCTATGGTTCGAATTCTCATGGCATAATAGTGGGTAGGTGGTCCCACGTGTACTCCTTGTATAACTTCCTTGTTATATAGAAGGCCTCGTTGCAAGATTAGTACACTTAATCTTGCCAGAGCATCCCAAGTGTTGTAGACAATGATGACAAGCCTCGCGCCATTCTCTCTTGCATCTAATGATGGAAGGCACTGGACCTAATCAGAAACTTCCGGACCCCTTATTTATCCATTTATGAACTTAATATTTATTTAAAGGGGTTTTTCAAACATGGTGTCACCATTTTAGTTACTTATCTTTCTTAAGTGATCATGCAAACATGCACATCATACATAGCATAAGATAATAAGTAACAATATTCATAAACTGGTAAATATGATCTTCGTTGAGCCAATTCCTAAACACCGCGAACCATCAAGGTGTTGATCATGTTAGGTTAATGTCCTCAAATGCCACTAGAGGATTAGTAAATGATAGAACATTATCAAATTGTAATTGTTTTTATTCAATCAATAAAAAGCATTTTAGTTGTTTACTTTTATATTGGCATTTATATATTGCAATCATCTATAAGTCCATGAACACAAGAGTTAACTCTCTAAGGCACTAGAGGGGTTTGATACTTGTGTACTAAAATAGTCTACAAGTCAAAGATTTTCAATTGGGCATTGGAAATCACAAAGACTTGCTTGATATAAGTTTTGACGAGAAAGGTGCCCGTCAATCACTAAGAAGTAGTGAAGAACTCATATCATAGTTGCACTAATGGAGATAGTGGCACTCAGACATGACTCGCATCGATTTTGTCACATGAATTTTCACTCTTTGACTGTCAATGACAGAATTGATTAATTGTAATAGGTGTGTCTGAACTTTAGACTTGAGGAATCGAGTTGAAGATGCACTTGTGATATTAGGTTCATCATTAAAGTAGTTAGGCCCAATTTACTCGTTGGTGAGGTCAATCTCGAACTGCAACCTAAATGGGCAAGTAGTAATCTTAACTGATATCCATGATGGGATTTGTTCCCTCGTATGTGAACGAGGAATTATCCGATGCATTTTTAAGTAAGTTATATCTTAAAATCTTTGGCCAAAGCATTCACTGATCTGAACTTATTATAAATAAAGCATAGTGTGAAGTTAGTGAGTTTCACTAAAAACCATGACTCTCACTTGACCTGGATAAGGAAACGAAGAGTTTGTATTCACACAGTATTTACAAATGGAAAAGTATAAATGATCTAATCATTTCATCTTATTTAGGTTAAAATATGGACCACTTGACTGACCAGGTGGGACCCATATTCAATGGAATCCTCTCATTGCCAAATATAGATGAACCAAAAGAGTCATACTTAAAAAGGAAAAATTGATGGAAAAATAGAATATTTCTTGTGGTAATATTTTTAGTATTGGATACTTAAAATTAAATAAATAAAATTAATTATTTGAGAAAAGAAGTTAATTCATATATGGTTTAATTAATATTATATTTCTTGGAGAAAAAAAATTAATTAAATGAGTTATCTACTATTTAATTCAATTAAATTAATTAGTTAAATACTAGATTACGCTAAGCTCAAATTGATGTAGCAAGTGGCACACTCAGCCCTAAAGGGGTGCGGCTACTAGGCGTGTTCAATGGGCTAATTTTTAGCTTAAGGTTATAATTTAAGTGATATAAATATCACATTAGTTATAAGCTTAGGTAAGAAGTTACATTACATGACACCACAAGAAAAAGATTTCCTATCCTTTCTTCTATCTCTAGCCGTCGATCACAAGCAAGAAAAGGAGGAAGAGTTTTCCATCAACTATTCCAGCGAGACAATTTAGAGGCAAAACAATTGGACTGCTTGGATCATCATAGTTTCAACTGGAGCAATTTTGCGAAGAAGTTGAAGAATTCAAGAACGTAGGAATTATCAACCACTTCGCTACAGCGGATAAAGTTTATTTTACCCTATCGTACATACATATGATTAAACCCCAGGATTGATCCTGTTATGGAAAAATCCAAAAAAATTTAAATTTCATTTTCCACTGTGTTTGGTTAATTTTCCCCAACAGATCAATCTGATCTAAGGACCCGGACCCTATACTAAGGTCTTCAAGTCTTCTTAAGCTTGAACGCTTCCATATCCGTCTTCATAATTACATATAAAATAAAACTTTCCCTCTCTATTACAAGAAAAAAAAATGCAGGCCTTAAATTATTACAATGACTAGTCTATGGCTCGACCCAGATCACCATAATCACATAAAACATGCCATCATGTAATTCATGAATTAATATTTACAGACTTTAATAAGGATAATCAAATTAATTAATGGATCCAATGACTTTAATTTCTAAAAACCAATTTTAGAAATCCACATGAAAAGTCGTACTTTTTAAATTAATCTAAAAATACAATTTCAAAGCCTCAATTTTATTTAATCTTGAAAATTAATAAAATTCCTATTTTATTTCAATTTCCAGAATTAAATAAAAACCCTATTTTGAAATATTCCATTTTAGGACAAACCTAAAACATAAAAGTTTAATTTGAGATTCTAAAAACTTAATTTTATAAAATCACAAATTAGGCTAGAATTTTAAATTAAATTGCAAAAATGACCCAAGGCCCAAAACACAATTTAAACAAAAAATATGTAGAAATAGAGAAAATTACAATTTAACCCCTAGGTCAAATACATTCCACGTAGGCCTTGCGCCATCGCCTGCGACGGCGCATCGCCAAACAGTGAGGACCACAGTACGCGGCGCGTGCGTGCAGGACTCCTGCTTCCTGTGCACGCGCCAAGACGCGGCGGCGAATGGTAGCCACAGTCGAACAGCAGTGCAATGGCGAATCCGAATTTTCCCTTTTTTTTCAAAAAAGAAAAACACAAAAATGCAGCCTTTCGATTTTCAGATTAATCCCAATCAATAGATCCAAAAATTAAACAGAAAATCCAATAAATTTCAATATGCAATAAAACAGATCTAAGGCATATAAACACGAAAAAAATCTGAGCCATATCAAACCTTGGCTCTAATTTCACAGTTGGGATTGGTACAACCCCGGGAATGCCTACGCAACGAAAAATACAGATTTTAATTTAAATTCTACATTCCCTAAACAAAGTGAGGTCGACATGGTGCCATCGGATTCAAAAACTTAACAAGACGAGTTTTCTCGTGTTTACCTTTTGAAGAACGAAACAACAACTTTCTTAATAAGCTACTCCCTGCTTCGAAATTCCCGAATTAGATTGACCTAGCGCCCTAAGTGTTGCGCCTCTGAGATGTATCCACATCTTAGTTCGTACCCTCGATTATTTCCACTAGTGCAACCAATAGAATATCGAATTTTGGCTTGTGAGAAAAGGGTAGGAATATATTTTGGTGTTATTCGTACTCAACACAGGAGTTGAAAAAATAATATTGAAACAACTTGGAGAGAAAGATAGAGAGAAAAAATTTCACTTAAACTTATTTTTGTGGAATGAAATCACTTGTTAATTGAAAAGGTCAATACATATATATATATATATATATATATATATATTTAGAGCCCAGCAAAGTGGACTGATATACACATATACACACCTCCTCTCTCTAGATATAGGCGTTTATGTATGTAATATATACATATATATTTTTGTTTTCTTTCTCCTTTTATTTTGTCTTCCTTAATTAGTTAGATACTTTACCAACTAATTAGATACTTTCATATGTTTGAGATCATCTCAAATATATCATATCTATCCAATAAGATCTTTCCATATAATTAGTCAACTAACTATTAAAATAGATTTTATCAAATCTATAATTTCTATCCTAATATATTTATAAGATCTTTTCATATTAATTAGTCAACTAACTAATTAAAATTGATACTACAAAATATATTATAAGATATTATATATATATATATATATATATATAGACTTGGTGAACAAGATAGAATTTTTCTACCAAATACATATATACACACGCGTGTATACACACACACGCACATATATATATATTATATTTCTCTTTCACAGATTAATTAATTAGTCTTTCCTAATTTAATATGTCAATATTAAATTACAAGACTATTATTAATTAATATCATTTAATTAATATATTCCTATTCCCGATTAATTAAATTTAATTAATTAGTCTCTCCATTAATTCACAAAGAATTAAATAGCCAACAGGTACTACACTAATTATGTGTATGATCCCTCAGGCTCATTAACAAGCTAGCAGTAAGTCTTCTCCATAGGCTAGATTAATTATTCTCAATAATTAACTAGGCCTTGGATTAACTTCACCAACTAACCCAAAGCACCTATTGGTCATGGTTCGATGTCTAGCAATGTCGACATGACTTCCCATATGTCAACAATGAAAAGCAAACCTAACCAGATTACGATCTTCATGTGAGGAAAATCCCTTCACCACCTTAATAACCTTAGAAACTATGATTGTGTTGTGACATCTAATGATCCAGTCTTCCAAGCCGGGACCACCGATACCTCTTATAAGACAACCGCTTTGATCAAAGGCTTTAATCGATCATTTAGATTCTCTCAATATCATAGGAAATGCAGGGTTCTTGACCATGGATGAATCCCTTGACGACTGTCATCTATTCTACGGTACTATCAGACTATACCCAATATACGTCGCCATATAACTTTCCTGGAGTGCACGTGTATATAAAAGCATAGTGGATAGCACCCAAGTACTCAATGTTCGATAGAACCAACGTGGAATCCTTGCGGGGTAGTTCAATTTCATACTTCTCTTAAGTATGAATCTTCATGTATGTATTGACCCATCCAGCCTTTGACAATGGAACACGCCAATCTTTATAAGAGTTACATACACGAATAAGTCTTGACAACGCCTGTGATATCCCATATCTCACAGCCTCTATGACTTGGAACACGATTTAGAATTACGGTCTTTTAGAGCATCCATATGTATCTTGGCCACTCTCCTAACCATAAGGAAATCCTTGGGATCTCTATCTATACTAACATAAGTAATTAACAATAAAGAAGCATACCATAAATAAAATATTTAATATATATAAAAAAAGACTGTCATATTATTTACAAATAAAATGGTTGAGCCTAAAGAATGACTCTCCGAGCACATAACAATATCATTAACATCATGTGCATGTCTCTTCCTTGTATTCTACGAATCCACATGAAGGCCCTCCAGCAATAGGATAAATTTCACCCCATATAGGCATATTGTTTTGTACTTCGTGGGTTATCTATTATCTTGTTTAGGTGGGTGTTGTTGCCTACCTTGATGTCTATGCCCTTCACATTCTCGGGATCAACTTCTCGACCTACGGTCTTGTCTTTTCCCATCTTTCTGCTTCTATGCTTCTGTTGCTTGAGCTTTATCAATGAACTCGTGCAGGTAGCCTTGGTTGATTAGCCCTTCAATCTCATCCTTCAATTGAAAGCAATCTTCTGTATCGTGACCATTGTCCTTGTGAAAAAGTTTCCTCTTCAGATTGTATTTCACCTTCTTATGCCACACCACCACCTTAGAGTTTTCAATGCCCATTAGTGCCTTGTTCATGACGTTTCTAAGGGAGTGTAGTTCTCATATTTAGCGAATCGCGGCTGTCGTTTGTAATACTTATCTGATCTCGGCGCTCCGCATCGCTCACTTTGTTTGTCCTTCTATTTGTTTTGCTTCATGGCTTTCCTTTCTACCCTTTTCATGCGATTATTCTTTTTCTCGTGGATATAATTGTCTTGCCATTATCATCATTGTCTACTGATCAAGTGGAGAATTACGTATCATTGCTCCAGCTAACTACCCTTCTTTCAATCCATTAATAAACAACTGTAGTATTACCTCATGTTGCACACCCTAAACATCCAATGCTTCGTCGTTGAGCCTATCCAAAAATTCTCTTAATTTTTCATCATCTCACTGCTTTATTCCCAACAATGAAGATATAGACTTTGTAGTTCTTGGCTTGCTTGCAAAGTGATTCTCAAACCTTCGTACATAATGCTCATAGGAAGTGATAGTACCCGTAGGATGATCGACGAACCAATCTAGGGCTCAACCTACGAGCATTGTAGCAAAAATCCTCGTATTCACCTCATCATTATGATTATGTACCGTTATTAATGTTTCAAAAGCAACAGCATGTTCTACTGGGTCTCTCGTCCCGTCGTACTTTACCAAATCAAGCTCCTTGAAATTTAATGGCATTACTTCCGATAGGATGTTCACATGAAAGCGAGCTACGACGCTGTAGCGCTGAAACTAGAACGAGCTGCCTCTGTACCACTTCAATTCGTACTTTACTCGCTCTCTTCCTGAATTTGCATTGCTTTTTGCCTCGTGCAGGCTACCTTCCTTTTCTTTCCTTTGTTCTCTTTCACCATGGCTTGTTTTTCCTTGTGCCTTTTTTGGGTCATGTTCGCGAAACAACTGTTGGCGTGCCCCCTCTTCTCCGCCATATTCTCGTAGTTCCCTTTGTGGGTTGAGTTAGTGGAATTTCAGTCCTTGTGTAGCTAGGGTAGGATGGGCTAGCCCCACATTTGGTGTTGTAGGCAGCTTAGCTAACTGCTCTTGTAGGTGCCCCCATTCCTGCATCCTCTAATTAAACTCAGCCTCTGTCATAACCATCATCTTTTTCTGCTCTGACCCTGCTTCGTGGTTTGGTGTCGATATTCTTGAATGGGATCCCTGCGACTCGGCATGTACTTCCTTCCCTAGTCTTCTACTCACATGCTAACCAAGTTTCTAACGATCCCTGGAGATGTTCCAACAGACGTTGCCAAATGATTCATCTCAAGTTTGCTTGGTACAATTCGATCTTAATGTGCGACCCAAAAGGGTCGAACCAAAAACCAATAAATAAAATTATGGACTGGCCTTGATCAGGTCAAGCTGCCTTCGTACGTAATTTAATAGGATCAAGTCTATGCGTAGTTCAAATTTATATTTGTTGATTATCTTGAATTACTTCGTAAAACACGAGGCAAACTAATGGTAGACAAACGACTAAGTACGGCGTAAAACGAGAGAGTTTGGTGGGAGAAATAAATGTCGATCCCCCTCCAAGTGAACTGGAGGGGGTAGTTATAGCCAGAGTCGGTCAATGTTCCAGATATGATATCTGGACAGATCAAATTATGACACGTTGCACTCATAGGGTGGTTAAGATTATCCAGGTCATCGGGTTGGGTCGGATCATGACCCGACCCAGCCAAATTGAACAAAACGCGGATCCCATGGTAATTTTATAAATAATTAGACTTCCAGGGGTATTTCGGGCATTTAATTTGTATTTCGGAGTTTATCCTTATTAGTACTATCAGCCTGAAGAACATATCCCTACCACACATTCACTGACATCTATTACCCCATGGATCAAGTATGCATATTCTCAATACATAATTTCACGCCCTCATAACATAATTTCTTCTCTTCCATGTTAGATATTAACATTTAACGGAATGAAGCAATTTTGGTCATTTAATTTTAACTTTCAGATACCCAATATATATAATATTCCATGGGAAATAAAATTGTTCATATAGGCACATAGATTGATAATTCAATTAACACAGAAATATTTTACATCATCTCAAGAACTAAGTTCTGTTCGCATAATACTTGCACACAGATAATTATTCAAATTTTATTTTTAATCCTTCATTGATAAAATCGAGATAAAAAACTATATTTATCAACAAAAACTTATCATCTAAGTCATATATTCATCATTCCATATTCACGCATTATGTCATGCATAAAATTACTAATGTAATAAAAGAGTGAACTTAAAAAAATATTCCACCAATGTCCTATTCCTGAAAAGAAGTTCATTCGAATTCAAGTGTAGTCCAACGATTGAAATCTCCGGTCATCAAATTCATCAATCCTTCAACTTCTTGTCTACACATCTTGATCATTATGTAAAAGGTCCTCACAAAATTGTTTTCTTTAATATTTGGAAAAATTTCCTAAAATAATTAAGAACAATTCTGCATAATTAAAACAACAAAAAGGAGCTATGCGTATCACTTAAGATACTTTCTTAAAAATAATAATTTTCCCCACTATGTAGTACTTTTCAGAAAATATAATTGTTCCCAGAATACAAGCTCATACACCAATTTTATTCTATAGACGGCACTCTATAAATAGAAACACCTATCACCCATTAGGATTGTGAACAAAAAAAGATTAAAAATAGAGAAAAGCCAAGAGGGATTTTTCTTTGTATTGTTTTGCACCTGAGAGGTTTTCCTCTTTTATGTTTCTATTCAACTATGAACACAGGTGGAAGAAAAGTTTCTTCTTCTTTTTTTTTTTCCTTTTCCTACTATCTTCTTCAACGGTAAAAAAAACACTTCAATTATATCGAATTGTTAGAAACTATTCTCAATGTTTGTCTATAACTCAATTTATCAAAACTCTTCAAAAGGACACCTGTTCAGAACAAATAACTCCGTTGCTAATTCCAACTGTTATAAATTTATAATAATATAATATTTTAGTAAGAAAATAATCACATTATTACATATATATAATCTTAATGTATTTTGGAAATAAATAAGTTCCAACAATTAATCGGCATTTTTCAAAATAAACTAAGATGAAGATAAACTCAAACATTTTAATCTATTATTAATATATGATGTAATCAATAGATGAAGTACCCTCGAATCTAAAGATCAAACTAAGTAAATCATGTTGACTTAGAGGATGAAACTTTGATCTTGTCAATGAGTTGTCTAAAGTATTAAGTTCCACCATTATGTGTATAAATATTTCTTAAAATATAGAAATGACATGAATTTTATACACGTAGCATGTGCATTTCAAATAGAATACACAATAAAATTAAATATAATTTTGGAATCTGATGTGTACCAAACTGGACCTACACCATTACTTATCTTACCCAATAGAAAAGCATATATAATTGCCAAAGACGTTGATAGAATTGAATGATGGCTTCCTTGTCTAACCGCACTTTTGCTTCCGATTTATCATCTTTGGATTCATATTGTTTCCTTGAAGATGATATTTTTTATATAGCTAATTGTCTATCTTATGTCACATTAATTATAAACTTGATAAGGTTGTATTATTAAAAATTATTGTTAGCACATAAAGGGTAAGGCCTTTATCTTCTTTGTGATTGGTTTAAATTGTTTTTATTGGTACAATGTTTGGAACTTCATTATTTATTCAATATATGAAGTATTTAAGGTGGGTACTGAACTTAAAGTAGGCTTTTTCTCGTTTCATGTTCATAATTATATAATTTTTTTTTGTTCAATAGACATTGGCCTTTTAAGGGTTTATTTCATGCTACGTGAGTTTTTAAATTATCGGATATTTACTTAATGATATCATAGAATTGAATTATAATATCAAAATGTGTCAACTACAATATGTATACGTTTGATGGCAGTGAGCCCTTCTAAAGAATTTCCTCCAATTGCTATTTAGGGTTGACGGGGGAGAAAAACATAAAAAATACGTGAAAGGTGGGCAAAATGAAGTAAAACTCAACGTACCCATCCTTTCTGCATTATAATTAAATTAATCTAAACTCGTTCTTGATCCATTTTCATTGTTATTTTGTGAAATTTGGAGAACTTTTAAAAATATTATCTCAATAAATGTTTAAAATGAGAACGTGTTTGGGATTAGTGAGTTTCAAATTTGATCAATTTAGTCCACGTCGATTTGACATTTGAATTGAAGAAACATGTTTGGGCTAGTTTTTAAATATATAATAAAAAATATTATTATGGAAAATGAGAGAAAGCTTTTGAAAATTTGTATAGCTTTCAAAATAAAGTTGTTTATGAAAATGTTTCAGAAAATACTTTTAAAAATGAAAAAAAAAAACATGGTTTCTGAACGAAGATTCAAAAGTATTAGCAAAAAATGGGCATTTACTTTTTAAGAACTGAAAATCTTTTTTTTGTCCCCTTTTATAACCGGATTCATATTTCCTTTCTTTTTTTTTTTTTTTGAAAAAAAAGTTTAGGCAGGATAGGCTCCGGTCACCTACCATGGCCAGGGCATGCCTCTAGGACCATAGATCACTTACAGAGGTACTTACAGATTGCCCACCAACACAGCTCTCACATCGGCAAAGGGAATGGAGCACACAACCTTCTGAGAGGAAGTGGTCCGTCCTTACCAACTGAGCCAACTTGTATTGGCACCGGATTCATATTTCTAAATAATTGTGTCAGAATATGAATTTTCCTTTTTCCAGTTACAGTATGTCACAATCCAAAATTATTTGCTCACAAATTAGACAATGCAGAAAGGAAAATTTTGGCCACTAAAAGAAGTTCCATTGAGAAAATAGTAGATGGGATAGATAGGTCAAGTTGCTATTATTTCGCTTAACCAAACAATAGGATTCCAATAATCCTCCCTTTGAAAGAAAGCTTGATTGAAAGTTTATCCCTGAATTGGCTTATCTCCACACTATTTGATTCCATCATCTCATTTACTTTCAGCAAAAGTCATTTGGCACAAGCAAGTTTTTCTCTTATCTTATATGAATCACCGCCAATCCAGTCTCTTCTAAAAGACTTCCGAGCCCACTTGCATAATGCATTGCATAATACTTTAAACCTTCGGGGTCGCTCTTTTACTGAGGATCATGACATACGTATGTATGATAATGATTATACTAAAATTTGGAATTTCGGACTCCCTAAGAATCATTTTGTATGAGTTAACATCTTGTAAGAAAATACTCCCTTAAATCGAATAACTCTTTTAATGAGGCTCACACAGGGTTCGTCATACAAGACACTGCAAAAATCTAATACAATGGTGGCAAAATATCAAGTGACAATGTCAAAATTGTAATTATAAATTTTTAGTAACAATAATTACTTTTTTGGAGAAAACAACTTCATTAAGATAAAAGAGGATTACAAAAAAAGAGCACAAGGTCACAACCTTGCCTCAAAACCAACTAGCCCACACGGCTAAGCGATCCTACCATCACACATGATCATATGTCAAACTTGGAACCCAACGATTTAAACCTAAAACCCGTGCAATGTATCAAACAGTAAGACGACTAACTTACCCTATTAGCGAGCTTTCCGTCGATGGATCTCTAACCAGACGACATAGAGTCATCAGGTGTTAAGACACTTCCTTAGAACCTAATTACTCGGGTAAGCTAGATCTCAGAACGATATGGAGGTCTTTATGCTTGAATCGGAAAAATCTAACACATAGCCATGTCATCCGGTAGTTATACACTCTTAACTGGCTCGAACATCAAATCATACATATTTACTAACAAAAGCGAACTTCTACCAAGCTATCCCCCAAATACATTTCAACACTATACATTGTAGCGACTCTTGCAAATTGAGTGAAATAATGCGAGTTCTAACAATATTAATGACTTGGAAAGCCACTATTCTTGCATCAAGAGATTTCCCAGTGAATAATCTCTCATTTCTTTCTTCCCAAATTCCATAAACCACTGCAGCCAGCAGAATACGATAAGCAACGTTAACTAAATGTTAACCCCTCAAAAGCCTAGCAGCTCAACTGATCCGGTGCTCCATGAATCTAATGTCCAAGAAAACTTAACCTATACCTTGAGGATTTGTAAGCATTGGGCAGAATAAGAGCATTCAAAAAAAAAAAAGATGATTAAGAGATCAAGAGAAGAAGAGTTACATAAAATACAAAAAGCGTTAACACTAGCATTCCCGATCCACAGTTTATCCCTTGTTGATAGCCGACCCCGAATGGCTAGCCAAAGGATGAAACTGTGTTTTGGAATTTTACCTGGTCCTTGTAAAAGAGAATTCCATATCCTTGCCGGCTCCAACTCTCTCAAAAGATCCCTCGCAGCAGCAGTAGTAAAGTTACCATGTAACCCGCCTATCCATGAAAGTCGATTCTAACATGTTGCATGGATTGATGGAAGTGACTCAGTTAAATTTGTATCACAACAATAAGTTTTACATGTTTAATAATGACAATATTTGTGTGGAAGTTGTCACTCTTGATAATTAATGACAAGGAAGTTGTTGTCACTATTAAGAATTAGTGACACTCCTTTAGTGACAACAATTATAGTTGTCACTCGATTTGTGTTGTCACTATACACGTGTCACTAATATTCAATTGTGACAACTTTAAAAAAACTTTTGTGACTAAAAATCCTTATTGTGATGAAACAAAAATTATTGTCATTTATTGTGTATATTTAGTGACAATTCTAGCATAGTCACTTCAAATTTTGTCATTAATATTACTTTATGATGTAATGAGAATAATTGTGATTATATATATATATATTGTTTTTGGTGATTATACTAAAATTTGGAATTTGCAAACTTGGAGAATCATTTTGTGTCATGGGTCAACATTTCGTGCAAACTTTCCTTGGAATTGAATCACTCTTTCATGAGGCTCATGTAGGGTACATCATACATGAATTGGTTGTGAATATACATGCTAAGACTTGAAATTTTAAAACTTCGTAGGAATCATTCCATGTCATGATCAAGTCAACCTTTCGAGTAAAACCTCTCTTGAAATTGGATGACTCCTTTAAAGAGGCTCACATAGTGGTCGTCGTGCACAAATAATTGTGATTATATGAAATTTAAAATTTCAGGACTCCCTAAGAATGATTCCATGGCGCCGATGTAGCATATTTCAACTGGGGAAGTTGATGCCCTAAATTATTAGAGGTCTTGGTTTGTACTCTTAGCGATATCAATGTGTGTGTCATCCTCTTTACTTTATTAGTACTGTTAGTTGATTGTAAATTCTTATTGAATAATATTCATGACATGTATATGCAATCAATTCATTTAAAAAAAAATGATTCCATGCCATGAGTCAACATTTTCCACAAACCTCTTTTGAAATTGACCTACGTACGCAATATAAAATCATTATGCACAATCAATCATCAAAGATTTTTATGCATCCTGTTGGTACATTACATTAAATTGTGAATAATGATTGATTTAATTAAAAAGTTAAAAGTATAAATTGGTCCTTAAATCTGATATAATTACTATTTGCTGAATATAAGAACCAAAAAAATTTGATGGGATTTCCTGTGTATGTAAAGCTGTTGGTTAATAAGCAGTCTTACCTAGGTTTGATTGCATTTGTTGAACATACTTTTTTGTCTTTCCTACCAAACTACCACTTACATTCCTTAATGCACCATCACACAGAAATTACTTAATATTTGAATGGGATTTGTCAGTAGACATTTACATGATAATGATGATGTCTTCTTTCGTTTGGTGGGTTTATTTATTACCTAACTTTCTTGGGTAAGAGACATTTTACCCCTTATAAAACAGTATTCCATGTGTTATCAAAAAAAACAAAAACTTTAATTACCTCCTTTCTGTTGAAAAAATAGGACAAATAGACCCATTTTTATTTCTTACAATTTATTAAATTTATAATGACGAAATACCCTTAAACATCTAGTAACCAATATTTAGTGTATTTTTCTTGTTGTTTTTTTATAATTTTCCGTGATATTATTTGAAGGAATAATGTTATTAAAAATAGGAAAAATTATTTTTTTGGTCTTCTAATTATAGGGTGTTGGCACTTTTCGTTATGTATATTTCATAATTACACTTTTAGTCCTGAAATTGACACCCCCTATTTCAATTTTAGTCTTTTTTTCACCTTTTTAGTCCTGAGTTGCACATTTAATCCACCTTAGCTAAAAAAAAAATTCACGCATTTAGTCTTGCTAACTTTACATTGAAAAATTAAAAAAGGTTTTGGCTAAATTAATGCTCCCAGAACATCACACGTGCGACGCACACGTGTTCAAAGCATTTTTTAAAAACAATGAATTTGAAAATGTATCCCTTCCCAAATTCATTCATCCAAAATTAAATCAATTACTCTTCAATTCGCTGCAACTTCATGTGCAAACTCAACCTACAAAGTGAAACTTTACATCTACAAGATCCAATTCAGTGAAGAAGTTGGAAATTAGCTCAATCAAGAATACCTAAATCACGTGTTCGCCGCACATGCAAAGTTCCGACCATTAATTTGGCCAGAACTTTTTCAATTTTTCAATTTGACGGTAGCGGGACTAAATGTGCAAATTTTTTTTTATCTAAATAGGACTAAATGTGTGACTCTAACAAAAAGGTGAAAAAATCGACTAAAATTAAAATGGGGGTGTCAATTTTTGGACTACAAGGGTAATTATGATATATACAGGACTAAAAGTGCCAACACCCTATAATTATAGGACCGAAAAAGTAGTTTTCGCTTAAAAATATGTATGCAACATATGGATATTGATGTATGTGGGTTTCACACCAATAAGAATATGTGATATATTGATTAAGAATAATAATATAAAGCACAAATAATATGTAAATGAATACGAGATTTACGTGGTTTGGTCCAAATAAGACCCGCGTCCACGGGTATAAAGAGTTTGATCTTTTATTTCTCTATAGTTTATATTTATTTTACCATGGATGTCCTCCTCCATTCATCTTTATGATGGGTATTTATACAAGTTTTTGGTACATAGGCTTAAATGCGTAAGTCAAGTATACTAAAAATGCATTTAGTAACTGGAATAATTCAAGATCTATCTATTTTTGGCTATGGCTAATTAGGTATAAATGGTAAATAGCTCGGAATATTAGGCTCGATCCCTGCAGGTCTATTTATAAAAAATCTTGTGATTGATTGGATCTTATCTCTAGCCTTGCCTTACATAATTTGCACTTTCTTTGCGGGTCGGATCGATGAATCCTCCAGCTATGTGAGCCCAATAAGTTTCGGGCCTCCCAGCCTGACCCAAGATCTAAATTCCACCGACATCAATAATCCCTCTCCCCCCCCCCCCAACTCTGCAGTTTGACTTGTCAAACTGCGAGCGTTGTAAGGAAATAATTAATGTGGGCCAAGTTGACAAGTTTGCAAAGACCTCCTTAGCTCCAGAGCTAAGTCGGCTCTTCCTTCCAGATACGTTCAAGAAACCCTTGTCTTGATTTGATTGAAAATCTCGGACGGTTGATCTTTCCCATGCCTAGCAGTTATCACATTGTGCCTGAAAGGTTGCACCACTATCATTGTTGTTTTGAATGGGCGTATTTGGCCCTCTAAACCATTTCCCTACTTTTGCTTATTTTTTGCTATTTTCAGACCTACTCAGGTTAGGGCAAGAACCTCCTTGATTTCATCTTTTCATTAGTGTTTTGGATTTGGTATATTCCCCTTGTCTTCTCTGTATTTGAACCTTTCATGCATATTTAATATAAATGTCATAAGGGATTTGTCCTCACCTATCTGTAGGTCGAGCTCCTCACCTGTATCAACGAATAAACTTACTATGTCCCTTTTAAGGAACATGTGAGAATTTACCATAACTCTTTGATGTTGTTTTATCCATTCAACCAAAATGATATAAAGATCGAAAATTTGACAACCTATTCATCACCATACCTGCACTCAAGTTTCGCATATACAATTCAAGAAAGTTCATGTGAATGAAACACCAGGTATTCCTACTATAAAAACATTCAAACTAGTTAGTTATTAGAGAATACCACCTGACCTGACCTGAGCCATAGCTTGCAGCTTTGCTTGATGGTTCAGGTGTGCAATCATGAAAACTTGCTTTTTGCAATCAAACACGCATATCATTCTCATATGCAATCATGGGGACTTGCATGGCGATCAAACACACCTCTCTTTCTCATATGCAATCGTGGGGACTTGCATTTAGGATCAAACACCCATCTCATTTCTCATATACGATCGTGGAGACTTGCATTTAGAATTAAACACCCATCTGATTTCTCATATGCAATCGTGGAGACTTGAATTTCGTATTTTTCACCTTTCTTATTTCGCCTTTTATCCTCTTCGTTCCACACAATTTTCCTAGATGGGCTCACAACTGGCCAGTCTGCTACCATCAGCATCCTTTCTTATTCAGCCTTGTTCCTGAATTCCCTCCTTATTTCTCCAGGGAATGAGAGATTATCTCAACCCGCCAACTTTGTTACTTCAGCATCCTTATTTACCGCATTAACCTCGGTCTGCTAGGACCAATCCCCCCTTATTTTCTCTTGGTGTAGGACTATCAGGTCCGCATCTGATTTACGCTTGACTTAGCAGACCCCGGCTACCCACCCAGGTATTACATCCTAACATCTAGCTACCACCAATTCCACCTACTCCCCTGTACTCCACAATCTCACATAATCAAAGATACATATTTACATGCCGAATATTTCATAAATAGAAAAAACATATTCTTACTAGGATTCTGGAGCTTTGCATCTGTCCTTGCAAAGAAGGCACTACAATCTTAGATATTACCTGAAAACATAACAATCGCAACTCCACAAAAATTTTAGCAATTTTGTGAGTTTGAACATCAAATCACGAAGCATATTGTAAATAATCAAACATAAATTTTTTTCAAGTTTTTTATGTTCCATGAGGGAGGGAGTTGTTTTCCCTAACTATCCCTCAGCTCATATGGTCCTCTAGCTAGCACCCTAGCCACCTTGTATGACCCTTCCCACATTAGGGTCCAATTTTTTCGCTGTGCATATTGTATCTACTTTCTTTAATACCAGATCTCCTACCTGGACAACTACCTTTTCAAGTATGTCTTTTCCCTGCTTTCTTTAGCTAAATCCAACTCCACCCTTAGGCTATCCTCGTTTTGATCCGGGTCAAAGTATTTAGTGGGTTTGCACCCTTTTCTCCACAGGTACGACTGACTCAGCTCCATACACCATGTGAAAAAGACTTTATCTTGTAGTAGATTTAGGAGACCATGGTTGGGAAAAATTTGCAGAAAATCAAATAACGCAGCAAAAGAATAAAATTTAAATCCCAGTGGCTCATCTCTATTTCTCGTATTTAAATTGGGTTTCGAATTCAATTACCGTTCTCACGTATGTTGAATTCTGAACCAACTTTGCAATCCCTTCTTGAACAGCAAATCCATCGCTGTCTCTAAATTGTCACGCCGAAGTCAAAAACGAAAATCTTCTTCTTCTTCTCTTGAGGGAGACGGCTAGAGAGAGAGAATGGAGAGTTTTACTTAGAGAGAAAGTTTGTGTGTTAATTCACTTAGGTTAATTTTCTCTAAGTAGTATATTTATACTACAATAAAACAACAACCTAGGCTAAATTACCCCCTCATGTGGATGCCCACTTTATGGCTTCTAAAGCCATCGGGCTTTAGCCCTACTATGCTTATTTAATTAATTAAATAATTAATATTATTTATCCAATAAATAAATTAATTAAATAATCAATTAAATCCATGTTAATTTTATAATTAGATTCCTCTACGGAATTAATTAATTCATTAACTTAATCAATTAATAAAATAATCTAATGATTAATTAATTAATCTTGATATCTAATACCGAAAATTCTCTCAAGTCTTTTCCATGATTTTTCTTTTGCACTTCCTTTAAGCGCGACTCTTTAAATTCGTCTCAAAAGGCAATTGGGAGGAAACCAAAAGGATGTGAGTAACACCTAGCCAGTCATGTGGCTCACATCGTATCCCAATTGAGAACGAATGAATAGGATTATTCCAAACCATATATGTTGTGAATACTGTACGAGTATAAACATTTTATTCTTATATCCCAGTCAAGTGAGAGTCATGGATTTAGTCAAACTCACATGACTTAACCATATGCTTAGCTCATAATGAGTCGATGTCCTTTGATGCTTTGGCCAAAGACTTTTAACCTCACTCATTCATGATTACATAGAATATTTAGCTCATTCACTTATGAGAGAATAAATCCTATTTTGCTAATCAGTTAACAATGCTACTTGCCCATCAAGTCGCACTTTGAGGTCGATCCCAACAAAGGGTGATTTGGATCTAACTACTCTTATGACAAAATTGATGTCACAAGTACATCTTCAACTCGATTTCTCAGGAGTAAGGTTCATGCGTACCTATCACAACTTATCAGTTTCATCATTGACTGTTAGTGAGTGAATACCCATGTGATGAAACTGATGCGAGCCATGTTCGAACATATTAGTCCAACTTATACGTCCATGACATAAGTTTCCACTATCATTCCCATAGTATTCGACTGGAACTTTCTCTGTCAAAACTTATATCATGCAAGTCCTTGTTCTGTATTGATGTCCAGACAAATACTTTCTTTGACTTGCAAACTCTATTTAGAGAATGAGGATCAAACCCTTATAGTGCCATTCTTCTTATCCCATAGGAAGTAGAAGGTTTGCCTTCATTCTCAAGGACTTTACGTTATTTATTAACACCTTACAAACCGTCTGTGTCAATGGCTTGGTCAATGGATCAGCGACATTGTCAGCTGAGGCTATTTTCAGAACAGATATTTCTCCTTGTGCAACGATCTCTCTTATGATGTGATATCTCCTCTCGATGTGTTTGGACTTGTTGTGAGACCTTGGTTCCTTTGCTTGTGCTATTGCTCCAGTGTAGTCACAATAGAGTGGCAATGAGAGCTTTATGCTAGGAACCACTTGAAGTTCCTGTATGAACTTCCTTATCCAAAAAACCTCTTTAGCAGCCTCAGAGACAGCTATGTATTCAACTTTTGTAGTGGAATTTGCGGTTGTGCTTTGCTTGGAACTTTTCCAAGTCACCACCCCACCATTGAGGGTGAATACGAATCCTAAGGTGGATTTTCAGTCATCGACATCAGATTGAAAATCCGAATCAGTGTACCCGTCCACTCTCAGGCTACAACTCCCACAGATGAGAATCATATCCTTAGTTCTCTTCAGATATTTTAGGATATTCTTCACAGCTATCCAATGTTCCTTGTCTAGGTTTGCTTGAAATCGACTAACAACGCTTACTGGATAAGCAATGTCAGGTCTAGTACACAACATTGTGTACATCAGGCTACCCACTGCTAATGCATAGGGTACAGTGCTCATTTTCTTTCCATCTTCCTCACTTTGAGGACACATAGATTCTAAGAGATGTATCCCACGCCTCATTGGCAGGAACCCTTTCTTAGAATCCTCCATCCTATATCTCTTTAGGACCTTTTCTAAGTAAAGGTCTTGAGAGAGCCCAATCATTCTATTTGTTCGATCTCTGTAGATTAGAATCCCTAGAATATAAGTTGCCTCTCCCAAGTATTTCATGGAGAAAGTACTTGAAAGTCACTTCTTTATGGTGGTGAACATTCCTATATCATTCCCTAAGATTAATATGTCATCTACATATAACACAAGGAATGTTATCTTGCTCCCACAAACCTTCTTGTAAGCACATGGCTCGTCTTCGTTCTTGATGAAGTCAAATCCTTTGACAGCCTCATCAAAACGTAGATTCTAGCTACAAGACGCTTGCTTGAGTCCATAAATGGATCTCTCGAGCTTACACACCTTATGAGTATGCTCCTCGAATACAAAACCTTTAGGCTATTCCATATAGATGTCCTCTTCTAGGAATCCATTAAGGAAAGCAGTTTTGACATCCATTTGCCATATTTTATAGTCTAGGTGTGCGGCTATTGCAAGTAGAATCCTTATTGATTTGATCATAGCCACTGGCGAAAAGGTTTCTTGGTAGTCAATTCCTTCTTTTTGACTATACCCTTTCGCCACTAGCCTGACTTTATAGGTGACAACCTTGCCATCAACACCAATCTTTCTCTTGTAAATCCATTTGCACCCGATTGGTTTTACCCCTTCAGGTTGGTCCACAAGTTTCCAGACTTGATTTGCATGCATCAAATCAATCTCAATTTGCATAGCTTTACACCATTTAGTAGCATCCACATCCACCATTGCTTGATCAAAAGTGGAGGGATCATCTCCATGATCCTCCTCTAATACAGAATGAAGATCCAGCTCCCTCTGTACTAGATATCCGTACCTTTCAGGCGGTTGAGGTACTCTACTTGATCTTCGCGATTGTGGTTGTGTTACAGAAGGTTCGGTTCTCACATCCTATGTAGATGTATCCACTAGAGTCTCATTTTATTCTTCTAGAACAATCTTTCTACCTGTTCCTTCTTCTTGAATGAACTCATCTTCAAGAAAGTTGGCTTGTAAATCTACAATGATCCTTTGATCATCGTGCAGGTAGAAGAGGTATCCCATTGAATCCTCAGGATATTCAATGAAATGCCCCTTCAAGGATCTCGCCTCCAACTTGTCCACTTTGGTCTTTTTGACATAAGCCGGACATCCCCAAATCTTGATGTGATTAAGACTTGGTTTCCTATTCCTCCATATCTCATAGGGAGTCATAGGAACGGATTTGGACGGACATCTATTTAAAATGTGTGCTGTTGTAAGCAGCGCATGACCCCCATAGTGAAATGGGTAAGTCAGTGTAGCTGAGCATGGAGTGAACCATGTCCAACAAGATTCGATTCCTTCGCTCTGCTACTCCATTTAACTGTGGTGTCGCTGGAGCTATGAGTTGTAATATTATACCATTCTCTCTGAGGTATACATTAAACTCGTCGCTCATATATTCTCCTCCTCGATCCGATTGAAGGGTTTTTATATGTTGACCAGTTTGATTTTCCACATAAGCCTTGAATTCCTTGAACTTTTCAATGGATTCAGACTTATGCCTCATCATGTACACTAGACCATATCTTGAATGGTCATCAGTGAAGGTGATGAAGTAAAGGAAACCTCCTCGTGCCATTTCTCCAAATGGACCACAAACATCAGTGTGCACTAAGCCTAAGATTTGTGAGGCTCTTTCAAAAGTCCCTGTGAAGGGGGATCTAGCCATCTTGCCTTTGAAACAAGATTCACAAGGAGGATAGAGATCTAATCCCAATGGACCGATTAGTCCATCCTTCTCCATTTTGCGAATTTTATGTTCGCCAGCATGGCCTATTCTAAGATGCCAAATCAATCTTTGGTTTATTCCAAGACTACTACGTTTCCTTTCTATAGTATTCACAGAACATTCATTCTGGACATTAAGGTAATACAATCCATTTATTGAAGAAGCAAAGCATACTAATTTATTACCATAATAAATATTGCATCTTTCATCAATAAAACGGAAAGTATAACCAAGTTTAACTAAAACGTGAAAAGAAACAATGTTTTTAAGCCCATTGGGCAAACCTAAAACATTATCCAGATATAGTATATGTCCAGAATTTAAAAGTAATAAGGTAGATCCAATTCCAGTAGCTGCGACGTTATGCCCGCTGCCTACTTTCATCTTCACCTCGTCACTGTCCAGCTTCCTTCCTCACACCAGATCTTGATTCATACAACAAATGTGAGAACTAGCTCCAGAATCAAGAATCCAAGATGTGGAGAAAAATTTCATGAACATAAAGTTCCATACCTTGTGCGCCTGGCCCCATGTTCGGACAGTCCCTCCTCCAGTGGCCCAGCTCACCGCAGTGTAGGCATCTGTCTGTCTTTTGTGGCCCCTTACACTTGCGATTTGCATGAGCTTTCTCTTTTCCTTTATCGACACCACCCTAAGCTACAAGCTCGCCACTCTACTTCTTGGCTTTCTTCTTCTTATTCTTCGCCCGTTTGGGCCCAGAAGAGATAACCAATGTAGTTTCCTTTCCCTTGCACTTTAATTGAGACTGTGCAGTGTTTAATTTATTCATTAGCCCAGCTAAGTTGCATTTAATCTCGTTGAAATTGAAGTTCATGACAAATTGGGAAAAAGGATCAGGAAGAGACTGTAAAATAAGATCGGTTTGAAGATGTGGATTCATTCTAAAATCGAGAGCCTCCAATCTCTCGATCCTCGAGATCATCTTGAGGACATGATCCCCAATTTTTTCACCTTCTCTCATTTTGGCCCCGAAGAGCTCTTTAGATATTTCATATCTAGCAGTACGGCTGTGCTCACCATAGAGCTCGACCAAGTGTGCCAACATAGCTCTCGCTGTGGTCATCTTCTCGTGAGACCTCTGAAGCTCGTTTGTCATTGATCCAAGAATGTACCCACGCACTCGGATGTCGTCCTTTACCCATTTTTCATGAGCTTGGACTTCTTCCTCGTTGGCACATGTTCTGGCAGGAGGAGCAGGGATGTCTGTGTCCAACACGTATCCCAAGGACTCCATGTTGAGAACTATTATCAAGTTCCTTAGCCAATCCACGTAGTTCGGTCCGGTAAGGATGTTCTTTTCGAGTAAAACGGAAAGTGGGTTGATAGTCATTTTTGTTTTAAGAGAGATAAATCAAAAAATAGCTACAGAAAATAAACCAGACTTTATTAGACTTGTGTAACTAAACTAAAACTAAGTTTAAAATCAAGGACTTCGACTTATAACTTGGCTCCCACTACATTTTTCGAGATTCACACTCCCACTGTGAAAAACGGAAGTGATCGTTGCAATGTACTTCGTGGTGGGGATTGAGTTCTTTAATTAATCTAATGGATGGCAACCCTTCAATGATATTTGGTCCATTATTTAATTAAAGTGATGTCCAAATTCAATCTATCCAATAGATGGTTCAATCTTCTTTTTCCCATAATCCACTAAAACCGCAACCCTTTAACGATTTATAGGCTTTGTGGATTATCTAAGTTTACTCCCTCTAACTCCTCATAATCTAACATTTGAATTTCACCTTGCAACCCTTTAACGATATTTGGGGTGAAATATGTCTCAATTAAGGCATCTACTGCACGTAATAAAATTCTAGAATCAAATCTTGATATACGACCCCCACTTACTGGGAAGATGCCATATACTAGGTTTAATACTTAATTTTATTAAGTTTAGTGGAGGGAAAGGATGCCTAGCACCCCTTACTAACTGAGTATAATTTTTGTTTGGGAGAATTCATGTTCTAAACATTTATCTAAGTCTCACTTTGCACATTATTCAATTTATACAGCGCATATTGATAACATACATGCTTCATACAACTAATGAACATGCATCGAAAGCAATAAACCAACACATATGTTCATAGGATTTATCTAGAGGGCCCAAGCCAATGGGCCACCATTAAAAGGAAAAATAAGTCTAGCTATTCTTCGCGGGCTCCAAGCTCCTCTTCTTTTAGATTGATCTCTTCTTGAAAGGCCTACTCTATTTCTATCTATTACATGAGATTATTGAACAACCTATACATAATTATAGAAATAAATAAACGGGCTCAATTCCGGCCCTTACAACCCATAAAAGGAAATACAATCAAACGAAATTACCTAAGCCCATGGACAATGTCACCATCATATAATACATGCTCGTGAAAAATAAAGCAATTATGTTGGTGATTAAGTTACTAATTAATTACTCCAACTAATTAACTTCCTCAATAAAATTCCAAATTTTATTGATAATCATGATAGTAAACCATTTAGTGAGAATCCTTAATTTAAATAAATAACTTAATTAAAAAATTCTACAAGAACCATTAATTAATTATTTCACTTAAAATAATAATATTCAATAAAAACAATTTGGGCTTGATTTCATAAAATATAAATTACCAACCATTAGCATATTTAATTTTAATTAGTTAGGCCCAAAACTAATTTATTGAAGTGTCCATAATTTTAATTAAAACAATTTGGGCTTATTTAATTAAATACGGGTCATCATTCTTTTGACCTACCCGGATAATTAAAATAGCCCAAAACCCATTTACTTAAAAAAATAGACCCAAGGAAAAATAACACGACCCTTTAACACTTGGGTCATGGACTCGGGCCCACAAAACAGGGCCCATGTGCGCCAAGCGCACAGCACCACGTGTGCCATGCACCCAGCTCACAGCCTTGAGCCTGGCCGCGTGCCCAGGTACCGTGCTCCAAGGGCACAGCAGTGGCCTGGCCACGAGCACGACATCATGCACACAGCGCGCTGTGCGCACAGCATGTGCTATCTGCGAGTTGGCACGTTATTTTCATCGCGCTCGTCGTGGGGTTTTTCCCATCCGATTCTCACAAAACTTAGATTTTTCAATCCACAAGTCATCATACTACAACATACATGAATTAAACGCAAAAAAATGATGGATTACTATCATGAAAAACATATTCAAAACATGCTTCAAAAATGCAAAAAAACACATAATCACATAATCAATTAAATACAGAAATCAGAGATTGGCTCTGATACCACTGTTGGGAAAAATTTGCATAAAATCAAATAATGCAGCGAAAGAATAAAATTTAAATCCCAGTGGCTCATCTCTATTTCTCGTATTTAAATTGGATTTTGAATTCAATTACCGTTCTCGCATAAGTTGAATTCTAAATCAGCTTTGCAGTCCCTTCTTGAACAGCAAATCCGTCGTTGTCTCTAAATTGCCACACCGGAGTCAAAAACGAAAATCTTCTTCTTCTTCTCTTGAGGGAGACGGCTTGAGAGAGAGAGAATGGAGAGTTTTACTTGGAGAGAAAGTTTGTGTGTTTTTTCACTTAGGTTACTTTTCTCTAAGTAGTATATTTATACTCCAATGAAACAATAACCTAGGCTAAATTACCCCCTCATGGATGCCCACTTTATGGCTTCTAAAGCCATCGGGCTTTAGCCCTATTATGCTTATTTAATTAATTAAATAATTAATATTATTTATCCAATAAATTAATTAATTAAATAATCAATTAAATCCATGTTAATTTTATAATTAGATTCCTCTAAGGAATTTAATTAATTCATTGTATTAATTAATTAATAAAATCATCTATTGATTAATTAATTAATATCGATATCCAATACCAAAAATTCTCTCAAGTCTTTTCCATGATTTTCCTTTTGCACTTCCTTTAAGCGCGAGTCTTTAAGTTCGTCTCAAAAGGCAATTGGAAGGAATCCAAAAGAATGTGAGTAACACCTAGCCAGTCACGTGGCTTACATTGTATCCCAATTGAGAACGAATGAATGGGATCATTCCAAACCATATACGTTGTGAATACCGTACGAGTATAAACCTTTTATTCTTATATCTCAGTCAAGTGAGAGTTATGGTTTTAGTCAAACTCACATGACTTGACCATATGCTTAGCTCATAATGAGTCGAGGTCATTTTATGTTTTGGCTAAATCTGATTTTGCTAATCAGTTAACAATGCTACTTGCCCATCAAGTCGCACTTCGAGGTCGATCCCACCAAGGGTGATTTGGATCTAACTACTCTAATGACAGAATTGATGTCCTAAGTACATCTTCAACTCGATTCCTCAGGTCTAAGGTTCACGCGTACCTATCACAACTTATCAGTTTCATCATTGACTGTTAGTGAGTGAATACCCATGTGATGAAACTGATGCGAGCCGTGTTGGAACATATTAGTCCAACTTATACGTCTATGACATAAGTTCCCACTATCATTCCCATAGTGTTCGACTGACACTTTCTCTGTCAAAACTTATATCATGCAAGTCCTTGTTCTGTATTGATGTTCAGTCAAATACTTTCTTAGACTTGCAAACTCTATTTAGAGAATGAGAATCAAACCCTTCTAGTGCCATTCTTCCTATCCCATAGGAAGTAGAAGGTTTGCCTTCATTATCAAAGACTTTACGTTGTTTATTAACACCTTACAAATGCCTATAAGAAAACAACAAGATAATGCCTTATATATAATAAAACGATATTGTTTAGTTACAAGTTAGTGCCCTATAAATCTATCCTCTTTATGGCATTTGAGGGCATACACTCTAACAACCATAATAGTAGATTTGCAGTAAACCTTGCTAGAAGGGCATTGTACGATATTCCTTTCTACCACGATCATCAAATTTTCACTCCAGTCACGCCTTAATAGGATACGCGCAGATCCAATAGGCAAACATAACCCAGATAGGGAAACTGGTGCTGAGTTAGAGATACATCTTCCTCTCTTCTACTAACGCGCCTTATTGCAATTATCCTCCTCCTGCTTATCCTTCTTTTGTTAATTTTTTTCTAACTGCCTCATTATTGGGGCGTCCTCTGTGTTAACGTATTTTTTCAACTCTACTGAGCAATTTGTCAAAACTCATAGCTAGCCTTTTGGTTAATGATTTGAATATGTCTTATTTCTTCAATCCTTGTGCAAAAGCACTAGACTTCAGATCTGCAGTTGCAGATGGTACCTCAAATGTAGCGGCATTGAAATGCCTTACGTAAGCCCGCAAGGTTTTGTCAAGCTAATTTCTGAGAAAGATCCAAAGGACGCTTCCAGAAGTTGATTGAACCATTTTTGGGCAGATTGGGCCAGTGTAGTTAGAAACACGCTGCATTTAACAGCATTGGAATACTTATGCAACAAAGCATAGTTCTGAAAAGTATATAAATGATCCTTTAGATCTGCGGTACCATTGTAAGGTATGATGGAATGGATTCTAAAATCTCGAGGTAATTCATCCCTCATTATAAAATATGTGAAGGAAACTCCCCGTTTGACATGGATCCCTCCTGTCATTTTTCTTTCCACTTCCTCCATACGTTTTTCCATGAGTTCAAGTTGGTCCATCCTTTCCCTAGCCTTTCCTTTCAAACCATGGTCTCCCCAAAGAGATTGGGCAGACACATAGTTACTAGCTTCATCCTCTATGTCTTTACCCTTTCTAGCCAATCTTACGTCAGACGCACCTACAACTCTTCTTTTCCAGGTGCGCCAAACCTCGTTGATGCATATGAAGATGCACCTCTTTCTCATACACCTATTCATTTTAAGGCTTAGGTTGGGGCACCCAACCCTACAGATTTTCCTCTTCTCCCAAGTCCATTGGACGCATTTGACGTCCCTATGGAGTTAGGTATTTCATGAGTGGTTCATTGCCTTCTTTTAGGGTAACTTTAATTATCACAATTGTGCATTTTTTACATTAATAATATTATATATATGATATATGTATAGTGGTTTTGGTTAACTAGTATGACTAAAAACGTGTTACAGAGAATATGAAATAGTTATGATTTGGTAGTTAAATAATGCACTTTTTTTTTCCTTTTTGGAGATTTAGATAGAAAGAGACGTATGTGTGGTGGGGTGAACAATTGGTAGGTATTGCCAAATTTTAAATTTTATTTTTAAATCTAAAATATTAGAAAATTTGAAAAAAATATATATGTATTTTAAATTTCAAGAAATTTCAAATATCGGACAAATTTTCGATGGATATTTTGCAAAAGATTTAATTTAATTTTCAAATTTTAAGAAATTTCGAGCTTCGAGAAAGATTTCAAAAAAATTTAGGTTTCGATCGAAATTTCGGTAGATATTCTGCAAAATTGGATTGAAAGTGTGATTTCGCTTCGGAACCCCGAGAAATTCAAAATTTTAGGATATAGAAGGAAATTTAGGACCATAGATGCGCCTCAATGAGTCTACAAAAAATCTTTTTTAAAGGACCTGGAAGGAGGTGATTGACACCAAATTGGAAGGAGGTGATTGACACCGAATTAGAAGAATCAAAGTTGCACCAAAGGTATTGCGTCGGTGCTACAAATACTACTTACTACACTTAGAAGTGATGCATGAATCAAACAATTAACATGATAAAACTCCATACAAATGATGGAAGAATGGCAACCCTTATTTTAATATTTCCAATAAGAACTATAATTAATAAGTTTCCTAAAGCATATGAGAGAATACTTTTAGAATACTAAAATTGAAATTAATTTTCTTGTCTTAAATAAAAGAATACATAAAGTTGAAGAGTCAGTCCATGTTGTATTTGATGATCCCAATTTTGAGCCCAGTTTTGAGCCCAAAAAGGTAGATCTTAAGTCGGACATAGATGTTAAAGTTAATACCAAAGTTGAAGCTTACTGAAGACATCAACAACAATGAAATCTATGTGAGATGTAGGAAATTAATAATCATGTAGATTCATGTTAACACATATAGAGATTCAGGAACATACCTTCTTGAGTATTGAATCATTATCTTGCAGCAAAATAATGATCTGAATCCCCTTCGTACTCGAGTCCGTATTCAAGCCAACAATTGAATGGTGTACTCCTCACGGTCCCCGTGGTTGCTACTAGATCTTCCAATATATTGCACCCCTTAAACTCCTGGAGCAGACTCTAGTGATTCTCCAAGAGGGAGAGAGGAGAAGACGTTTTTTACTTGAGGAGATGTTAACTGATCAGAAAAGACGTGATATTCTGTTCTGAGTTGTTGTAAATATCTTAGAAGATACATCTGCTAAATAAAGATGTACTTCTCCTCTATCTAAGACTCTTAGTCTTAGTCAAATATGGATGTAATCTGGGTCGTTGGCCACAACCCAACCCATGCACCCCAATATCTCCCACTCATACATATTTGACTCATTCTTTATGAATCATATCATCTAAACTTCTCATCTCACATCCCTTCTTTCATATGGGAATACGACCAGCGACCAAGCAAAAAGGAGCAAGTGAGGAGAGTTATATTACGTCATCACTGAACTAACATAACCCTACAGCTACACAAAAATCGATGTGTACCTCAAACTATGTAGTCGCAATAGATCAAGCATCTCTGACCCTTCTATATGAATAAAGCATGCTTGACTCTCTCAACTATGCATCTATGCTCATGACTATGTCAAACATTTTCAACTTAGTGGGTCTGTCTACGATCCATAGAACATAAGTGCATTACTAACTTAGTTCTTCCTCGGCCTCTCATGCCACTTAGCTTGGTCTTGACAGATTTCCTAGTCATGCTCCGACAGACCCAATCAACCATAGCCATTAGATAATATGCTAAAGTAGCATCATCAAGCTTATACCTCATGACATGGTCCAGAGTCCAAAAAGGTACTAATAAGCAATAAGGACTCACATAGTGATGAAGCAGGGATCCATTCAGTCACTTCTCTCAAGAGGTCATCCCGAAGCACATGTAGTATGCCTACATGCTAGGATGGAGCTCCCATTCAATATGGGCATTTCACGCTCTCTAACATCATATGAACCTTAGTCCAGTCGCTCTACGTGCGCCTAACCTGCACACCACCAGATATCACCCTTTGTAATATCTTCCAGTAGTTCGCACGTTCAGGTCCAGGATTACTTAGATAGCTACTCACCAATCCAACTGTAAAGCATAGGTCTGTTCAAGTACGCATCATAGCGTACATCACCCATCCTACAGCGTATATGGAACTTTAGTCATGAGTTGCTTTTCTTCTTCTGTCTTAGGGCATACGTCTTTGATAAGAATTTAACTTTTATCCATAGGTGTGTCAACAGGTTTAGCATTATGCATACGAAACCGTTCTATAATCCTTTTGATGTATGTCTCTTAAGACAAACTCAATAGTTTCCTAGAATGATCTCGGCGTATCTTAACACCAAGTATGTATTTATTATACCCTGAGATGCCATAGAGGATAGAATGTATAGGACATATTCATTGTAATTAAACACTAGTTATATATAAGGCATTTATGTTGTTTTGTTATTCACATTTGTAAGATAAATAAACAACTCTAAGTCCATCACATTAAGGTAGATCTTCTACTTCCTATGGGTTAGGGATATGGGCACTAAAAGAGTACGATACTTATTGTCTAAAAAAGTTCGCAAGTCAAAGAAAGTTCTAACCAGACACCAGGACTAGATAAGATTTATATGACATAAGCTTTGACTTGGAAGTGCCATTCGAACACTATGTGATAGTGGGAGCTTGTATCATAGACACATCAGTGAGACTGATAAGTTCAAACACGAGACGCATTGGTTCTGTCAAATTAGTTTCACTCAATGACATCCAATGATAGAACTGATAAATTATGATAGGTACGCATGAACCTTAGACCTGAGAAATCACGTTGAAGATGTACTTGTGATATCAAGTTCGTCATTAGAGTAGTTAGACTTAATTCACCTGTTGGTGGGGTCAACCTTGAAGTGCAGTTTGATAGACAAGTAGCAGTCTTAACTGGTTTGCAAGATTGGAATTTATTCTCTCATAAGTGAATGGGCAAATATCCTATGCCATCATGAATGAGTGAGGTCAAAAGTCTTTGGCCAAAGCAATAGAGTTTACTCGTGTTAGACACAAAAGTAATCCTATTGACCTCGACTTATTATGTATTTCAGCATATAGTCAAGTATTGTGAGTTTGACTGCACCTTGACTCTTACTTGACTAGGGTATTAGAATAAAAGATTTATACTCATACAGTATTCATAATAGGAAAGGTTTGGAATAATCTTAATTATTCGTTCTCAATTGTATTACGATGTGAGCCGCGTGACTGGCTAAGTAGTACTCACATCCTTTTGGTTTCCTCCCAATTGTCTTTTGAGACGAACCTAAAGAGTTGCACTTAAAGGAATTGCAAAGGAAAAAAATATTTTTTTGGTATTTGATATAGTACAATATTAAATAATTAATTTATCATTTAATGATTTAATTAATTAATTAATATTAATGAGTTAATTAATTTCTTGGAGGAATTAATTGTAGAATTAATTGATTTATTTATTTAATTATTTATTTATTGGATAAATATATATATATATATATATTAATTAAATTGAATTAAAACGGAACCAAGTGGGTGCACTAGCCCGAATGCTAGTGCACGCCTAAAGTGGGCATCCATTAACATGACTTGGTCTTCCAAGGTTTTTTTTTATTCTTGTGTAGTACATAAATTACTTGAAGAGAAAGAAAAACCTTAGCCTCTCTTTTACAGTAAAAGAAAAAGAAACTCTGTCAAAAAACTCTCCCACCCCTCTCTCTCTCTCTCTCTAGTCGTTGCCTATCAAGGGGAAAAGGAAGAGGTTTTCAACTTTGGATTGCAGTGTGGTGCTTTAGAGTCAGCGACGTATTGGCTGCTCGGATCAGAATTTTTGAACGGACGTATAATGGGAAGAAACCATAAGTTTTCTTTCTTTAGTTTGAATATGGAATTTCAAAGATGACCACTTTTTATGATTTTATACTTTTCCGCTACGTCTTTCTGATGTTTCCCAACATCAAATGCAGAGGACAACCACCTTTGAGTTGCGACAAACAACTCCATGTCATTTTCAGCTAACAAAAGGTCGTCCATATATAATGAGAGTATTAGGAAACTCCTCTCACTTCTCTTTAGATACACACTATGGCAGTTATCCATTGATTTCTAGAGCCTTCTTCAAGCAGAACACTCTCACTGAATATGGAGTCACTTTCACTATCCCTGTCGATTATAGGGTAAGGTTGTGTGGCCTCACCCTCGTCAGGGTTAGATGTGCCGCACCAAGATTCTTGTAACTTGAATACTTTAATATTCTCTTTAACTTAACGTATATTCAGAAAATCTACATCACAAGACCCAATTTCAGTCATCCCGGTGTTCACCATACATTACATAGCCCTTTATGTGCTCAAAATATCTTATAAAGATATGCATGCTTGCTTTAGGATCCAATTTCTCATGTTTGTGAGAATTGTTGCGAGCTAACCCTGCTGAGCCCCAAGGGAGTAAGCCTTCAAAATTAGGCTTTCTACCATGCCAAAGCTCGTAGGGAGTCGAAGGAACAGACTTAGATGGTACACAGTTTAAAATGTAGGCAACAGTCAAAATTGCATCTCCCCAAAATGATATTGGTAGATTTGCTTACGCCATCATTGATCTGTCCATTTCCAGAAGTGTTCGATTTCTTCTCTGTGTAACACCATTTTGTTGCGAAGTATTTGGAATCGTCAATTGCGTTATAATTTATTTTTTCTTAAACATTTGTATGAACTAATCAGACAGATATTCTCGTCCTCTATCAGTGCATAAAACATTGAGATTCTTTTCTCTTTGATTCTCAACCTCTGCCAAGCATCGCTTGAAACAGTCACGCTCTTCTAATCAATAAGATAAAAGTTACATCGACCCATAGTGCGAATAATCATCAATGAAAGTGAGAAATAGAATACATGCGGTACCCTCACATTTATAAGACCATATATATCTTAATGGACTAACTCTAGAGGATAAGTAGCCCTCTTTGCCTATCCAAAAGGCTTTTGGTAGGCTTTTCCCACCAGACATGGTTCACATATAAGAAGGTTGACTTTAGCGAGCGGCACCAAAATGCCTTCTCTAGCTAACCTAGTCATCCTTTCTTGTCCAATATGCCCTAATCTAGCATGTCATTTAACAGGATTCATAAATAATATCGACATTAGAATAAACAAAAATGCAATCATTGGATAATTTCAACATGAAAAACCATTATTCATAAAGCTTCATCCATAAAGGTCTTTGCCCAGAAAATAAGATAGACTATCTTACTCGAAGAAAAACCATGTCTCAAAAGTGAAATAACTGAAATTAGATTACATTGAATGCCAGGTGCATATTGCACATCACTAAAGAGTAGCTCACGCCTTGTCCTGAGCTTAAGTCGGTATGTCCCAACTCCAATAACCTCCTCTTGAGCGCCATTCCCCATAGCGATGTAGTGGCTAGATGCTTGCACTCGATGGTAAGATACAAATTCTGCTCGATCTTTAGTCACGTGTTTTATTTGTCCACTATCTACAATCCAACCAAGGTGAGAATTAGCAATCAAAACATGTGAGCAAACTAAAGTATTGAGAGAGCAAGGGTTAGGTCTAACCTTTTTCGGCACAGTGCAGTCACGAGCAAAATGACCTCTCTTGTGGCAGTTATAGCACTCAACTTTGGCAAGGTTCTTCTTTCCACCCCTCTTGCCTCGGCGAGTCATAGCCTTATCACCTTGTCAGCCAAGTTCTGGCTTTGACTATGTTTTCACCAGCTTGCTTGTTCCAACATTTGCCTTTTTGGGCTTACGTTGACCAGCATGTGCAACAAGAACAGCAGCTTGTGCCCGTTCAGACTATCTACAGTTAGCCTCAAGCCTCAGATGGTTGGAGACAATATCGAACATCTTGATTTTTTCATTATGTGTGAGCAAAAGCTTAACATGTCCCCAAGTCTGCTCAGGCAATGACCTAAGAACAGCCAGAACTTGTTGTTAATTTGTGAGTTCAGTTCCAGCATTTTGAAGTTTCTCGAATCATGTCCTTCATCACATCAAGGTGTTGGATCATCGAGTGTTTTTGGTCAAGTATGTATTGATTGAATCTGAGGGTATGAGCCCTCAGTCTTGTAGCCGAAGTGCTACCGTACGTGACCTTCAACGCCTCCTAAAGCTGCTTAGCCGTATGATACTTCTTAAACTCACAAATCAGGTTATCGTGCATGTTGCTTAACATGGTAAAGTGTGCACTCATATCCTTATCCAGCCATTTATTGTACGCGCTCATATCGCAACGAGACTGGGAAGTAACTCTATTCTTAGGTATAGGCATAATAGTGGTGAGATGGTCAAGTGCCTTTTCTTTGTGAGTAAAAATTGGATTTTTCTGTGCCACATGGTATAATTCAGGCCATCAAGCTTGCAGAGCCATAAAGACAAGAAAAAGCTATTTGGGTCTCCATTGTTGTATTAATGCACAATGTTAGGTACTTGTCTAATTATTTTATTCTAGATCCAAGTAAATTTTAATTATTTCTTTTAGTATAGTGGATTCGAAAATTTCGCGAACAAGCTAGTAATCATCTCTCACCTAATTAAAAGTTATATTAAATGTTCACCAAGCATGAATAAAAATTTTGTTCATGAATAACATAAAGTAAAAAACAACATGAATAAATTTATACCACGAGCAACCAAACACATGCTCAAAACATCACCATAACATAATCACATAGCTCACATAAAGATGCATTATATATGCAACTCCACAATAATTCTATCAAGCTACACAAATAAATATATACAATAATGTTAGCAAATAATTATTATTAAGGCTTAATAACATAAAATAAATTCAAACTGTTACAAAAAAAATTGCCATGCAGATTTTCTGGAATTTTCAATTTTTATTTTTTTTGGAAAATCGAATTTTTGATTTTCTGGGCATCCAAACACGCCCGAAGCCGCCAGATCACTGTCCGACTCACGGCTCGTTGTCAGTGCGCGACTCTACTCGGTGAGCCGGATCTGTCTGAGCCATGCCTTTTTTTTCTATTTCTTTTGACCTTAAAACCTCGACCAATGATAATTTGTCACATAGCCTGCTGCCACGCACCTTAAGTGCGTGCACCTGATTCGAACTCAACAAACGAGTTGTCCGGTACTTTTTTTTCTATTTCTTTTGATCTTAAAACTTCAGCTAATGACGATTTGTCACATAGCCCGCTTCTACACCGTAAGTGCTTGCACTTGATCTGAACTCCACAAACGAGTTGTTCGGTAGGCGTCCGACATGTTTTTTGGGCAAAAAAAATCAAAATTAAGGCAGATTTTCAAAATATCAAAATAAATTCATTCCATATCCGCTTTTCATGAAAATTTATATCAATTTCACCGTCTTTTCGAGATCTAACAAATGGTATAAAAATTATTTAAAAAAACTAATGGAATATTTGATTTTAAAATTCGTGTTTCTTGAAAAAAATACATAGTCCAATCCTCTTTTCAACCCATTCAATTTTTCTATCATATATCACATAAAAACAAAGCATAAACTTTGAATTCAAGAATTTTAAAATGAATATTAATCTCATACTTGATATATCAAGAAAACGAATCACATTCAATCAGCGGGGAGATCGAGCCGATATGGCTTTAATACCACTATAGGAAATTAATACACATGTAAATTCATATTATCACATGTAGATATTTAGGAACATAAGTTCTTGGGTATTGAATCATTTATCTTGCAGCGGAATAATGATCTGAATCTCCTTCATACTCGAGCCCGTCCACAAGCCAACAATTGATTGGTGTACTCCTCATCGATCCAGGTGGTTGTTACTAAAGCTTCTAAAATATTATACTTGTTAAACCCCTGGAGTAGACTTTAGTGATTCACCAAGTGGGAAAGAGGAGAAGACATTTTTTACTTGAGGAGAGAGAGTGTTTTTCCGGAGAATGTTAACTGGTCCAAAAAGACATGATATTCTGTTCTGAGTTGTTGTAAATATCTTAGAAGATACATCTATTAAATAAAGATCTTCTCCTCTAGCTAGGACAATTAGTCTTAGTCAAATATGGATGCAATCTGGATCATAGGCCACAACATGATGTTGGGAAATGACATAAAAACGCAACAGAAATATAAAAATCCCAATATGTGGTCATCTCTGATTTTTCATATTCAAACTTAGAGGAAGAATATATAACTTACATGTTCTTCCTCTAAGTTTGAATATGCGTCTTTTCAAAAATCTGACCCGAGCAGCAAAATTGTCGGTGCCTCTAAAGCTTCACATCATAATCCAAAGTAGAAATCCTTTTCCTTTCTTCCCTGAAGGCGACGGCTAAGAGAGAGAATGAGGTGAGAGTTTTTGACAGAGTTCGTTTTCCTTTTTTTGTGTAAAAAGAGGCTAGGGTTTTTAACTCTATTTAAGTAGTATATAAATATACTACTCAAGAGTCACAAAACTCTTAGCAACCAATGGACGCCCATCTTGACCGTGTGCTAGCCTTCGGGATAGTACACCACTTGGTTTCAATTTTAATTTAATTCTATTTATTTAATATATTTATCCAATAATTAAATAAATAAATGAATTCATTAAAATATAATTAATTCCTCCAAGAAATTAATTATTTTATTAATTAATTAATTAAATCATCAAATGACAAATTAATTATTGAATAATAATTGATATCAAATACCGAAAAACTCTTTAAGTCAAAAACCATTTTTTCCTTTGTAATTCCTTTAAGTGCGACTCTTTAGGTTTGTCTCAAAAGGTATTTGGGAGGAAACTAAAAGGATGTAAGCAACACTTAGCCAGTCTCATGGCTCACATTGTAACCCAATAGAGAACGAATGATGAGGATCATTCCAAACCTTTCCTATTGCGAATACCGTACGAGTATAAACCTTTTATTCTTATATCTCAGTCAAGTGAGAGTTACGGTACAGTCAAATGTTGGGAATCGATACACAAAAAGCACAGCGGAATAAAATTTCAATTCCCGAAGCCATGGATCAATTTGGACTATCGTTGATTTTGAACAGAAACAAGAAATACACAAAAAGATTGATTAACCTCGTTGTAGCATGTTTCGTTTCTTGATCTACCGTCTACTGCAGCAATCCCCGGGACTCCTGCCTCTAGAAAATCACGTGCGGAATTTGTCGGAAATCTTCCTCCTCCATCTCCAAATGGCGGCTAGAAGAGAAGAAGAGGGAGAGAATATTTTCTCTCTACTTTACTGTGTAATTTTGGTGGCAACTAATTAGTTATTAACCCAAGTCTAAGTGTTGGAAAATTTTTAAATAGAATCCTCCTACTCTTAAGTTATATGCCTCATAGGCCCATGTGGACACCCAAGTGGGCTAGGTTGGCCCAGTCAACTTAGTCCACTTTAATTTAATTATATTTCTTATTTAATCTAATTAAATATGTATGTGATTAAATTAATATTTAATTTAACCAAATTCATTTAACCTAGTTAAATAAATATTCAAATTAAATATTCAAATTAATTTAATGTTCCATTGTTTAATCCAATTAAACAACTAATTAAATTAATTCGTCCACTCAATTAATTTGTCCATGTAATGACAAATTACCAAAATGCCCCTCCAAGTACACAAAGTGATTTCCCGCTCATTCCTGTTAGCGCTACTCTCTAGGTTCGTCTTGATTGGCAATGGGAGGATACCAAAGGATGTGGGTGACACATAGCCGGCCCCGTGGCCCCACATCGTAGCCCAACCAAGTACGAAATGACTATGTCACTACGAACCTTTTGACTATGAATTCCATATGAGTATAAGCCTTTCACTGATGTACCCCAATCGAGTGAGAGTCATGGAATATGTCAAACTCACATAACTCGATGCTATGCTATGAATCATAGTAACATGAAATGACACAAATGCCTTCTGTGTCCCAAACAAGTCAGTTCTATTGCTTTGGCCAAAGACTTTCCATTTCAGTTACCTATGTTCGCATAGGGTATCTGCTCATTTACTTCCGAGACAGTGAATCCCTTCTTGACAATCACTTCACAACTGCTACTTGCCCATTGGGATCACACTTCGAGGTCAGCCCTACCAACGGGTGAATTGAGCCTAACTACTCTAGTAACAGATCCAACGTCACAAGCACATCGTGATAGTGAATCCTCAAGTGAAAGGCTCACGCACACTATCATAGTCAGTAATCCAATCATTGACAGTCACTGAGTAAAAACCCATGTGATCGGATTACTGCCAGCCGTGTTAGAATACATTAATTCCATTAATGTATCTATGACACAAGCTCCACTATCGCATAGTGTTGGACTACATTAATTCCAGTGCCCTTCTCCTCATCCCATAAGGAATAGAAGACTTTCCATGAGACACATGGACTAATTATTTGTTCATTACTTATAAATTCCATGAAGGTTTACATGAACAAAAGATAACGCCTTTCTATATTTATGATTAGGTATATAATACAACTAAGTGCCCTGCTTAATCTAATTCCTCATTGGCATATGAGGGCACATTCCTAACATCAAACTCATTGTACTTGACTATATTCTTAAGTACAAAATGAGTCGAGGTCAATAAGATTACTCTTGTGTCCAACATTAGTAATCTTTATTGCTCCGGCCAAAGACTTTTGACCTCACTCGTTCATGACTGCATAGGATAATTGCTCATTCACTTATGAGAGAATAAATTCCAAACTTCCTAATCAGTTAAGACTGCTACTTGTCTATCAAGTTTCACTTCGAGTTGACTCCATCAATGGGTGAATTGAGTATAACTACTCTAATGACTAACTTGATACCACAAGTACATCTTCAACGTGATTTCTTAGGTCTAAGGTTCACGCATACCTATCACAATTAATCAGTTCTATCATTGACTGTCATTGAGTGAAACCAATGTGATAGAACCGATGCGAGTCTTGTTCGAACACATCAGTCTAGCTGATATGTCTGTGATATAAGCTCCCACTACCACTTAGTGTTTGACTAGCACTTCCTTGTCAAAGGTTATGTCATACAAGTCTTATGTATTCCTGATGTCCAGTCAAGACTTTCTTTGACTTGTGAACTTATTTAGACAATGAGTACAGAATCATTCTAGTGCTATTCTCCCTAACCCATAAGGAGTAGAAGGTCTGCCTTAATGTCATGGACTTTCGGTTTTTTATTTTATCTTATACATGCCAATAAGAAAACAACGCAAATACCTTTATATAAATAATGTTTAATTACATTGAATATGCTCTATACATTCTATCCTCTATGGCATCTGAGCGCATAACACCAACACCTGACCCATGCACTCAAATATGAGATTAAAATTACCCGAGGTTGGAGATTAGATTACTCGTGTTATACTTGTTGAATATCATAATTGAAATGATTGTAGAGCAATTAATGTTCGAACATATAATGTCAGAGCTGGTGAGATTGGAATCCCCATTGTCTGAAATTGATAATGTGCATCATAGATAAGATGAATAAGTGAACAATATTCAAGGATACTATATGAAGTTGAAATTCAAGGACATTGATAAGCTCAATTTATGTCTTTTTTATGTCCTTAATTAGATAATCTTGATCTAATGTATTATTCTCACTAGCTAATATTTCACATTGTAGGTTAAATATGTAATTTTGCCATAAAGGAGAACCAATGAAGTCCAATTAAGCTCAAAAGATGTAGATAAGAAGAAGAAAAAAGAATCTAATGGAGAAAACTTAAAGTTATAGAGTTTTCTGAGCCAACACCTTGTGATAAAAAATTTGCATCTCTAACTGTTACCTTGAATTAGGTCTTGTTTTTCTTTTACGGATATACCCATTTATTATTTTTCTATAAACACTTGAATCACATCAATCTTACATCCATAGAGAGTTAGGTTCAAATTAAGCAACCTTTTTGGCATTGCGGTGGGGGAAGCACTAGGGTGGCTGAAAGTTTGAGTTGGAATCTGGACAAGTTGGCACTACAATGTCTAATTGCACATTGAAGCACCATTTTCTTTATTTTGGGTTACAAATGTGTGTTTTAGGTTAGATTTTTGTATCCCACCATGTTCCAACATACTTTGTCACGTATAACACTTGAGAGACATGTTAGGGATACAACGGATTAATGGGTGAAATTTGGGATGGAATAAGAACACAAAAGGGAAACAAAATAATAAAAAAGGCAAGGATTTTTATTGATGGAAACCAAAACAAGGGGAGAAAACCACGTCAAACCGGATCGTATTTACTTTCTCTGTGATTCATCAATCACAAGTTAAGTTCTCCTAATTATAATAGTAGAGCAAGATGAAACACTATCAAACTAGGAAATACAATCTTAATACAAGGGACCAAGTTTAACTCACTAGGAAATCAAAAAGGAACAAAAAGATACCCAAACAAATGCATATGCCCAGATTGCCCTCGTTGTCCGATGTCGCGACGTCTTGATGGCAACGCCATGACATTGGGATACTGTCTCTGACATCGTAGCGTTCGTCTTGCGTTAGCCCATTTTCTCCTTATTTTTGTCTCTTTTCCACATGCTTTGTCCCCTTTTTGATCTGGCTCCACTAACCCAACAATCTCCCACATGGAGACTAATCAAAAAACTCGAAGTCAACTTGATAATACCTTTAAGTAAATCCCGATCTAGATGGAATGTCCCTAAAATCAGTGGAGATTAACCGAGGAGCCACTCCGTCTCACAAATTTGTCGGCCTCTTGTGCCTCCCACTTGATGGATTGTCTCTTCTTTTCAACCGTATTTAGTGTTCCCTCCTTTAAACCCCTCCCCACTACTCTATTTACCTTGGTGATCACTCAAGATCCACCAATGAATACTGTGGTATATTCCTCCCATTCCAACTAACCCACAAATATAAGGTTCCTTCTAAGAGCCGAAACGTGTCTTACTTTCCACAACCTAAGTTGCACTCCCTTAGTTCCCTCAATATTTTGCATCACCATTACCCAATGCGTTCAAGGGTTTGTCTCCGCCTAGAAAACCCTTCTGAACTCACCAGAGGCGTAGTTGGCCAACATTCTCTTCCCCGTGTAGAGTGATAGGATGCCTTAGAGTCATAAATACAAGTATCCTTTAGATCATCAGCATAATATACCAATACATCAACATCTTTATCTACCACTGCGTTTGGTGAACTCTCATCCTGCTTTTGTTTCTCATCCTTCTTTGATTCCTTGCACCAATTTTGGTAGTGCTCGATTTTTTCCACAACTAAAACAAACTATGTGATCCTTATGTTTTCCTCGGTGACTCTGCTGATTGCTTGTCCCTACGACACTGATGGCCCCAATCATAAGTTCCCTAGAATCCCTCCTGCAGACCTCCTCGCTCAGAATCATATCCCAAATTTGTTGAAATTTCAGCGTTTTGTCCCCTGATTGAGCTGATAACCGTGGTCATAATGACATTCGAACTATTAGGTAGATACGATAGTAAGAACAAATCCTGGATCTCATCATCAAACGTGATTTCCACCAAACTTCATTAAGTCAAAATCACGTTGAACTCATTGATGTGGTCTATCACTAAGTCACATAATTCATCGGTAACTATCGCCGCTCCGGCGACTGGGGATGCACTCTGGCGACTTCAAATCGAAAGCACCAACCTAAGGCGCTTAAAGTTATATTAAGTCTCTCTTTTATAATTAAAAATATAAATTTAAGTTATTCAATGGATTCAAACGCTACAAGGGGCATATATTATTTTGAACTTTTACCACCAACTACGCAACTAATATTTTTTTAACAACAAACAAAAGATATTTACCATAGCTCAAAAGATATTTTTAACTAATTATTAACTATGATATATATTATATATTATATAATTATTATATTTTAAGAGAGGCTTTAAGTTGCTCCCACTCTCATAATATTTTTCATTTTTGACACTATCCCGCACTCGTTCCCGGCTTATGTGACTTAGGTATGTCATAGAACCACCCTCCCCCATCCTTAAATTAAACAATCTACTTATCAAATATACCTTATTCGAGGTGGATGTCTTCTCGTGCATATTTGATCGATCCTACATTAGACCCGTTGTTGTCTTCTTGTTGTTGGTTTTGAATGCAACATTCCTTCAATGCGTCAACCAGTTCATCCCAAATTCGAGTGATCTAGTAACTCTCAATCTTTCTCTGTCATCTTTTCCGAATTCTTTTCCAAATCCCAAATTCGAGTGATCTAGTAACTCTCAATCTTTCTCTATCATCTTTTCCGAATTCTTTTCCAACAAAGGTTCGTACAACCAATTCTAATACAAATAATACTCAATTTGGATCTTCAAAAATCCAAAATCTCTGCCATCGAAACTATCAATCTTAATTTTTCCCTCATCACCTGCAATTGCTCCCACTCGAAAAAATATCACAGCTAAAACTAAGCTCTTGTGTTTACCCTCAGATCTAAATTTAACACGTCTCCCAAATCTAAAACCTAGGTTTTTGATATTAGTTGTTAGGGATAGAACGGACCAATTGGTGAAACTTGAGAAAGAATAAGAACACAAAAAGGAAACAATGGTATAAAGAAGACAATGATTTTTCTCTTTGGAAACCCAAATAAAAGAAAAAATCACCTCCAACTAGATCGTATTTACGTTCTGTATGATTTATCAATTATAAGTTAAGTTTTCCTATTCATAATAGTAGATCGAAAAGAAACACTATCAAACGAGGAAACACAATCTTAATACAAGGGAACAAGGTTAAAGCACTAGGAAACCAAAAAAAAAAAAAACCAAAAATTGCATATGCACGGATTGCCCTTGGCCCGATGTTGCGGTGTCCTAAAGGCAATGCCACGGCATTGGGCTACTGTCTCGGACGCTGACGTTGCGGCGTTCGTCCTGCGTTTGCCCATTTTCTCCACCTTTTCATCTCGTTTCCACTTGCTTCAATCCCCTTTTGATCCGGCCCTATTATCCGAACAAGACATCTTGAGAAACAATAGAAAGACTATAAGGATCCCAATTCGAATAAGAAAACAAAGACTTTGAAGCAAGCATGGAATGAATCTTAGGGTCTTTTTCTTATCTTCCACATTAGGCTTAATACCATGTTTCAAGAGAAGTAAAATAATTAGGGCATAGGAAATAATTAAGGGAAATATCACTTATAGTTTTTAAACTATTACATTTGTCTCACTTACATCCCTAAACTCAATTTTCACTTTAGTCCTTTCTGATGTAGTTTGAACGGAAATTTAGCCCGTTTACTACACACGCTGGTCAGCTACGGGTAAAATGGTAAGATTAAATTTTTGTGTTTCACTTTGGTCCCTTGTTCCGATTCTCTATCTCACTTTGGTTCCTTTTTTTTTCTTTTTTTTTACATTTTAGCCCCAAGAAAAAGCAGGAACAACTGTCTTTTGGCGCCCAAAGAAAGCGTGTACCCTTTTCCTATTTAATGCTTGGAATGACCTCATTTTTTCTCTACCAAAAACCAAAAATTCACTTGAAAATTCAGAAAGCCTCAAAAATGGTTGCGGCTACAAGGGAGTTTTATTGGATATGTCACTTGTAATCTATAACATAAACATTAATAAGAGTTTTTGGTATCACCCTTGCACGTATATAGACAACTATTGAACTACGTAAATTTTGTCTTACATGTATTTGATTTATTTTTTCAATATTATAATCTTGTTTGGTTAGTTCCCAATAGCTCAAAACCAACGTAGAGGATTTAACATAAAAATATGAATGTTGTAATTAATCCATTCTATGAAAATGACACTAAATAATTACTTGGACAAAGTGCTAATTTTGAACTTAATTCAAACTAACTGATTAAGAGTTTCTCCTACTAAGAGTTGACTTCTTACTTCTTAGTAAAAACAGAAGAAACTACAACTAATATATATGTAATCAAACCCTTCAATCATCACTCTTTTAGGTTGGATTAAATCTAAGTTTAATTGGTTATCAAGCATTAACTTAAATTTATTTTCTCGGGAGTCCTCCATTAAATTAGTCCGATGATTTTATAATCAATCTTTAAAGTGACACTCAAAAAATAAAAAATTGGCCCTGTGCATTGAACTTGATGTGGGCCAAAAATGTCTAAGGACATTACGATAATTTAACTCATCACCGGCGCGGGTCGGGGCATCTCCCGCGGATCTAAGTCCGCAAGTAATATATTAGCCAAGCCTCAAAAGGGCTGGAGACCCAACAAGAACACTAAGACTATTTTATTAGCTTAGTAATAATAACATTAAGCCTATTGAGCTACTGAGTAAATAAGGCCCAAAGCCCATAGCCCATTACCAGCTCCTTATAAATACCCCAAAGGAGATGGGAAAAAGGGATTATCTACTATCCCCCCAAAAAAGACGCTGGCAAGAGCTGAGAGTAAAACCAATGTCGAACTGCGAATAGACTTGATCCCAGTTATCTGGGTACGTAGGCAGCTCACTATAGTCAAGTGCAGTCTATAAATCCACCAACCCCCGCCTAGTTTGTCGTGTGTTGGATTGGTTCCTTCACCCCACGTGGTTAATCATGTGACAAATATCATCTGATGAATTTTACCATCATCAGATTGGCGCCATCTGTGGGAACAGCATTCCAGCCACTGAGCATGCAAACTAGGTCCCAAACACGTACTACTGGAGATAGGATGACGAACAACAGTCAGCCAACCATTGCTAATGAAGTTCTGAACCAAACACCTGAGGATCAGCCCAACACTCAAGTGGGCGGAGAGAATCCTTCCAACGCGTCGGCCAACGGCGAGACGCCTATTTCTCCTCCCCAGTGAATGAGCAAAAAGTGCCTCCTGCAACACCAGCGGTGATCCCACCCCTTGCTTCCAGGGTGTTCGAGATTACCCGAGAGGCTTTACTTGTTCTGGTCGAGGATGCCCCTGTGCGCACGGTTACAAGGGTTGTTCATCAATATGCCCAGGAACATCCATCACGAGAATCAGCATGTAGGGATTAAGACCCCCAAGTAAGGAACCGTCAGGAGGCTCCCCATCCTCAGGAGAAGGGGCCGCAGGATCCACTCCCTCCATCCGATTGTTGAGGTCTGGAGCCTCGGGAGAGAGTCACCTCCATAGAGTCTTCCCCAGGGAGACGCCCCTAGAGATTCGACCCTAGAAGGTTGCCTCCAGGGAGTCACCCCTAAGGAGTCGTTCCCAGAGAGTCACCTCCATAGAGTCTATCCCTGGGAGCCGCCTCCAGCGAGACGCCCCCAAAGAGTCGACCCTAGAAGGTCGCCTCTAGGGAGTCACACCCAAGGAGTCGTCGCTAGAGAGTCGCCCCCAGAGAGTCACCTCCAGGGAGTCGCCCGTAGAGAAACCCCCCCCCCCCAACGGTCCAGTTAATGGCGAGAATCCTGTCGCTCCACCTCCTGCGAAAGAGCAAATTGCTCCTCCTGTTACACCAGCGGTAATCCCATCCCCTATTACCATGGTGTTCGAGATCACCCAGGAGGTACTGCTAGCCTAAGTTGAAGATGCATCTGGGAGCACAGTCGCTCGAACTGGTCAGCAATACACCCAGGCACACCCATCATGTTTTGCAACCATACCGACAACAACTTGGGGACAGGTCCCCAGGGAAGGAACACTTAAGAAGTGCCTCCATCACAGGAAAAGCGGGCACAAGATCCACCCCCTCAGTTGGGACCGGGAGCCCCAGAACAGAAGCCACCCTCGCTGAGTGGAGCCTAGACAATACACCCACCGAGATAGAGCGGAGCAATAAATAGAAGAGAATAGTGTGGCATCACCCCCTGAGAGGCTCCTGATAAGAAGAGATAGAAGACCAACGCCTCCGAGGTCGCTACGCAGAGGTCATATATCCTTGACCCCCAAGGCACGATGGCCGATGAGGGTATACACTCCGCTAAGATGGGAATCTGGAGGACTATGCACAATATGAAGAAATGCAGTTGGTGCCATAGCCGAGGTACCCCCGAAAAAAAGTCCTCTCTGCCCGGCGATTTTGGCAAGAGTCTTCGCCAAAAGGATTTATGATACCTCATCCGAGCGAATATAAAGGAGCTAGAGACCCTCAAACGCATGTTGACAACCGCAGCGCCAAGGCTAACATGTACAACCTGAGTAATTTTGTCGATTGTAAGATTTTTTGAACCACCTTTTCTAGAAGAGTGCTTAGCTGGTTCAACCTACTGCCCACCGGTACCATCGCCGGCCTCGAGCATCCGACCAAGTGCTTCCTCAATCACAAACCATAGAGTTTGGACTATGAGACCTAGAAAACAACATCCCATTGACGAGTGATGCCAAAGTAAAAATCGGTGACCATTTCCAACTACTAGGTGAAGGAGATTCTGGTATACAGTGGGAGCTCAGCAATCATCCTCTATTACAATGCTTTCACCTAACTAGGGTGGACAATGCACTGCTCCAAGCGGTCAACACCACCCTTCACTGGATTCACGGGGTGAGATGTTGGGAGCATTAGGGGAGGTGTCCCCGCCTACATCTTTGGGTGCATTTCCAGCCCACTCTGCGAAGAAGGAAAAATCTTTAGTGATCAAAGTCATCTCCACATAACATGTAATTTTGGGGAGGCCGAGCTTAAACTTATTCTAAGCCGACATATCTTCCTATCACATGAGGGTGAAATTTCCAACCCGCATAGGAACAGATGAAGCATGATAACATGGGTCATAGCGACAAAGGGAAGCAAATAGTGATGAACTTAATCTCGCTAGAGGAAAGTCGCTTGGGAGGCAAGATTAAATTAGTCCATACTAGGTCAAAATCCCAGCAGTCAGATGTCCATGAACAAGATAAGTGCCACGACATACCACCCCAAGCAGACAATGCCTATTTTGAAAATACAGCATTTGCTGCTATTGGACAAGATTCCAGCGTGACGGGCATGCCGGCAGTAGATACCACTAGCAAGATGACCCTCCTGGGAAACATCCCCCAAGCTTGACAAAGGATCAAGCCTTATGAGACCTTAGCAAGTAACAAGTATTAAAAACTATCTTATTTCTTACATTAATATTGAACAATTTTGATTTGGCCACGAGTCAAGCGTTGAGTGGGGACGCCCACCAGCGCAGACTACCTATACTTAAGTTCTGAGGTGCCTATATGCACCCCTTTTTAATTTTCGCGTAGATGGTTGAATGGTTTAGTTATTGAATGTTAAGTAACGACTATTCTCACTATAATGTGGTGAATGAAATTCCCATTTGACCACATACTAGCACATCCAATGAACGTGCATCACATTACTCAACAGGTGGTTCAACGACACCTAAAACAATGTGCCCCTCGAAATAATTGTTTCTGCCTGAGGCTACTTCAAAAAACTCAAACCCCGCTTTTCGAGGCTAACATAGGTGGAGCAACAAACATCCCCCGAACCCTTGAGAGCTCGATCGAGACTAGCCCACCTTATGATCCCTTCAGTATTACAGAGAGCGTATGAGGTTTAAAAAATAACCCCCCCCCTCCGACATAGAATCTGGACCAACATATAGAAGGTGGAAACACACCTCATATCAAAAAACTAAGGTGAAAATTCACCCCCCTAAAATTAAGAGTCGCGAGTGCACTCTAATCGCAAACACTTAAGTGCACTCAGGTAGGTGAAAATTCACCTCATAAGAACTAAGGTGAATATTCACCTCATAAAACAAAGGTGATAATTCAACTCAAACAAATATAACAAGGGTAGATTAGCCCACCTAATGATCCTTCCAGCATTACTGGGAGGGTATGAGGTTTTAGAAACAACCCCCCCTCCAACATCGAATCTAGACCGAGATCATAAAAATATAACTAAGGTGATAACTCACCTCATACAAACATAATAAGAGTGATGATTCACCTCTTACCAATGTGGCTAGGTTGATATTTCACTTCATGTGCCAAATTATAAACACTAGTGGCCATCCAAGCCTCTTACAATTAAGACATAGGTCACCCTAGTGAAAAGTTACGAGGCTAAGAGCCTCAAAGCATTAGTCTGCAAAATCACAGGGGGTCGGCATTCGATGAACCGAGACTAGAGCTATCATCATCATCAAGGAACCATCCCTAACACCCTGGTGTCAAAGAAACACCACTTGGCAACTTACTCTTGAGTATGATCCACATACTAAGGAGTGGGGGGCAAGTAGTGGGGAAGTAGGAATGGAATAAATAAACAGCTAACTAGCAAACTAATAGCTATCCAGTAGTAGTAAACGACTAGCTAGTGAACAAATAGCTAGCTAATATGCAAAGGCCATGGAAATTTGATATTTCTTTAAAAGGCGAATTGCTAACAAGTGAATTTGAATACAGCAAAAATGCACAAGAGGCATCACCCCCACCATTCATTGAATGTCTCCAATGGCGTGTTAAAATTGCTAAGTACCTAAACTAATGCTCGTGAAGCACAAGGTACTATGGCAAAATGAGCAGACAAGAGATAGTTTAGCTAGCCACAATCAAACACCACTTACTCAAAAAGGTGTGAGTAAAGGATGAAACCAAGAGCTAAGTTAGTCCTTTGCTAGCGAAAGATAACATATACCCTGTATAATCTGTACTCCCTAAGTTGTTAACCATGCAAATACACTAACGAATGGGGGGCAGGGAACAATATGAGGTGCTAAGTCCACTCGTCAAAATTATTCACCCACCAAATCTGATCATGGGGTTAGGAAAAATGAAACATGCCACGAGCACAGTAATGCCACCGTGGGCACCTATTGGCATCACACGGCTCTAACAAGTAACGCCACTGGTGATACCCCGACAAAGCTAATGAAACAACAGGGTTAGGAAAACAAAAGACCTGCTCAGAGTCTACTAAAGGCCAATGTGTAGCTCACAAATGTGCTACGCCAAAAGAAAGAATGTTGCTAACGTTCGACTAGCTCATAGTCATACAAGCAAAAAGCGGCCGTAAGATAAAGTACATGAATATGCACATAAGGCATGTAAGTGTTAGGTATATGCCCTAGATGCCAATGAGGACAAATAGTTAGATTAGGGTATCTTATTATGTTGTACAAACTATTGAGAAGAAATTAATAAAGGTATTTATATTTTGTTCATATAAATCTTTACGGCATCTAAATAAGTATTGAAGATATAGTCCATGTGAATAAAGGTTTGACTGTTTGCCCTTTATGGAATAAAGACGTGGCATGGGAAGAGTCTTATACCTTATCACTTAAAATGGTTCGCAAGTCAAATAATCTTGATTGGGCATTAAGATTCAACTTGTATGACACATGCTCTGTCAATGAGTGCCAGTCGAACACTATAGGGATAGTGGGAGCAGGTATCATCGATATGTCAATGGAATTGACATATTCGAACACGGCTCGTAGTAATCTGATCACATGGGTATTTACTCAGTGACTGTCAATGATTCGATTACTGATCATAATAGTATGCGTGAGCCTTAGACCTGAGGGTTCATGATCAATGTGCTTGTATTATTGGATCTGTTAACAAAGTAGTTAGGCCCGTATCACCTGTCCGTGGGGTCGACCTCGAAGTGCGATATCAATGAGACAAGTAGGAGTTGATCAGTGATCGCCAAGATGGGATTCACTGTCTCGATAGTAAACGATAAAGTATCCTGTGCGATTATAAGCTAATGAAATTATAAGTCTTTGGCCAAAGCATAAACAACTAACTCGTGTGGGACATTGAGGGTAGTTTAGTAATTTCATTATGTTATAATCTAATGCACAGTATCAAGTTTAGTGAGTTTGACATTTTCCATGACTCTCACTTGATCGGGATACATCAGTGAACGGCTTATACTCATACGGTATTTATGATCAAGAGGTTCGTAAAATGATTCATTCATTTCATACTCAATTGGGTTACGATGTGAGTCCACGGGTCTGGCTAGGTGACACTCACATCCTTAGGTAATTCCTCCCTTTGCCAATTGAGACGAACCTAAAGAGTCGCGCTATAAGAAATGAACGGGATGTATCTTTTGTGTAAATCTTTTAGAACGAATTAAATGGACTGATTGATTTAATTAGATTAAATCAATTAATTAAATAGTTAATTTAATTAGATTAAATTAAATTATTTAATTAATATATTAATTAATTGGAATTAATTAATAGTATATATTATATTTAAATTAGATTTAAATTAAATATATACAGACGGGCTAGAAATTAGACAAGCCAATTAAAAGCCCACCCAGTCCATGGAAGCCCTAAAGGGGGCGGCCACTCTAGGGTTTGGAGTAGCCTCCAACTTGTTCCACAAGCTAGTTGAGTTTAAAAAGACTCCTACATGGAACAAACACTAAGAGAGAAGTAACAAGCTAATTACACAACACAAAAGAACAGAACTCTCTCCCCTCTCTCCTCTCTAGCCATCCACTCTAGCAAGAGAAGGAAGAGTTTCGGTATCTTTGGAAAGCTCGTTTCGCGTGAAGCTTTAGAGACAGGAGCCTTTGGAGGATTGTTGTTATGCAGAATCAATAAACAAATCAAAAGGGTATGTTTATTTATTCTAAATTTCGCGAAACCCATGGAAAAATCATCAGATCTATTTTTGTGATCTACCGGTAGGAATCCTCGAATCTTCTGCTGCAATTCTCTGTTTTTACTGTATGGGATTCCTAACAGTAAGCAAGACGCCAGTCACCCACGTCAAAAACTCCTGAGGCAATAAGTCTTGGGGCAGCGTCCTAAAAGAGGGCACCATCAATTTCTCTAGGGTTGGTCACACATCGACCAGCCCCTAGATAGAGGGTCTAACGCTCGCCTTTATTCAACCACCATAAGTGGATCCTCATCTACTTAGAGGGGTACAAATCTTGATTTAACATACTCCTCAAGTTGGTGGGTCTACACTAACTAGCTAGCAGCTAACAATGTGCTAGTAGCCCCGCTAGAGCTCATGAAGCCGCGGAGAAAGAAAAACTCTCCAATCCTATGAGAAATAGGGGGTTCTATTACAAGTCTTTCATAGATACTATTGGAAGTGATAGCACAAACAAAAATAGGGGGTATGTTTATTTATTCTAAATTTCGCGAAACCCATGGAAAAATCGTCAGATCTATTTTTGTGATCTACCTGTAGGAATCCTCGAATCTTTCGCTGCAATTCTCTGTTTTTACTGTACGGGATTCCTAACAGTGGTATCAGAGCCGACTTAAACGGATCTGATGATTTCATTGCGTTTAAGATTATGTTGGTTGAAATTGGATTTTTATAAAATTTGATTTTATGGAATAAATATTCGATGTTCAATCTGAAATTTTGAAAATATTAATCGCCTTGAAATCGTCGCACGATTACATGTTTTTTTGCCGTCGGCAATGGAAAATCGGGGTGGCTGATAAGAGGTGTTTTTACGTGTTTTTAAGACCGTAATTCTTATGATTTGGATTCACTTATTGCTTAAATCATGTCACATTTGCATTTAATAGGTGTGTTAAGTGAATACAGGTAATAAATGAGAATACATGAAGAAAAGGGAAGAAAAACGATGTACAAAACAAGTTCAAGCATGTTTTTCAACACCTAGGCGGTTTATGCATCTCCTACCACATTCGAGCGATAATTCCGTACATTTCGAGACCGACTTAGACAAAGTTTCCTTCTACAAAGTTTTAGATGAATGTCTTAGCTTCAAATGGGAACTTGAAACATCCAAATCGGAGGTCTATAGAGATAATTGTGAAAGAAATACGATTGCTGCGCCGAACAGAGAAGTACATGTGCCAGGATACGCCCCAACGCCCTCCTAGTCATGCCTAGGCATGGATAGTCCGAATGTTACTCCTTTTTCAGCCTAAATTTCAGCATTATATGATGAGTAAGAATCACTTTTGGCCATAATTCATCACATGTGTTGAGGGGTTGTCATAAGTGTGTTTCTTGGTAGATTTACTTTATGGGCGCCAAATCAGAAACAACCTCCATGTTGAAACGTAATTTAGGTATACTTAGAGACCGAATTGGACAAAATGTCCTTCTGCAAAGTTGTAGATCTACGTTTTATCTGAACATGGGGATTTTAATCATCCAATTTGGAGATCTGTGGAGAAGTTTATGAGGAAAATACTAAGACTGCGCTGGAAAGCAAGAAAATGGCAGCATGCATGTGTTTTGTTGAAGTTTTCACATGGTTAGGCTTGGTGGAATTCTTAATGGCCGAAAGTTCAACATTTTTTAGCTGGTTGGAATCTTAAAAGCCAAACTTTAAGCATCACCTTAGGTGGAATTCTCATTGGGGAACTTTAATGGGAATTCTTAATGCATACTTTAGTGGAATTTTTGGCTATAAAAGGAGGGGGAACCCATACTCTTCATCATTCACTATCAATTTCAGATTCTTGGAGGAGAGGAGGAGGAGGAATAAGTCCTCAAGCTTCATTCATCACCATTCTTCATCATTCTAAGAGGAGAAAGCTAGGAATTGAAGCTCCAATCAAGGGGCCATCATCTATCACATTAGAGGGAGTTTTTATAGCCTTTTCATTTCATTCATATCTATGAACATGTGTATTTATTCATTATTGTTTTTCATAATATCTATCATGAACTAAATTCATAAGACTAAGGCCATGTAAGGTCAAATTGTGATATATGCTTATAATAGATGATTGTTGAGGTTATACTTATATTGTTATGTGATGTGAATTGTGTTTTTGTCTATCTTGCATATACTTGATCACTGTATGTTAGAATCTTATGCCTAGGTTAATATTTCGGGAGAAAATTGACTTAGGGTGCAAGAAATTCACATCATGACCCGTAACTAATGAGGAATTGCCCTAGACATAGGTAAAGATTCCCGGGTGAAGTTGTTCGATTCAAATCGAGTGAACTCTAGTACGTTAATGCATGTTTAGTGGTTAGATTTCCGGATAGGAATATTTGGGAAATCACGATCTAAGCATAGGAGTTTATACGCGAGACATCGGTTATTCTCTACCCTCGGAGCTCTCACCATAACAATATAAGCGTAATCCTTCAACGAGAATCTTTATAAGTATAATTGATCAATTTGAACCTAGCATGTGCCTTAGTCTCCCTTTCTATTTTGTTTTAAATCATTTGTTCAACCTTGTTCTTATCTTACGCATTTCACACTCATTTTACCTTTATTGTTTTGATCTTTGTTGTTATAAAATCTTAAACTAGAATTCAAGTCCTTGTGGTTCGACAATCCGGACTTCTCGTCCACTTTTATTACTACACACGACTAGTGCACTTGCTATTATAGCACGTTAGCTTTTAGCGTGTCAAGTTTTTGGCGCCGTTGCCGGGGACTTGTTCATTTTAGTTTTTGATTTTTCGTTTAAATTTTCATAATTCTTAGTTCTTCGTTTATTTCTAACCTTTCTTTTATTTTATTATTCTAATTTTGTTTTTTTGTGTTTAATTGTTAGGTGTAATTTGTGGTGCATGACCCGCTCTTCTAACAAGCCTCTATACAATTTTGAGCCGGAGATAGAGCGTGTTCTTCCATCTAGTAGACGCACTCGAGAAATGGCCGACAATCTAAATCCAAATGGGAATTTTCCCGACATAAATCTCCCGGAAAACAGGGAATGGTTGCAAAATCTATTCCAAGCTATGCAACCGGCACCTCCTCAAAGACTTCCATCGGTCCGGGAAAGTCTACCTCCAAGGGTCCACACTATACCGGGGCCCGTAGTCTGTCCAAATTTCTTTGCACCAAATTATCACATTCCGTCACACATCTTTAGCATGGTGCAAATCGAACCCTTCTATGGAGAGCCCCATGAATCACCTCATGAGCATTTGGAGACTTTAGACGATACTCTCATGACTACCCAATTTCATCCACGGGATCTCGATGCAATTCGTCTAAGAGTCTTCCACTTCTCATTAAAGGAAAGGGCGACCATGTGGTACAAATCTCTACCACCCCAATCCATCACAACATGGGGACAATTGGTCGATGCCTTTTTGAGCAAATTCTTTCCACCCTCCAAAATCAATGAGCTAAGGAGCAACATTAAGGAGTTTAAGCAGGGGAATCATGAGTCCTTAGCCGAGGCATGGGCTAGATATAAAAACATGCTCCGAAAATGTCCGGATCACAACCTAAGATTGAGCGAGCAAGTATTACGATTCCATGATGGAGTCCGTTCGCGCATCCGAAATAGGCTCAATGCCGGCGCCGGTGGTGATCTCCTTGGGCTCGATTGCCAAAGTGTGTGGGACAAGATTGAGCAATTAGCCCGAGAAGATGAACTCTATCCCGATGATGAAGAAATCACACCCACAAAAAAGATTGCTTGTGTTCAAGAGTTGGGCGAAGAAGTTGCTTTGGAAACAATGGTTGGCAATGTAAACTATGTTGGAAATGCCAATCGACCTCAATTGAACTTCCATGTGCCCGAAAATTTTCCAAGGAGGCCTAATCCGGCACAAAATGCCCATCCCGGCGTCTATCAAGCACCAAGGCCCCCATTCAACAATAACCAAGCTCAAAGGCAAGGTAATCCTCATATACAAAGGCAAATAAGACCTCTTACAACCGAAGAGCGTCTCGATGAACAAATAAAGAAATCGGATTCAGCAATCAACGAACTCCGTACTATGATGAAGGATATAATGATGGACATGAAGGATTTAAAGACACAAATGGGTCAAATGGCAAAGGCGATCAGCGAGAGAGCCCCGGGAACTTTACCAAGTGACACAGAAAAAAACCCGAAGGAGCAATGCCACGCCATCACCTTAAGAAGTGGCAAACAGATAGTCAATGATGCTGTTCTCATTTCCGCGCCCGAGCACCCCGATGAGAACGCCCAGGCGCCGGAATCAACCCACAGTGAACGAATGCTTCGCAATTGCTCGCCCGAGCGTCCCGATGATCACGCTCAGGCGCCCGAGACCCAGCACCCTGGCGCCGATCGTCGCGCCCAGGCGCCACCTCCTGAACCCTCCACAGCGGACTCTTCAACTCCAACGCATCCTCCCATCGAGGTCCGTCTGCCATTTCCTAATGCACATAGAAAGAAAAAAAAGGAGATGGATCCAAGTTTCCTTCGAATCTTAGCAATACTTCGTGAGGTTAGGATTAATATTCCTTTTATAGACGCAATTTTACAAATGCCAAATTACGTGAAATTTTTCAAGGATATTTTGTCCAACAAACAAAAGTGGGAGGAAAACGAAACGGTGTGCCTAACCGAGGAATGCTCCGCCGTATTGCTTAATAAATTACCAATGAAACTTGAAGACCCTGGGAGTCTCACTATTCCTTGCACGATTGGGCCATTATCCTTCGAAAAAGTTTTGTGCGACTCGGGAGCTAGCATTAACCTCCTCCCGTACTCTCTTTTCAAAAAGTTGGGCCTTGGTAACCCAAAGCCGACTTCAATGAGCCTCCAACTTGCCGATAGATCAATCAAGAGACCACGGGGAATAATCGAAGATGTAATCGTTCAAGTCGACAAATTCTACTTCCCGATTGACTTTGTGGTTCTTGATATGGAGGAAGATGTTGAGGTACCCCTGATCCTAGGAAGACCATTCCTAGCCACTGGTAAGGCGGTAATCGATATTGCCAATGGTAAGCTAACCTTAAATGTGGGAGATGAAAAGGTCACCTTTGATGTTTTTAAAGTGCTTAAACATCCATGTGATCCTGACTCATGTCTACACATCGATGTATTTGATATGTTGATTGATGAGACTTTTCAGGAACAAATGGTAGACGACCCATTGGAGACATGTCTTTCCAAATCTATGGATGTCGATTCAGCGAGTGAAGAACAATTGGAAACCATGTTTAGCATAGAGAAGCCACCTTTTTACCACGTCATTGGAGCTAAAAAATTAGAAAGATCACTCTTGGCTCCTCCTCGCCCTTCTATCGAAGAGGCCCCTATCCTTGAGCTTAAACCATTACCATTACATTTGAAATACGTATTTTTAAATGATAATGAGACTCTACCTTTAATTATCTCATCTTCTTTGACAGGAGAACAGGAGGAGCGACTCATGAGAGTATTGAAGGCCAACAAAAAGGCCTTCGGGTGGAAAATTGCGGATATAAAAGGCATAAGTCCAGCGGTGTGCATGCACAAAATACTCATGGAGGAGTCCGCAAAACCTACACGCCAACCACAAAGACGGTCAAATCCACAAATACAAGAGGTGGTAAAGAAAGAGGTTATAAAACTACTCGATGCAGGTATAATCTATCCTATCTCTGATAGTGCATGGGTAAGCCCGACTCAAGTAGTACCCAAGAAGGGCGGAATAACTGTGATAGAAAATGCGAACAATGAATTAATCCCTACTCGAATGCTTACCGGGTGGCGTGTGTGTATAGATTATCGCAAGTTAAATGATGCCACTCGTAAGGACCATTTCCCTCTCCCATTCATTGACCAAATGCTTGAAAGGTTAGCCGGACATGATTTTTATTATTTTCTAGATGGATATTCCGGCTATAACCAAATTGCCATAGCCCCCGAGGACCAAGAGAAAACAACTTTCACTTGTCCCTATGGCACGTTTGCTTATAGGCGGATGCCGTTTGGATTATGCAATGCCCCGGCCACATTTCAACGATGTATGATGGCGATCTTTCATGACATGGTTGAAGAATTCCTTGAGATTTTTATGGATGATTTTTCTGTTTTTGGAACCTCATTTAACACATGTCTTGATCATTTGGACCGTGTTCTAAAATGCTGTGAGGAAACAAATCTTGTTTTGAATTGGGAAAAATGTCATTTTATGGTCCGGGAAGGGATTGTGCTAGGTCACAAAATCTCCGAACAAGGGATTGAAGTGGACCAAGCCAAGATTGAGGTAATAGAAAAGCTTCCTCCACCTACATCGGTGAAAGCCGTGAGGAGCTTTCTTGGTCATGCCGGCTTCTATAGGCGATTTATCAAAAAAATTTCCAAAATTGCAAAGCCGTTATCTAACTTGCTTGTCAAAGATGCACCATTCAATTTTGATTCCCTTTGTTTACAGGCCTTCATCACTCTTAAGGAGCTATTGATATCTGCTCCCATCATGGCACCTCCCGATTGGAGTTTGCCCTTCGAATTGATGTGTGATGCTAGTGACACCGCGGTGGGTGCGGTCCTTGGCCAAAGGAAGGATAAGGTATTTCGAACCATCTACTATGCTAGTAAGACTTTAAATGATGCACAAATGAATTACGCAACCACGGAAAAAGAATTACTAGCCATAGTATTTGCATTTGACAAATTCCATGCTTATCTCATTTTGAATAAAGTAATTGTGTACACTGATCACTCCGCATTAAAATACTTGCTTGCCAAAAAGGATGCCAAACCTAGACTCATTAGGTGGATTTTACTTCTTCAAAAATTTGACATAGAAATTAAGGATAAGAAAGGAGTAGAAAATGTTGTTGCCGACCACTTATCTAGGATAGAGATTCCTAAGCCTGAGTGCGTGTTTGATAAACCTATTTGTGAGGAGTTTCCCGATGAGCAATTGTATGCTATACTTCATAATGATACTCCTTGGTATGCCAATTATGCAAATTATCTTGTCACGGGAGTTCTTCCTCCGGATATCACTTATCATCAAAAGAAGAAATTCTTATTTGATGTGAAGCGATATTTGTGGGACGAACCATATCTATTTAAGATTTGTGCAGATGGCCTCATTCGACGATGTATCCCCGAGGAGGAAATAGCATCAATTCTCGCCCATTGTCATGATATGTCGGTAGGTGGTCACTTTGGACCCTCTAAAACAGTGGCTAAAGTGCTTCAATCAGGTTTCTTTTGGCCTACTCTTTCTAAAGATGCATTCTTGTATGTTCAATCTTGTGATAGGTGTCAACGAACAGGTAACATCTCTAAAAGACACGAAATGCCATTGAATAACATGCTTGAATGTGAACTATTTGATGTATGGGGTATTGATTTTATGGGACCCTTCCCTAGTTCTTGTTCCAATAAGTATATTCTTGTTGCGGTCGACTATGTCTCCAAATGGGTCGAAGCTGAGGCTTTACCAACTAATGATGCTCGGGTGGTTACTCGATTTTTAAAAAAAAGGATTTTCACTCGTTTTGGAACTCCTAGAGCAATCGTTAGTGACGGGGGCACCCATTTTTGTAACAAACAATTCGAGCACGTACTGAACAAGTACGGGGTACGACATAAAATCTCAACCCCATATCATCCTCAAACAAGTGGTCAAGTGGAGGTGTCGAATCGGGAGATTAAACGCATTCTTGAAAAAACGGTTAACGCATCTAGAAAAGATTGGTCCCTTAAACTAGATGACGCCTTGTGGGCATATAGAACCGCGTTTAAAACTCCGATTGGCATGTCCCCATATCGCCTTGTCTTTGGAAAAGCATGTCATTTACCGGTTGAGCTCAAACATCGCGCTTTTTGGGCTATTAAATTTCTAAATTTTGATTCTCAACTCGTAGGTACCAAGCGATTACTCCAATTACACGAACTTGAGGAATGGCGCCATCAAGCGTATGAGAACGCCAAGCTTTACAAAGAGAGAACGAAAACATGGCATGATAAGCGTATTATTCCCCGAGAATTTCATGAAGGAGACAAGGTTTTACTATACAATTCCCGCCTTCGACTTTTTCCCGGGAAGCTCAAGTCAAAATGGTCGGGACCATTTGTTGTATCTCGTGTGTATGCTTCTGGTGCCATTGAACTTATAACGGATAATGGACGAACCTTCATGACAAACGCCCAAAGGTTAAAGCATTACATTGGGATTGACGGGTCGAGGGATAAAGTGACCATTCCCCTCCAGGATCTTTAGCGATTCTTTATCTCAAGTCGAGCTACCGACTCTAAACTAGCGCTTCTTGGGAGGCAACCCAAGTTTGTAAGTTTTCTTTTCTTTTTGCTTTCGTTTTTGTTTTGTTTAGTTTGTTTCTTTTTATTGTGTTCAAGCATGCACTTTCGGCATGTATGTTTTTCTTATGCTTGGTGGTTTAAGTTGAAGTGTTAGATATGATGCACATTTGGACCCCACCTTTAGATATTCTTATTTTACTCGATAAGAGGAGAAACTTTGTAAGGATGCATTGGAAGCTTAAGGATGTTCTTCAATATCCTTGGTTGTAAGTGTTCTTTTAACTTTGTGTATGCATGTTGTAACAACATTGGGGACAATGTTGGATTTAAGTTTGGGGGTAGAAGAGTATCTATTTTGAATATTGAAAATGCAATCCAAATTTTTAACTTGAATTTGGGGAAAATTTGTTTGATATCATGTTTATATGCATCTTTGTTGAGAAAGTCAAGCATGAAAAATTTTTAGTCCTTCCAATTGATGCATTGAAATTGATTGACTTGGAAAAATGGCATGAATTCTTGAAATAATTTGAATTTAATGGAATATATATCTTTGAAATTGCTCGTGGAGACCTTAGACTAGAATTGATTCTTTAGATGATTCACAATGCACTTAAATCGAAGGTAGAGGAGTTGAGAGGATAACCATCTTGAGACACTTAAGGAATTATTCCCAGAAATATTAACTTAGATTTCTCATAAAGTTATAAGTTGAGTAGTAATTTTATATGCTAACAATGAATTGAAAAGGTTGAATTTTGGTATGACCAAAAGTGGTCAGGCTAATACGTACCGGAGGTGAAAAGTTTCATACCTATATACTGTACTATTATGCTAATTTGAGCTATGCTCAAGCCAAAAGAAGTGAATTGTTTAAAAGATCTAGTTTTATTTCGTGGCCTTTGATACTCGAGTGATTAAATCCTTAGGAGTGTCTCTACACTTAATGCCCCAAAACTATCTAGTTTAGGAGTCATTGGTCTAAAGCTTGCTACATGGGTGTCATAGAAAGCCTAATGGAATAAAACATTGCACATGATCTAGCCTTAATGAAGTTTCAATGGAAATTTCATATGAATTGAAAGTTAAATGTTTGAGATAATGAAATTTAAATGGCTATGAGATTTTCTATAATTCTTGTGCTTTGCGTTTGATCGAAAGTTGATAGATATGGGATTAATGTCCAAAATTTGGTAAGGATGTCTCTCGACTATAATACCTTAGATTTATTTTTCACTACACCCTAGAGAGTCTTTTCAAGTATTGGTGTCACATGAGCAAAAGTAGTTGATATGTATATATATATTTGTGAACTTTAAAATGTTGATTTTATGCCATTCATTCTTGTTGATCATATTGAGATGTGTTGATTCGGTTGGGATTGAAAATTTGCTAGATTTTGTGGGTATATCTTATGCAAACCCTCACGAGACTATAACTCGTCCTTTGAGGTAACTCAAAGGTTTAAAGGCTTGTTGCACCCGCTAAGTGCAATCGTTTACTCCACGAAAGTGAGTTAGTTAGTTGTTTTGTTTTCTCCCATTGAATGATGTTGGTCTTGCCTTATAGCTCTTATTGCTCGAGGTCGAGCAATTGATAAGTTTGGGGGTGTTGATAAGAGGTGTTTTTACGTGTTTTTAAGACCGTAATTCTTATGATTTGGATTCACTTATTGCTTAAATCATGTCACATTTGCATTTAATAGGTGTGTTAAGTGAATACAGGTAATAAATGAGAATACATGAAGAAAAGGGAAGAAAAATGATGTACAAAACAAGTTCAAGCATGTTTTTCAACACCTAGGCGGTTTATGCATCTCCTACCACATTCGAGCGATAATTCCGTACATTTCGAGACCGACTTAGACAAAGTTTCCTTCTACACAGTTTTAGATGAATGTCTTAGCTTCAAATGGGAACTTGAAACATCCAAATCGGAGGTCTATAGAGATAATTGTGAAGGAAATACGATTGCTGCGCCGAACAGAGAAGTACATGTGCCAGGATACGCCCCAACGTCCTCCTAGTCATGCCTAGGCATGGATAGTCCGAATGTTACTCCTTTTTCAGCCTAAATTCCAGCATTATATGATGAGTAAGAATCACTTTTGGCCATAATTCATCACATGTGTTGAGGGGTTGTCATAAGTGTGTTTCTTGGTAGATTTACTTTATGGGCGCCAAATCAGAAACAACCTCCATGTTGAAACGTAATTTAGGTATACTTAGAGACCGAATTGGACACAATGTCCTTCTGCAAAGTTGTAGATCTACGTTTTATCTGAACATGGGGACTTGAATCATCCAATTTGGAGATATGTGGAGAATTTTATGAGGAAACTACTAAGACTGCGCTGGAAAGCAAGAAAATGGCAGCATGCATGTGTTTTGTTGAAGTTTTCACATGGTTAGGCTTGGTGGAATTCTTAATGGCCGAAATTTCAACATTTTTTAGCTGGTTGGAATCTTAAAATCCAAACTTTAAGCATCACCTTAGGTGGAATTCTCATTGGGGAACTTTAATGGGAATTCTTAATGCATACTTTAGTAGAATTTTTGGCTATAAAAGGAGGGGGAACCCATACTCTTCATCATTCACTATCAATTTCAGATTCTTGGAGGAGAGGAGGAGGAGGAATCAGTCCTCAAGCTTCATTCATCACCATTCTTCATCATTCTAAGAGGAGAAAGCTAGGAATTGAAGCTCCAATCAAGGGGCCATCATCTATCACATTAGAGGGAGTTTTTATAGCCTTTTCATTTCATTCATATCTATGAACATGTGTATTTATTCATTATTGTTTTTCATAATATCTATCATGAACTAAATTCATAAGACTAAGGCCATGTAAGGTCAAATTGTGATATATGCTTATAATAGATGATTGTTGAGGTTATACTTATATTGTTATGTGATGTGAATTGTGTTTTTGTCTATCTTGCATATACTTGATCACTGTATGTTAGAATCTTATGCCTAGGTTAATATTTCGGGAGAAAATTGACTTAGGGTGCAAGAAATTCACATCATGACCCGTAACTAATGAGGAATTGCCCTAGACATAGGTAAAGATTCCCGGGTGAAGTTGTTCGATTCAAATCGAGTGAACTCTAGTACGTTAATGCATGTTTAGTGGTTAGATTTCCGGATAGGAATATTTGGGAAATCACGATCTAAGCATAGGAGTTTATACGCGAGACATCGGTTATTCTCTACCCTCGGAGCTCTCACCATAACAATATAAGCGTAATCCTTCAACGAGAATCTTTATAAGTATAATTGATCAATTTGAACCTAGCATGTGCCTTAGTCTCCCTTTCTATTTTGTTTTAAATCATTTGTTCAACCTTGTTCTTATCTTACGCATTTCACACTCATTTTACCTTTATTGTTTTGATCTTTGTTGTTATAAAATCTTAAACTAGAATTCAAGTCCTTGTGGTTCGACAATCCGGACTTCTCGTCCACTTTTATTACTACACACGACTAGTGCACTTGCTATTATAGCACGTTAGCTTTTAGCGTGTCAGTGGCACCACCATATGTTTTTGAAGCACACGCGAGCACCACCCCGCTGCTCATGTAATTTGAAAAACAAAAAAAAATATGCACTGGGCCTTAGCCCGGCGCACAACTGCGCGACCTTAAGGGCTCTGGGCCTGGCCCAGTGTATTAATATATATATATATATATATATATATATAAATTAATAAATATTAGGGTTTGACCCTAATAGACAAATTCGACCCGTGATTTGTCAAAATCCTTTTTCCCTAAAAATGTCTTTCTTAAAATTAAATTGGATTTAATTAAGTTAAATTGGATTTTACTTTAATATTAAATTGGATTTGATGAAATCATAAATTAAATTGGATTTTTATTTATGATTTGCGACGACTAAATAAATAGGATTTATTTAAGGTTGATTATATTTTTCCAAAATAAATAAGGAATAGGTTTGACTTATTTCCTAAATAATAAATTGGATTTATTTCCCTTTAAAATTGAACTCAAAATTCATCTCTTCTAATTAAATTAGATTTAATCGGTTTTTGAATTTCTTTTCGATTTTAAACTTGAAACCAACATAAACTTAAATATTTTACTTACATGCTTTGATGTATGTTCTGGTGGATGCAATTGCCCCCCAGTTTGTACTTTTAATTATGGTAGTATAATGTATAGGGCGCTTTCTGAATTGTGTTAAATAGAGGTAGGACTTTTTCTAGCTTGGAGCCCCGAAGATCTATTAGAAATTAGATTGACAATAGACCCCTATCCCCCTGATTGATCTATTAGTTTAGATCAATCTAGAATGTCCATGGAAATGCATGTTGTTAGAATAACTAGGTTTTTTCTATACATGCATGATTATAATCCATATATGCGCGTAATAAATTAATGTGCAAAGTGAGACCTTAATTTTTCAAAAATTCTCCCACTTTAAAAACTAAGTAAGTAAGGGATATTGGATATCCTAGCTCTCCATCAAACTTGGAAAAGATGGGATTATGAGTTATGCATGGCATCGTCCCGACTAATGGGGGTTATGCATTAATTCATAATCCATATCTCTTCAAGTGCATTTGATGCCATCGGTCGAAGAAAATCTTATCCCATATCATCGTTACAGGTTGCAAGATAAGATTCAACTGTTAGATCGATAGGAGTTGATGGGAAAGTACTTAGATGGATCACCACCAATATTTCATTACAGGCTGAGGTTGTGTGATTCAAGAGCCAAAGGTAGATTGAATCATCAGTAAGACTGGTTGACATGGCATGTCACTTCAAAAGTTCCAATGAGCCATACATCGTTACAGATTGCAACTCATTGAAATTTTTGAAGAACTCAATCACTCACTATGAAATCTTTCCAACGAGATTTCCGTTCATTGCAGTGGGAGTGCAATGGTTCGAAAAATGTAGTGGGAGCCAAGTCAAAAATTAAAGTCCTAATTTTTACTTGGGTACAACATAATTATCTAATTGAATCTTGGTTATTTTCTGCAGTAATTTTATCTCTCTCAAAATGGTTAATAACTCGTTGTTAAAAATGCTTGAGAAAAATGTCCTCACTGGACCAAACTACAGTGACTGGGTCAAGAAGCTAAGAGTTGGTCTCAGAAAGAAATCACTTTAGTGTATTTTAGAACAAGATGGTCCAACTTTCCCTGGGGCAAAAAATGGAACATCTGTTCTCAAAATTAACAAGAAATGAAATTCTGATGCTCAAAAGGTCACTAGTTACATGTTGAAGTCAATGAGCAAGGAATTGAGACATATTCATTTGGATACGGAGAATCCTAAATCCATCATGCTTCATTTGGAGGAAATGTTCGGGGAACATGGAAAATCAATTCGATATTATTTATCGAAGGAACTTTTCCAAGAAAGAATGGGCGAAAATGATGAAGTAGCAAGTCATGTTGTGAACATGATATCCATGATTGGAAGACTCCGGACTCTGGAAAGTTTCATGGATTTTCATCTACAAGTAAACCTCATTCTTCAATCTCTTCCCAACTCCTTTTCTGCTTTTGTCACTAACTTTGAAGTTGATGACCTGGGAGGTTCCTTAATGGATCTTAAAGACAGACTTGTTTACATAAAAGCTCTCATGAGAAGGGAATTGGAAGATGATTTACCTCTAAGTGGAGGTATTTACTTAGTGACTGTCAATGATTGGATTACTGATCATAATGGTATGCGTGAGCCTTAGACCTGAGGGTTCATGATCAATGTGCTTGTATTATTGGATCTGTTATCGGAGTAGTTAGGCCCTTATCACCTGTCGGTGGGGTCGACCTCGAAGTGCGATATCAATGAGACAAGTAGGAGTTGATCAGTGATCGCCAAGATGGGATTCACTGTCTCGATAGTAAATGAGAAAGTATCCTGTGCGATTATAGGCTAATGAAATTATAAGTCTTTAGCCAAAGCATAAACAACTAACTCATGTGGGACATTGAGGGTAGTTTAGTAATTTCATTATGCTATAATCTAATGCACAGTATCAAGTTTAGTGAGTTTGACATTTTCCATGACTCTCACTTGATCGGGATACGTCAGTGAAGGGCTTATACTCATACGGTATTTATGATCAAGACGTTCGTAAAATGATTCATTCATTTCGTACTCAATTGGGTTACGATGTGAGTCCACGGGTCTGGCTAGGTGACACTCACATCCTTAGGTAATTCCTCCCTTTGCCAATTGAGACGAACCTAAAGAGTCGCACTATAAGAAACGAACGGGATGTATCTTTTGTGTAAATCTTTTAGAAAGAATTAAATGGACTGATTGATTTAATTAGATTAAATCAATTAATTAAATAGTAATTTAATTATATTAAATTAAATTATTTAATTAATATATTAATTAATTGGAATTAATTAATAGTATATATTATATTTAAATTAGATTTAAATTAAATATATACAGGTGGGCTAGAAATTAGAGAAGCCAATTAAAAGCCCACCCAGTCCATGGAAGCCCTAAAGGGGGCGGCCACTCTAGGGTTTGGAGTAGCCTCCAACTTGTTCCACAAGCTAGTTGAGTTTAAAAAGACTCCTACATGGAACAAACCCTAAGAGAGAAGTAACAAGCTAATTACACAACACAAAAGAAAAGAACTCTCTCCCCTCTCTCCTCTCTAGCAGTCCACTCTAGCAAGAAAATGAGGAGTTTCGGGATCTTTGGAATGCTCATTTCGCTTGAAGCTTTAGAGACAGGATCCCTTGGAGGATTGTTGTTCTGCAGAATCAATAAACAAATCAAAAGGGTATGTTTATTTATTCTAAATTTCGCGAAACCCATGGAAAAATCATCAGATCTATTTTTGTGATCTACCGGTGGGAATCCTCGAATCTTCTGCTGCAATTCTTTGTTTTTACTGTACGGGATTCTTTCAGTACGCAAGACGCCAGTCACCCACGTCAAAAACTCCTGAGGCAATAAGTCATGGGGCAGCGTCCTAAAAGAGGGCGCCAGCAATTTCTCTAGGGTTGGTCACACATCGACCGGCCCCGAGATATAGGGTCTAACGCTCGTCTTAATTCAACCACCATAAGTGGATCCTCATCTACTTAGAGGGGTACAAATCTTGATTTAACATACTCCTCAAGTTGGTGGGTCTACACTAACTAGCTAGCAGCTAACAATGTGCTAGTAGCCCCGCTAGAGCTCATGAAGCCGCGGAGAAAGAAAAACTCTCCAATCCTATGAGAAATAGGGGGTTCTATTACAAGTCTTTCATAGATACTATTGGAAGTGATAGCACGGACAATGTCACAAATCATAAAAGACGTGAGAATAATCTCCGTCCCTAATCTAAAGACACTGGAAGACACCCGTTAAGAAGCCAATTAGGCACCAAGCCCCATGGTCGACAAGGCACCAAGCCCGTATGCCTCGAGGCCAGACGCGAGGCCTAGACTGCGAGGCACAAGAGGCCTTGTGGCCGACGGTCATCACGAGACACCAAGCCTCGCAGTCGACTGCGAGGCACCGACCACTGTGAGGCCCAAGAGGCTCGACCACGAGGCGTGCAACCTCGCGGCGCTCGACCCCAAGGCGTGCGACCTCGCGGTGTTCGACCCCGAGTCGTCTGACCTCGCAGCACTCGGCCTCAAGGCATCTGACCTCATCGTACTCGACCCCAAGGCGTCTGACCTCACGGCGCTCGACCCTAAGGCATCCGACCTTACAGCGCTAGATCCCAAGGCATCCGACCTCACGGCGCTTGACCCCGAGGCATCCGACCTCAGGGCGCTTGACCCCAATGCGCCCGACCTCGCGGCGCTCGACCCCGAGGCATCCGACCTCACGGCGCTTGACCCTAAGGCGTCCGACCTCGCAGCGCTCGAGCCTGAGGCATCCAATCTAGCGGCGCTCAACCCTGAGGCATCCGACCTCATCGCGCTCGAGGCATCCGACCTCGGGCCACTCGACCCCAAGGCGTCCGATCTCGCGGCACTCGACCCCGAGGCGTTCAACCTCGCGGCGCTCGACCCCGAAGCTTCAGAACTCGCGGCGCTCGACCCCGAAGCTTCAGAACTCGCGGCGCTCGACCCCGAGGCATCCGACCTCAGCGCGCTCGAGGCATCCGACCTCACGGCACTCGACCCCGAAGCGTCAGACCAGACCTCGTGGTGCTCAACCCTGAGGCTTCAGGACTCAAGGTAGCTGCAGGTGTTGCACTAAGACAACACCTACATTGCCTCGAGATAGCACTTAAGATATTCCCCTTCATAGGGACGGATCATTAGACCCCCCCCCCCCCAGGCGACAAAGTTTGCCATACTTACCTCTACTCCTAGATATCCTATACGGCACACCCAGTAGTAGGGGGTATATGATGTGGGACAAAAATGTCTAAGGACAATACAGTAATTTAACTCATCAACGGCACGGGTCGGGGCATCTCTCGCGGATCTAAGTCCGCAAGTAATATATTAGTCAAGCCCCAAAAGGGGCGGAGACCCAACAAGAATACTAAGACTATTTTATTAACTTAGTAATAATGACATTAAGCGTATTAGGCTACTGAGTAAATAAGGCCCAAAACCCATAGCCCAATACCAGCTCCTTATAAATACCCCAAAGGAGCTGGGAAAGGGGGATTATCTACTCTCTCCCAAAAAAGACATTGGCAAGAGCTGAGAGTAAAACCAATGCCAAACTACGAATAGACTTGATCCCAACTATCTGGGTACGTAGGCAGCTCGCCATAGTCGAGTCCAGTCTATAAATCCACCAAACCCCGTCTAGTTTGTCGTGTGTTGGATCGGTTCCTTCACCCCACGTGGTCAATCACATGACAAATATCATCTGACGAGCTTTACCATCATCGGAACTGAAATTATAGTTTAACCTTAAACATGCATATTTGGTATCTCAAGGATTTTCTGGAGGACGAAATTGGGTCTAGATGTAAAAACCAGAAAAAAGATCAAAGTGAGATTTAAAATCCGAAAAAGGGACCAAAGTGAAATAAGAAAACCTAATCTTACCATTTCACCCTTAGGTGACCGACGTGTGTAGAACACGCCCTGAATTTCTATTCAAACTAGAACAAAAAGGGCTAAAGTGAGATAAAATTGTTACTTTGGAGACGGTAGCGTAATAAACTTGAGTTTAAGGACGTAAATGAGACAAATGTAACAGTTTAGGAATTTATAAGTGACATTTCCCCAAATAATTATGTGCACAAAAAAATATATAGAAAATCAGTAGCAAGAAAATCTTTTATTTATCTGATGATGAAAGTTAATTCCACGTTTCGCTTGTAAGTGACTCGAACCCATAGCTAACAACGCTATAGGGACACTAGATCCTCTATTCCAAATTTGTGTTTAATCTTGTATTTTATTTTATCTACAAAAGTCATGTAATTGTGAAATTGGAATGCGGGTGTCAATTTTAGAACTAAAGTATAATTATGAAATATACATAACGAAAAGTACCAACACCTTATAATTACAGTATCAAAAATGTAATTTTGCCTACAATTTAAAATAAACGATCCAGATATACATCGAACCATCTCCACTCGTCCAATAACAAACAACCAGACAAGATATTAAATGAAATTTTAATTTTTCATCCGAAATGCATAACTACCAAGGTAAATGATTTTCAGGGCCCACCCGTCCGCATCCTATTGGCGGGATGTGGGTGGTCCTTTAACAATCATCCTACATTGTAATAATACAAGTATTCATCATTAATTATTGAATTTATTTGTGATTAGTATTTCTGTTATTTTCTGCAGAAATATTTATGATGGACCACCCAAAGCACAGTGCAAAAATTTAATACTTCCATGCATATTTTTTCCGAATTTGACTGGTGCAGCCACGTACGACTAGGGTTAGTACTTACATATATTCCAATGTAATAATAAATTTTTTTATGTAACAAGAAGTAATATTTGGCAAGCTTCGACCCCACATGGGTTCTCAAAAGAGTTGTCAATGTCACAGTCTATTTATTGTTCCAATAGTGTTAAATTGGGTAATTTGCTGGTCATTCTATATTGGACCAAAACTAATTAATTCATTATTGAATTCCCCAACAAGGAGATTATTTACCAAAATATCTTCTCATTTAATGGTATACACTATACCGGAACTATTGATACCGGTATAACATAAAATTTTTCGTAATTTGCAGTAACCACCGTATATATAAAATCCTTAAATTTTAAGTTTGACGGATGACACGTTGGAATTAGAATTTATTCGATAGATTGCGCCCTCAATTGAGTTTAAGTCATATTTTGCACTGAAAGCAAGTTGATTGGGAAACAGTAGTATTATTGTCTGCTTCAGCCCCATTTTCCTTAGGCGTGCATAAAAAACACGAAACAACAAGAAACTTGCCAAAAAAAATAAAAATTAAAAATATAGATGGGGCAAAACTTGTGTTCGTTTAGGGCGAAAAAACGTAGAACATCAACAAAGTTGAAAAATAAAGGGTGAGAAAATCTGGCACTAAATATAAGGAAACCGACAACATTAAAAAATAAATTGAGTTGAATCACGAGCAATTCTACATTTAGATTTTCACTTTTTTGGCCCTAACTTTTCCCTTTTTTTTTCTTTCTGAAATTACACACAGACCCTCACTTATTGTGTAATTACTAAAATTTCTCATCATTTATTAAAAATTACCAACACACCCCCACATAGTAAGAATTTCTTATAATTATACCCCCAAGTCATTACAAAAAAATAAAATATTAGTGACAAAATATCAAGTGGCGATGTCAAAGTTGTAACTAATTGTAAATTTTTAGTGACAAGAATTTTTGTTTTGTCACAAAGATATGTTTTACATATTTAATAGTGACAAGATTTGTATAAAAATTGTCACTTTTAATAGTTAGAGACAAGGAAATTATTGTCACAATTGACAATTAGTGACACCCGTATAGTGACAATTTGGTAACAACAAATATGGTTGTCACTTTATTTGTGTTGTCACTAAGTTGTCACTATACATGTGTCACTAATTGTCAATCGTGACAACTTTAAAGAAACTCTTGTCACTAAAAATTCTTATTGCGACAAAAACAAAAATTATTGTCACTCATTATGTGTATCTAGTGACAATTTTAATATTGTCATTTCAAATTTTATCACTAACATTATTTTTTGTTGAGGTGAGTATTTAATAATTATTACAATTTTACCCATGTAAACCTTACGAATATAACCTTGAGGGGGTATGTTGGTAATTTTCAATAAATGAGGGAGAGTTTTGATAATTACATAATAAGTGAGGGGTCTGTGTATAATTTTTCCTTTTTTTTGTTTTTCGTTTTTTTTTACTGTATTTTACACTATTTGCTCCAATTTTCTGATTTCTTTTTCTTGCCTAGCCTAAAATGTTTCTTGTGGTTTCTTCACTTTTATACTCACGGTTTTACCTCCAAGACGTGCGTGAAGGCGCATGAATCAAGCTAGAGGAAATGTAGCGGAAGTCTGCCAATTTACCTCTTTAACTCAGCCAACTCGTATTTGCGGTGCCAAGTATGACCCAAACTCGACTGATCAGAATGCAATCCGCCAAATTAATTTGCAGTTAAGGTTCTAAGTGCCAATTTGATTAATACCTAGTCAAAATAGTTCTATTGATTTGATTACATCTTTACTTGGATTTCATTAATGTCATCTTCAAAAACTCCCGGACCAGATGGTTTTACTTCGGCGTTCTTTAAGAAAGCATGGCCAATTATAGGCCCTGAGGTGAGTAAGGCAATTTTGAATTTTTTCGAGACAGGGAAATTGGTTAAGTCCATAAATTCAACGCTCATTTCTCTCATTCCTAAAGTTGAGCAACCAAAAAAAGCTAGCGATTTTAGGCCAATTTCATGTTGTAATGTGCTTTACAAGATCATTTCGAAAATAATGGCTAATCGAATTACTCCCGTTCTTGATAAGCTAGTAGATAAGTCTCAAATTGCTTTTATCTCGGGTAGAAAAATTAGTGATAATATACTGTTAGCACAAGAATTGTTTGCAGGATATAAGCGGAAAAATCAGCCGGAGAGATGTGCTTTCAAAGTTGATCAAGCATATGACTCGGTGGAATGGGATTTTCTGTTGCGAACCTTAGAGTATATGAATTTTCATCCTCGATTCATCAATTGGGTTAGGGCTTGTATAACCTCGCCAGCATTCTCTATAAATATAAACGGGTCGGCTGAAGGATATTTTAAAGGAGAAAGAGGCTTGCGACAAGGGGATCCGATTTCTCCATACCTTTTCGTGCTTGTTATGGAGGTTTTGCATGGAATTCTTGATGTTATGATCAGGGAGTCTTTGGAATTTAAATTTCATTGGCTATGTTCTAGAACACGTTTATTTATGCTTTTGTTTGCTGATGATTTGCTATTATTTTGTAATGCAGATATCCCTTCTATAAGTGTTCTTAAAAAGGGAACAGAGTTTTTTTACTGAACTTTCAGGACTTCAAGCCAATCCAAATAAGAGTAACTGCTTCATCTCGGAGAAAGCGAAGGCTAATGAAGGTGTTCTTCAAGCAGTGTATGGATATCCAGTGGGTTCTCTTCCGGTGAAATATCTGGGAGTGTAGTTAATTACTTCTAAGTTATCTACAGCTGATTGTGCTCTGATTATTATTAAAATTAAGTCAAGGATTGATTCATAGATTAGTAGGAGCTTGTCATACGCAGGAAGAGTTCAATTGATTAAATCGGTTCTAGCGGCTCTTCATATATATTGGTCGGGAATTTTCATGCTGCCAAAAGGAATTCTTCATGATATTGGAAAAATTATTAGGAAATTTCTATGATGTGGGCATCAGGATAAGGGATATGCCAAGGTCTCTTGGAAGGAAGTTTGTTTGCCGGTGAACGAGGGTGGCCTAGGAATTATTTCTCTTGAATCTTCTAACATTGCATTAATGTTTAGGCATGTCTGGGCTGTTGCTACTCATGATGAAAAATCTATTTGGGTTGATTGGATTTATGCAAATCGACTTCGTTCTAAATCTTTCTGGAGTATTAAGATCGTTAATTCTAGTTCATGGAGTTGGCGTCAAATTCTTAAGCTTAGATGTATGACGGAATCGCTGTTGCAATTTAAGATCTGTAATGGGAATCAGATATCTCTTTGGCATGACCCTTGGCACGAACGTGGAGTGCTAATTAATATATATCCTAGAGGTCCGGCTATCACGGGTATTGATAGGGATGCTTTATTATCAAGCGTGATAACTGATGGTGCATGGAGATGGCCAATTTCCAGAGGTCTGGCTTCGCTTAATATAATGGAATCTATCCCAGTTATTCATCCTAACCTAGAAGACGTCATTTTATGGGGGCCTTCGGCTACTGGCAGGTTCTCTTCGGCGTCGGCTAGGGATGCAATCAGGTACTGTGAACCGAAAAAAGAATGGACAAATCTCTTAAGCGGTCCAGGTAAGATACCTAAGAATAATTTTATATTATGGTTAGCTATCCGTGAGCGTTTATCGACTTTAGATAAACCATGGATAGGAGGTTCGAATTGTTATTGCGTTCTTTGCCCTTTTCATTATATTGAAACTCATGATCATTTATTTTTTGAATGCTCTTACTCTTTACATTGTTTGTCTATTCTTAAGAATCGGGTTAATTTTTTGTGGCCATCCGGTACATAGAGTAATGGGGTAAGTATAGTTGCTCGGAAGTGGAGAGGAAAACACCTAATTAATGTTTCGTATCGTATTCTTGTTGCGGCCTTGGTGTATGGTATATGGCAAGAGAGAAACTCCAGGATTTTCAAGAATAGATCGACAATTCCATCTATTATAGCTTTTCAAGCTCTAGAAGTAGTCCGAAACAGGCTTATATCTCTCCAGCCTAAAGAGTCTTTGCAATCTGTAGTGCTTAAAAGAATTTGGAGAATAGCATGGTAGAGTTTTGGCTGTTAGTTAGGTTTCTTTTTTGGGTTTTGTGTGAGGTTGAAGCGTGTATAACTACCATTAAGTTTGAAGATTAAAGTAACAGCAAAGTGCGAGCATAATGACCTTTGTATTATCTGAGCCCTATTATACTCGAGTAAAGGTCCGTAGGGGTGTCTTAACACCTGAGGTCTCCAAACCGTCTGGTTAGAGAACCATCGACTACAGCTCGCTACAAGGGTATATTAGTCGGCTTATTGGTGGATACATTACACGGGTTATAGGGTTCTCACTCTGATTTGATACTTTCGTCTTTTAATGAAATGGTAGGATCGCTTCTTTGTTTGTATCTAGTCGTTGTTGGCTAGTTGTTTGTGGCAAAGTTTCACCTTGTGCACTCCCTTGTATGGTTTATTTTTATATGAAATTGATTTTTCCAAAAAAAAAAAACTGATTTCTAAAAGTTGGAACTTGGAAGTCAGATACTTTTAGGAGTTGTGTGAAAATTAACATAGATTATTGTTCTGTAAGGTCCATGCGACATTTACGAACACATAATGTGTTTGCTTACTTTTTTTTTTTTTTTCAATTTTACATTTAATATTGGAAATTATATATATTAATTCTTTGAAGATGGGCATAGTATTTGAATAAAAGGTAGAAAAAATGCGTTCTACTTCTTGGAAAGATATATATTAAATGGCAGTAAGTTGTTTCCAACTTTTGCTATTGGCATTTGAACTTCCATTTTATTTTGCTAAAAAGACCAAAAGCTCTTCATTATGTAAAACAAAGTTATTCTTGTTAAATATGTTTAGTATAAACATGTTAAAGTCAATTCGGCCTACAATATCTAGAAAAACGATTAGAGATAATATGAAAAATATTATTAAATTTACATTGTGACCTCACAAATGAAAAATAATTTCATCCTACAATACTAAAAAAATGATTGAAATAAAATAAAAATCTATTTTTTATATTTACTTTATCATCTAACAAATCTAAATTGATTTTATTCGACATCATCCATTTTAATTGAAAACTCTACAAATCACGTATGAATACACAAATATAAGATTGCAAATGGCAAAAATAATGTAAAAATCAACTCATTTTTGAGAAAAATTAATATCTTATTATTATTCTAAAAAGAAATAATTCATCAAGTAACATATTGAACAAAAGCTCTACCTTTTGTTTTCACGAGTAAACAATATTTCAAGTGGAAATAAAAAGGACTAAAGAAGTGAAAAACTATGAAGAAATAAAATTACAGATTGTATTATTAACGAGCTGATTGGTACTTTAATATTGTAAGATTTCCTCGAAACTTTTAGTATATACAAGCTCTAATATTTCTGCCAACTCCTCTAAAATCATATATATCTTAAATTTTATTTTTAGTACAATTTTATTCTTAATTTCAAAAACAACTAAGAACGAAAATATATGCAGCAATTAGTGGATGGATATATATCTTTGAAATTTGAGAAAATAGAAGAACTATTTCTTTACAAAAAGTTTGTAGGGCGGCTTTATGTTTTTCCCTGCCTATTTTTGTTGGACAAAGCTTCTCAAGGTTCAATATTTTTTATTTTTAATTCCATGTGTATTTCCATTAGTATAAGGTGCCATTGTGTTTTGCACTAATTTATATTTTTTTTGGAATTAAGTATAATTTTATCATTTTGGAAAATGAAATAGAATTGGAGTGTGAATAACAAAAGTTGGATTGTTTTTAACAACTCGGCTCCCTTCTCAAAATAACATACAAGAGAAAATTGTAAATTTAATCTCGTAGCTATAATGAGTGGCAAAATTGATAATGTAATTTGTTGAATTGGCAAAATTGATCCTGTAATTATTGAAAACTTGCGAATTGAGAACAAATTTGATCAGAATTTTTCAATTTGGCTAAGATTGGCACGTTGCCACATATAATTGAGGATTTTGCAATTTTCTGGTCAATTTTGTTATTAAACTTATTTTGTAATTTTGTAATTTGAAAATTTTCACATTTATTGAATTTGGTGTAAGTAGTTTAATATTATTATTTTTTATTTTTTTCAATAAAAAAATAATTTTCTGGGAATATAAGATTAGTTGTCAATAAAAATTAATTATATGCAGATTTAAAAAAATATATACAGATATTTTTTAATACTTTTGAGCCATTCTTCATTTTGTGTTTTTGAATACTTTTTAATATTTGTTATGTTTATAAAATATTTTTTATTCTATCTCAGCATTTAAAAAAAAATTAGAAAAACTCCACGTAAGAAAAATTGGCCGGAAATTGTAATATCCCCAATTTTAATTGGTCATGTGCGCGGAACATAACTAATCCCGACCAAAATGAGAAACTCCAGTGAAATTTGTCCTCATTTTGCGAGTTGCCAATAGTTACAGGACTAGCTTTGCATGTTCAACAAATTATGGGACTAATTTTGCCACCTTCTATAGCCACGAGATCAATTTTGCAATTTTCTTTAACATATAAAATGATGTAAACCAAACAAATTAGATTTTCATTTTTTCCTTAAATTTAAAAATATGCATAATGTTTTTTTTAAAAAAGAATAAATAAATAAGGTGGTAGTTCAGTTGGGCTGACTCGTTACTTCTTGAAAAAAGGTCACCAGATTGAATTCACTAATGGTTTGAACTTTCTATGGTGAAGGAATTTCACTTTGACAGGTGATAGGGTTCTAGCGACAAACTCGCCTCCGGTACAACGAGAACTTCTGACGTTCATATATTGGTACCTTTTCTTCCTTTATTTTCCATTATAAAAAAATAAAATAAAATCAATCAACATATATTTGTAACTCAGTAATTTGCACAAGTGAACGATAATAAATTTGATATCTAGTTTTATAACTCAAATAATGGATTTTGTTAAAAGAAATTATTAAGGAAAATGAATACCAACTAAATTTTAAATGAAAATATTCTTTTGTTTTTGTAAGTGAATAAAAATCATCAGGAGAGATATATGACAATTGACTAAGGTTATCAATACATTTGACTCTAAAACTTTTACACTCAATGACAGTTGGAAAATTACATAAATTCTCTAGGATTTATGAGATTTATTGTTGGAAATAACCATAATCTGCACAAAATATTGAAAACTATTATAAGTGTCCTCGTCACCTACCACTGTCACCTCAATTATATTATGAGAATTTTAACTTATGACTAAAGTACTATTATTTTTTAGTTTCAAATAAATCTCAATTTTTACTTTCCACCATTTTTCCTACTGCGTATGTATGAATAATAAATAATTGTTTGGAAGAGCCGTGAATAATGAAATTCAACTCTAATACTGAAATCAAGTTCATAAGATTGCTTGGGGAGCCTATAAAATACAAGAGTAGATTGATGGTTACGGTTTATATAGATCTGGAGGAAGAACAGACCAGGTCAAAACAGGAAAATTCTTTTACACACCCAGTGTGGGACCCAATTGCATACACCAAGACGCAACAAAAAAAACAAAAAAATGTATATTCAATATAAAATCAAGTCAAACGTTTTTATTATTTTTTTATTGTGTCTTGGTCTAAGAAACAGGGTCCTGCGCCAGGTGTATACAAGAATTTTCCGTCAAAGCATGAACTAGTAAATAAAGTAATGGTCATTTTTGAATCCAAATGACATAGTCAAGATAGAAACAAAAAAATATGTAAAATTCTCTTGAACATTATTATTATTATTATTATTATTATAATAATAATAATAATAATAATAATAATAAATTGTATCCCTGGGCATAGATAGTATCAGAGCCATGTTTTAGGGGGAAATCATGTGGGTAAGGATATAATTTAACACAAAGTTTTGATATTATTATCATGATTAAAAATCAAGATAGTGTAAAAAATAGTATTAATCTTGAATATGAATTACCACAGGACTTAGATCTACTTAATAAGTGGACTATTCCTAGAATTGAACCAAAAACAATTTATAAACTCGAAACCTTTGAAAAATTAGGATTAAAACAGTTGGTCAAAACCACTGAACAATCTATTTCTTTGAATAATGAAGAAATGATTATTAAATTAATTAGTGAAAAGGATATACTCCCTTATAAATATACTCATAAATTCCTTCATATAGGATTAGTGCAAATTGCATTGAAACCACTTACTTTAGAAGGTTTACCTGAAAGCTCTATAGCAGCTTTAAGAGACGGTAGAAATTTAAATTGGAAACAATCTTTAATGGGAATTATACAATCCAGTCTGGCACATGGTCCAGTTTATTTTGATGTTTATCTAAATTTACAATTATCTTTATCTGATGTTCATATTCTTGATGTTTTGACTTTGAATGTTAAGACTCATGGTTACAATTATATGTTAGGATCCGAAGTTTTATGTGTTTGTTATAGAATTTATTATAAACCTTTGTATACTTTAAATCCTCAATATAAAAAGGTTGATAAACCTTTAAATGAAACAATCTTAATTGAAACTAATTTTAGTAAATCTAATATTATAACTAGAAGATCTATTAAATGGGAAGAAATAACTTTTCCAGGAAATTGGATAATTGAAAGAGCTATGCCTCCACAACAACAAATTCAATCAAATCTCATAGATGTTATCCAAACTCCCGAAGGAACTATAAGTTTACAATTTGACAATTCAAATAGATTTATAGAATCGTCATCCAGACTGTCTAGATCCAAATCACAATCTCTACACTCATATATTTCTCCTATTGATTATACTGTTGAAACTCCTTCTAGGGCTTCTACTTCTCAAATTAAAGAAGAAAAAGAAGAAACTGAAGAATCTTTAAGAAATGCTAGAATTGATGAATTATATATATATATTAATAAAGACAATATTGTAAAAGGATATAATAATAAGCAGGCCAATATAAAGCATGCAGAGACAATGTCTGAAATGAGTATGCCACCTTTTTAATGGATTTTAGTCACAAAATTGATTTTAGTCCTGGTTCTAATGCTAGGAAACAGATTAAAAAATAATTTAATTTACCCAGATGGGAACTTTTTAGAAATTGGTTTTTTGAAAATTTTAACCAGAATGAACAAAATTATATACAGGAGCACTTTTATAAAGCCTGTTCTGAAAAGAATTCTTTAATTCCCTTTGATCCATGGTTTATGACTACATATGTAGAACAATATATAGCTGTTTTAAAAAGAAATTATAAACTCTTAAATGGTCAAATTCAGAAAGATATATGTCCACCTAGTCAACCTTTCCAAATGGAAAAAGAGGGAAACATTTGTAATTTTCTTGCCTTCGCAAAAATATTGGAAAATGATGCTTTGCCAGTTACAAGTAAATATATCAATGTTCTTATGGAACAACAAAATTATGCTAACATATTTCTTAATGTGTTAGGAGAACAAATCACTTCTTTACATGATAGGGTCACTAAAGTAATTTCTCTTATAGAGAAATCTAAACCCCATGAAAAAGATGTTGAAATTATTGGATCCAGTAATAGTGGTCATACTGCTATTCCGAGTATTCAACCTCCTCCAAAAATTAAAGATTTTAAATTAACACCTGTAACAGAATTAGAAAAATTTGGTAAATTAACCATAAATATTTTAGAAGAAGATTTTGTAAACACATTACAAGAAGGAAATAATACTACTGAAAAAATTAATAAATTAAGTGATTGGAAATGGGCTGATAAGCCTATTCAAAGACTATATTACTATAGGAGACCTTCTCATATGGATGTTTTACATGAAGAACAAGATTCTATAATTACTAATAGTTATAGTGGAAGAAAGATTTATGAACGGAATATCGATGGACTTACTGATAAATAGATTTATAATGTTGTTCATAGAATGCTTATGTATTCTACTATATGTAAAAGTAATAATAATGCAGATAAAAATGTTGCAAAAATGATAATTGCAGGATTTACAGGCCAACTAAAAGGCTGGTGGGATAATTATTTAACTCAACATATTAAAGATGAAATATTAAATACTGTTAAACAGGAAAATAATCAATTAATTGAAAATTCAGTTTATACTCTAATTGTCAATATTGTTGAACATTTTACTGGCAGATATTCTGATAATAGTGAAACTATTAGAAGATTATTACAAAATCTTAAGTGTAAAACACTAATAGATTTTAGATGGTATAAAAACACTTTTCTTAGTAGAGTTATGGAATTACCTGAGAGTAATAGTTCTCATTGGAAATCTAAATTTATTGATGGATTACCTCACTTATTTGCTGAAAGAGTAAGAAGGAATTTAAGAGGAAACTTAATGTCTATTCCTTATGATGATTATACTTATGGTAAATTAATTGGTCCATGTATTCAAGAAGCATTAAATCTTTGTAATGAAATTAAATTAAATCAACAATTAAAAAGACAAAATATAATAGAAAGAAAACAATTAGGACAATTTTGTAGCCAATTTGGCATGGATATCCCTTCTATTCATAAACCAAAAATTTTAAAAGGAAAGAAAAGGGATAAAACATTAGATTATCCTAGAAGAAAACGAAAATATTCTAAAAAGAAATGGGAGAAAAAATTAAAAAGAAAAGAGGAAAGAGAAGAAAACAAAAAAGAAAAAAGAAAATTTATTGTTTGCAGAAAATGTGGAAGAATTGGTCATTATGCAATAAATTGTTGGACCAAAAAGAAGATTAATAATCTTCAACTAGATAATAATACAAAAGAAACAATATCAAAAATATTATTAAATTCAGATAACTCTGATAATTCAAAACCCGAATCATATTCTGATTATAGTAGTGATGCTGAAAACATTAAAGTCTTAGACAATGAATCCATCATATCTGAATCAGACTCCTCATCAGAGTCAGAATGTGAACCTTGTCAACACGGACAAACTTGTATTAATAATACAGAACAAAAGGAATATTATAAAATTTTATTTCAATTTCAAGATATGGAAATAAATGTCCTAGATAGTCAAAATATTTTTGAATTACTCAAACAAATTAAAGATTCTGATTTAAGATCTAAAATTATAGATCAAATTGATAATACTCCTAGCACTTCTAGTGAAAATAGAAATATAAGGGACGGAGTAATAACTTCTCCTGAGCCGTATTCAATGTTTGTAGTGTATAAACTTCTTAAAGAAAGGCAGGTAGTACAAACTCCTACATCTTTAAATGATATTATGATAGAAATGAGTCAATTAAGAAAAGAAATTGATTCTTTAAAACAAGAAAATAAAATTCTTGATAATAGAATATCAAAATTAGAACATAATTCTGAAACCAATTCTATTCAAGAAGAACAAATAGAGAATATGAATAATTTTCAATTTCCAAATAAAAACTTTTTAAATACTCTTGAGCAGATAATATCTCAGAAATTGACTATTAAAATTACTCTTTTAATAGATGATTATTTCTCAAAAGAATTTGTTGCTTTAATTGATAGTGGTGCAGATTTAAATGTAATACACGAAGGATTAATTCCTACTAGATATTTTCAAAAGACTACTCATAGTTTATCACATGCTGGAGGGCAAAAACTGGATATCAGTTTTAAGCTTCCAAAAGCTTTTGTCTGTATTGATAAAAACTGTATTCCTACAAGTTTTTTACTTGTTAAAAATATTTCAAATCAAGTAATACTTGGTTCACCTTTTATTACAAAAATTTATCCCTTTATAACCGTAAATAAAGATGGAATTATAGGTACTTATAACAATAAACCTATACATCTTAAATTTGTAACAAAACCGTTTACAAAAGTCTTACATAGGATGTATATACATCTCAAAGAAAATCAATTAAATTTTCTTAAACAAGAAATTAATATTTTAACGATTGAAGAAAAATTACAAAATCCTAAATTACAGGATAAAATAAAACTTCTTCATAATAAGTTCTGTTTAGAAATTTGTAATGATCATCCTAATGCTTTTTGGGATAGGAAGAAACATATTGTTGATCTTCCTTATGAAAATAATTTTGATGAGAAAAATATTCCTACCAAAGCTAGACCCTGTCAAATGAATTCTGAATATTTAGAATTATGTAAAAAAGAAATTCAATTATTGCTTGATAAAAAATTAATATGTCCTTCACAATCACCATGGTCATGCACTGCATTTTATGTTAATAAACATAGTGAACAAGAAAGAGGAGTTCCTAAACTTGTAATTAATTATAAGCCTCTTAATAAGGTTCTAAAATGGATTAGACATCCTATTTCTCATAAAAAAGATCTTTTAGATAGGTTATATGATGCAATCATATTTTCTAAATTTGATTTAAAATCAGGGTATTGGCAATCCAGATTAATAAATCTGATAGATATAAAACTGCTTTTAATGTTCCTATAGGCCATTATGAATGGAATGTTATGTCTTTTGGTCTGAAGAATGCCCCTTCAGAATTTCAGAAAATAATGAATGATATTTTTACTCCTTATAGTGAGTTTATTATCGTATATATAGATGATATCCTTGTATTTTCCAAGGATATAGAATCTCATTTTAAACATTTAGATTTGTTTAGAAAAATTATTATTAAAAATGGATTGGTAATATCTAAACCAAAAATGTCTTTATTTCAAACAAATGTAAGATTTCTTGGTCACAATATTGAAAAGGGCAATATTATTCCTATAAATAGAAGTATTGATTTTGCTTCTAAATTTCCTGTTGAGATTACGGATAAAACTCAATTACAAAGATTCTTAGGAAGTCTAAATTTTATATCTGCATATTATAAAAATCCTGCAGAAGATACTGCTATTTTATATGATAGACTAAAAAAGAAACCAAAACTTTGGTCAGAACAGCATACTAATGCTGTAAAGAAAATAAAAGAAAAGGTTAAAACTTTACCATGTTTAATGTTAGCTAACCCAAATTGGGAAAAAATTGTAGAAACTGATGCCTCTGAAATTGGTTATGGTGGAATTTTAAAACAAATTAATCCTACAACAAAACAAGAACATCTTATTAGATTTCATTTTGGCAAATGGAATAATAATCAAAAGAATTATGCTACAATAGCTAAAGAAGTTCTTGCCATAGTTAAATATATATTAAAATTTCAAGATGATTTATATAATCAACATTTTACAATAAAAACAGATTGTAAAGCAGCTAAGTTTATGTTTCAAAAAGATTTTAAACATGATGTGTCTAAACAAATATTTGCTAGATGGCAGACACATCTTGCTCCTTTTGATTTTGAAATTATTTATAAAAAAGGAGAAGATAATAATCTTCCAGATTTTCTAACTCGAGAATATTTGTTATCATGAATTTTACAGGATTGCATTCCTCAGAAATATCCTCTTATAGAGGAAAGATGTCAAAATTATATATTCATAATTTGTATGGGTGTTCTGTTTATTATGTTCGTCCTATTAATCGACGATATCAAGGCAGAATTGGAATCCCTGACCCAATTCAAGATCCTTATTATATAAAACCCTGTGACTATCCTAATAGCATAAAAAGGCTTCAAATCAGAAGATACTATCTTTTGAAAAGTATCGCTTATTGGAAAGCTGAAGTAAATTCTTCTGAATTTAGACTCCAAAATCTAACATATAGGAGTAGTGCTTTAAAGCACTTAAATGATTGTTTATCATGGGAATTACAAGTTGTAAATGGCTTGTTAAATAGACTTGCTGCTTAAAACAGAATTTAACCATGTTAGGAATGCAAGCACAAGGAAGAGGACTCTCCTCTTATAGAGGAAGAGGTGGTCGAGGAAGAGGTCAGAATAATATTCTGACTCAACAAGGAAGAAAAATACTCATTGCTGCTGATTTATCATCAGAAAATGATCCTTTATATATAAGGAATTTCTTGAATTCAGGAAACAAAAAAAGGGTCATACCCAAGCTTCTCCCTCCTATTCAAAAATTGTGGGGAATGAAGATGAGGAAGCAGATGTCCATAATATGAGCTTTATACAAAATGATCAAAAAAGAGTAATACTCTTTATTATTGAAAATGATTTAAAAAGGGATAATAAGCTCTGGGAATTAGTAGAAAGATATCTTAACACTAATAGTGATACTTTTGGAAGTTATAAATTCCCACAATATTATGAGAATATTCTCCAAAATGGTGAGTTATGTGAAATAAACCACTATAATAGTGGCGGTAAGGAAATTTATAAATTTTTCAAAATAATTATCAAAAAGATTATATCTATTGAAGATTGGGGAATATCTCCATTTAAAGAAAAACAATTTTATTTTACCTATACTCCCATTAAATATAATTATTGGGATTATGTTGCGGCCCTTGAAAGAGTTTTCTTATATGAAAACCCGAGCCATAGTCATACTTGGTTTATCAAGATATGTGGAGAGGTTTATAACCACTCTATACCAAATTGGTTTCTGAAATGATGGAAATTTTATGGTCCTAAACCTGAAATTCTACCTGAAATCCTTATAGGATTATTTGAAGAATGGAAACAATATTCTCCAAAAATGTTGGAACTTTCTCAGTCTAAAAAACCAGAAAAATAGAGAAATTCCATTTCTTCATTGAATTTTCAATCCCCTGGATCTGGAAATGGAGTCCCCAAGTGGACTATGATGAGGATAATATCCCATCCATCATGAGAGTCTCCTATACAAGGTTTTGGGATAAAATGATTCGTGAGGATCCAGAAACAAAAGACTTAAATTATATTGATACTATCAACAAAATTGAGAAGAAAATAGCGGAATACAAAAGGCTTTATCATAAGAAGCAGCAGCAAATACAGCCTCCCATAATAGATATGACAGAAATATCTCAACAGTTGAAGAAACAAGACGGGGCAAGCTCCAGAGAACAACTTATTGAGAAATATCTCAACGATATGGAGAAAAAATTAATGGACAATTGGGATGAAGATGACAGAAGTGATACTTCTATGGCATCGTCAAAAGGCAATAATTTTGAAGATATCATTAATTTCCAAGATGCACAGGATCCCAATGATGTCACAATAGACGACAATTTTGATCACATCATGGAGCACCTCAAAGAGGACTCGCACAGGGGAAAAACCAAGCAGAAAAAATAATCGGACCGCTGTCATAGTTCTGGGCTATGACAGCGGTTCGACTGAACTGTTGTTCAAAAAAAATAAAATTAAAAAAATCCTGTGACAGCTGTTCGTACCCGAACCGCTGTCATAGGCAGTCGGATTTTTAGCTAGGTAACCCGGCCGCCCCCCTAATTCTCTCACTCTCAAAACTTAAAACCCATTTCAGGAGCCTCTCTCTCACTATTCTCGGTCTCTCTCTCTCTCGATCCCCTCCCCAAAAGCTCGGCACCGCCGCCGCCGCCACCGCCACCACCACCACCACCACATACCTGCGCTGCCGCCACCACCACCACCACGACCGTAAGTCTCTTCCCTTTCTCTCCCTATATATATATGTATATTTGTATATGTGTGGGTGTACGTATATTTATGTATGTGTGGGTGTATTTATATTTGTGTATACGTGCGTGTATGTATATTTGTGTATGTGCGGGTGTATGTATATTTGTGTATGTGTGGATGGGTGTATGTATATTTGTGTATATGTTGATGGGTGTATGTATATTTTTGTATATGTGGTTGTATGTATATTTGTGTATATGTGGTTGTATTTATATTTGTGTATGTATATATGTGGAAAGTTGTATGTATATTTGTGTATGTATATATGTGGATGGGTGTATGTATATATGTGGATGGGTGTATGCATATTTGTGTATGTATATATGTGGATGGGTGTATGTATATTTGTGTATGTATATATGTGGATGGGTGTATGTATATTTGTGTATGTATGGATGGGTGTATGTATATTTGTGTATATGTTAATCGGTGTATGTATATTTGTGTATGTGTGGATGGGTGTATGTATATTTGTGTATGTGTGAGTGTATGTACATTTGTGTATTTACGAAAATATTTCTCGGTTGAAATTTTGCGGTGTCGGAATGACATGAAATTCGCACGGTCATAGTAAAATAGCGTGCTAAACAAGACACGTGCATAGCATCTCGGTCTTGTGATTTTAGCCATTTGAGATCGTTTAAGACCTCAAATTTGCGTTTTATTACGAAAATAGGGTAATTTTGTAATTAAACGTAAATTTGAGGCCTTAAATGATCTCAGATGGCTAAAATCACAAGATCGCAATGCATAGCCTTACGTTTTGTTCAGAATGTCATTTCGCTATGACCGTGTGAATTTCGTGTCATTCCAATACTATAACATTATAAACGAGAAAATAAAATTGAAAAAAAAACGGCCCTATGACAGCGGTTCAGCCGGAACTGCTGTCATAGGGTCCAAATTAAATTTTTTTTTTGAACCCTATGGCAGCGGTTCCTTCCGGAACTGCTGTCATAGGGTTCACCCTACTGCAGCGATTTCTATGGAACCGCTGTCATAGGGTGACCTATTACAGTGGTTTTTTAACCTCTGTAATAGGTCCAAACCAAATAACAGCGATTTAACCGCTGTAATAGGCCCAAAAAAACCGTTGTAATAGGTCATTTCTGTAGTAGTGTGAGGTGAGATCCTTGTCAAAGGTCAATACCTTAAGGAGGTGGATGCAAATAACCCCAAAATCATGCATAGAAGTCGTAACCCATAACGCAAAGGAAACGACGTGAGTTGAATAAAATGTCCAAGAATGCCTTCCCTTGGACAAAATTACAATTCTAACCCTTTAATGATGAGAAATACATAAGATCTTCCTGTAAATTGTGGTACAAATAATTTAAGTACTAATGATGGTAAATATCGTCAGAGTACGAATGTCATGTGTTCAACCACGTGGGGTGGAGGAACCGATCCAACTCACGACAAAGTAGGCTGGGGGTTGGTTTTTGTATAAACTGCACCCGGTTACTTTTATTAGGTATATGCCCTAGATGCCAATGAGGGCAAATAGTTAGATTAGGGTATCTTATTATGTTGTACAAACTATTAAAATGATATTAATAAAGACATCTGTATTTTGTTCATATAAATCTTTATGACATCTAAATAAGTATTGAACATATAGTCCATGTCAATAAAGGTTTGACTCTTTGCCCTTTATGGAATAAAGACGTGGCATGGGAAGAGTCTTACACCTTATCACTTAAAAGAGTTCGCAAGTCAAAGAATCTTAATTGGGCATTAAGATTCGACTTGTATGACACATGCTCTGACGATGAGTGCCAGTCAAACACTATAGGGATAGTGGGAGCAAGTATCATAGATATGTCAATGGAATTGACATATTCGAACACGGCTCGTAGTAATCCGATCACATGAGTATTTACTCAGTGACTGTCAATGATTGGATTACTGATCGTAATAGTATGCGTGAGCCTTAGACCTGAGGGTTCATGATCAATGTGCTTGTATTATTGGATCTGTTACCAGAGTAGTTAGGCCCATATCACCCGTCGGTGGGGTCGACCTTGAAGTGCGATATCAATGAGACAAGTAGCAGTTGATTAGTGATCGCCAAGATGGGATTCACTGTCTCGATAGTAAACGAGTAAGTATCCTGTGCGATTATAGGCTAATGAAATTATAAAGTCTTTGGCCAAAGCATAACAACTAACTCATGTGGGACACTGAGGGTAGTTTAGTAATTTCATTATGCTATAATCTAATGCACAGTATCAAGTTTAGTGAGTTTGATCGGGATACGTCAGTGAAGGGCTTATACTCATACGGCATTTATGAGCAAGAGGTTCGTAAAATGATTCGTTCATTTCGTACTCAATTGGGTTACGATGTGAGTCCACGGGACTGGCTAGGTGACACTCACATCCTTAGGTTATTCCTCCCTTTGCCAATTGAGACGAACCTAAAGAGGACTGATTGATTTAATTAAATGGACTGATTGATTTAATTAGATTAAATCAATTAATTAGATATTTAATTTAATTAGATTAAATTAAATTATTTAATTAGTAAATTAATTAAAAGAAATTAATTAATAGTATATGTTATATTTAAATTGGATTTAAATTAAATATATACAGATTGGCTAGAAATTAGACAAGCTAATTAAAAGCCCACTCAGTACAAGGAAGCCCTAGGGGTGGTGGCACTTAGGGTTGTAGTAGCCTCCAACTTGTTCCACAAGCTAGTTGAGTTTGAAAGGACTCCTACAGTGGAACAAACCCTAAGACAAGAGAAAAAGAAAAACAATACGTTTTACACAACACAAAAAGAAAAGAACTCTCTCCCCTCTCTCCTCTCTAGCCGTCCACTACTGCAAAGAATGAGGAGTCTTGCGATCTTTGGAAGGCTCGTTTCGCGTGAAGCTTTAGAGACAGGAGCCCTTGGAGGATTGCTCTTCTGCAGAATCATTAAACGAATCAAAAATGTACTTTTATTCGTTCCATTTTTCGCGAAACCCATTAAAAATCATTAGATCTATTTTTGTGATCTTCCGGTCGGGATCCTCAAATCTTTTGTAGCAATTCTCTATTTTCATGTATAAGATTCCTAACCGTGGTATCAGAGCCGACTTAAACGGATCTGACGATTTTTGCGTTTAAAATTATGTTGGTTAAAATTGGATTTTTAAAAATTTGATTTTATATGTTTAATATTCGATGTTAAATCTGAAATTTTGAAAATGTTCACCGCCTTGAAATCGTCGCACGATTACATGTTTTTTCGCCGCCAGCACCGGCGAATCTGGGTGGCACCACCGTGTGTTTTTGAAGCACACGCGAGCACCACCGCTGCTCGTGTAATTAGAAAAAAAAAAGGAAAAGGGGGTAGGGTGGCTGCCTTGATTTGCGCCGCCCCCACGGCGACGGAACTAGGGCGGCATCAGTCGCCCTAGGCGTGCTGGGCCGTAGTCCAGCACGCGTGTGCTGGGCCTTAGCCCAACGCACGTTCCGTGCGCCCTAACGGGCGCTGGGTTGTGCCCAACTGCTGGGCTCGGCCCAGTATATTAATATATATATATATTTATATTTTTTAATATTTAAATATATATATATATATAAATTAATAAAGATTAGGGTTTGACCCTAATAGACAAATTCGACCCGTGATTTGTCAAAACCCTTTTTTCCTAAAATATTTTTCCTAAAATTAAATTGGATTTAATTAAGTTAAAATTGGATTTGACTTTAATGTTAAATTGGATTTAATAATATCATAAATGAAATTGGTTTTTTATTTATGATTTGCGACGAATAAATAATAGGATTTATTTTAGGTTGATTATATTTTTCCAAAATAAATATGGAATAAGTTTGACTTATTTCCTGAATAATAAATTGGATTTATTACCTTTTTAAAATTGAAGTTAAATTCATCTTTTCTAATTAAATTAGATTTGATCGGTTTTTGAATTTCATTTCGATTTTAAACTCAAAACCAACATAATCTTAAATAGTTTTCTTACATGCTTTGATGTATGTTGTGGTAGATGCTTCCATGGACTTAGGGTTTCACCGCTTTTGTATTATCTGGGTTGTATTGGGCAATTGCCCCCAGTTTGTACTTTTAATTTTGGTAGTATGATGTATAGGGTGCTTTCTGAGTTGTGTATAATAGAGGTAGGACCTTTTCTAGCTTGGAGCCCGAAGATCTATTAGAAATTAGATTTGTAATAGACCCCTATCCCCCTGATTGATCTATTGGCTTGGATCAATCTAGAATGTCCATGGAAATGCATGTTGTTAGAATAACTAGTTTTTTCTATGTATGCATGATTATAATCCATATATGCTCGTAATAAATTAATATGCAAAGTGAGACCTTAATTTTTCAAAAATTCTCCCACATTAAATACTAAGTAAGTAGGGGATATTAGATATCCTGGCTCTCCATCAAGCTTGGAAAAGATGGGATTATGAGTTATGCATGGCGTCGTCTCGACTAATGGGGGTTATGCATTAATTCATAATCGATATCTCTTCAAGTGCATTTGATGCCATCGGTCGAAGCAAATCTTATCCCATACACCGTTACAGGTTGCAAGATAAGATTCAACTGTTAGATCGATAGGAGTTGATGGGAAAGTACTTAGATGGATCACCACCAATATTTCGTTACAGGCTGAGGTTGAGTGATCCATGAGCCAAAGGTAGATTGAATCATCAATAAGACTGGTTGACATGGCATGTCACTGCAAAAGTTCCAATGAGCCATATATCGTTACATTGCAACTCATTGAAATTTTGAAGAACTCAATCACTCACTATGAAATCTTTCCAACAAGATTTCCGTTCATTGCAGTGGGAGTGCTATGGTTTTGAAAAATGTAGTGGCAGCCAAGTCAAAAATTAAAGTCCTAATTTTTACTTGGGTACAACATAATTATCCAATTGAATCTTGGTTAATTTTCTGCAGTAATTTTATCTCTCCCAAAATGTTTAATAACCCTCTACCCATACTGCTTGAAAAGAATGTCCTCACTGGACCTAACTTTGTCGACTGGCTCAAAAACCTAAGGATTGTCCTTAGCTTAGAATCATTGGGCTATGTACTCGAGGGAAATCGTCCCCCTGTCCCTGGAGACGATAACGATGAAGACGCCCATGATAACTATAACACTTGGATCAAAGATGATACTCGTGTTAAAGGTCACATGCTCGGCTCCATGAGCAACGACCTGCAGCGATCCCATAAAATCATGGATGACACAAAGTCAGTGTTGCTGCACCTCAAGGAGCTGTACGGAGAGCACAGTAGAACTGCTCGGTATGACATATCGAGAGAGATCTTTGGCGCAAGGATGGAAAAAGGTGAAGATGTGGGCACCCATGTCATAAAAATGATTTCCATGATCGAGAGATTGGAAGCTCTTGATTTCACCATGGACTTTCACCTTCAGACCGATCTCATTCTTCAGTCACTCCCCAAATCCTTTTCACAATTTATTGTGAACTTCAACATGAATGACATTGAGTGCACATTAGCTGGGCTATTGAACAAGCTCTCAACTGCTCAAGGACAGATGAAACCCAAGGGGAAGGAAGTTGCTTTAGCCGTTACCACGGGGACATCCAAGCCCTTCGAAAATAAGAAGGGCAAAGGTAAAAAGCAATTGGGAGTGTCTAAAACGTCGAGTGACACAGGCAAAGGGAAAAACAATGGGTTCAAGGGAAGAGGTCCAAAGAAGACGGACAAATGTCTTCACTGCCATGAGATAAGACACTGGAAACGTGACTATCCCAAGCTGAAAGCAGAAATAACTTCAGGTATAGAACTTAATGTTTTAGAAACAAATTGTTCTGTTACCATATTTTGAACTTCCTGGATTCTAGACTCTGGGACTAGTGCTCACATATGTGTTATGAACCAGGAGCTGGAAAGAAGTAAGATGCCGGAGCATGGTGAAGTGATGATCAATGTTGGCAGCGGTCATAGTGTAGCAGCCTCACAGATTGGCACCACTTCCCTTAGTTTATCATCTGGACATTTATTATATTTAGACAATTGCCTTGTTTTGCCCAACAGGCTTAAGAATATTGTTTCAATTCCTGTTTTAGTCAGGAAAGGTTATTTGTTTTCCTTTATGAACAATTCTTGTGACATTTATTTTAGAAATGAATGTGTTGGCAATGCGTCTTTAATAAATGGTTTATATTATATTAATGTCCAAAATGATTGTAATGTCAATGTTGTAACAAGAAAATGCAGAATGTATGATACAAACTTGAGACAGCTATGACACTTGAGACTAGGTCATGTCGGGGACCAAAGACTACACGAGTTAGAAAAGGATGGAGTCATAGACTCATTGGGATCAGATCCCTGTCCCACTTGTGAGTCTTGTATCCAAGGCAACATGACCAAGTCCCCCTTCACAGGGAATTTTGAAAAAGCCACAAAAGTCTTAGGTCTAGTTCACACTGATGTGTGCGGACCATTTGGAAACATGGCCAGCGGTGGTTTTCCGTACTTCATTACATTTACCGATGACCATTCTAGGTATGGCTACGTGTATTTAATGAAGTACAAGTCTAAATCATTGGAGAAATTCTTTGAATTTAAGACTTTAGTCGAAAATCAAACCGGGCATCATATCAAGACACTTCGGTCTGACGGCGGTGGTGAGTATATGAATGCGGAGTTTGACCAGTTCCTTCGGGAACAAGGCATACTGTTACAGCTTACTCCTCCAGCAACTCCACAATTAAATGGCGTAGTAGAACGAAGGAATCGAACACTGTTGGGCATGGTTCGATCCATGCTCAGCTACACAGATTTGCCTATTTCACTATGGGGACACGCGCTGCTTACGCAACTCACATTCTGAATAGATGTCCCTCCAAATCTGTTCCTAAAACACCATATCAGATATGGCGTGGAAGGAAGCCTAATCTGAAACACATAAGAATATGGGATTGCCTAGCTTACGTGAAAAAGACCAAGGCAGAGAAATTGGAGGCTAGGTCCATGAAAGGGAGACTCATTGGATATCTCGAGGATTCCATGGGATACCTTTTCTACCTTCCCGATGATCAGAGAATCATTGTTGCCTTACAGGCAATCTTTCTCAAAGAAGAATTCATTCGAGAAGGAGCTGGTAGAAGTATTGTTCTACAAGAACAAAATGAATCCCCTGTGGAAGACACTGTTCAAGAGACCCAACCCGACCCAGAAATGACACAACCATCAATGCGCAGGTCTACTAGAGTATCTCAACTACCTGTGAGATATGGTTCTCTGCTACAAGGAGAGCATAATTTGCATGTAGTAGCAGAAGGAAACCATGGAGACGATCCCTCTAGTTATGACCAGGTAATGATGGATATGGATTCTGCAAAATGGCATGAAGCTATGAAAGTGGAAATGGATTCGATGTATTCGAACCAAGTCTGGAATCTAGTAGATCCTCCCAAAGGTATTGTATCTATTGGATGCAAATGGATCTATAAGAGAAAGATAGGTCCGGATGGCAAGGTGGATACCTATAAGGCCAGGCTAGTGGCCAAAGGGTATAGTCAGAAGGAGGGCATTGGCTATGAGGAAACCTTTTCACCAGTAGCTATGATCAAATTCATTAGAATTCTACTTTCAATAGCTGCATACCTGGATTATGAAATCTGACAAATGGATGTGAAAATCGCCTTCCTGAATGGATTCCTCGAGGAGGATATCTATATGGAGCAGCCCAAAGGTTTCATATCCAAAGCCGATTCTCATAAGATCTGCAAGTTAAATAGGTCCATTTATGGACTGAAGCAGGCCTCTCGCAGTTGGAACCTTCGTTTTGATGAAGACGTATGAAACAACGGCTTTATCAAAAATAAGGATGAACCATGTGTCTATAAAAAGGTCAGTGGGAGAAAGATATCATTCTTGGTACTATACATGGACGGCATTCTACTTATAGGGAATGATGCAGGTTTGCTAACTTCAGTAAGACATGTCTTTCAAGCACATTCTCCATGAAAGATTTAGGAGAAGCCACCTATGTCCTAGGAATCCGAATCTACAGGGATAGATCGAATAAGACAATAGGTCTCTCCCAAGCCCTCTACTTAGAAAAAGTCCTAAAGCAATTTGGGATGGAAAATTCTAAAAGAGGTCTTTTGCCCATGAGACATGGAATTCATCTCTCCAAAAAGATGAGTCCTCAAAGTGAGGAAGATCGAAGAGAGATGAGTACCATCCCCTTTGCCTCGGCAGTGGGAAGTCTCATGTACGCTATGTTATGCACGAGACCAGATCTTGCATACGCTGTGAGCGTAGTAAGTAGGTTTCAAGCTAACCCAGGCAAAGAACATTGGATAGCCGTGAAATCAATCGTAAAGTAGTTGAGAAGAACTAAAGATATGATCCTCACATATGGCAATGGAGAAATGAAAGTGGATGGTTATACTGATTCAGATTTCCAATCTGACATCGATGACCGAAAATCCACTTCTGGGTTCATATTCACTTTGAATGGTGGAGAAGTGTCTTGGAAAAGTTCCAAGCAAAGCACAACTGTCGATTTAACCACCGAAGATGAATATGTGGCAGTCTCGAAGGCAGCCAAGGAGGCTGTTTGGATAAAGAAGTTCATTACTGAACTTAAAGTTATTCCTAGTATAGAGTTTTCGTTGCCACTATGGTGTGACAACAACGGAGCCATGGCGCAAGCAAAGGAACCAAGGTCTCACAACAAATCCAAACACATAGAGAGGACATATCACATAATTTGAGAAATCATTGGAAGAGGCGACATCGCCGTGCAGAAAATAGCCTCAGCGAATAACGTAGCTGACCCACTCACTAAGCCATTGGCGCAGGCGGTGCTAGAGCAACATCTTGAGAAGATGGGTATAAGATACCAAAGCAATTGGCATTAAGTGCAAGTGGGAGATTGTTAGGTATATGCCCTAGATGCCAATGAGGACAAATAGTTAGATTAGGGTATCTTATTATGTTGTACAAACTATTAAAATGATATTAATAAAGGCATCTGTATTTTGTTCATATAAATTTTTATGGCATCTAAATAAGTATTGAACATATAGTCCATGTGAATAAAGGTTTGACTCTTTGCCCTTTATGAAATAAAGACGTGGCATGGGAAGAGTCTTACACCTTATCACTTAAAAGGGTTCGCAAGTCAAAGAATCTTAATTGGGCATTAAGATTCGACTTGTATGACACATGCTCTGACGATGAGTGCCAGTCAAACACTATAGGGATAGTGGGGGCAAGTATCATAGATATGTCAATGGAATTAACATATTCGAACATAGCTCGTAGTAATCCGATTACATGAGTATTTACTCAGTGACTGTCAATGATTGGATTACTGATCGAAATAGTATGCATGAGCCTTAGACCTGAGGGTTCATGATCAATGTGCTTGTATTATTGGATCTGTTACCAGAGTAGTTAGGCCCATATCACCCGTCGGTGGGGTCGAACTCAAAGTGCGATATCAATGAGACAAGTAGCAGTTGATTAGTGATCGCCAAGATGGGATTCACTGTCTCGATAGTAAACGAGTAAGTATCCTATGCGATTATAGGCTAATGAAATTATAAAGTCTTTGGCCAAAGCATAACAACTAACTCATGTGGGACACTGAGGGTAGTTTAGTAATTTCATTATGCTATAATCTAATGCATAGTATCAAGTTTAGTGAGTTTGACATTTTCCATGACTCTCACTTGACCGGGATACGTCAGTGAAGGGCTTATACTCATATGGCATTTACGATCAAGAGGTTCGTAAAATGATTCGTACATTTCATACTCAATTGGGTTATGATGTGAGTCCACGGGACTGGCTAGGTGACACTTACAACCTTAGGTAATTCCTCCCTTTGCCAACTGAGACGAACCTAAAGAGTCGTGCTATAAGAAACGAACGGGATGTATCTTTTTGTGTAAATCTTTTAGAAAGAATTAAATGGACTGATTGATTTAATTAGATTAAATCAATTAATTAAATATTTAATTTAATTAGATTAAATTAAATTATTTCATTAGTATATTAATTAAAAGGAATTAATTAATAGTATATATTATATTTAAATTGAATTTAAATTAAATATATACAGATGGGTTAGAAATTAGACAAGCCAATTAAAAGCCCACTCAGTCCAAGGAAGCCCTAGGGGGGGAGGTCACTTAGGGTTGGAGTAGCCTCCAACTTGTTCCACAAGTTAGTTGAATTTAAAAGGACTCCTACAGTGGAACAAACCCTAAGACAAGAGAAAAAGAAAAACAATACGTTTTACACAACACAAAAAGAAAAGAACTCTCTCCCCTCTCTCTTCTCTAGCCGTCCACTGCTGCAAAGAAGGAGGAGTCTCGCGATCTTTGGAAGGCTTGTTTCGCTTGAAAAGGTACTTTTATTCGTTCTAGTTTTTCGCGAAACCCATTAAAAATCATCAGATCTATTTTTGTGATCTGCCGGTTGGAATCCTCGAATCTTCCGCTGCATTTCTCTATTTTCATGTATAGGATTCCTAACAACTTTGAGCTGCCTACTACACAAGCAATGTGGGATTAAGTCAATTCGTAGTTCGTTAATGGGGTTACTCTCTATTGCCAGTGTATTTTTTACTGGGAGAGTAGATAATGAGCCACCTCCAGCTCTTTTGAGGTTTTTATAAGGAGCTGGTTATGAGCTACAGGCCCTATCTTGTCACCAGCCCAATAGGCTTGATTTAATCATTATTATTAGTAGGTTAGAGAAATAACCTTATTATGCTTAATGGGTTGCCAGCCCCTTTTAAGCTTGGCCAATCCTTCCTCCGCGAGCTTTGACCCGTAGTGGGCACCTCGACCTGACTCGGGGATTGGCAAATTACTAAAATACCCCTGGACATTTTTGGCCCACATCATATGCCCCCCCACTTCTGGGTGTACCTTATAGGATATTCGGGAGTAGGAATAGGTATGGCAAACTTGGTCGCCTTGGAGGGTCAAACGGGTCACCCTTTGAAGGGGAATATTTTAAGTGTTACCCCGAGGCAATGTTGGTGTTGACTTAAAGGAACATTTGTAGCTACCTTGGGTTTTGACGCTTAGGGGCCGGATGCCTTACAATGCCAGAGTGTGCGAGGTATCTCAATTTGAGTATGCATTTCATGTCTTAGGGAGGAGCTCTTAAGTTATGAATCTCTACCCCACTTGACTAGTAGCCTTATAGGACTATCATGTTAGTCGATGAGGTGTTTTGGCCTAAGAGGAGGCTTGCGCTTCACCCACAGGAAGCTGGTAGTCTCGAAGAAGACTTAGAATTCTGGGGCCTCTATCTGGGTTTTTAGCACCCCGAAAGGGACCTATAATTTTCTAAACCTCGATTTGAGTATTTGTATTCCGAAGGGGACTTAGAATTTATTACACTGGCTTTTACCCCGTGGAGAAGGGGCAAGGGTCATTGACTTGCTGCGAGGGAGTATGAGTTTTTACTACTTGGTGAAAGTCCAAGGTCCTTTGCCTCAAGAGGAGCAAAGTTCTTAGCTCTATCGCGAGTGGGCGAGGTCTTCTGCCTCGAGGTGAGGTGATGAGGTCCCTCATTGCAATGGTAGATCTATTTTCTATAATCTTTTATGCATGTTGGATGTTTTCTTATGAAACACCCATGGAGCAGGTATGATCCCATGAGTTAACAAAAAATTTGTTAACTCGCTAGGTAGGATATTCCTCATCTTCTAAATGGATTTTGGCTGTGGGCGGATGTATCACCCGCACTTGATAAGAGAGGTGCTTCGTATCTATCCCCGGTAGCCTCGCGCCTTGGTGCTGTGAGGCGGTTCCCCGCGTATGAGTGTCGCGAGGAACTCCGCCCCGCGGCTATGTGACGCGAGGCATTCAGCCCCACGGCATGTTGCCTTGGGAATTCTCCCCGAGGTTTCTTGCCTCCGGGTCATTCCTCGTGGTCGTCGTTACTTCGACTAATTTTTCCCCTTTTAAATCTTGCGGTATATTTTGTAAGTCCGCTACGAGGAGATAAGGAGCGTAATATACCCGTGGATCCATGAGCTCTAGCGGGGTGTTTTGTACCCCTTGGCTTCATGAGCACTAGTGGGGTACTTAGTCATTTTATGCGCTGTTAGTAGGATTTCATGAGTGCCGAGAGTATTGGCCCCTCTGGCGTCTTGCTACACTTGAGCATCACTTACTAGCATCTTTACTTGAAAGACACTAGCATTTCGTTGGCTAGTTACTCACTAGCGTTTTGAAAGACTAGCATCTTGCTAGCTTGTTGAAGGGCACCAACTTGAGGGGACTTTATAGTGAGATTTGTATCCCTCTTGGTAGATGTATATCCATACATAAGGGTTAAATAGAGGTGGACGTAAGCCTCACATTTGGCGTGGGGGTCTTCATCCAGAGAAAGTTCCTCACATAGGTGTGTGCGTCGCGGCTGCCGCGACCGCGAGGCATCCTCTTTTTGGGGGTGTTGCCCTGGGGCTTAATGCCTCCGGGGTCTTTGACAGGGGTGACCTGCGGCATTTTTATATGCCTTAAGTTCATATCCGTTTACTTTATCGCATGGTCGCTTCTTGTTTGTACGACTATGAGCTAGACGAATGTTAGCAGCATTCTTGCTTTTGACGTAGCACATTTGTGAGCTACTCCTTGGCCCTTAGAAGGCTTTGAGTAGGTCTCTTGTTTTCCTAACCCCGTTGCTTCATGAGCTTGGTCGGGTGCCAATGTTAGCGTTATTTGTTAGCACCATGTGATGCCAATGAGTGCCTATGGTGGCATTACTGTGCTCATGACACGTTTCATTTTTCCTATCCCCATGTTTAGATTTGGTGGGTGGATAATCTTGAAGAGTGGACTTACCACCTCATGAGGTTCCCTGCCTCCCACTTCTTAGTGTATTTGCATGATTAACACCTTAGGGAGTAAGGATTATATGGGATAACTGTTATCTTTCGCTAGCGGATGGCTATCTTAGAGCTTGGTCTCACTCTCTATTTATGCCTTTTGAGTAAGTGGCGTTTGATTGTGTCGAGTAAGACTATCTTTTGCCTGCTCATTTTGCCATAGTACCTTGTGCTTCATGAGCATTAGTTTAGGTACTCAACCATTTTAACACACAGTTGGCGGGATTCAATAAACGGTGGAGGCAATGCCTCTTGGGCATTTTTGATGAAAATTGCTTGGCCTTGAAATACCAGATTTTTGTGGCCTTTGCATATTAGCTAGCTATCTATTCACTAAATGGTTGTTTGTTTATTCCATTCCTACTTCCCGACTACTTGACCCCTACTCCTTAGTATGTGAATTATATTTAGGAGTAATTAATCAAGTGGTGTTCCTTTGACACCAGGGGGTTAGGGATGGTTTGTTGGTGATGATAAGAGCTATAAGCTCTGTTCGTCAAATGCCGACCTTGGTCACTTGCAAACTAATGCTCTGAGGTCTTGGATAGGCACTAGCGTTGATATGGGTGTATCATCACCATTGTTAGTTTTGTATGAGGTGAGTTATCACTTTAGATTGTATGAGGGTATGAGGAAAGTCCTCACCTTAGATTGTATGAGGTGAGTCCTCACCTTCGTTATATAGTTATGATATCGGTCCAGATTCCATGTTGGAGGGGGGATCCTTTATGGAGCCTCAACCTCTCTTGGCATTGCTGGAAGCATTATTGGGTGGGCTATCCTCATTCGAGTCTTTGGTAACTCGGGGGATTTTTGTCGTTTCACCCATATTGACCTCTAATAGGGTCAATGATGATTTGTTAATGCCTCTATTGGAGGTGTGAGTTTTATCTTTGGTGCTTTGCTATTCCAACACTATGTTGGTGATTTTTCACTGATGGTGAATTTTTCACTGCTGGTGATTCCATCAACCAACAGTCTAATAGTCAAATCCAACAGTCGGATCCGACTGTTCCAACAGCCAGATCCAACAGTCAGCTATTTTTTCTCCTCCTATGATGGTAAAAATCGTTAGAGTATGAATGTCACGTGTTCAACCACGTGGGGTGGAGGAACCGATCCAACTCACAACAAACTAGGTTGGGGTTAGTTTTTTGTATAGACTGCGCTCGGTTACTTTGAGCTGCCTACGTACTCAAGCAATGTGGGATCAAGTCAATTTGTAGTTCAGTAATGGGATTACTTTCTATTGCCAGTATATTTTTTACTTGGGGGTAGATAATGAGCCACCTCCAGCTCCTTTGGGGTATTTATAAGGAGCTGGTTATGGGCTACAGGCCCTATCTTGTCGTCAGCCCAATATGCTTGATTTAATTATTATTATTATTATTATTATTATTATTATTATTATTATTATTATTATTATTATTATTATTAGGCTAGAGGAATAACCTTATTATGCTTAATGGGTTGCCAACCCCTTTTGGGCTTGGCCAATCCTTTCTCCGCGGGCTTTGACCCGTGGTGAGCACCTCGACCCGACTCGGGGATGAGCAAATTACTAAAATACCCCTGGACATTTTTGGCCCACATCAAGTACAATATTTTATATTCTTTGCAAATTAAGAACAAATTCTACGGGAAATTCACAAAAAAGGTCGGCAAGTGGCATGTATTAGTCAAGTCCATTTTAATTTGGTGTCTTGAATTTTGGAGATAAAATAACACATATTATACACATGAAGTCTAAAACTGCTACTACGCACTGATTTGCTAATTAAGTTGCCATTTTATCATACTTTTACGTGATAAATTTGTAATCACGCAGCACAAAATTTATAATTCCAGTCCTGTAATTTATGTTAACCCATGTTTTTTGTTCTCATGAGACAATTTTCCCTCTAAAGTAATAAATTTTCAAAATAAAAATGTCATGTACCGTATAAATTTTCGACCAACTTTTTAATATTTTATATATGAAGTTGTTTCTTAAATCTTATAAAACATTGACACTCAGAAAATTATCCTCGGACGGTGTCGGACACGTTCGGACACGATACTTCACGTGTCGGACACGGTTAATATGTGTCCATGTTGAAAAATAAAAAAGCAATTTGGACACCGTGTTGAACACGACCAAATGCATGTCCTACACGGTGGTGACACGGTTGATAGTTTTTCTAAGAAATTATAAAGTGTGGGGTTCAAATTAGAAATAGAAATACTTCAAAAATCCTAATTCTAATTAGTGAGCATTTGATACTTTGATTGTATTTGTAATTGTTTGTAATTTGTGACTGTTTATATTTTTGTTTTGCATTGGTTATTGACTTATTGTTGATAATTAGTTGAATTTTTTCAAACATATAGAGATTTATAAAGGAGTAAGGAAAATACAAATTTGACAATAAACAAATAAGCAACATTTTCATAATTTATTTTTCTAACAAATTATATTGAAATTAAAATCAATATCTAATTTATGTTATATATATTTGACATTCATGTCGAAGCCGTGTCACGTCCTAATTTTTTGAAAAATGTTGTGCCCTGTATCCGTGTCAGTGTCCGTGCATCATAGTTTAAAATCAAATATAAAAGTTAAAATAGATTTAATAGAAGTATAGAACCCAGCACTTTAAAAAAAAAAAATCGGTTCCGGGTCCTACCCGGAACTGACCGGGAACCGTTGGGGCCAAAAATTCTTGGAACCGGAACCGTCGGGTCGGTTCCGGGTCCTACCCGGAACCGTTGCCATTCCTAGTTTAAATCACAAAAATTGGAGAGTTAATGTCCTTAATAAGTCAGTATTATAATTTAGAGGACCAAAGTTGTAAAGTGCCGTAATAAGGGGATGAAATTTACAATTTAGGGCCGTTCCATTGCAGGTGCCAAGCTGCTCTATAAGAGCCACCACGTCACACTTGTATGATGCCGCCTTCTATTCACTCAACTCACTGCCTGCCTCTACACTACAGTCTAGATCTATCACCACCCCGAGAGAGAGAGAGAGAGAGAGCTCTTTAATTTTCTTCTTCTGTGAATAAATAAGCCCAGAAAAACAAACAAACACACACACAGAGAGTGAAGGGTGTCTCTGTGGAGAAATTAAAAACCAATGGGAGAGGTCTTATAATTCTATGATCTCTGTCCTGTCCACCATTTTTGTTTTGTTTTGTTTTTTCCGTAGCTAGCTCATATTAAATGGATGTTTTGTTGTGTTGTGTGCAGGAAGTGAAGAAACCGGAGGAAGCCAAGAAGGTTGAGGAGGAGGAGAAAGAGAAGAAGAAAGAAGAAGCCCCCAAGGCGGCAGCTACACCCCAAGACGGGAAGAAAGAGGAGAACAAATCTGAGGCGCAAGAAATTGTTCTGAGGGTTTTCATGCATTGCGAGGGCTGTGCTAGAAAAGTGCGCAGGTGCCTTAAGGGCTTTGAAGGTCATTCAATAATATTTATTACATATCCTCATTTGAATTTCTACTCTATCTTTTCCCGGTTTTTTTATTTTATGATTGGATTGGATTGCAGGAGTGGAGGAAGTGATAACAGATTGCAAGACAAGTAAAGTGGTAGTGAAAGGTGAAAAAGCAGATCCATTGAAGGTATTAGAGAGGGCTCAGAGGAAAAGCCACCGCCAAGTTCAGCTTATCTCTCCTATCCCAAAACCCCCTCCCCCTCAAGGCCCAAACAACCCTCAACTAAAACAGGTGGTGCCCCTCAAAACTGAAGACAAAAAAGATGAGGTCTACCGCTCTTTATTTCATTTAATATTATTCATTTCTTTTTCTTTTTTTGGGTTTCTCTCTCTCTCTTTTTTTTTTTTAATTTAATTTAGTTAGATATTTGGTTACAGATTCCTGTGATTACAGTGGTGTTGGGAGTTTACATGCATTGTGAAGCTTGTGCTCAAGAAATCAAAAAGCGCATTCTCAGAATGAAAGGTATTATTATTTTTTATTTGTTTTCGGATTTGCTTGAAAAGAAAAAAGAAAAATATTTGCTTCTTTTATCCTCCTTTACTTTCATATAATTTTTTTGTGCTTTTTATTACACTTTTCAGCTGTATCTCCAAAGATGATTGTTTTCTCCTCTTTTTGCATCTCTAACATAGAAAAAAATTGTTCTATATTCCTTAACCCGTGACAATCTGTACATTCTCTATATTGGATTAATATATATAAGTAATATTAAATTATTCAGATTCTGTTTGAATTCCTTCAAACTAAGGTCAATCCACACTCTCCTTATCAAAATATTACTTTGATTCAATCCAAACATAGCCAAAACAAATCTATTGATATAGCTTGGAATAGTTAATTTCTCTCAATCATAATATAGAGTAATTAGTTTTGACACCATCAAGTTTTTATTGATATATATACATAGGAGTTGAAAGTGCTGAGCCAGACCTCAAGAGTTCACAAGTGACAGTAAAAGGCAAATTCGAACCCGAAAAACTCACCGATTACGTGTACAAAAGAACCGGGAAACATGCGGTGATCGCTAAGGCCGAGCCCGAGAAGAAAGGGGAGGAGAAAGGGAAAGAAGAAGAGAAGAAAGAGGAGGAGAAGGGTGAAAAAGAAGCCAAGAAAGATGAAGTTGTTGCAAAAGAAAACAAAGAAGGCGGTGATGCCGGTGGTGGTGGTGGCAGCAGTGGTGATGCCGCCGCAAAACCGCCAGCAAAACCGGAGGCGGTGGCCGAAGAGGACCCTAAAATGGAAATGAAAAGGAATGAATTCTACCATTACTACCCACAGAATCATCAAGTTTATCCTCAAAGGTTTGTTCAAGAGTATTATGCATATCCACCACAGATCTTTAGTGATGAGAATCCAAATGCCTGTACTGTTATGTAAATGTAGAAGAACATGAGGGGTAGAATGGGTAAACTGTCTTTCACGACCTCTCACTCTTGCACATCTTGTTGTGCTCTACACGTGGGACTGTCTTAAGGGTTTCATAGTATAGTACAACTCTACAGTTGATCTGTGGAATTTTGTGAGTTTTTGTACTTTTTTTTGGTGTTTTTTCTCTTTATTATAATCTGTCACATACTATGAATAATGATGCATTAGTACTAGCATATTGTATATATTTTAGTTTTTTGGTAAAGTACTTTGGGATTTTGTCTGGCTTAATGTGTTGATAGTGGATAGTTTTTATCTTTTGTCTCCAATTATTTATTCATTTGTTTGGAGTTGGGGCTCTTAGGGACTGCCAAACTACTTGTATAATAAATCTGTGTGCTGCATACTTGCGTGCACTTATATGGGGACATTAGCAAATATAGGCCAAAATTGCACGAGATCTTGCAAATTGCACAAGGCCTTGCAAAGAATGTCTCATATGGGACTTATTAGATGGAAAATACACAAATATATTTACTAAGGCATGGTAATAAAACAAAAAAAAAAATTCAGCAATTGGGAAATTTCTTTTATACTCTTACTGAAAATATGTAATAAAAGAAAATAAAAATCAAGACTTTGTAATGTCTAAATTAACTTTTCATGACTTTCGATTGAAAAAAATAATCAAAAACTCAATAAAATGCTTGCCGCCAAATCGCGTTCCCTCCAAAACGTTAAATTGCGATTTCTTCAATTAGGGTTCTTTAATTGATTCCAAATTCTTTACAATTGATTGATATTTCCTAGAGAAAACTTGCAACATTGTTGTCCTATGTTGCGGAAGACTGCAATTTGACGATTCGAATTTGATTTTTGTAGTTTTTGGAGGTGCTGCCATTCGGGTTTTGAATTAGGGTTCTTCGATTGATTCCAAATTTTCTACAATTGATTGATATTTCCCATAGAAGACTGACGACATTGTTGTCCTATTTTGTGTAAGACTTCAATTTGACTATTCCAACTCAATTTCTGTAGTTTTTGGAGGTGCAATCGGTATTCAGTCGAGCCGAATAATAGATAAATTTGTTCATTATTTCATAAAATTCTTTGTTTAAAACAACATAATATGGGTTTCTCCGACATGCCCATTAAAATGTTAAAAAACCTCCGACATGCCCACTAAATGGAATTGAATGTTAAATTGAATGTGTTAAGAGTATTATATGTTAAATTGAATGTGTTCAGAGTTGAATAAATCATGAAATTGTTCTAACTGCAAGCATAAATTATGTGTTTTTTTTTTTCATGTTTTAGTTTTGTAGGAAAATGTCGGACAGTCTGTTGTACTATCGATACGATGGTAAGTGGCAGATGAAAGATGGAGGCGTTGGTGGAGCATATGAATGAGTTTCAAATAATAATAATTTTGCATTAAATTAGCACAATAATTGGAGGAGAGGGCCATGATCTTAACACGGTAACAATTTCCAATTTTCATGATTGTATATTTCAAAAGGCTCCTTTTAAACAATCCGGATCCTCTATTGCAAATGGTATTGCATCTCCTATTGCATTCACCTCTATATATGACAAGTGTACAAAATTCAAATTTACTTATATATTTAAGGAAAAGATTTATACACTTGTCATGCATAAAATGAATGCAATAGGAGATGCAACACCATTTTGCAATAGAGGATCTCGTGTGCCTTTTAAAAGGGAGGAGTACGAAATTAAAGTGAGTTATATCCTTTTTTCCTATAAATGTGTAACCCCTATATATAGTCGACGATTTTGATTTAAGGTGTTATCTTATGGACCAATGTCGGCTATCTAAATGTAGAAGCATTCTTCACATTGAACTTATTAAAAAGACAGTTCCTGTTGGAAATAACATTTTTTGCACTAATGGTGAACATCATTTTATTGAAAATGGTGATGGTGGCTTCCCATATATGGCCCATCCGGAATCCGTTAATGAGGATTCAGATACTTATGTTGATGTCAATTTGGATGCTGACTATACATCTGCCCTTGGTCGGTCGGCCGGGTGGTGTTTTAGAAAAGCCGATGTCCCCGCCCATATCGATAACTTCTGCCCCAACTCCTGTGAAACAAGCTGCTCCATCTTCTGAAAGATATGACTCGACTCCAATTCTTCCATCTCTTAATCTTGAACCTACTCCTGTTGAGATTAGTGAAACCTTCATTTTTGATGATGGTATAGATCTGCCGATTGGACATGAATTCAAAAGCAAAGCTAAGGTGTTGGATTTGGTCGTGGCTGCTTCGTTTAAGGCAACTTTCCATTTTGGGACAGTTAAGACAACAAAGGTCGCATACTGTTTTAAGTGTAGAGTCGAGGATCGTAATTGGAGTTTGCGTGTTGCAAAGACCGGATGGTTAGATGTTTTCACCCTGCTGTCACGCCCCGGGAGTTTTCAAGAACTCCTTCCCCGAAATGAGGCTCCAAAAGTCCATGGAGCTACACAACCTTGTATATATATAAGAGGATAGAATATTCTAGAGTAACATAGATGTGTAGAGAATTGGTAGAATTCTCTAGAATTGTGTAGGAGCATTTGTAGGTAGAATTACCTAGAATCTTCCTTGTAAATATCTAGGAGAATTATCTAGATGTTCAATATTAGCCATAGGATCAAGTTGATCTCAACCGTCCATTGAGGAGGTGGATCACTATAAATAGATGGTAGGAGTTCATTTGTAACTATCCAAGAACTTGAGAGCAATACAAGCATATAAGTTTTCTCTAAGTTTTCTTGTGATCTTTGCCACATTCCCTTACCACACGAGCACGAGTGGGCGAGGCTGACTTAGCAATCCTTGCAAGAGGCGGGTCGAAGCTAAGTGCCGCACGAGACGTTAGTATTGAGGCTAAGTCCGTGACAAGTGGTATCAGAGCCCGGTTGGGCAAAGGTGCTGCGTGTGGAAGTGATCGGGTAATGGCAAGCGAGGCTACTTCGGGGTTGCTAGGGGAGCTTGGTATGGAGGGCATTCTGCCCCACCCGAAAATGACGAGGGATGCAAGCCGACCACTTGAGAGTGGTGTCGTGGGAGTCGTCGCGAGATAGGCGAGTGACTTGAACGTGCGGAGCACACAATCGAGACGTTGGAGGGCCACGTTCTCGAAGAGATTGGGTCGATTAAGGCAGACGTGCGATCTTGCCTTGACACTAGCACCATTCAGGAGGAACGTCTTGCTAGGCTTGAGGATGCTATGAGAGCATTACAAGCGATGGTCGAGGAGATGCGTGCAGACGTTGCCTTATGTAAGAAAGCCATGGCTAGTGGGGCTAGTACCATGGTGTCGAGTCCAAGAGTGGACCACCCCAAGCTGAAGGGGTTTAATGGAAAGAGGGACGCCAAGGAGGTTGAGAACTTCCTATGGCAAATGGAGTTGTACTTCAAGGGGCTCAACTTGATTGACGAGGATTCGAAGGCACGTACAGCTACACTTTACCTTACCGATACCGCAATGTTATGGTGGCGCAGGAAGCACGCCGATATCGGGAAAGGTTTATGTAAAATCGAGTCTTGGGAAGACTTCAAAAAGAAGCTTAAACGACACTTCTACCCCGAGAATGTCGTGTATGAAGCTCGTAAGAAATTGCGGAAGTTGAGGCATAGGGGCACCGTCAGGGATTACGTCAAAGAATTCACAACACTTATGCTCTAAATCCCGAACATGAGTGATGATGACTCACTCTTCTACTTTGTGGATGGGCTACAAAGTTGGGCAAATCAAGAGTTGCAACGACGGGGCGTCCACACGGTAGATGAGGCAATTGTGGTAGCCGAGTCTTTGACTGAGTTCCAACGTGAGCATCATGGCCTAAAGAGCAACAAAGATAGAGGTGAGAACTCGGGCAATGGTGGGGGAGACAAGCATCATGAAGATGACCAAACCCACAAGGCGTCTTACAAAGGGGTGAGTTCGGGGAGCTCGTCGGGCCGAAAGGATTACGAGACGAAGAGGCAATCTTTCGTGCCAAAACAAGGGTGCTATGTTTGTAAGGGGCCACATTCTTACAAGGACTGTCCGAAGCTCGGGACGTTGCACGCGATCATGGAGGGTCAGGAGGCAGTGCAATGTAAGTATGTGGAGGAACCCGATGAAGGCTCAGAGGAGAGGCCAAGGCGTTTAGGGGCGGTGCAACTTCTAAATGCCGTCAGAGAGGAGTCAACGCCAACCGCATCGAGCAAGTGGCTGATGTACGTGGAGGTGAGAATCAATGGGCGGTCTACCAAGGCGATGGTGGACACGGGAGCTACGCACAATTTCGTGACCGCGGAGGAGGCGAAGAGGTGGGGCCTCAAGGTCACACGAGGCGAGGGATGGGTCAAGATGGTGAATTCTGACGTCATACGCCTCGGTGGTAAGATTCGGGATGCGGAGACGAGTATCGAGCCGTGGAAGGGACAAGTGGACTTCTTGGTGGCCGAGTTGGACGACTATAAGGTCGTGCTAGGATTGGATTTCATGCGCAAGTTATGTGCAATTCCAATGCCTATATTTGATTGTTTGTGGATTTTGGACAAGGGTTCGCCATGCATAGTGCCTACAATCGGGAGCAAACGAGGGGTTAAGGTGAAGCCCATGTATTTGTCGGCCATCCAACTCATCGAGGATGCGAAGGATGGGCCGAAGCCGAGTGTTAAGACACCAACCGTGAACTCTTGCCAGAAGACTCCACACGAGACAAGGCAATTTCGGAGGCAACCGCGGGACAAAGGGAAAACCATGCCGACGAAGACAAGCGAGAACCCCGGTAAGATCAGACCCTTAGGGGATGGAGGAGTTTCCAACAAACATGTTGCGGAGGGACGATCGGGCAAGCCGTGGGATAATATTGCACGATGACGAGGGCGTCGTCGGATTGGGTAGGGGAGAATGTCACGACCCGGGAGTTTTCAAGAACTCCTTCCACCAAATGAGGCTCCAAAAGTCCATGGAGCTACACAACCTTGTATATATATAAGAGGATAGAATATTCTAGTGTAACATAGATGTGTAGAGAATTGGTAGAATTCTCTAGAATTGTGTAGGAGCATTTGTAGGTAGAATTACCTAGAATATTCCTTGTAAATATCTAGGAGAATTATCTAGATGTTCAATATTAGCCATATGATCAAGTTGATCTCAACCGTCCATTGAAGAGGTGGATCACTATAAATAGATGGTAGGAGTTCATTTGGAACTATCCAAGAACTTGAGAGCAATACAAGCATATAAGTTTTCTCTAAGTTTTCTTGTGATCTTTGCCACATTCCCTTACCACACGAGCACGAGTGGGCGAGGCTGACTTAGCAATCCTTGCAAGAGGCGAGTCGAAGCTAAGTGCCGCACGAGACGTTAGTATTGAGACTAAGTCCGTGACACTGGGCTCTCATAATAGAATCCACACATGCTCACCTTCAGTGGATAATAGAAGAGAAAAGAGTAGCGCAAGGATGGTTTGTCAGATGTTATTGGAGAATTATCTATCTCAATATGATATACCTCCGCCATAGACAATAGTTGACCTTATGTTAAAGGATGGCATTGATGTTTCTCACTATAAAGCTTTGCGGTGTAAAGCATTAGCTTTAAGTACTCTCATGGGTGATCCGGGTCAGAGCTATGCTAAAATTCTGAGTTTTTTGCATGTGTTGAAGGAGATGAATCCCAGCACAGTTACTCACTGTGTTACAGATGCGGATAACAAGTTTGTGTCTTTATTTTTTACATTAGAAGCATGCATTGAAGGTTTCGAGTTCTTGAGGAAGGTTATTGTTATTGACGGCACACACTTAAAGACCAAATATAAGGGTGTGTTATTAGTTTGCACTGCACAAGATGGCAACAAACATCAATATCCCCTTGCGTTTGGTGTAGTGAAAAATGAAAGCAATTCGACTTGGAAATGGTTCTTGGAGAAGCTTATCGAGGTCATACCAGATTCTAAAGATCTGGTCATCATTTCAGAAAGAAACGCGAGCATCTTAAAATCAGATGAGACAGTGTATCCTAGGGCTTCACATGGATATTGTTCTTATCATATCTCTCAAAATATTAGGACTCGCGTTAATACAAGCAGGGGTAGTAAAAAAAGAAATGAACATCGGGACAGTGTGGTGTCGAAGTTCATGGCTTGCGCTGAAGCATATACTATTCAAGAGTTCGATAAATATTTTGATGACCTAACAAAAAGGCAACCTCCTACATGTGTGAAGTTTCATGAGTATTTGCGAGAATTACTCCTTATAAAGGAGCGTTGGGCCAGGTGCTTCTTTAATGTTCACGATACAATATTTGACTTCCAACGGAGTTGAGTCCACTAATGCTGTATTAGTTAAAGCTAGAACTCTTCCGGTGGTAATTATGTTGGATGAGATTGTGAAGTTAATATCTAAGTGGTTCAATAACCACCGCAACGAAGCATTAGAGGGTGGATCATCACAAGTCCTTACTCCAGAAGTTGAAACAACATTGCATGCAAGGAAACACAATGCCAGTTTCTTTAGAGTTGATAAAATAAATGAGATGACGCGTGAATAAGTTGTCGGACTCATGGGGACTTTAGATTCTGATCAATTCTATGTTGACGTCTGGAATAAAATATGTAGTTGCCGAGTTTTTGACATTGACCAGATCCCTTATCCTCACGCAATTGCATCATTTTCAAAATTTCCTGCTGACGGCGAAGAATTGGATTCTCTGTGGTCAGAGTCAAAGGTCTACATGAAATTTTCGTGGGCAAATGGCGTAAAACAGAACCATATACCCTTTTTTAATGTATCAAGTTGGAACGTTCCTACTGAAATACAGGCCATTCGTGTGGTACATCCTGACTACTTGAAAAGGTGGAGAAGAGTTCAAACAGCTAGAATGGAGACAGGTGAACAGAAAGTTCAAAAAAAATTAAAGAGACAAAAAGATCAGAGAAGGTTCTAAATCTAATCAAACCCCACTGAAATGTGGGGCTGCACAATTTTTTCATGTGTCATTAATTGTGGACTTGTAGTGATTTTATTGATAGATTGATGTACAATTATTATTGGGATTCCAGTTGCCTTGTATACCGCTTAACCGAATATTTATCAGACGGGTATAAGTATGTTCTTTTCAATTGTTTTTATTGCCTCAAGCTATAATCTAATAAATAAAACATGCCATTTTTATTAGTTTCACAATGGTATTGTAGTATTCTATGTCACCTAATTAAATGTCAGTTGTTTATGTATCGATGTGCAATTCTGTTTCGAATATGCCTTGTATACCGTTTAACCGAATGTTTATCATACCGGTATAAGATTGTGTTTTTTCAATTATAAATTGTTCTGAATGGCTCCAATTTGAGTTTATAATATATAAAACATGTCATTTTTATTAGTTTCTCAATGGTTTTGTAGTATTCTATGTCACCTAATTAATTGTCAGTTGTTTATGTATCGATGTGCAATTCTGTTTCGAATATGCCTTGTATACCGCTTAACCGGTTTTTCAATCATAAATCGTTCTGATTGACTCCAATTTGAGTTTATAATATATAAAACATGTCATTTTTATTAGTTTAGCAATGACTTTGTAGTATTCTATGTCACCTAATTAAATGTTAGTTGTTTATATATCGATGTGCAATTCTGTTTCGAATATGCCTTGTATACCGCTTAACCGGATGTTTATCATACCTATATAAGCTTGTGTTTTTTCAATCATAAATCATTTTGATTGGCTACAATTTGAGTTTATAATATATAAAACATGCCATTTTTATTAGTTTAAATGATTTTCGCCTTTCGATTTTGGGTTTCGCCTTTGTGGTTAGGGTTTCGTTTTAGGGTTTAGGGTTTATATACCGGATAAATATCATACTGGTTAAGTTAGCTCAAATTGTGATCAAAACAATAAACATATCATTTCAATTAAATTAAATGGTTTACTATTATTTTGTTTCATCTAATTATAAGTCAATTTATGATGGATCGATATGTGTTGATCCGAAGTAAGTGAAGGTGTGCAATATTGTAACTAACTGTATCATATCATCTTCATGTGTCATATAGTTATCATATGAGTTGATTTGAAGTTCTTAATGTTTGCTTTATAACAAGTCCCAACGTTTATATTTCCAATTACTGCTATATGAAAATCCAATATGACTCCATTTATTGGTATGAATGATTCGATATGACTACATACCATATATCTAGATGACTACAATACTCCACTTACCCGATAAATATCCATTCCTATAAGCATATGTGATCTAAACCATAAACATATCATTTCAATTAAGTAAATATTTTAAAATAATTTTTATGTCAACCAATCATATGTCGATTCGTTAAAGATTAATCCCTAAATTTCATTCAAACATGGCCATTATGTTAGAGCGTATGCCCTCAAATGCCATAAAGAGGATAAATTTATAGGGCATTAACTTGTAACCAAACAATATCTTTTTATTATATATAAGACATTATCTTGTTGTTTTCTTATAGGCATTTGTAAGGTGTTAATAAACAATGTAAAGTCCTTGAGAATAAGGCAAACCTTCTACTTCCTAAGGGATAGGAAGAATGGCACTAGAAGGGTTTGATCCTTATTCTCTAAAACGGATTCGCAAGTCTAAAGAAGTATTTGACTGGACATCAATACAGAACAAGGACTTGCATGATATAAGTTTCAACAGAGAAAGTGACAGTCGAACACTATAGGAATGATAGTGGGAACTTATGTCATGGATGTATAAGTTGGACTAATATGTTCGAACACGGCTCGCATCAGTTTCATCACATGAGTATTCACTCACTGACAGTCAATGATGAAACTGATAAGTTGTGATAGGTACGCGTGAACCTTAGACCGGAGGAATGGAGTTGAAGATGTACTTGTGACATCAAGTCTGTCATTAGAGTAGTTAGATCCAAATCACCCTTTGGTGGGATCTACCTCGAAGTGCGACTTGATGGGCAAGTAGCGTTGTTAACTGATTAGCAAAATGAGATTTATTCTCTCATAGGTGAATGAGCTGAATATCCTATGCAGTCATGAATGAGTGAGGTTAAAAGTCTTTGGCCAAAACATAAAATGACCTCGACTCATTATGAGCTAAGCATATGGTCAAGTCATGTGACTTTGACTAAGACCAAGACTCTCACTTGACTAGGATATAAGAATAAAAGATTTATACTCGTACGGTATTCACAGCGTATATGGTTTGGAATGATCATATTCATTCGTTCTCAATTGGGATACGATGTGAGCCACGTTATTGGCTAGGTGTTACTCACATCCTTTTGGTTTCCTCCCAATTGCCTTTTGAGACGAATCTAAAGAGTCGCGCTTAAAGGAAGGGAAAAGGAAAATCATGGAAAAGACTTTAGAGAATTTTCGGTATTAGATATCGAGATTAATTAATTAATCATTAGATAATATTATTAATTAATTAAGTAAATGAATTAATTAATTCCTTAGGGGAATTTAATTATAAAATTAACCTAAGTGAATTAACCCTGCGTGGCAATTTAGATAAAATTAACCTAAGAGAAGAAGAAGAAGAAGAAGAAGAAGATTTTCGTTTTTTGACTCATGCGTGGCAATTTAGAGACATCGACGGATTTGCTGTTCAAGAATGGATTGCAAAGCTGGTTCAGAATTCAATATACGCGAGAACGGTAATTGAATTTGAAGCCCAATTTATATACGAGAAATAGAGATGAGCTAATGGGATTTAAATATATTCTTCGCTGCGTTATTTGATTTTATGCAATTTTTTCCCAACAGTGTAATTAAAGCCAATCTATGATTTCTGTATTTAATTGATTACGTGATTATGTGTTTTTTCGCGTTTTTGAAGCATGTTTTGAATATGTTTTCCATGATAGTAATCCATGATTTTTCTGCGTTTAATTCATGTATGTTGTAATATGATGACTTGTGAATTGAAAAATCTAATTTTTGTGAGAATCGGGTTGGAAAAACCTCGTGACGAGCGCGATGAAAACAACGTGCGCAGTCTGCGCTCCCAGCACACGCTGTGCATGCGACATCGTGCGCTGGGCCTGTCCGCGCGGCCAGGCTCTAGGTCATGCGATGGGCGCATATGGGCCCGGGTCCTAACGGGTCGTGTTATTTTTCCTCGAGTCCAATTTTTTAAATAAATGGGTTTTGGGCTATTTTAATTATCCGGGTGGGTCAAAAGGATGATGACCTGGATTTAATTAAATAAGCACAAATTGTTTTAATTAAAATTATGGACTCTTCAATAAACTAGTTTTGGGACTAATTAATTAAAATTAGATATGTCAATGGTTGGTAATTTATATTTTATGAAATCAAGCCCAAATTGTTTTTATTGAATATTATTAATTTAAGTGAAATAATTAATTAATGGTTCTTGGAGAATTTTTTTAATTAAGTTATTTATTTAAATTAAAGATTCTCACTAAATGGTTTATTGTCATGATTATCAATAAAAATTTGGAATTTTATTGAGGAAGTTAATTAGTTGGACTAATTAATTATTAACTTAATCACCAACATAATTGCTTTATTTTTCGCGAGCATGTATTATATGATGGTGACATTGTCCATGGGCTTAGGTTATTTCTTTTGATTGTATTTCCTTTTATGGGTTGTAAGGGCCGGAATTCAGCCCGTTTATTTTATTTCTAGAATTATGTATAGGTTATTCAATAATCTCATGTGATAGATAGAAAGAGAATAGGCCTTTCAAGAGTAGATCAATCCAAAGAAGAGGAGCTTGTAGCCCACGAAGAATAGCTAGGCTTATTTTTCCTTTTAATGATGGCCCATTGGCTTGGGCCCTCTAAGTAAAGCCCATGGACATATGTGTTGGTCTATTGCTTTCGATGCATGTTCATTAGTTGTATGAAGCATGTATGTTATCAATATGCGCTATATAAATTGAATAATGTGCAAAGTGAGACTTAGATAAATGTTTAGAACATGAATTCTCCCAAACAAAAATTATACTAAGCTAGTAAGGGGTGCTAGGCATCCTTTCCCTCCACTAAACTTAATAAAATTAAGTATTAAACCTAGTATATTTCATCTTCCCAGTAAGTGGGGGTCGTATATCAAGATTTAATTCTAGAATTTTATTCAGTGCATTGGATGCCTTAATCGAGACATATTTCACCCCAAATATCGTTAAAGGGTTTCAAGGTGAAATTCAAATGTTAGATTATGAGGAGTTAGTGGGATTAAACTTAGATAATCCACAAAGCCTATAAATCGATAAAGGATTGCGGTTTTGGTGGATTATGGGAAAAAGAAGATTGAACCATCTATTGGATAGATTGATGTTGGACATTAGTTTAATTAAATAATGGACCAAATATCATTACAGGGTTGCCATCCATTAGATTAATTAAAGAACTCAATCCCCACCACGAAGTACATTACCGTTTTTCACAGTGGGAGTGTGAATCTCGAAAAATATAGTGGGAGCCAAGTTATAAGTCGAAGTCCTTGATTTTAAACTTGGTTTTAGTTTAGTTACACAAATCTAATAAAGTCTGGTTTATTTTCTGCAGCTATTTTTTGATTTATCTCTCTCAAAACAAAAATGACTATCAACCCACTTTCCGTTTTACTCGAAAAGAACATCCTTACAAGACCCAACTACGTGGATTGGCTAAGGAACTTGAGAATAGTTCTCAACATGGAGTCCTTGGGATACATGTTGGACACAGACATCCCTTCTCCTCCAGCCAGAACACGTGCCAACGAGGAAGAAGTCCAAGCTCATGAAAAATGGGTAAAGGATGGCGTCCGAGTGCGTGGGTACATTCTTAGCTCATTGACAAACGAGCTTCAGAGGTCCCACGAGAAGATGACCACAACGAGGGCTATCTTGGCACATTTGGTCGAGCTCTATGGTGAGCACAGCTGTACTGCCAGATATGAGATATCTAAAGAGCTCTTCGGGGCCAAAATGAGAGAGGGTGAGAAAGTTGGGGATCATGTCCTCAAGATGATCTCGAGGATCGAGAGATTGGAGGCTCTCGATTTTACAATGAACCCACATCTTCAAACCGATCTTATTTTGCAGTCTCTTCGTGATTCTTTTTCCCAATTTTTCATGAGCTTCAATTGCAATGAGATTGAATGCAACTTAGCTGGGCCAATGAATAAATTAAACAATGCACAATCTCAATTGAAGCCCAAGGGAAAGGAAACTGCATTGGTTATCTCTTCTAGGCCCAAACGGGCGAAGAATAGGAAGAAGAAAGCCAAGAAGCATAGTGGCGAGCTTGGAGCTCAGGGTGGTGTCAATAAAGGAAAAGGGAAAGGTCCTGTGAATTGCAAGCGTAAGGGGCCACAAAAGACAAACAGATGCCTGCACTGCGGTGAGCTGGGCCACTGGAGGAGGAACTGTCCGAACATGGGGCCGGGCGCACAAGGTATGGAACTTTATGTTCATGAAACTTATTGTTCTATGACCGTCTTCTCCACATCTTGGATTCTTGATTCTGGAGCTAGTGCTCACATTTGTTGTATGAATCAGAATCTGGTGCGAGGAAGGAAGCTGGACAGTGATGAGGTGAAGATAAAAGTAGGCAGCGGGCATAGCGTCGCAGTTACTGGAATTGGATCTACCTTATTGCTTTTAAATTTTGAACCTATACTATTTCTGGATAATGTTTTAGTTTTGCCCAATGGGCTTAAAAACATTATTTCTATTCGTTTTAGTTAAACTTGGTTATACTTTCCGTTTTATTGATGAACAATGCAATATTTATTATGGTAATAAATTAGTAGGCTTTGCTTCTTTAATAAATGGATTGTATTACCTTAATGTCGAGAATGAGTGTTCTGTGAATACTATACAAAGGAAACGTAGTAGGCTTGGAACAAACCAAAGATTGATTTGGCATCTTAGACTAGGCCATGCCGGCGAACATAAAATTCGAAAAATGGAGAAAGATGGACTAATCAGTCCATTCGGATTGGATCCCTATCCTACTTGTGAATCTTGTCTCAAAGGCAAGATGGCTAGATCCCCCTTCACAGGGACTTTGGAAAGAGCCTCACAAATCTTAGGCTTAGTGCACACTGATGTTTGTGGTCCATTTGGAGAAATGGCACGAGGAGGTTTTCTTTACTTCATCACCTTCACTGATGACCATTCAAGATATGGTCTAGTGTACATGATGAGGCATAAGTCTGAATCCATTGAAAAGTTCAAGGAATTCAAGGCTTTAGTGGAAAATCAAACTGGTCAACATATAAAAACCCATCGGTCGGATCGAGGAAGAGAATATATGAGCGATGAGTTTGATGTATACAGAGAGAATGGTATAGTATTACAGCTCACACCTCCAGCGACACCACAGGTAAATGGAGTAGCAGAGCAAAGGAATCGAACCTTGTTGGGCATGATTCGCTCCATGCTCAGCTACACTGACTTACCCATTTCACTGTGGGGTCATGCGCTGCTTACAGCTGTACACATTTTAAATAGATGTCCATCCAAGTCTGTTCCTATGACTCCCTATGAGATATGGAGGACTAGGAAACCAATTCTTAATCACATCAAGATTTGGGGATGTTCGGCTTATGTCAAAAAGACCAAAGTGGACAAGTTGGAGGCCAGATCCTTGAAGGGACATTTCGTTGGATATCCTGAGGATTCGATGGGATACCTCTTTTACCTGCACGATGATCAAAGGATCATTGTAGCTTTACAAGCCCACTTTCTTGAAGATGAGGAAGGAGGAACAGGTAGAAAGATTGTTTTAGAAGAACAAAATGAGACTCCAGTGGATACATCTACACAGGAAGTGAGAACCGAACCTTCTGTAACACAACCACAACTGCGAAGATCAAGTAGAATATCTCAACCGCCTGAAAGGTACGGATATCTAGTACAGACGGAGCTGGATCTTCATTCTGTATTAGAGGAGGATCATGGAGATGATCCCTCCACATTTGATCAAGCAATGGTGGATGTGGATGCTACTAGATGGCGTGAAGCTATGCAAACTGAGATCGATTCGATCCATGAAAACCAAGTCTAGAAACTTGTGGACCAACCTGAAGGGATAAAACTAATCTGGCGCAAATGGATTTACAAGAGAAAGATTGGTGTTGATGGCAAGGTAGACACCTACAAAGCCAGGCTAGTGGCAAAAGGGTATAGTCAAAAAGAAGTAATTGACTACCAAGAAACCTTTTTGCCAGTGGCTATGATCAAATCAATAAGGATTCTACTTGCAATAGCCGCACACCTAGGCTATGAAATATGGCAAATGGATATCAAAACTGCTTTCCTAAATGGATTCCTAGAAGAGGATATCTATATGGAACAACCTAAAGGTTTTGTATCCGAGGAGCATACTCATAAGGTGTGTAAGCTTGAAAGATCCATTTATGGACTCAAGCAAGCGTCCCGTTGCTCGATTCTACATTTTGATGAGGCTGTCAAAGGATTTGACTTCATCAAGAACGAAGACGAGCCATGTTTTTACAAGAAGGTTAGTGGGAGCAAGATAACATTCCTTGTGTTATATGTAGATGACATATTACTCATAGGGAATGATATAGGAATGCTCACCACTGTAAAGAAGTGTCTTTTGAGTACTTTCTCCATGAAAGACTTGGGAGAGGCACCTTATATTCTAGGTATTCGAATCTACAGAGATCGAACAAATAGAATGATAGGGCTTTCTCAAGCCCTTTACTTAGTAAAGGTCATAAAGAGATAGAGGATGGAGGATTCTAAGAAAGGGTTCCTGCCAATGAGACATGGGATACATCGCTCAAAATCTATGTGTCCTCAAAGTGAGGAAGATAGAAAGGAAATGAGCACTGTATCCTATGCATCAGCAGTGGGTAGCCTTATGTACGCAATGTTGTGTACTAGACCTGACATTGTTTATTCGGTAAGCGTTGTTAGTTGATTTCAAGCAAACCCAGGTAAGGAACATTGGATATCTGTGAAGAATATCCTAAAATATCTGAAGAGAACCAAGGATATGATTCTCATCTATGGGAGTGGTAGCCTGAGAGTGGACGGGTACACTGATTTAGATTTTCAATGTGATATCGATGACCAAAAATCCACCTCAGGATTCGTATTCACCCTCAATGGTAGGGTGGTGACTTGGAAAAGTTCCAAACAAAGCACAAGCGCGGATTCCACTATAAAGGCTGAATACAGAGGCAGCTAAAGAGGCTGTTTGGATAAGGAAGTTCAAAGAAGAACTTCAAGTGGTTCCTAGCATAAAGCTCTTGTTGCCACTTTATTGTGACAACACTGGAGTAATAGCACAAGCAAAGGAACCTAGGTCTCACAACAAGTTCAAACACATCGAGAGGAGATATCACATCATAAGAGAGATCGTTGCACGAGGAGAAATATCTGTTCAGAGAATAGCCTCAGCTGACAATGTCGCTGATGCATTGACCAAGCCATTGGCACAGGCGGTGCTAGAAAAACATCTCGAAGGGATGGGTATTAAATACCATAGAAAATGGCATTGAGTGCAAGTGGGAGATTGTTAGAGTGTATGCCCTCAAATGCCATAAAGAGGATAGATTTATAGGGCATTGACTTGTAACTAAATAATATCTTTTTATTATATATAAGGCATTATCTTGTAGTTTTCTTATGGGCATTTGTAAGGTGTTAATAAACAACGTAAAGTCCTTGAAAATAAGGCAAACCTTCTACTTCCTATGGGATAGGAAGAATGACACTAGAAGGGTTTGATCCTTATTCTCTAAAACGGATTAGCAAGTCTAAGAAAGTATTTGACTGGACATCAATACAGAACAAGGATTTGCATGATATAAGTTTCGACAGAGAAAGTGCCAGTCGAACACTATGGGAATGATAGTGGGAACTTATGTCATGGACGTATAAGTTGGACTAATATGTTTGAACACGGCTCACATTAGTCTCATCACATGGGTATTCACTCACTGACAGTCAATGATGAAACTGATAAGTTGTGATAGGTACGTGTGAACCTTAGACCCGAGGAATCGAGTTGAAGATGTACTTTTGACATCAAGTCTGTTATTAGAGTTGTTAGATCCAAATCACCCTTTGGTGGGATCGACCTCGAAGTGCGACTTGATGGGCAAGTAGCATTGTTAACTGATTAGCAAAATGGGATTTATTCTCTCATAAGTGAATGAGCTAAATATCTTATGCAGTCATGAATGAGTGAGGTTAAAAGTCTTTAGACAAAGCATAAAATGACCTCGATTTATTATGAGCTAAGCATATGGTCAAGTCATGTGACTTTGACTAAAACAATGACTCTCACTTGACTGGGATATAAGAATAAAAGGTTTATACTCGTACGGTATTCACAGCGTATATGGTTTGGAATGATCTTATTCATTCATTCTCAATTGGGATACGATGTGAGCCACGTGACTGGCTAGGTGTTACTCACATCCTTTTGGTTTCCTCCTAATTGCCTTTTGAGATGAACCTAAAGATTCGCGCTTAAATGAAGTGCAAAAGGAAAATCATGGAAAAGGCTTGAGAGAATTTTCGGTATTAGATATCGAGATTAATTAATTAAGCATTAGATGATTTTATTAATTAATTATATTAATGAATTAATTAATTCCTTAGAGGAATATAGTTATAAAATTAACATGAATTTAATTGATTATTTAATTAATTTATTTATTGGATAAATAATATTAATCTATACTATTCATTAAGTGGGAGGGGCTTAGAGTAACTACATTGGTATGTCACGAAGTAGATTTACTAAATAGCCCTCGCCACAAAAGAGAAAGCTGCATGTACGTGATTGGCTTCATCCAAAACAGCACCAACACCTTTGGTAACTGCAAAAGCCATGCTTGGAGTAACTGCTCATCCATGATGGCATTATCCACATTCAAAATTCTCACTTCTTTCCCTCGGCAGAGAGCAAATTCATCTTCAACAATGTGAGTCTTCCAAAAATAAATAATTTTTCAAAAACTATATATTGAATATCTCAAATGTTCTCACATATATCATTGCCCAGGTTATTGTACTTTAAGCTTATGATGACACATGAAGAATGATGTTACATCCGGGTATTTTCATGCTTATTGATTGGCAACATTGCTATTAATTTCACCAAGTGCATAAATTATTAAGTAGCTTTACAATATAATCCCTTATATCCTTTTGTATTGTGTGAAGTTAAATGGATTAAATATAAATTCCATTATCAAGTAAATCCACGTTTAAGCTCTCTTCACCTCCCTGAATTTGCTCTTTTTGTTCAGCCATTTTCTATCTCTTCAAGAGGGTAGTAACTACCAGATCACCACCCGTTTCTTGAAGAACTGGAAGGTAACTTTTATTTACTGTCTTTTATTTATTTCAATGTGCAAGGTAACTTTTTCTTTCTTTCTTGGATTTTGTGGTTCTATTATTCTTCATTGTGTAACAGGTTGATGAAAAGTGAGACTAATATATTTTCGTCAACACATCCATTCCGGAAGACATGTGTAATCATTCATTAAATTTTACAATTTAATTTATATTCATTTGGTAACTAACTGGTTTGTAGTTTCTATTTAATTTTCATTTTCTGGGGATGAGGTGCGAGATTGTGAATATTTGCTATTATTACTTGAGTTGCAAACGGATGGGAAAAAGAAAAAAGAAATAGTTCTTCATCAAATCTTCGAGCTCTATAATCCACAAATTTATTTGTCTTTTAAATTTCTTAGAATCGATATATATATATATATATATATATATATATATATATATATATACACGCATATTGACTTAACTGAATTCCTGAATATTTTGCAAAAGTCGCATGTAATATAGGGTTATACTAATGATCAAGATGACTTTCATTTAGAAAGGGAGGAAAAGTATCTTTTTATAGTCTTTTCATTGAATTATAACAAGTAATGTCATTTTATTTAAAAGAATCTTTAATATTTTTTATTTCTTTGCATACATATCGAGTGTGCTCCGTTCGCTAGTTATTTAATTAATTAAATAAGCATAATAGGGCTAAAGCCCGATGGCTTTAAAAGCCATAAAGTGGGCGTCCATAGATGGGTAATTTAGCCTAGGTTATTGTTTCATTGTAGTATAAATATACTACTTAGAGAAAATTAACCTAAGTGAATTAACAAAAACTCTCTCCAAGTAAAAACACTCCATCCTCTCTCTCTCTCTAGCCGTCTCCCTCAAGAGAAGAAGAAGATTTTCATTTTTTGACTCCGGTGTGGCAATTTAGAGACAGCGACGAATTTGCTGTTCAAGAAGGAATTGCAAAGCTGGTTCAGAAATCAACATAAGTGATAACGGTAATTGAATTCGAAATCCAATTTAAATACGAGAAATAGAGATGAGCCACTGAGATTTAAATATATTCTTCTGCTGCGTTATTTGATTTTATGCAATTTTTCCCCTACACATTATACTGCATATACGGGATACATATATCCCTCCAGTATATGATTTCCCGCCCATTTTTTCATTTTCATTTTTTACCGCCAAATATTCAAAATCCCATTACTTATGACTTCCCGCCCATCTTTTCATTTTCATTTTTTTTAACAATTCAAAAACTATATTCCCGCTTCCTTCTTTGCTCCCATTACTTTTCAGTTTTCCCCCTTTCATTTCACAACTATTCACCAAATTCAATCAACAGCTGCTCTTGCCCGAGCACCTCCTCCGCCCTTCGTTAATACAATTGTTCCTAATATCTTAGATTTCTTGAATTGTTTGTATAATTATAGGATGACTCTATGTGGAGAAGTTGGTTGTTGTGCGATGGCTATCTAGAAAAAACCGAATTGCGAATCGTGCTTTTTCAGAACGAAACTAAAGTCCGAGGTGACTGAATTATTGGTTGTTGTCGTATTCTCAATCACGGGGGCCGAGTCTTTTAGGATATTGGTATATGAAAAACAAGCTGATTGCATTTTTGTGCAACAAAATACTGCCATGACTGTTGTGTATAACCACGCAAAGAACCGTGTCGATGAGCATCGTAGGTATGAGTTGAGTATTGTATTGTATTGTATTGAGTATTGTATTCAATTTTCACGTAATAAACTGAGGGTAATGTGCAGGGATTTACCTACTGGAAAACTGAATGGTTACCGTCTGGTGTTTACCAGAATTGAGACCCCCCCTCCCAAAAAAAAAACCCAAACTCAGATGCACACAAGGAGACAATTGTCTCAGCCGATGATTCTTGCTTCTACTTAAACTTCATAGAGAATGTAAAAGAGTTAATAAAAAAGATGTTGGATCATGTGCATTTTTCCAATAATACTATAAAGCATATTGAGGAACACAACAATATTCACCTCTTGCATATTATCAAAAATGAGATATGGCATGAAGCTAGTGAAGCATTGAAACGAGGAGTTAGCGATGATTTTGATGAATTTTTTGAATCTAGCAATTCTGAGAGCGAGGATGAGGCATTTGGTGTGGAGTGTGACCGCATTTAAGGAAGGTATATGTAGTTTTAAACTCTTAATTGCGTGTAACCGGATATTTATCATATATAAAACATGTTATTTATGTCAATTTCAAGGGTTTTGCAGTATTTATGTATCAATTAAATGACAATTGTGTATGGATCGATATGAAACTGTGTTTTGAATATGCCTTGTATACCGTTTAACCGGATATTTATCATACTGGTATAACCGGATACTTATCATACTGGTATCAGATTGTGGTTTTTCGATCCAAAATTCATATAATTGCATCAAACTGTTATCTAATATATAAAACATGTATAAGTACAAAATAGTACATGGTCAGTACATGACCTTAGACTTATGAAGATACAAATTGTTAGGTCTCATATTTTACATATTTTCATCATGATTTACCTCACATTTATCTTTATTTTATGCCCTGTAGTTAGTCTTTTCCTTTATTTTTAGCCCAATTTACGTATTTTGATTTCTAAGTCGTTTCAATGTTTTTGTAGGCATATAAATGATTGTTTTGATGAGTTAAATGAGTATTTTTACGTGAATAACGAAGGCTAACCAAGAGGAAGTGAAGAAATACATTAGAAAGGCCAAACGAGAATGTTTCGTTGAAGAAAAATGAAGAGAAAAATTTCTGCACAGGCAACTGCACAACTGTGCAGATATTCTGCACAGCTGTGCAGCTGTGAATTTTTATATTTTTGTGGGCCGATTTTATGACTTGGATGGGCATAATTTATGTATCTAAGACTCCTTTTTAGTAAAAAAAAGTGGCAAAAACGTTTTATAGGCTAGAGTGAGGTGGGAGAGTGAATCATTCTTGAAAAAGTAGATCTTGAAGACTTTTAGAGAGAAAAAAATAGATCTTAGAGAGTTCTTGGAGAGGAAAGTTTCATCTTCTCAAGTTGTATTCTTCCAATCCTCCATTGTTGAACATGAGTAACTTTATGTTTATGCAATTTATTTCTTGTTTTTATTTAATTATGCATAGCTAAATTATTTTCTAGGGTTTAAGATGTAGTCTTGTGTATTGATTTGGATTATTGATGATTTATGGATGTGATTTCTTGTTTGGTTTATCTATTGATGAGTGTTTAATGCTTGTAATTGCTTGATCACCAATTGCATGATTTAAGATAAATTAAGAAGTACCGGGAGGTGAATTAGTTTATTGGTTCAGATTTAATAGACATATGTAAATTGCTTAATAGGGATATTGGTAATTTTGCATGAGACTAGTTAAACAATATTCATAGAACTTAATGGATTCATCTAAATTAGTTTTTGATCATGGGAGTGACGTTAATTAATTTAGGTGGGTACTCATGAAGATCTCGGGAGAGTATTCATGTATTTAAGGAAATTGGGTCTTTAATTTAAATAAGAATGATAATCCATTGAAAGTCAATAATCCATAGAAATACCTTGATGAAATCTTAATCCCTAGACCTTTCGTTAATTGATTATTCGTTTTAATTATATTTGTGTTGATTATTTATCATTAATTTTGTTTTTATAAATTTTTGCTTTTAATTAGTTAAAATCTCAAATCTTTGATAATAGATAGTCTAAATAATAAGATAAACTTTGTTTGGTACTTGATAACCTTCCCTGTGGAGACGATCTTACTTTCACTATATTATTTGTTCGATTCCGTGTTGTTACGGACGGTTAACACAAATTACCTAGGGTAAGCTCCTTTTATGAAACGAAACAACACATTGTTTGAAGTGATACCTTCATAGACCCTAATTGATGACCTCTTATGCACCCCAATTGGATCATCAAAAAAGCTCATAGTGCAGTAAATATTTAGTGTACCCAACTCAATTGCGTGTGACAACACGTACCAAATGTAGCTTAGCTCGCAATCAGAACTCGAGGAGTTGAAGATAGTGACCTCATTGAATGACTCCAATCCCATTGCTTGCAACTTCCAATCCTTTACGTAGTTGGATACACTAGTGCAATTGTTTTCCCATGGTGCACCCTACACAAGTTAAGTCAATTACAGTTTTATTTTAGAAACCCAAACAAAGAACGTGTTAAATAAACCATGTAATAATTGACAAATCATAAAACTTAAAATTTTACCGCCAAATCGACTTTAAGCTCATTCAAGCCTGTACATCTACTGATGAGCACCAATGTGACAACAAGATCACTAATCTCTAAGTGGTGCATATTAACAAAAAAGTACTTCGTCATAATGGAATGTAGAGACTCCACATGCACCAACATCTACCAAAGTTAAAAAATAAAACAAGAAATCAAAACAACTTCATAAAAGCATTTGCACTTATTCAAACAATTATGGATATACCTTAACAAAATCAATCGGGACACGTGCTTGTTCGTTGGACTATAATTCTTTCGTCATTTTGACAACCTCTCGAAGTAGTAGGTTTCTCGAGCAAGATGATCTGATGTAGTTTCCATGACGGTGTTCTATCCACTGTAAGGAATGACGTAATGTCCCCACTACTTGTAAATGCCCCGGACTCTGTTGTTCTGTTTCAATAACATAACTAGAACATCTACATCAGGGAAGTCTACTTTTATATTCACATTTGCTTGGCCCTGATTGAATGTCATCTTGAATTTTTTTACACATGGCAAATATGCCTCAAATTCTGTAAGTCCTCTAAAATCACAGTTCAATAACTGCAAATCATTTAACTTGGGACACCATTTTCGAAGTCAGGAAGAAAATGTGTTATCATTCAACACAACGTACTTCAATATGAGTCTTTTCAAATTTGGTAAATTATATCTATCTTCCTACCTTACAATGTAGTTCGGTAGATATTATTTTAACTCAACAAGAGTTTTTGACAAAAATAGGCCGTTAGGGAGTGACGTGGACAACTGGCCGACTAATTTCATTTTTTGCACAGAACGAGCGACTCTAGACGACACCCACTCTTGCCTAATCCATTGCAATGACTCCGCCCCCATGGGTAATTCAAAGATCAAGGTTTCAACAACACTTTCATTATGTTGAAGTATAGTGTGATTAACAAAATTAATAAAATCTAACCATGATAATCCCTTTGTTCGAAACGGTTATTATTGAACAAAAGATTAGGGATGGAGTACGAACAATGTTAAAAATACTTTGATACAAGACCTAATCGGGCTGCCTCCACAATGCATGAATCGTATGATAACCTTCCCATGACATGAAATATTAAATCCTCACAAAGGAAACTAAGACCATTATCAGAAATTGTACCTCATTGCATGGTTGTTTATATGAAATATCCCCTGTTTATACTCTGTTTCTCCCCTGTCTCATGTAAGATGATCTCGCTGAAGTGAATGTTTGATCTCGTGGGGGAAGAGAATGTTTGATTTTTCAGTCAGTTTTGGCTTTTGGTTGTAAGTTAAGTATGTGAAAAGACTTTTACTTTTTTACATGTCAGAGAGTTAGTGTGTGGACGTGTTAATTGGAGGTTACCTTAGTTGTATCCCATTCCCCATTAATTTATAACTTGTAACTTGTAGTAGTTAGCAGCAGATGTGGGAGTGGTGGAAAGTTTAAGAGACACATCCGGTTATATAGGTAACCGGTATAGGATGCAATTAGAACCATTTATAGTTTTTGAAAAACCAAATATTATACCGGTATGATAAATATCCGGTTGAGTGGTATAATAGGCATACTCAAAACAAACAAAATTTCATAACGATCCAAAAATAATTGACATTTAATTGTGTAAAATAGAATACTAAAAAAACCATTGAAACTAACATAAATAACATGTTTTATATTACAGTTTGAGGCAATTAGAACCATTTTTAGAGTTTAAAAAACCAAATATTATATCGGTATGATAAATATCCGGTTAAACAGTATAATAGGCATACTCAAAACACAATTTCATAACGATCCATAATTGGGTTAAATAGAATACTACAACAATTAACTATTTACAAGTTAATTATTTAACAATGTTCATCAATCAACTCTTAACCTCAAAATATCTCCAGCTACTCGTCTCCTGAAATACAGCATGTTGTGCTGCCCAAAACAAAGTCCAATAGCGGCATGACTACTAGAAAAGTCAGCGTACTTCATCATGAACATTCCACAGTCAAACACATTATGCTGTTGGGGATGATCTGTGGTGCGCTCGTAATTTCAGTGGCTCAAATCAATTGATTGTCCGCTATTGTGCTTCGCCTCATCGATATAATACCGAGCTAGAAAATCTAAAACTTTGTGATCATATCCACCATATGAATCAAGATGCTGCAACTTTTGATTTTTTTTTTTTTTGATAATGGCTAAACACCAATATTGATCTTCTTTTTGGTGAATAGACACAAACAATTTGTCACACTCAACAAGGTGATATTCAATAGAGGTCATGCCAATCCATTCCTTGACCGATTTAAAATCATATTGACCATCACAAACCAAACTCTCATAAAAGAAAAGGCTAAAATAATGGCATCTTAAATATTTGGTTGGCTTCCCAATATCTCTTTCTTTCAACAAATTAAAATACAAATCAGCCAACTCATCATTAATCCAACCTTTTAGCCGCAAACACTGAAACTTTTCGGCGGTTATGCAAATGCCAGACAGATAGTGACTCACCAACATTTTTGTAGTATTGCATTTTGCAAGGGCAGCGGAAATGTCTTGGTTTTATGCCCGGGTAAGAGGTGAAAAATATTCCGTAGTCATGGGATTGTATACAGATTGTGCAACAGTTTCTTCTACCGGGTAAGTCTTACACACTTTCTTCTTCTTCTTTCCATTAGGATTGGTAAAAGGAGATCTTTGATACTTGGATAACATAGGCATCCTCTTCAAATTTTGTTCCAAAATTGCATCCTCTACCTTTGAATCACAACCTACATCAAATCCACCATCACCTATATCTACCTTCAAATCATCCAATCCACCATCACCTGCAACAGAACCTTCATAAGGAAGAATATCTAAATCATCCTTTTCAACAGCTTGATCCTCACCACCACTTTTATCCCTTCCACTCAATAATGATAACTCAAAACTCAGTGCAGATAACTCAGATTTCACAGAACCTAACTCACAAGTTAACTGGGATTTAGCAGTTGACAACTCAGATTTTACAGCAGACAACTCAGATTTCACAGAACCTAACTCACAAGTTAACTGGGATTTAGCAGTTGACAACTCAGATTTTACAGCAGATAACTCAGATTTCAGGGCTACATTGTTTCCACTAACATATCAACCTTTGTCATCAACTCACCAAATATTTTAACAACTGGATCATTGGTGTTAATGGGATTTGATGAAACAACTGGTTTAGAGGACTGTGGAGGTCTGGATGTACCACATTGAAAACTTTCATTTTCAGGTCTTCTACCATCATCAATGTTGGCTGAAAGTTTAGTCACTGGAATAACGACACGTCGAGATTCCACATCTATACGGAAAATATCATCAAATAGGATTCTACCTCCTTTCTCCAGTATTTTAGTCCACAATTTGGTGGTGGTGTCAGTGATGTTGTTGGTTACATCATAAGGACCAAAACTTTGAATTGTGTTGCTTGTTCCTCCGGCATGGGATGAAGTATGCTTTTAATATTCTAGCAAACAAAATAACAAAACAAATAAAATCATTGAAATAAAATACTACAAAACAATTGAAATTAATATAAATAACATTGAAATAAAATCTTTTACTGCTTAGTTTTACATAGAAGATTACTGACTATGGATAGTCATTGTGCTTTGTGGAAATGAAAAAAAACTATGAATCATTGAATTTTGAATGTACATGGAGTCGGGGGTTATTGAGCTTGCTGTTAAGAAAAAAAAAACTAACCTTGTTGTTCCCAACTATCATAAGAACCTGAGACAAAGTGGGGTATTGTCTCTTCTGAGCAAGTTTGGTAGTCCACTTGCACATTCTCGGCAACTGTCGGGTGGTATTCTCCCTCAAACGCTCAATAATTGGTGATAGCGCGGGAATACATTCAAAAGGAAAAAGTTGACATAGGAACAAAATAAATATTATCAAACATTTACAGATACAAGTAAGTCAGCAATTAACAATGAAAGACAAAAACTAAATTTACCATAAGTGGGAAAATGAAACAATGAAAGTTGCACTGAGGATTTACCGAAGCCAATTTCTTCTTTAGGTCTAAAGTTTTCTAGTGCTCTATCATAACAGAATAAGAAAACCTACCCCGTGGATAGGTTTTCGCAAACTCAAGGTCATCAACAATTGCAAGAAGAGTCTCATTTATTGGCGAATCATCACTTGTAGAGATAAACAAAACAGAAACCAACAAGTATAATAGAGCAAGCTTCAACTTGTCTGATGGAAGGATCTCAATAGCTTGGTCTCTAGAACTAATCTGACGCTTCTTTTTCTTATGCACTGGTTGAGTATGGATCACACACTGCATAAGTTGTTACTTAAGAGCTTTTACTAAGGTCTTAGGGCTAAGGTATTTATGACTAAAACTATCAACATCGTCCACACTCTTTTTTTCAGTCGGATATGGGGAGCAATTCAACCCACTCATAAGTGCATGCTCCATCAATGAGTAACGAATAGGTATCCATTTAGAACAAACCAGATTTCGGATTTGTCGGGAAACTCCACTATTCAGGTTAGAAGCATCCAGAGAGGAGTTAAAATCATTTCCAGTGAAGAATCCATGTCGAATAATGGGCCAAACTAAGAATTCCTAAACCACATGATGCCATCTGGATATGGGGAGCAATTCAACCCAATTTATAATGGCATGATATTTTACACTTCTTGTTAAAGTCTTTCGAGGTCAGTGTAAAAGTGGGCTGAGGGATGTCATTTGCATCATTAACCTAAAAACAAAATTAAATTAGATTACTTATAAGTAGTAGAACATAAAATTATACAATTTGAGGTAATTAGAACAATTTTGGATTGAAAAACCACAATGTGAAACTGGTATGATAAATATCTGGTTAAGCAGTGTAAGTACAATTGCATACTAATCCATCATCAATTCACATATACTTAGGTAAAATAGAATACTACAAAACCATTGAAACCAATATAATTAAATATTTTATATATTAGAAACTGAGATTTCAGCATATTATAACAATTTTGGATTGAAAAACCCCAATATGATACCAGTATGATAAATATCCAGTTAAGCAGTGTACAAGGCATATACTTAAAACACAATTGCATATCGATCCACAAGCCCACAACTGATCATGTCTTACACTAAAAACTGACCATGTGTTACACCAAAAACCTTAACACAACCCACAACGCATAAAACCTTCACACATAAAATAATTACATCACACCAAAACTGAAATAAATACATCTATAAATTCGGAACAAGATATATTAGTTTACTTATCGGGTGTGGAGGAAGTTTGAGGGTTAACCATTGCTGCAACAACTGCATCTAGACGCCGGCGTTTTGTGGGAGAAGACGAATCAGCCATTGCTCGAATATGGGATGAATAAGCCATTTCACATAAACCCTAACATGCAAATATTGCTTACAAATTGAAATTTGGGGGAAAGGAAGAAGAGGTGGGAGGAATTCCTTAGGAAATTCTTACGGCTCTCTTCCTCAAAAACTTCCCGTTGGATTTTGATTTTTTTTCCTAAGGCAAACAAGAAGAGATGTTTATTCCTTTGAAGAATTGTAGATGTGTTTTTAGTATTGGGGCAAAAGTGTTAAAATATAATTGACCATTTAGATTAACTGAAAAGAAAAACTAAAAATAAAAGTCCAACTATCAGTTGTTTTACTAGGGGGTATTATGGACAAACCTCTCCTATTTAACCGTCCAAAATTATAGAGAAAAGGGAAATGAAAAGTCAAACAAAAGGAGGTTTCTTTTTGCAACATCCATGCAAAAGTGGACTGTATTTGCCAAATTCCCACCTATACGAGGATATGAATATGTTACTATACGAATACGAAAAATGATAAATTTTAAAAAAATTGTTTATGTGACTATATATATATATATAAAAATTTCAAAATTAAATAAATCTGGTCAATAGATTAATTAACATATATAAAAAATCAAAATAAAGCACAATTCCATGTTTATTATAAGCTCATAATTTTTCATCATTTGTGATACATGAACATTAATTTATTGATATCAACAATTATTTTTTATTAATTTTTTTGCTGATACAATGCAGAAGATGGGTTTCATATGGTGAAAATTGAAAAAGATGAAAAAACATATTGAGAAGTGAAACTGGACATGGTTCCTCTTTCTTTCAATCTCTTTTCTTTTTTTGTTTGTTTAGTTTCACTACAACAAAAAGTAATATTATTGACAAAATTTGAAGTGATTGTCAAAACTATCACTAGATATACATGAGTGACAATAACTTTTATTTTGTCATAATAAAAAAGTTTAGTGACAAGAGTTTCTGTAAAATTGTCACTATTGATCATTAGTGACACATGTATAGTGACAACACAAATAGAGTGACAACTATGATTGTTGTCAATAAGTTGTCATTATAGGTGTGTCACTAATTTTCAATAGTGAAAATAACTTCCTTGTCACCAACTTGTATATAAATCTTGTCACTATTAAACATGTAAACCTTAGTTTTGTGACAAAGCAAAAATCATTGTCACTATAAATTTATAATATTTTTTTTTTGGTTTCCCATAGCTATCCTAACACTTTAGGCCAGACTAATTCTGCTCCAGTCGGGAACATCTACAGGAAGTGAGGGGCTAGCTCTCCAAAGGAGAATTTTTTCCATACCCAGGGCTCGAACCCGAAATTTCTAGTTAAAGGAACTGAGACATGTACCACCTCAGCTATTTTGGTATAAACTTATAATTAATGACAACTTTAAAATTGCTACTTGTCATTTTGTCACCAATGTCTTATTATTTTTGTTATATCTTAAATTTTATTTTCGGTAAAGGACCATAAAAACTATCTACTTACCTATCTTAGCCAAAAAGTGTTGTATAATATGAAAAGCTAATTCATCAGTATCGACGACATGGGATCTATTCCAAATTTTATGTTTGGTAAGGTATCCAATTTTGTTTTTCTATTATTTTTTTAAAATTTGGAACACTTGAAAAATGTATCTAACGTATCCATTCAGTATTCTCAAATTTTTGTATTTGATACAAATAAGATTACATCATGAGATTTTACTCGGAGTATTCGTATACCATAGCCTTACATGAAAGTCATTCATGTCTTACCCCTCTGTCTATGTCCGAGTCTGCTGTCGAAGAGTTGCTCTTGCTTCCATCTCTACCCCTCTGTCTTTGGGGTGTCTGAACGGTTACCTCAGAAGGGGCAATCACTTCTTGCAGGTGGACTCTCTTGATCAGTTTTTCAATCTCCATTTGAAGGTGGTGGCATTCTTACGTCGTGTGTCCTTTGTCATGATGAAACCTACAATACTTCTTAGACTTGAGGCGACTGGGACTATCTCTCATTTTCTTCGGCCATGAAACTATGACTTGCCGCGCTCTGCTATGGCCAAAACTTGTTCCCTCGAAAGGGTGAGTGGAGTATACTTGGCGAACCCCGATAGGGGCATTGGCTTCCTCTCTTTGGCCTCCGACACCTTATCTTCATCTCTGGCTTTCCTCTTGTTTCCACCACTTTCATTTTCTAGCGACCCTATGGTCTCTTCAATCCTTATGTATTTCTCACCTCTAGCCAGCAACTCCACCATGGTTGCAGGCGGCTTCCCCGCAATTGATTCTTTGAACCTGCTATTCCGTAAGTTCTTTTGCCTAATGCTTGATAACAACTCGTGGTTACCATGTGGAACCTCATACACCACGTTGGAGAACTGCCTCACATAATCCCTCAAGGATTCTCCGTCTTTTTAAACCACCATAAATAAGCACGAAGTTGTCTTGGGGTATTTCTTGTTCATGGAGAAGTGATTGAGGAAGCGCCTGACCAGCTGATCAAAGTCGGTGATAGTGTCGGCCGGTAGCTGATAAGTGCAATATTTATATATTTTATTACCTCTATCTTTAGCATTTTATTGTGATTATATGGCCATTGGAACTGATCTTATCTCATTTTGTGATTTGGGCAAGATTTGAAGTGCAAAATATCAATTTCAATCAAAATGACAGATTTGGCGATATTTCGGAAATACTGATATATCTGGAGATGCAGACATTAGTTTCTATTGAATTTTATCTAGTTGGAAAGCTAAGACAAAGGCCTATATTTCTTATGAAGAAGTCCAGACCCAGTTCGGAAGTTAAAGGGCTCGAAAGTGTTGAAGAAGTTAATGAAGATTTCTGTTCTGGACTGGACTGGAATGCGCAGATTTGGTGAAAACATCATAACTAGAGTTATGTGTCTTGGATTTAGTCAAGGCCAGTTGGAAATGAAATCTAACACATAAAGCTACAAATTTCTAGAAGGAGTCAAAGTCAGATTTGATGAAGTAGAGGCGACAAATCAGAGTGTAAAGGGAAGAATATATTCTCCATGCTTTGATGTTAAAGAGAAGAATATATTCTCCATGCTTTGATGTTAAAGGGAAGAATATATTCTCCATGTCTTGATAAAGGAAGAGAGAATATATTCTCTCTATGATTATGTCATCTTTTCATTGCCTATATATATGTCTTGCAAGAGTTGAAGTAGAACAACAAAAACAAGAAGAAAACAAAGAGAAGAGAGTTAGAAAAAATAGTATTTTCAAGTTTTATGCTTACAATTATGAGTAGCTAAGTTTTTATTTCGATTCAAGATAATTCCAATTAATTCATACATTGTGAGACACGAAGCTTTTATTTTAATCTATTCACGGTTTGATTATCTTTTGTTTCTTGATTTCAATTCTTACAATTGTGTATATGATTATCTAAGATGCATATTAGTTGATTATATATGTCAATTGTTTGCTAACAAATCTTCATAATCCGTAATTGTTATGTTTGATTTGTGCATGTAGCAATTAGGTTTTCATGATTAGGTTCCCAATTTTTGTTGATAACCTAAGGGAAACATTGGAGTAAATTAAATAGTTGGCGCTTGCTTAAACTATTGTTTATCCTTAGTCGCTTCTAATTCGTTATGCTATTATTAACATGATTAGGATTGCTTAATACCGAGTCAGTTGATAATAAGAATTTAATCGGGTGCTGGGCTTTAGTTAATGATATAACGAAGAGTATAGGGATCTAGATAGCTGGTTATTTAGATTCTTGGCTAAGTAATCAATGAGTGGATAGAAATTTAGGTGTCTATGATCAATGTGTGAATTAAGGGTTGATTTCTCTTGAATCGTATTTTCCATGAATTGAATTTTCAAGCATTTATTTTCTACAATTTTAGTTAATTAAATCTTCAAACCCCCCTTTGTTATTTGGTCAATCAGTCTCTAGGGTTCGACCTGGACTTACGAGTACTACAGATTCTTGTGAGAATAGTAATTATATTTTGGTGCATTCGACACGTACCAGTAGCCTATTGAACTAACTTAGAGCCTTTCTCGAGAGAGTGGTTCTGAAGATCTTACAGTATGCGGCATCGCTGATATCATACATATTTGCCTTTGCGTTGAACTTGTCAACACGCTCTTGAGGGTCTCCGTCTCCTTCATACTCACTCAAGTGTGGAATCTTAAGCTCTGGGGCAAGGACTCAGTCAATATTCCTGAAAATAATGGGCTTCTCTTCGACAGAGCCACAGCTAAGGGCACCAGCTGCATGTCCTCATACCTCCCGTAGTCTTCCGGGCTTCTATCACGGCGTGGTTCATGCCTCTTTTGGCCTTCGTGCCTTGGCAAGGCCTCCTCGGGGGTCACTGAAACGTGACCTTGGCAGGGAGACCGATGAAGTGTTGGCCTTCTATCTCTGCCTCTTAGTGGCCTTTCTAGGGGTGAGGCCACTCTGTTCTCTTCTTCTCTGGCAGCGCCATTCACCAGAGAGTTGGAGCGTTTCGAACTAATCCCCCTGGGGGTTAGAGATTCTCGACCTCGGCAAGGGGCTTGGCTTATTGCCCCTCGCTGGTGGCGACTTTTATCACGAGGCTCAGTACCTCTGCGACCAGATGGTGGAGGCGTATCCGAAAAACCCTGCTCGCGGGAGTGGGGAACCTCCGGACGGCTTCTCTCGTGGGGTCTTGGCCCCTACTAACTGCTGGACCTTGAGGTGCTAGGGAAGGATGTGCCCGGGCGTATTGCTGAACAGCCCTTGCCGATGTTCTCACTGAGGCATCCTCTACCCGAGCTAGTAGCGCCTCTTGGATGATCTCAAACACCCTGGAGGCAGGGGGTGGGATTACATCTGGTACAACAGGTGGTGCATTTAGTTCTGGGCCTCCGCCCTCAGTCTGACCGTGAGGGGATTCTTCTACCCTCTGGATGCTTGGGCTGATCCTCAGGCACCGGGCTAGGATTATCATTGGCAGTATTCGGGTGTGGTTGGTTGGTCATTCTATCTCCAGTAGTACGAACTTGCGACCTAGTTTGCATGCTCAGTGATTGTGACCTGCCAACCACAGACGGAGCCAATTTGATGATGGTAAAAATCGTCAGATAGTTGATGTCACATGATTGACCACATGGAGTAAGGGAACCGGTCCAATTCACGACAAACTAGGTGAAGGGTTGGATAATTTATAGACTGCACTCGGTTAGTTTGAGTTGGCTACGTACCCAATGTTGTGGGATCAAGTCAGTTCGGAGTTCTTTTGTAGGATTACTCTCAATAGCCAGTGAAGTTTTACTGGGTGGGGGGGGGGGGTAGATAATGAGCCTCTCCTAGCTCCTCTAAGGTATTTATAGGGAGCTGGTAATGGGCCTGAATTAGTGAACAACCCATCAGGGTTAGTCTCTTTGAGAGTATGGTCTTTTAGACTGATACTTGGACCCAACTATCTTTGTTGAGTCCTTTGTCCTATTCGGGCTGATCCGTCGGATCCCCCACGAATCAACCTGCGAGTAGCGACCCGACCCGACCCGTCATATGTACACTAGCAATTATCATAATACCTTTGGGTACTTTTTGGTGCACATCATAATTCAATCGATGAATCGAAATAATTGCTTAAGGATGGCCATTAGTTAGAATAGAGGATTCGAACCAATCAAATAGGATTAAAGGATCCAAGTCAATTAAAGATATTGGAATAAAGAATTTAAACTTATTAAGGATGACCGCGTTTGGACGAAGGCAAATCACAGAACTGTCATATACTAGTGGATCTCTGGGTGAGATTATAAGATATTTAGAACCTCTTCAATTTGGTTGTTGTACAAAATTATCACTAATTACAACGTATAAGCTCTATGATTTATTTTATTCAAACACTTCATAAAATTGTCTTTAAATAATATCTTATAATCTCAAAAAATACAATATAATTGTACGAGTCTATACAATTTATTATATAAATTTAGTGAAACGTCCTCTAAATAGTAGGTGGTATAAAGTGTGAATTAATGATTGTAATATTTTCGAAAGTGAATATGGAAATTAGACTATAAGTTTATGAAAAAATCGAATAGCTAGCATATACTTGTCTGTTTGGTTGACTATCTCGAACTTCTCGTAAAATGTTCAGGAGCTTAGAACATGTTGTAATATTTAGTTTTTTATTTTTTTTGATAAGAGTTGTAATATTTTATTTTGAAAATAAGCTTTTGAAGTGTTATGATAAAATAAGACTATATGTTTTTTGGGGTGAACAGATAAATTAATAGTATGAAACTTATAAAATGTTAGTAATGATAATGTTGTAAACTTGTAGTAACAATAGCAAAAATAAAGAGATTTGTTACAATCTTAAAAGTAAATTAGGATGTTTTTCCTATTTTTTTAGAAGGTAGTAAGCTTTTAGCATCTTGTTTTGGGGTTTACAAAATTTCGTGCTAAAGTATTTACCAAATACTTTATATGATCTTAAAAGATGTTTTTAAGGAACATAGGGCTTGATTGGCACGTAGGAGTGGAATCGGGCGGGAATGAAACGAAGGTGGGAAAAGAATGATGTTAATACAACACATCCCATGTGCTTGGTATGTTCAAAGAATGAGAACGGAATGCAATCATCATTCCTTAGTTCATTCCAATCCAATGAATGGTAACTAAAAATAAACGGTAGAAATGATATAAAATTATTATTAAAAACCAAATTACACTTTAGTTTAATTTTTTTTCCAAATATAATTCTTTTTCTAATTATATAGTTATTGCACAACAACAAATAATATTATCCTTTTACGCATATAATGCGTAATAAGTTCAAAATGTATACAAATTTGCAAATAAAATTGGATTTCAATTATAAATGAGAGGTATATTGAAAAAATTAAGGGAATATAATGTTTTAAAAAAAAAATCGAAAAATACCATAAATTTGATTGGGTAATAGAAATTACCACAAAGTGCCTTGGGCCAAGGCGTGACCACTGCAAAAAGTGATGGTCACGCCTTGGCCCGAGGCGTGATTATCAAAGGCTGACAGTCACGCCTTGGACCAAGGTGTGACAGTCAGCCGATTGTCAAAGTCTGACAGTCATGCCTTGGCTCAAGGCGTGACTAGTAACACGCCTGACAAAGGCTGACATCACGCCTAGTCACGCCTTGCCCAAGGCGTGACCAGTAACACGCCTGACAGTCACGCCTTGGTCCAAGGCGTGACTGTCAGAATCCCCCCTGTTCCCCGGTCAACAACACTGTGTTGTTCTTGTCTCCTGATGTATATAAATTCCACACGGGGGCTTGGGGTGAGGCATTTCAAACAAACATTTCAAATTGTAACAATCGGGTTTTTTGTATTTCCGTCTTGGCATTTAGCATTCAATAATCGTGATTTTTTGCACTTTTCTCTTCAAATTGTTTAAGGTAAATTTTAATTATATAATTTATTTTTAAAATTGTAATTATGGTATTAGTATTTTAGTTAGTCAAAATTTTAATTTAGTGCTTTTAGTATAATTTAGCCGAATAATGTGTTATCATTTTAATATAATTTTGAGGTATGATTTATAAGTATATGTATAATTTTAGGTTTAATATTGAAATGACTAGGTTTATGTATGTTTTAGTGTAGTCTATAATTTTCATATAATATTTAGGTATATTTTTTAATAATTAAATACAATTAATTCATCGTAATGTCATTATGTGTTATTATAATTGTTGTATAATTTTTAGTTATGATTTTGTATAGTTTAATTATGTGTTATTATCACTTATTTTTCAATTCAGGATGGTGAGTTCCAGTGGTAGTGGCAATGAGGATATGATATATAGGCCTTTATACAATAGTGTGCTGACCGAGCAAGCCATTCATAGGTATGAACTGGTTTTCAGCATTTTTCAGCATAGATGATAGTGAGTTATTACTACGTTCTAGACGAGCAGACTCTCATATATTCAATAGTGCCTTTCCCAAGGTTCCACATCCGCGTGTCCTTCATAAACTTAATGAAACGGGGTTTTACCGCATTTACAAGTTAAGTAAGATGGAAAATGATTTAGGTCTTGTATCTGCCCTGGTTGAGAGGTGGCGTTCGTAGACGAACACTTTTTATTTACGAAATGGAGAGGCTACAATTACTCTTCAAGACGTAGCAATTTTATGGGCTTTACCAGTCGACGGTCGTCCTGTAATTGCTAATGACGAGTGTACGACCATCGAACAACATCAAATCAGAATATTCGACATCCTAGGGATTGATACTAACCGTTCTGATTTTTCGAGTAATGGGTTCAAGATAAAAGCAAAGAAGGTTGTTGATCATGTGAGTGCGGAAAATACCCAAATTACGGCTGTGATATCCGGGTTTTTCTTAACTAATGCAATGATTAGTAGTATAACCTATTGAAAAATTTGCTAGATTTAATATGTATTAGTATTAGTACAAATATGTCAAGTAGATTATACATTTTATGACTGAATTGGAAGGTGGGTATCGAGTCTAGAGGACTGAACTGCACGTTTCATAAAAGTTTGGGGTCAAATTGTGAACCGGAAAAAGTACAAGGACCAAATTGTAATTTTGGAGGAAACACTTGCTTCAAGTTTATAATTAACCATCTCATTCAGCTCCTTGTAAGTCACGCTGGCTGGACAGAATATAACAAGCATGCATAGCTCTTGGTTCTAATGACAAATGTGGCAAGGTAATAGTGAGGACACCTAACCCCTTGATGCTTTCAAGAAACAACACCTCACCCATTCTTTGAGTATTGAGCCCTCTCTCACCTTTTAAGATCAGGAATATTGACTCATTGTTTTTGCTGAAGAAAACAGAGGAACCTCCCTAGACATCTCTCTCCAACTTAAGAGAATAAGAAAAACGCAGATTGCGCAGTGTTGGGAGATCTCCGATTTGTAGGCTCAAACAATATCCAAATTTAGTGTAATTGGTCTTAATTTCTTCCTAAGAGATATAGGAAGAATACGGTTGTTTTGGTTTCTACACAGAAGTTCGTAATTCGTCACAAAGGTTGTCCAACCGTGACCCTTTTGCACAGAGACAAAATCTGTTGCTGGGGAAATTTTGGCAAGCTATGGATTGGAAGTGGGTTAATTCATCTCTCTCAGTGTTAGGTATCAAATCCTCACATCTATAGTGATATATTAAGCATACTTAATTGATGGGTTATTGACTTGATAGTTAGATTCTTGCATGCACGAGGTGAGTGTGAAGGTTGGGTTGAAATTATGGTTGTATGTGTGAATAGGTGTAGGATCTGACTAAATTCTTGTATACCCATGGATATATATTGTATTTCAAGCTTCATTGAGTAATTGCATGTCAAATTTAATAAGTTTCTAAAAAGTATTTAGGACATGCATGATTGTTTTGTCATGAAAATAAAATGAGCTCAATTTCAGTTTTTGCATGTGTGTTCTACAATGTATTTGAAGATCCAATTGAATGAAATTTGAAGCCAAAATATTTTTCAATAAACTTTGTTGTGTTTATAGAAAAATCGTGGAGTTTGGAAATATTTGGAGTTTTGGTGAATTTTATAAAAATTGGCAAACCACTGCTGCCAGGGAATTACTTATTTACAGATATGCTTTGTTATAAGCTGCAATTTTTGTATCTAAAGATTTTATTTGGCTTCCAAAATATTTCTGATCCATTTTGAGTGTCTTGTGAGCATGTCCTATAAGTTTTGGAGCTTTCTGATGAACAGGAGATTTTATACAAATTTTCAAAGTGTATCCTGCCGTGTAAAAACAGCTTCTGCTTGGCTGGGTTTTGGTGGATGAAACACCTACTTACAAATCTAGTTTACCTTTGAACTTTTACCTGAACTTTTTCAGTAAGTCTTGGGTGTTTCTGAAAAATGTCAAAAGTAAAATCATGTTCTATGAATTTTAATAAATTTTAAACCAAAACCGCGCAGATTTATTTTCTTAGTGTTTTGTCAATCTTTGAATATAATGAAGTTAAGCATAGTTTGGGATAATAATATTTTGTGCATGTGCATGTAGTTCATAGGACCGCATAGGCTTTTTCGAGTAGATTATTAAGACGAGTGTTAGAGAATAGGATTTCTAATATAATCCTTGGATTAACAGGTGGTGTTAGTAAACCGCTCGAGGACGACACTGAATAACTTGGAAGTTAGTGTGAGTTGCCTCTCAAAATTATAGTTATATGTCTTTCAAAACTGGAAGGAATACGTCATATATATATATATATATATATATATATATATATATATATATATATGTACTTTCAACATGCTTTGAATACTAGACATGAAAATGGGTTTCAACACTTTCGAATCAAATTCAGAACTCATTTTACATTCACCAATTCTTGGCACCAACTATTACCTGCATGAATGTTTTTAAACACGTATCTTGCAAAAGTAATTTTTCAGGCATGTTTTGTGAAAATGAATTCGAGGAAAACATTCTTTTAAGGAAATTCTGAAAAACTATTTGTTCGATTAAATATTTCATCGTGAGCTAAAATGCTTCATTGCATCATTCGTGACACACGTGATTGCATACTTATTTCAGATGCATAATTTATACAAGAGTGATTTCGAAATAAACATCGGTTTTATGATTTTTGTGAAATTACTCCATCATTGGTCTTGTTTCGTGATCATTTGTCGTGATGGTGTTCTTGTGACGTGTTGCATCTGACGTGGTTGTGTTGGGCCAAGGTCGGGCGATGGATAGGGCAGGGTTCGGCCGGTCAAGCATGGGCTTGCGGTCTTAAACAGTTCCCGCTATTCACGTCCAGATCCATGCACCTAGGACGGAGTGCTCTGAGGGTGCATGGGTCATTTATCGTGTGGCATACTCCGGATATGATCAAATCGGGCATCGCGAGCCTGCGTGGGGAGGTATAAGGTGATGGCTTTTAAGCCACGTGTTCAGGGGTGATAAGGAAGAAGCAGAGGGACCCAAAGTGCTATGGGTAAATCATCGGACGCGATAGTATTGCTAACATGGCCCCCTACTGCTTAAGCGTGACGTGTACGTGTTACTTAAACATGTCTTGTACATGATACTTGCATTGAGTCTGGTACATGATACTTGCATTGAGTCTTGTACATGATACTTGCATTGAGTCTTGTACATGATACTTGCATTGAGTCTTGTACGTGGTACTTGCATTGAACTACATGCTTTTTAAAATGCATGTTTTGAAACTTAAATATCATGCCACCAATTGTTCCATCTTGTACGTGGTACTTACATTGACTGCACACTTTTAAGAATGCATGTTTTAAAACTTTATCGTATGTATACTAAGATCCTGGTGTCATACCAGCTACTGCTTGAACGCAAATGTCATTCTTACTCGCCTTTTTAATGAGCGTTTGAAAAATAGAAACTATTATTGTTTTCACCTTATTAATTGATCACTTTGGGGTCTAAAAACTATTTTAAGCACCTTTCACACGTACACTGGCGCTCACTAAGCTTTTGCTTATGTACTTCACTTTCTTCCTTCCAGTTATAGGCAAGTCGAGAAGTGAAACTAGCTTGAAGGATCGGAGTATAAACTCGGACTATCCTAGAGGTGAATGATGTAGATTGAGTCATGTATATTAAGTTCGCATAGCTATTTAGTTGATGTATTGGGGTTGTGACCCGATAAGATGAATTGTATAATTGTGTCCAGAATTTGTTTTGTACTTCTGTAAGGATAGGATAACGCTTTCGTGTTGGATTCTTTAGGATTAAATTGAGGGCGTGTTGACGCTTTCGTGTTGGATTCTTTAGGATTAAATTTGAGGGCGTTACAACGGCAGTTTTCAATGAAACGGATGTTGATAAAATAGCACGTTGTTGGGTATTTCTATTGATAGGCGTGATGTGTGCGGACAGTAGCGGAGATGTGATTCCATGTTATTAGTTGAAGCTGTTAGAAGACGTTCCCACAGTCGGCACATATAGTTGGGGGAGTGCTATATTAGCGTACTTGTACCGAGAACTCGCAAAGGCATGTGTGAAAACCAAAAAAAAGTATTGCAGGTCCATTAAATTTGCTACAGGTGTGATACATTGTGTTTTTACCTTACTTAGAACTAAGAATGCTTATGAGATTAATGTATTTACTTTTAACAGATTTGGGCATGGTCACGGATAGTGGTTCTTAGGCCTACCAAGCTTCCTCAAAATATTGAGCTGGTAGATGCAAATGGAATTGCACGAGCTCCTTATGGTGCACGGTAAGTTATTTATATATTCACTTTTATTAACAACATCATATTTTTTGTACTTATTTTCGTTTTTCATATTGAAGGTGGTTTCCACCTCGATCACGGAGCTTTGTTGTTGCTAACAATCTTCCTGCATTAAGAGAGCAGCTTGATTTGATGAGCGATCATCACGTGAGTGATAAATTATAGTCACATTATTATATTATATTATGAAGTATTATATGCCTTTGATATTATTATATTGTGTCTTATTTCAGCTTGTTTAGACTCCCTACAATTTTTTGGATGCCGACATTGCTGAACTGCCTCCATAATGTTTGTGTTGGAGAGAGTGGGCATCATCTGTCCCATTAATATGTTTTAACATTGTGGAGTGGCACCGTCCCGAGCGTGTTATGCGACAGTTTGGTTATGTACAAACTATTCCGCTTGCAGTAGAACGCTTTAGGAGGATTAATCGCAGGGGACGAGATGTGGGAAACATGGTTGGAGAATTCAGTTGGGAAATTGAAATGTGGTATAACCTTGAATGTTGCACTGTAAATGGAGTTTCGGGATTGGGCACGGCACCGGGCTATGAGGAGTGGTATCAGTCCATCACGCGTCGTTTTATATCACAGACCTTTAATTGGTCGAGAAACACATACCAAATAGGGACGAGTCCTCTTCTGTATAATGTGGTTAGTATTTTATTTGATGCATGATATTTTACTACATCTCTTATTTCTTTTATCTCATACTTTTGTTTATTTTTTCAGCATAATGAAGTTCAGAATGCGCAAAACCTCCTCCGACAAGTCCCTCAGACTGACAGTGATGCTGACAGAATGTTAGGGACAGTGAGATCAAGTCTTTCTCACATTGCTAGTTTGGTAGGAGAGGAGGATGCACGACAAAGATGGACTCACACTGAGGATGCACGACAAAGATGGACTCACATTGAGGATGCACGACAAAGATGGACTCACACTCAACCGCTCCATGTTGATCCTCCATCATAGGTATATCGTCCCACATTCGATCTGCAATCACAAATTTTACATCCCACACCTGATCAACAGTCACAAGGTTTCTATTATGGAGAAGGCACTTCATATCCCCAATCACAAGGTTTCAATTATGGAGGAGAAGGCACTTCATATGGGAGGTCGCAAGGTTTCAATTATGGAGGAGAAGGCACTTCATATGGGAGGTCGCAAGGTTTCAATTATGGAGGAGAAGGCACTTCCTATAGGAGGTCAGACTCGTCGGACACATTGATACCTTTAAATATGATTTTTGGCGCAACAGAGTCAACTCCACCACAGAACCAGAGAAATATTTCTCCTGTTCCTTTAACTTGGATATGAACAGCCCTGCACCTCATGAACAAGAATACGTAACTCAAGAAGATCAGCCGGCACCGAGAAATGATCGACGGCGGCGATACGAAAGGGTGGCGAATCCCACTGTTTGCCTTATAGAGTTGCAACGTCGAAGGCAACAATAGAAACCTTTGTAACTAATTTGATTATCCCACTTATTGTATTGTATTAGTATTAGTTTAGTTATTGTTCAATAATATTTACTTCTATTATCCTTTAAAGTGTTACAAACAAAAAAAATCACAAGAATTATATCTAATTACTAAGGCAATAAGGAAATTCTTTTTTTATTAAAACAAAAAATATTACAACATAGACATTCAATACTAATTAATCAATAAAATATTAAAAAAGTGCTCAACAATGTACGAGTCCATCTCAATTTGAAGCGAGTGCTCATGTTTCTGCCAACAAGTCGTTTCTTCTTCGAATAAGGGTCGTGTATTAGCTCAAAATTTGGGGTATCCCAATAATACTTGTCAGGCAACGGATAGAACCTTCCTTCATATGTTTTGATATACTCATCAACCCCGTAATATTGTTTAACAAGAATTATCGACCTTAAAGTCATTGCTTTGGCCAAGGCAACCGCGTGTGAGTATGGAATTCGAATTGCCGTCCAATTTCCACAAGAACATTTTTATTTTTTAGGTCTACGGAGTACCTTTGACCACGGCTTTCGAATTGGGCGCGACAAAAAACTTGGCCAGTTTGGTTAGAATAAGAAAATTTTCTAACTTCGTGGCTACTGGTAGCGTCGGTCTCTTTCTTGTATTGTTTAGTAGCGTTTCTTGTCAAGGGACCGTTGCTCTTCATTTTTAGACCATCTACCGCTCGATCACAAAAATACGTGGCAAGTTTATGGAATGTAAATTCCACAATAGCTGTAGGTGGAAGATGTCGAGCTGTTTTCATCACATTATTAAAGCTCTCTCCCATGTTTGTAGTCATAATGCCTTCACGCCCCCCTCCGTCATGTGAAAGTCTCCATTTTTCTTTCTCGATTTTGTCCAACCAAGCTCCCGCCTCTTCATTCAATGCACGGATTTTGTTCATTTCACGTTCAAATTTTTCGATGCAATGTGCATTTCCTGCATTAGAGCATAGTTGCTTCAAAGCCTTATTTTTGAACGTGTGGTTAAAGTTCGAAACCACATGACGCAGACAATATTGATGACATCCTAGAGGAGGGTGAAAAGCGCGTACAACTTTGGCTCCATTTAATAGGCCTTGATGACGATCAGAAAGAAGGCATACGCCTTCGTTGGGTGAAACAAAATAGTGGCTCAGACACCGTAGAAACCAAAGCTAGGATTCATTCGTCTCATTATCGACGATTGTGAATGCGAGAGGTAAAATGTTATTATTTCCATCCAAAGTAGTTGCAATCAACAACTTACCATTGTAGCATGCATATAGATGTGTTCCATCGACACAAATGACTCTCCAACAATGTTGGAATCCATCTATACATGGCTTGAATGCCCAAAACACATACTTCAACACTTTTGGATCTTCATATGCATCTTTGTGTACCCATTCAACAATTGTGTCTGGATTCCATTTCTTGATAGCTCCCAATAACTTAGGTAAATTTCGTACAAAGTCCTCCCAAGTCACGTTTACAAGTTCATTTGCACGTTGCAAGCTGTACCAAGCCTTGCCATAACTTATTTGGCATTTCCATTTCTGCTGTACAAGTACTATTATTTGATTGATCTCAAACGCCGGATTTTGTTCCACATGTGGTATAAGTTCGTTGGCGATCAAATTCATGTCCAAGTTTGGGTATTTCTCCCTGGTATTGTCGAAGAGACATGAGTGTAACTTACCGAATTTTGAAATTATCCACATATTTAGTTTCGCGTTGAAATGAGCTCGGAGTTCAAATTCGCATTGCTCGTGTTCGTCTTTGTGTTTGCATACCACTTTCCACTTGTTCGGTTCACTGATCGTCACCTTGTACTCGCGTTTTTTTGTGCTTTATGTGGTAATCTTTCATCGCTTTTTGCAAGTTTGTTTTGTTCTCAAATACCAAACCCAAACCAAGATTACCTGTTCGACAATCATAGATCATATCCCTTGTTTCTACTCCACTTAGTAGACCTAATGAGTCTCTTTCTACTTCGGGATCTTGTGTGGAATAAAATGGGAGTACTCTGTGAAGTCTTTCTTGAGCCACTGTGGGAGGAACATCTTGCTCCTCAATTTCCTCATCATCATTAGTTGGTATGTAGTTCATTTCTTCATCCATGTCAGTGTCTGAAGGGTAGTAATCCGAATCACGTGATTGAACATTCTCGTTATCTCAAACTGATCCAAATGGGGTTCTGTTGAACTGCTCTCCCCTGCGTCGTAAGAAAATGAGCATTGTAGTTGGCTTTCTCAAAATGCTCAGAAGGGCCTACATGGACAAACAAAAAATTCGAAAGAAGCACGGGTTAAAACATGATGACAAAATATGCATATATAAGAATAATAAAAAAATAGTCTTAAAAAATGTGCATTTGGCCACAAAATTCATATTTACCTGCATGCACATCAGGAATTGGAAAATCCCATCAAGAATTAGTCCCCGAATTTTCATTACGTACAGTTCCAACACCACCATACGCATTACCCGATGTTGAACATCTTAAAAAACAATCACAAAAAATATGTACAAACAAGAAATATTTTAGAAAATATGATGGCACAATGAAAGATAAAACATAGATTACCTGCTTGTGCATCGGCCATTTGGCTTATACCTATATTTAAATTTGGTAAGAAGGGTTGTGAATAAAATGGTGGGAATTGGTTTGGCGTCGGCGTCACTTGTGTTAACAATAACGAAAAGGGATCCTGAGACTGTATTATTTGTTTCTCAATAAAAAGCTCCAATGTAGAAACTTCATTCATAGCATTCAAGAAATACCACAAGTCTTCATCGTCTTTGATTTCCATTAAATTCTCCCTAATGGTACCCCTTTCTCCATATGAGTATTTAATAAAAAATTTCAATAAAAATTGATTCACATCAATTTTGGTTCTATCATATAACCTTTTCACCAAATCAACAAATTTGATCTTACGGTCTATTCTCAGGTTAGCGCTCGGACGTATACTACTATATCTCATTGAATTTGATTCTTCTATTATCTCACCATCAGAGAATATAATAAGCTTGACAGTGCTCAGTCTCGACATTTCTGCAAAATATCAATTATTAAATTATAGTTCAAACAGCAGAATACTACTAAATTATATCAAAGTTCAAACTATAAACACTAAAATCAATAACAAGACAAAAAGTCAAATTATACTTACAAATTAAAGACCTTAAAAATTTGAAATTATTCATAATTTCAACTAAAATACTTAAAATTGAACTTACTAATCTGGGTAGGATACATAGATATTATACATACAAATTAGAATACACTAAACTCTACTAAACAAATCAGATAATTAATAATACTAATTTAATATTTTAATTTAAGCCTTAACTCAAGTTCTACATTAAAATTAAAAATCAAGGTTTAAATTAACATAAATCCTACGCCATTAACATACACTTTAATTTAATTAAGTCAAAAAATGAATTTAACAACAAATACAAACATACATAAATTATAATACTAAAAATTACCCCAATTTAACTAACTGCTACTTTGATTCTAAATTATAATTTAAAATTAGGTTTAAATTAGCATAAATCTTACAATATTTAAATCACAAACTACAAAATGCAATAATAAAATTAGTAAAAAATAAATTTAACTAAATAATAACAATGAATGTAGGAAAATTACCTGTAATTTTTGAAAGTTTGAATATTCTTGATCCAAATGTAGAAAAATGAATGTAGAAAAATAATGAAAATATAGATGTAGAGAAACGAAGAATGGATGCAGAAAAAATGAAAGAACCGGGGTAAATAAAAGGCTGACTTGTCACGCCTTGGTTCGAGGCGTGACTGTCAAAAGCTGACAGTCACGCCTCGGGCCAAGGCGTGACCATCACTTTTTGCAGTGGTCACGTCTTGGCTCAAAGCACTTTGTGGTAATTTCTATTACCCGGTCAAATTTATGGTATTTTTCGAATTTTTTTTTAAAATATTATATTTCTTTAAAATTTTTGAGGTATATTACACATATATTTTATTTTTATTATACTGTACGCTTAAACTTAATTAAATCAATGTATCAACTCAAAAGCACATGTTTCATTTATGATTATGAGCTATTTGTTTTTATCATTCAATGTACAAGACACACGGTTAGCACTAATAAACACCATAAATACCTCAAAGTTCGCAACTTATGAAAAATCTATGGTTGATCATAGCATAACAATCAATACATTGATGAATGTCCTGTTTTTATTTTACCCCTGATTAGTAATGATGGTGCTCATGTTAACTACCGTTATGTTGCTGAACAATGTGATGTATTAACTTTCTCTTAAGTAATGAAGTATGTTATTGTTCAAAAAAAAACAATTAATACATTGATGTTGCATTTTATCTAGTAATAAAAAAGTTAAAAATATCACTACTTCTCAAAGTTGACGAAATTTATTATTTTATTTTGCGTAATTATTCAAAGATTATATTCTATTTATAAATGTCTTTGTACTATACATGAGCCCGAAATAAATTTGTATGTCAATTTAGTTATTTTTTATGCTAGATGACCTAGAATTTCAGGCTTTGATTATTCATTTTTTAAGAAAGAACTAAAAGACAAAATGAAGATAATGAATGAGAAAGTGAGAGACGAAAAAAAATATATAGAATTCATCATCGTTAATTGAAAGTTGAAGGCACTACTGATTATACTCAATAATCTATATTTTGCATTATTTTATTGTTGATGAATTAGTTTACAATGAAAATATTTTTTATGGGAACAATATGTATTCCCCAAACTTTCTAGTGCATTTCAGTAATTTTTCATAATTTTCTCACATTTTTAATATATTTTGTTATTGTTAATATAAATTTTCATAATGAAACTATTATTTACTGGACTCAAACATATTATTTCGCATTTATTTTAATTTTTATATATTTTTGAATTTTTCAATATTAGCATTATTTATAAAGTAGTTTGAAATTATTAATTATTACATGTCGGGGGCAAAAACATAAACTTTTGTGTTCATCCATTTTATTGTGTGAGAGGGGGGGGGGTAAGATTTTCAGAAGTATATATAAGTTGATTACTGGTGAATCAGAAATGACTAAATACATGGGGGAGAGAAGGAATGAATATTCCATACTTTTTGGAAATTGATTCTTACGAGAATGACCATTAATTCTTAATACTAAAACATACCAAGCATAAGTTTAGGAATCAATTTGGGAATGCCAATTCCATTCCTACCTCATTCCAATATACCGATCAAGCCCTTATAAACTTATAACACATCCTTTATATTGAGATTAAAGAATTCTGGATGTGACATTATTATATGATATACCATAATATGGTATCTAGGCCCATATGCACTTATACAAGGGCAAAGGCCCAACACAAAGCCCAAAATCCAACATGGGGCCAAGGATCCGCGCTTAATAACAATAACGGGTCGAGTCGTTCCTCGACCCGACCCATGGCCTGAGTCATCTACCGTTCAATGGTACCACTTGTCATCATCTTACAAATGGCCACCGACCATTCTGACAGGATGTATGTGCTATAAATACCCCCCTTATAACATTTATTAAAGGTTGGAATCTCTAGAATATTCTCTCTAGTTTTAGCTTCGTATATTCATTAGTAACGAGCCTATAGATTGAGAAGTACGTTCCTATATACATATAAATTTGGAAGTCAGAATCGTCCACCGAGTACAACCCTAATTATACACTCTAATATAGAACTATGTTGACTTGATCTTGATTAGGTATGTATGTAGCTTGATTATTATTGAGTGAAGTCTTAAATCTTCGTCCCCATACTCGTGGTAGGGTTCTAGTCTTTCCAGACTGATAGATTCGAGTCCCTAGATTTGAGTTAGATTAGTTGGCGCCGTCTGTGGGAAACTATTTTGAAGTTGTTGAGACTTGTTATAAGGAAAGGAGGCTAGCAATATGAAGACTCATTTGGTTCAGTTGGAGGCAGAGTTGGATCAAGGTGTTGGTGATTCGCATGTCGAGGGAGGAACGAGTGTGGTTGTAACGATGCCGAGGGAAGAGTTGGATAGGAGGATGAAGGAGTATGTGAAGGAGGAGTTGCAGAAATATCTTACTCGTACTCCAGCGATGCCTAACTTGGGAGAGCCAACGGATCACGCTGCAAGATGAAGTTTATTTCGTCGAGATGAAAACCTAGATGGAGAGCAGCAAGGAGAGTCGTTGGGAGATGATAAAGTAGTGAGTATCCATCATAGGCATGTAGAGGAGAGAGGAAAGACTCGTATGTTCAATTCACAGCTCGAGCCACGACATGCAGTGAACTATGAAGAGGATAGATACGCGAGAATGGATCGAGTTGCGAATCCTGTACAACTAAGGCCAACCACCACTTTGATGACTTGCAATTCTCCTTTTGTCAGGGATATCATGAAAGAAGTGTCGGATAGCCACTTTAAGATGCCGGACATTATAAAATTTGACGGGACAGGTGAGCCGAGACCTCAAGTTTTATCTTACGAGTTGTTCATGTCTTTGCAGGGACAGATGGATGTGATTAATGCCAGAATATTTACTACTACCCTCGTGAGTCGGGCGCAAAACTGGTTTATGAGTCTTGCACCCGGCTCCATAGGGTCGTATTCCCAGCTGAAATATAAATTTGAAAACCACTTTGCTAGTAATAAGAAGACGAAGAAGTCAATATTGTGATAATGGGACTAAAGCAAGGCTCAACTGAGTCTTTGCGTGAATTTATACATCGCTTCAATCAAGAAGCTATGGACCTCCCTGAACATAATATTGAGTTGATGCTAAGCTTCTTAATGAGAGGCTTAAAGAAATGCATTTTTAATGCCCTCCACAATCCCACGAGGGATTGATGGAGTTGGCGGGAGAGTACATTAATGAAGAAGAAATGAATGAGTTGAAAGACTCAGAAAACTTGCAAACCGTGAACGACCCAAGAGGTCGTAAAGAAAAACATGAAACTGATCGATATGACTGAACGGGGTCACGAAGAGATCACGATCAACCCCGTAGACCAAAGTTTGAACGTTATACCCCTCTGAATTTAAATCGTACCAGAATTCTAGTAGCGGCCCTACGGACGAACCAAGTCCAAAGACCCCGATCACTAAGAAGTGGCCCAAAAAAGGATATGCACAGATATTGTGAATTCCACAAAGATCATGGGCATGACACGGAAGAATGCTTTCAATTAAAAGATGAAATTGAACGACTTATTGAGTCAGGTGTGCTGAACGATTTTATTGATCGAACCCTAGCAGAAGTAAGAACCCCAGAGGCCAACTGTACAATAGAGGGTCAACGACCACGCCATCGATCGCGAGAATGATCCCACGAGCAATCAAATGAAAGGGATCGTCAGACTCGTAATTATGAGCAACCCAGAAATGAATATCGCATAAGCGATAATTATCGTCATGACTATGAACGCCCAAGAGGTAATGATTCTCGCCGTATTGACAACCCTTATTATAACAAGCGAAACGACTATCACCGTAATGACAGTCCTCGTAATAACGAGCGAAGCGATGATTATCGTCGTAATGATGACCCTCGTAATAACGAGCGAAGGGGAGAAGTGCATGATGCACCTAAAGAGGGCAATTGCCGTGAAATTCATATGACAGCGGGGAGACCCACTGATAGGGAATCCTCGAATGCGAGAAAGAGGCATGCAAGGGAGAGTCGGTCAAGTTATTATCGTGGTGAACCAGCTTAGGTTCTTTTGCTTGCAAGAGGGTCAAACTAGAGAAGTGAAGCAATCAATTTTGATGAGAGTGACTATGATGGGATAAGTGGTCCTCACAACGACCCTATAGTGATTTCAATGAATGCAGCCAAGTTTGTGGTGCATAAAGTTTTGGTAGACATGGGGAGTTCGGCAAATATTATCTTTTGGGAATTTTTGAAGAAAATGGAGCTAGGTAACACACGGTTGCGATCTGTGAGTCCTTCTTTGGTAGGATTTACGGGATCACAAATTATGCCCAAGGTGTCAATTGATTTAGATGTGTCTCTGGGGTCTGGGCCAAAGTTAAAAATGATCCGAGTGACCTTTTTGGTTGTTGATGTTCCCTTTTCCTATAATATGATCGTGGGACGACCCATGCTGAACTTATTTGTGGCCATTGTCGAGACCCCGCACCTGAAGATGAAATTCAACACCAGTAATGGCATTTGCGAGGTGCGTGGTGTTAGGAATTTCATGTTAGATGTTTTGATGATGACAAGATAGGATTTTATGTTAGACCCCAAAAGAATGTAAGTTTGTACTTTCATAGAATATATGTATAAGCGTTTGAAAGTTTCTTATTTTGCTAGGCTTGTAATTTTTATATTTATAGATTTTAGACTTAGGATTAGATACCGAGTCGCTGATAGAATTCTGGGTGAGTCTATCAAAGATGAAGTTGAAGATTCAAGCGTCTAAAGTCAAGAGAAGATGAAGATTTGTTCTAAGTGTCTGTCAAACGCTAAAGAACTGTTTCAGGATTTGTGAATCTAGCGCTCAACGATTTCAAGAGCTCAGTTGTCTCAAGCGTCCGAGCGACTCAAGCGTTCAGCTTTTAGATTCACCTGAAGAATAAAACCCAAGTTATCAAGGACTTAAATGCAATCACCAATGGTCATTTATTTCTAACGGGAAATAAATTCAAAATGCATTAAATGTTTGATAAGTGCATTAAATGTAACAAGACAGTATGACTTGTGGACAAGCCACCTTTTGACTAGACTATCAGCTTTTTAGAGTTCAAGTCTGCTCCTGTCCAATCGGAAATAGCAGAGTTTCAAGAATGTCAGAAAGGGACTATTTGACGTGTTGCGTGAGAGACACGCGCCTGATTGTGTCCAACGGACAAATCCCAAGAATCTCTATAAATAGTACCCTCCAGCAAAACCTTAGAGAGAGTGCAGAGAGAGAAACTTTGCTGAAATAATTTGAGAAGAAAAAAGCTTGCAAACTCCATAGCCAAAATTCATCAAGCTTCTCAAATACATTCCAGAGACAGTCACCGATATCTCAAACATCTTCATAGAAGAACCCTACACAATTTTTGAGATATCCCAAGTTGTTTGAACTTCCCAACATCAAACAAACCTGTTACAATAAACCCTCAACATCTTTCATCTGAGTGAGAAAGTTTGTTGACTTCACAAGCAGTATTTTTGAGTAAGAGAAGCTTGTTAAGGAAGGTCTTTATTGGAGCTGAAGTCTGTGTCATCAAGGAATTCGAGATCATCTTTCCAGAAGCAGAGGATTGAAGTGGCTTGTAGCAGAAATCTGTGTGATCAAGGAGCTCAAATCATCCATATCCATCTCTTCCAGTTTCTCTATTTTATAGAAGTCTCTGTGTGACTCTTCGATAATCAATCTAGTGGATTGCCTCCGAGTGCAAAGGAGAAGAAGGACTTAGCTGGGATTACACCACCTAGTGAACCTTACAATATCTTGTGTTACTTATTGCTTTATTGCTTTACCTTACTCTTGCATATTAATCTTTGAAAAGGCATTAAAACAGTTAAGCAACTATATCTGGAAAAAGAGAAGGCTAAGCTTTCAAATCAATCTTAAGCACTTGACCAAGCGCTAAGCATTCTAAGCGTTCAAAATGTTTTAACCAAAAGCAACTAAGGAAAACTTTGTGATGCGAAATACTTTCAAAGTGAAGACTTATAAAATTATTCCGTTGTGTTAACACTGATTAAAGAAGTGAATGCTTAAACCTATTTGGTTATAGTATTCAAATCTTGAAATCTAAGTTAACTTTATAAAAACAGTCTTCATTAGACGCTTAAGTCAAGCGCCTACTTTTCAAGCGTCCAACGAATTTTAATACAAAATTTTTGAAGTCGAAAAAGACTTCACGGTCTATTCAACCCCCCCCTTCTAGACCCTTTCGTATGCCACTTGGGACCAACACGTAGAAATCAACTGGAGGCTCGTCAATGTTATACGACTTCATTAAAGGTCAATTCGTCGAAGAAGAGGAAATATGAAGCTAGTAGGGTCGAGGTGTTAGACGAAGAAGCGAAGACTTTGGTTGAGAGTTGGGATAAAAAACAAAAATGGATCGATACACGAGTTGAGCCTATGGTTCACAAATCTATTGAACTTGTTCCGGGTAACCCAGAGAAGATGACTCAGATAGGAGGAGAAATGGATCCGGAGATAGAAACAAAGCTGGTGAACTTTTTGAGAGAGAACTCGAATGTGTTTGCATGGAAGGCTGCTGACTTTCAGGGTGTCGATCCTTCGGTCATCGTACATCACCTGAATGTGGATCCAGAGGCAAAGCCCGTTAGACAGAAACGAAGGAATTTTGGTTCGGACAGGGACATGATAATTGAAGAGGAAGTCAAAAAACTCCTAGATGTAGGATATGTAAACGAGATCCAATTTACAGATTGACTCGCTAATGTAGTTCTTGTACCCAAAACGGGAGGAAAGTGGCGAATGTGTACTGATTTCACAGATTTGATTAAAGTTGGTCCTCATGACCCTTATCCTTTGTCCCGTATAGATTTGCTTGTAGACTCTACTATAGGTTCTGTGTTATTGAGCATGATGGATGCCTATCAAGGCTTCAACCAAATAATAATGGCAGAAGAGGATCGAGACAAGACTGCGTTCGTTACAGCGGGAGGAGTCTACTGTTATAACGTGATGCCCTTTGGACTGAGAAATTCAGGGGCAACGTACCAAAGGCTTGTCAATATGATGTTTGAGTAAGAGATTGGAAAGAATATGGAGGTGTATGTTGACGATATTCTTGTAAAAAGCACGAATGAGAACGACCACTTGGCACATTTGAAAAAAGTGTTCGCTATATTGAAAGAATATGGAATGAAGTTGAACCCACACAAGTGTACCTTCGGTGTATGAGAAGGTAAGTTTCTAAGGTACATGGTAACCCAATGAGGAATTGAAGCTAATCCTGAAAAAATTGAGGCAATCTTGGGTATGCAGTCTTCGGCGAGTGTAAAAGATGTACAGAAATTAACGGGCAGAATGGCAAGTTTGAATCGTTTTATCTCAAGATCCGTAGGTGAGGGCCTACACTTCTTCATAATCTTGAGGAATAAAATATTTCACTCTCAACTCGTTTTCCCAAGACGACCTTACTGTGGAGATATCTTCTAACCAAGTGATGTTAGGGTTAATGTTGACTGGACCCTCTAAACCAACAGTACCCTCGTGAGCTACAGGCGGGCCTATTGGTTCATTACGGATGCTAGTCTCTTCTACTAAACAATCCAACTCGTCTGACCCGACGGGTCTATTACTCGTAGAGTCAGATAAGTCTTCAATCTCGTTGTTATTTATCGATGACTGAGACCTTGTACGAGCCATGATATAAAAAGATATAAAAAGGATGAGAAAGTAAAAACTAGAAATACCTATGGAATATACTCGTATGAGGAGAGAGAGCACGAGTTCTGGGAATGAACTGGAAGTACTAACGGCCCCTACTTTGATGAAAAAAAACTCTTTCTCTATAATCTCTCAAAAAACGCTCTCTCTAAAATGTAAAGGTAAAAGTAAAAATGTTTTGACAGAGGTCCTATTTATAGGAAAAAGTGATGAGGGGATGCAACGGTTGAGATCAATCTGTAAAAACATGTCTGATGGATGAGATGACAAAACCCCTGATATTCCAAAAAGTAACCGCCTTATACACCTGTTACACTGACAGACGTGTCAATTATGAAAAGTTGTGCCACAAAAAGGTGTTCACATTTATGACAGATTGCATGACGTCGTCCACACAATAATGGAGTAAACATTAATGATCGAAGAAATGTGATCATTCATTATTGGAGGGAGAAGACGTGAGCATGGGGCTGGTGATTCGGTTTAACCGAACCGAAATTTTGGTTCAGAAAAATTTGAAACCAAAACCGAATCGAAATGGTTCGGTTCAGTTCGTTTTTAACCAAATCCATTTCGATTTTAGTTCGGTTAACCTACCAGATAACCGAATTGGGCCAACAAAGTTCAGCAACCCTTTTTTTGCATTTCACAAATTTTATCTTAAAATTGTGATTAATTATGCTTCTAAGCTACATTAATAATTTACCCATTTGATTTACAAAATAAAGAAATGAATAATCTAATTTTAATTTCTTACCTAGGATTTGAGTTTGAGTAGAGTGAGGAGTGGAGATCCGATGGGCGACGGTGGCTACTGCCGTGCTGTGTGCTGTGGCGGCGTCGGCGACGGCGGCTGGGTGCTGTGACGGCATCGGCGGCTGGTGGGGGCGCGGGGAAGAGAGGAAGTTTTGGTGTGTGTGCGTGAGACAGTGAGAGAGAGGAACGAGAGGGGCAGAGGCAGAAATATGAGCTGGGTAGAGGTGAGGATTTAGTTTTAGCATTTTTACCTTTTAGTTTTACAAATATCACCCTAAAATTATTCAAAATTCCACATTAGCCCCCACTATAAATAAATATTATATATTATTTGTAAATTAATTCGGTTTTCGGTTCGGTTCGGTTAACCGAAAGGCAAAACCGAAATCGAAACCTAAATTTCAAAAAATAAAAAACCGAAACCGAACCGAGATGGCTCAGTTCGGTTTTGGTTCCAACCGAAGTTTTCGGTTCCGGTTTGGTTTGGTCGGTTAACCAAACCGTGCACACCCCTACGTGAGCATTTATTATTGAAAGATGTGATTCTTCAATTGATAAAAATAGCTAAATCAGATAAATCCCTATTTGTAGGCTCGTTTTCGAATACGAGTAGAGGTCTAAGAAATAGAATTGATAAATATTTACTTCTTCAGCATGAATTCAAGTTGTAATAAGACTAACTCTTCAAACTAATGAAGTGGGGGACTTAATGATATACAATAATATGGTATTTAGGCCCATAAGCACTTATACAAGGGCAAAGGCCCAACACAAGGCCCAAAATTCAACATGGGGCCAAGGATCCGCGCTAAGTAATAGTAACGGGTCGGGTCGAGAAGCCTGAGTCATGTACCATTCAATGATACCACTTGTCATTATCTTACAGATGGCCACCAATCATTCTGACAGGGTGTATGTGCTATAAATACCACCTCATAATATTTATTAAAAGTTGGAATCTCTAAAATATTCTCTCTAGTTTTAGCCTCGTATATTCATTAGTAACGAGCCTATAGACTGAGAAGTACGTTCCTATATACATATAAATTTGGAAGTCAGAATTGTCCGCCGAGTACGACCCTGATTATACACTCTAATATAGAACTACGTTGATTTGATCCTGATTAGGTACGTAGGTATCTTGATTATTATTGAGTGCAGTCTTAAATCTTCATCACTATACTCGTGGTAGGGTTCTAGTCTTTCCAGACTAATAGATTCGAGTCCCCAGATTTGAGTTAGATCATTATACAAGTCACTTTGTACTTGGGAACTGCACATTTTTTCTTTGGTTAAGAAAAATTAGATAGGAAAGTCTAATTCTTCGGGCATGAGTGCAAGATGAAACCTTCCCTTGAGGCTATCTCTTAATTAGTAGAGTAGTGTAGAAGAAACCATTTTCACCATAAAATCTTCTTTTTTTTTTGAAAGACCACAAAACCCATATTGAGCATATGGGTCGGTGAAAAGCAGTATCAGTAATAAAGTAAAAGAAAAATAATTAGACCCATATTTCACCTATAAAGTTCCGTGAAGAGTTATATGGTGAAATTTGTGAAGGAATATTATAGTACTTTTTTGTTTCTTTTTTGATAAGAGTACTTTTTTTTGGTAAGCAGAATATTATAGTACTTCAAATGAAAGATTTTCTGCTCGACAGTCGCATCAAGGTTGGTAGGTTGCCCTCCTATACTTTTCGGGGCTATTTTTTTAATCCAAACGGAAAACTAACTATAGTACCCCCAGGGAATAGGTAGGTAAGAGAAGTGTGATTTGTAGGAAGATTCAACGTTCATTTTGAGTTTGAGAACAATCATATTTTTCTACCGGTGGAGTTTGTATCCTTACCCTACACACACACACACACAATAAAAGTTAAAAGTTTGATCATCTCAAAAAATAATTCCTTGATTCTTTAAAGAATAGTTTTATTTTTTTTGAGGAATTATAAAAAGTAACTTTTAATGATTATGATTCACTAATATATATATATATATATATTATTGACAAAATGTCAAATAATAATATCAAATTTGTCACTAATTGTAAATTTTTAGTGACAAAATTTTTTATTTTGTGACAAGAATATATTTTAAATGTTTAATAGTGACAAGATTTATATAAAAGTTGTCACTCAAGAGAATTAGTGACAAGGAAGACCTCAAATTAACCATGTGCTAGAAACCAGATTTGAACTGGATTTTTGACATACCCTTTGTGACAAATTAGTGACAATAATTATAGTTGTCACTTTATTTGTGTTGTCACTATACATGTGTCACTAATTGTCAATAGTAAAAAAACTCTTGTCACTAAAAAAACCTTATTGTGACAAAGCAAAATTATTTTCACTAGTTATGTATATTTAGTAACAATTTTAACATTTCACTTCAAAATTTATCACTAATATAATTTTTTGTTGTAGTGGCAAGCAACACGGTTCCTTGGCTGAAGTTGTTATCTATATTCATTCATCAGTCACTCCTTACTGCGAAAAAATAACATGTTAACAGCAAAATGTCAAGGGACAATATCAAAGTAATTGTTACTAATTTTGCATATTAAGTAACAAGAATTTTTGTTCTGTTACAAAAATAATTCTCAAAAGTTTAATAGTGACAAGAATTATAAACAAGTTGTCGCTCTTGATAGTTAGTGACACATTTTCAGTGATTATAAACAATTAATGACACATTTTCAGTGATAATTTAGTAAAAACAAATATGTTTGTGACTGACTTGTTACTAACTTACTATACATATATCTCTAATTAATAATGACAACTTAAAAAAAGATATTATCACTAAAAATTATTATTATGACAGACCAAAAATTATTTGATTGAAGTCGTAAAGCTTTCGGCAAGCAACAGATTTTTTGGATTGAAGTCCTTAATTACCTATATTTCATTCATTATTGGTCACTCTGGAATTACGAGCTATCCTTCAAGGCCCAACTGTTTCAAATCTCCTAAGAACAATTCCTAATTGATGTGATTGTATCAAAATCTAAAATCTTCAAACACGCAACACATCTTCCGTTAGGAAGTTGTAAATTATCTATCATTCATTCCCCCGCAAAATTCATATTTTGTCCTATTGGTTATGGAGTTAAAATTTTTGGTACTGAGCTTTAGGAACTTTGAATATTTAGCTTCACGGTTTAAAAATTATTGCACATTTAGTTTATGATGCAAATATTTGATCTAATTGGTTGAGTGAGTGTCAAAAATTGTTAGTTATATTGAATTGGTAAAAGGATATTATGTGAAAGACATGTGATAACTCAAAGATGAGAAAATATCAACTATTTCGTGGAAAAATTCATGTGAAATCCACCATTGAAACGCTAATGTGGAATTCAAATGGATTTTCTTTATTAAATCAGCCAAATATCATGTGGCCAATTACGTCAAAAATGCAATAGTCTACAATTATATATATAGGACTAAATATTGATAGCAAATAAAACTTTTGAGATCAAAACTGCTCAATCACCTGTGTTCAACAAAGACCAAAAGTGCTATTTCGCCTTCATTCACCACTCACTCATTTAGAGTTATGATTGTCATTATAGAGTCATCCTTTCATTTGTATTCACTCATTTAGTATTTTGATACTATAATTATAGTGATAATTTTTTTGCACCTAAGCATGTGCACTCATATTTGTGCCCACCATCCCCGGTTGCTAGGGAATCACACTATTCACCTTCGCTCTCTAGGCAGATTGAAAATCGTTAAATGTTGTTCAACTTCATTAATTGGTCTCCCCTTTGACCTATTGTTTAGGGGAGATTCATAGACATTGGTCTATATGGAAGATGTCCTATTTAATTTGAGGAGGCACATTTTAATTAAGAACATAGGCTTGAAGTTTGAAATTGTAAAATTTTACACTATTCTTGATGTTCATTGGAAATTCATTTTCACCGATAAAACTTTGAAATTCTTTGGTTAAAAGTTGTAATTCGAAGATATTTATATTAATTGCAATATATACTAGCACGTATGTATCAATCCTCTATCGTTATCATAAGTCATCTGTCATACCATACATAGAAATGTGTAGTTCAAATGAATTAAACTTAATGCCTACTCCTTAGCAAAAAAAAAAGATTTCATGTTTTCTAAATCAAACCACATCAAGCTGATGCAACGAGTTAAACCGCGTCCGTGAATGAGTGAGATGATTGATTCGGCCCCTCTAAAAAGGCACTTGCAAAAATAGGTCATTCAGAATCGTCGGCCGGATTATTATTTTTTCTTTTTCCTTTCAAATATTAGAAAAGTAATAAAACAAGAAAATAGAATATAACGTCCACCATAATTCTAATATTTTAATAGTTTCAAAACTACTGCAGTTTTTACCCTTCACATGGCATCCACATCTTTTAGACTAGTGGGCCCTAGAAATGGTACTACTGATAAACAAAGCAACTCAATCATTTTATTAGGTACATTTTTGTATTTGTAAATCAATTTGGACCATAGTCTTTGTCACTTGATACTATACCACTACAATATATAGAATTTCGTATAGTCCGGGACCATGATTTTGAGCCCCAACATGTTTACACTTGACATGAGTATAACATATATAAAAGATTTGGCATAAGGCACATAAAATTTAAATTAAAAAATATACTACTATATATATATATAGTGTTAGCGCACGAAGTTCACATTGTTAATATGTAGAATAGGAGATATATATATATATTTATATATCACCTAATTATTAGTTTTATATTGGTCTCATTCATGCGTACATGATGTAAAACAATTCTGTTTGATATCAAATCTTTGTTTATTGCACGTCAATTATTAACGTGCTTAACTATGTCACGTATTTGGTTTCTAAATACTATAAAGACAACATTTTGAAGTGTGATTCTTACTTCGAACTCCAAGTCAATTTCTTATATACTCGATCATTTACGTTTCATGAATTCTATATAAATTTTATCATATGGATAATTGTAATGGACCAGAGGCTCGCTTTAGAATGGTACCATTTTGAAAATATTTGATGTGTAGTGTGAATTAGCCTCTTAAAACGTCATGTGCAATGATACGCCAAGCTTGCATGCTTGTTGGTATCAATGTCTGCATGGAGGACTGAATTTGGCCGAATCTTTGTGCCATGACACGAATTTTCTTGTAGTAAATATCACATCCAGATGGATATATATATTGTTTGGCAACTTGGAGTTTTAGACTCGATGATGGGTGTCCGGTTGGGCAAGTCGGCACTGATATGTGTGGACATCGATCAGGCAACATTGTGAGGTGCATACGACATGCAGTCATCAAATGTTAATTTGGAAATTCTAATTAATTTAAAAATTGTCATGAGTTCGGCACTTCGCTAGCTAGGCACAATTGGCAGGGCAATCCAAGGACTTCAAGTTAGAGCGAGTATACTTCCTTAATTTTTTAAAGTCTACTTCGTCGCAATGAAAACTGTTCTTGAAGCCGGATGCCTTCTAGTGGTCGAAGGGCCGGTAGCATGGCTCATGTGTGTTCTAATAGGTGGACCAAGGTGTCATCCAGTGTCTACCTAGTAGAATAGGCTCAACGATTGGGGATGATTTCGATGCTTGGAACAGAGGGCATACCCAGGCAACCTGGAGTTGGCACTTTAAGGGTTCTAAGTTGGCACCGTGGCTAAGACAATGGACGATAGGCGTACTTGCATGTGTGCAATGTTGGGTGACAGCATTGATGTTGGCAGAGCAATATGCAATAATTGTGGGGAATTAGGCCTGAAGAGCTCAAAGCGCCTCACAGTCCACGAGATTTTGGACAAAGCCTAAGATGGTTTTGTGGGGATATGTTGTGCATGTAGGGGACGTTGTGGTTGTTATTATCCAAGATAAGCACCCATCATTTTTTGAAGAGAAGACCCGATCACTCGATAGCGTGTGACAGTCCGAATTTTCTTACAGCTGCGGATGTCCATTGTATTGAGATCATGTGCTGATAAAGAGAAGGTTGGTTGGGACTTGGGTGTTTATTTGCAACTCAATGTACGATTTCTCATATTGGAAAGTAGGTATAATTTCCTATACTGAAAAAGGAGGATCAATGTGGATGCAAACAAGATTGACAAAAGCATGTTCAATTGTAATCTAGTCAGTTGATATGTGTAAATGCTTTAAAATGATTGAACTCTTACTTACAGAAAAGATTGGTTCCTTTTACCTCCATTAATTTTGTCTGATTGCCAGTATACATACATGCGAGTTATGTGGTTTCTTTCCTTTTCTTCGCCAAAAAGAAAGTTAACTTTTTTAATCTTAATAATGAATAAGGAAAGGAAAAACTACTTTATATTAATTAGTTTTTACTTTAATAGTATGAGCACAAAATTGCGTATTTTTCTTATGACTTTAAACTGGAAAATTGCAATAATATGCTTGGCCATCAAAACCAAATTGTTCTCTAGATATTTTAGGATAAAATCATTTTGTGCGAGCCAAAAAAAGAGCCTAAGAAACTTTCTTTCAACGGCGTTGTTTGAAGGGACCTGTTGAAACAATTTCGATCTTGAATGTGAGTGGGACCACTCTACAAAAAATAGTAAATAAGTTGTCTCTCATGACAATTAACGCAAAAAAATTGATGTTATTATTGATGATTAGTGATACATGTTAATGACAATTAGGTGACAACATATATAATTGAAACATATGCCACTAATAGTTTATAGAATAATTTCAAAATAGTTTTTGTCAATAAAAATCATTATTGTGTCAAAACAAAAACTATTATCAATTGTTACGTATGTATGGTGATAATTGTGGTATTTTTATTTCGTCACTAGAACTATTTTTTGTTTTAAGAACAATATAATATTTTGATTTGTAAGGAAAATATGGAAGTATAACATTTGTGATTAAATACGAGTATGAGAAATATGTCAATTTGTTCTTCTATTTTATTTTTTAATATCATATATATTTCGTTATAGGCAAGATTTCTTAAAAAAGCCTACTTGATCAATAAAAATAAAATTATAAAGATTATCTGTTCTGCATTAAATCTCATATTCAAAGATTTGAATTATTACAGTTCAAAATTATGTTTGTCAGAAAATTAAATCATGTGACAAGTGTTACATTTGTCATGTATATATATATATATATATATATTTTTTTTTTGAGCAATTATAGTTGTCATATTTGATCCATTAATTTGAAGAAAAATAATTAATTAATCACAAATATCTAAGTATATAGTGTTTGCACAATGCTTGGATTTATTTGTAAATCCTAAAATGATATTAAATGATATTGCGATCCAACTAGCTATATCTAATTCAGTCTCACGACTTTTGAAGCATCATCTTTTTAGAGCTGGTTTGGATAAGAAAAGATAACAAGTTAACTTAAAATATGGAAAAAGCTTCTGAAAAAATAGAAAATAAATTATGCATCTAACTGAGAGGAAAAATTCTAAATATATATTCTTATTTTCTATTTTCCTAGATGAAATCATGAAAGCGTAATTCATTGATCCTTTCAGTTTTGACTCCACTTGATTTATTTATGAATATAATATAAGCGAACCCAAACACGCGCCGATCGACCTTTTATTTTAGAGATTATCTTTTATGTTCTTATTCTTCCCAAACTTTTTATCATTAAATCATTGTCTCTAAATAGGTGATAACTTATGAATTAGCGAGGTCTATCACATGCTACACCTGATGATAAGTTGATGGTCTATACGGAAATACAATTAACAATTAACAATAATATGGAGACTTACCATAGCTGAATATTATTTGGAAATAAATAATATAAGTAAAAAATTCGCAGCAAATATATCCCTCCCAGAATATGACGAAAATATGATATATTTTATGAACGAAAAACTTGTTGTTTGACATCTTTATGATTAAACAAATAAAGTTTATTTACTGATTAATATGTCAATTATTTAAAACACTAAAATACATATTATTTAAGAATGTCTAATAATCGCTAATTAAGTGAGTTGATACTTGCTATCCTAGCACTTATAATTACTATGATATGTTTTTTTATACATTTATGAAACTACAATTTTAAAGAATCAGAAGAAAAACAGTTAACAATAGTATGATCAAAGTATATTCTTTTCAGCTCTAATTGTGATTATCTGTTTTGAATTTTATATGAGAATTAAGTAAAATATTAAGTTAAAATTTGGATTAATGTTAAATCATTATTCACTCACCCTAATAACATATTATCAGTTAAGTTCAAAATGTTTATAAAAAAATAAGAGAAAAATGTTATTGGGTGAAAATCATAGGCAATGTTTGGTTATGTTCCTATACCATGTTTGGTCCAAAATTCTCACCAAACCATGTTTGATTCACAAAATATTTGATAAAAAATACACTACTTTTTTTTATCAAAAAAAGACATAATAATTATTTTCCATCTTTCTACACCTACTTTGTCCCTATACTCCTCTCTATGTGCTCTCTCTCTTCTCTCTCCTTTCTAACAGACAAAAGTTTCATGATTTGACTGCTACAACAACTTTTGTTCCCTCTGGAAATAAAACCAAACATTATCTCACCAAAAAAACACATCCAAAAATCAACTCCCAAAATAAAATCAAACGCAATCTCATCAAACACGCACGTGTCCCCATAAATTTCTTACTAATAATTCTCACCAAAATACCATCCCAAAACATAGCCATAGTCATCATAGTTACATAAACAAAGAAAATCTCCACGTCAATAGGATGATAATTTTGACAAAATTTGTTGGATTTTATAGTTTAATTTAATTTTAACTGGATTAAGCATACCATGCCGATAATCGTCAACCTGTAATACAAAGATAGATAAATTATCGTCAAACCATAATACAAACATAGATAAATTAGTGGACATCATAGTGCATTATTATTTATAATAAAGTGAAAAGCCGAATAGTTAACTAGTGGACACCATAGTGCATTATTATTCACTTAGCAGGTCGAATATTTACAGTTTTAGCCGTTGATTAAATGTCAATTTAAATAAAAAAAAATTCAGTTGTTACTATTAAAAGTAAATAATCTAATCAACAGTCTTTAAGATCTTTTACTACAATTGTTGTTGGGATGCGTTGGCTTTGTCAGTTTATGTTCATAAATTGCCTTCAAAATTTTGAATGGGGGCGTCTTTCCGTACGTTTTGAGCTCTTGCACCTGTAACCCATTTGATAGTAAAATACTAATACAATAATATTATCAGCAGCACTATTTATTCCAGTCAGTTATATAGGAGTACTATATTACTGACCTAGATTTAGGATTTAAATTAGTGTATATTTCAATAACAATAAAACTTAGATTTAGGATTTGGATTAGCTTATAATTTATTAGTAATTAAATGAATAGTTTTTAAATGTTCATTCCAAATTGTGCGCACCACAATTCCACCTAGAAGTTGGAAAAGACCTGTGGGATGCCATGACAGTGAAGTTGATATGATCTTGAAATCTGCAAAATGCTCTTTCCAATGCTCACAATAATGCTACACCATTTTGTCATATCTTTGATGACGAAGCCTCTTGGGAAGCCAAAATTAGTTTAATACTTCAAGACTTAACCTATTTTCATTTATTAAGAATTTTCAAAACAATCCAAAATCTTAAAAATGTTAATATTTTATATATATTACTAATTCAGCACTGGAGTGCAAAGTCTTTCTATTAATTAGTATAGATAGATTAAACATAGAAGTATTAAATTAATTTATATATACTATATAGGGGTAAAAACAGTAACCCACCTGAACTTTTTGAGTTTTGGCACTTTTTTTATGTAATTTTTTTTTAATTATACCTTTTTAATTCAACTTTACGAGTTTTATACTTTTCTATATATTAGCATATTCCGGCGGAATAAACAAACTTTTTTTTACAACTTTTTATCCAAATTTTGTTTGTTTTTACACTTTTTTATCCAAACATTTTTTTTTACACTTTCTTTATCTCACCCCGCCGCATGTGTTGCAATTCCGGCGAAGTATTTCGTCGAAATATACTAATATATAAAAAAGTGTAAAACCCGTGAAATTGAGATAAAAAGGTTTTTAACAAAAAAAAATTGTATAAAAAAGTGCCAAAACTCGAAAAGTTCGTGTGGGCTATTGTCTTTACCCCTACTATATTATATATATATATATATATATATATCAATTACTTGCTTCCATCTCCTTCTAGTCTTTATTGTATTAAGCAGTGTTAGGAATTAGATTGACATACAAAGATATATAACTTTGAAAGTAAACAATATAAATTATACAGATTTATATGTTTTGCCAAATAGTGCTACATGCCTACATCCAAGGTCACATTCAAGATCTTCTAGTGATCTTAATACAAGAGAAATTTCAATAGTTATAGGTGTGCAACCTGGAGAGTAAGAATATATAGTAAGATAAGGTCAAATTCGAATGTGGGACTACAATCATGCAAGGTGATGTGGGTGGAATTTATTTGAATTGGGCCAAGCTAATGAAACTCAAATACTAGTAAGGAAAGGTTTATTTTTTTATAAAAGTGGGCTCAGGCCCAAGTAGCTGATCCAGCTTACTGGATTCGAGTGGATTATGGAAAGACTTTGACCATAAGAGAGAGATAAACAAAGATCAATTAAGAGGAAGACACGACCCAATAATCAAGCCCTTACCATAATGGGTCTCTTTCAATCAAGTCAATCTGGGCTCAATCCTCGCTGGATCTGCTGTAGGCCGCACTCCCTGATTTTCAGCTACCATGATCAGCTATTATGCCATAATTAGATAAGGAAGATAGCAGGCTTCGCTCCAGCAACATCACTACTACAAAAATACACTATTACAACACACCTATTACAGCGGTTCTGGTAAAACCGCTGAACGGAAGTACCCTATTATAGCGGTTCAAAAGTGAATTGCTGTAATAGGCGGTTACCCTAATTTTTTTTTCAAAAAACCTGCTGCCCCCCTCCCCATTTCATCTCTCTCCTCTCTCTCTCTCTCTCTCTCTCTCTCTCTCTCTATCTATAGCATCACCACCGTCACCACCGCCACCATATAGCACCACCACCGCCATATAGCACCGCCGCCGCCACCACCATATACCTCCGTCGCCTCCACCACCACCACCACCACCGTATGTTTGGGTGTATGTATATTTGTGTATGTGCGGGTGTATGTATATTTGTGTATGTGCGGGTGTATTTATGTATATTTGTGTATGTATGGAAAAAATACACAATTTTTTTTTTAGTCATCTGAGATCGTTTAAGGCCTTAAATTTGCGTTTTATTAGTTTTAGGGGTATTTTCGTAATTTTTCGTATTATTTTAGGGTTTCCTTGTTTTTCCCTTTAAGTATTATTATTTTAATTTGTTGAATTTTGATCTTGTACAGGAACGAAAAGGTAAAAAAAACAAAACAAAAAAAAAAAATACCCTATTACAGAGGTTATAGTTATAACCGCTGTAATAGGGGGTCCTATTACAGTGGTTATAACTATAACCGCTATAACCGCTGTAATAGGCACCGCTATTACAGTGGCTTTTAATAGGCATCCCTATTACAGCGGTTATAATAACCACTGGAATATGGGTCCCATTACAGTGGTTTTTAACCGCTGTAATAGGCCAAAACCCTATTACAGCGGTTAAAAATCGCTTTAATAAGTAAAAAAAACCCGCTGTAATAGGCGTTTTTGTAGTAGTGCATAGCTTGCCTAGACCATCAAGATTTGTATAAATACTCCCATTGAAGATAAATAAAACAAGACTTTAATGCTTTTATATTGTTATTCTGTCAAAATATATATTACCTCGCACGTTGTTCTTAATTATCTTTGTTAGGAAATTTCATGTTAGATGTTTTGATGATGACAAGATAGGATTTACTGTTAGACCCCAAAAAATACAATGTAAGTTTCCGTTTTTCATGGAATGATGTATAAGCGTTTGAAAGTTGTAACTTATTATAGGCTTGTAATTTTTATCTTTGTAGAATTTAGACTAAGTCTTAGTGGCTGAATCGCTAGTAGAATTCTAGGTGAGTCTATTAGAGAAGAAGTTGAAGACCAACGTCTGAAGTCAACCGGAGATAAAGATTTTCTTCTTAGCGTCTGTCAAACGCTAAAAGATCTCATTTCAGGATTTATGGATCAAGCGCTCGAAATCCCTCAAGCGACTTATGTCAGAATCACCTGAAATAAATCCCCAAGTCATAAAGGACTTAAATGAAATCATTCAGCGGGCATTTATTTTCAACGGGAATTAAATTCAAAATGCATTAAATGCCTGATAAGAGCATTAATTGTGATAAGCCAATGTGACTTGTGGACAAACCACCTTTTGACCAGATTGTCAGAAAGTTCAGAATTTCAGATGCTCCTGTCCAATCGGCTTCAGTGAACTTTCAGGAATGTCAGAGAAAAGGTATACTCACGCGCCCCGTGAGAGGCACGTTCCTACATGTGTCCAACGGACAGATCCCAAGAAATTGCCTATAAATACCTTACCCCAGCAAACCCTAAATATAGAGATACAATTTTTACAAGAGACAATTACGTACAGACACAAGAAAAACTTGCTGAGAAAAAGCTTAGAAACTCCATAGCCAAATCTTTCAAGCTTTTTATCTACATTCCAGACAGTCACAAATATCTCAAACATCTTACAAAGAAGAAATTCAAATTTCAACCGAGATATTTCAAGTTGTTTGATCTTTTCAAAAACAAACAAAACCTAGTGACAAACCTCAACCTTTCATCTGAGTGAGAAAAGTTGTTGAACCCTTTCAGGCAGTATTTTTGAGTGAGAGAAGCTTGAAGAAGACGATCTTCATTGGTGCTGAAGTCTGTGTGATCAAGGAGCCCAAGATCATTTTCACCCGTTACTATCGTGTAGAAGATTCTGTGTGACTCTTCGAAAATCATTCTAGTAAATTCCTCCAAGTGAAAAAGGAGAAGAAGGACGTAGCTCGGATTACACCACCCAGTGAACCTTATATATCTTGTGTCATTTACCTTATTTGTTTTATTATTATTATTATTATTACATCATTTATCTTTGAAAGAGACAAGTTAAAGTGCAAAGCGATTAAATTAACTAAAAGAACGCTAAAACTCATTTCCACTGTGCTAACCCTGATTAAGCGATCTAAGCGTTGCCCTACTTTGGTAAACTGCTAAAATCACTAAGTCTAAGTTGACTTTTCTGAAGCGTCTGACCTAAGCGCTCAGTTATCCAAAGCGTTCAAACCTTTAAAGTGATACGAAATTTTTGAAGTCTAAAAAGATTTCAGGGTCTATTCAACCCCCCCCCTCCTTCTAGACCCTTTCGTATGCCACTTGGGACCACCAATCTTACATAATATAATATAAATAATGTTAGTGTGAATCAGACACTCTTCAATTGGCGCGGTCTATGGGAAATTAAGTTTCAAGACGTGAGGTAAGTTTATTTATTTTCAATAAGTGTTTATTATCAAATCTTGATGGCAGGGAGAGGTATAGCTGAAGTACAAGAAGCCATAAGAAATGAAGAAAAGAAAAAGATGTTACTTTGTTCGGGCAAAGACAATCATGCACCTGAGATGCCAACTATCATAGCTAGGAGATTGATTGATGAAATCCAAGAGTTACCGCTGGACAAGGTGGTTGAGGACCCAGCAGGAGAGAAAGAGACTCTCTAGCAGCCTGAAGGACAAGCTGACCAAAGAGATGATCAGTCGGCGCTAAATCCTTCTTACCATCTAACGGTCAAGTAGTTACAAACGATTATAGATGCAGCAATTGAGAAAGCTATGAAGGATTCATATCCACAAGGATCCCGAGGGTATGGAAAAAATTTGATGTCCCCGACACCCAAAAAAGTTTCGGTGGCAACAAGAGATGGTGGTGCTGGTGATTTTGGAATCACTCCTAAAGTGGCTTATGGTAAGAGAATCAGCAGGGTTGAGTTTCTAACTCAGCCCGAGAGAGAAGAAGAGGGAGAACCTCACAAGAAATACCCTACTCCAGAAGGATACCAAATGCGGCGTGCTGAGTGGCTAGCAGAAAACAATCAGGAAGGGTGGATCCCACCACCCAAACTTCCCCAGAACAAGACACCAAAGACAACATGCATTTTGTGCAAGAAGGAAAACAACTATCTGAAAGAGTCGTTACTGCAGGTGATCACCATAGGTACCAGCCTGATGGTTGGAAAGAAAGAAGAAAAGATCTCGAAGATGAGGCTAGCAATTACGAATCTGCTCATTCCTTGCTGGACGAGCCAGACAAATTCAACAAGCTAAAGGATAGCCAAGACAAATTTGAAGTAATAGTCAGGATGATGGAGGAAATGGAACGAAGAATAACAGGAGGAAAATTGCAAGAGGACCTTGGAGTTCCTTCACTGGAACCATCATGAGGAAAGATCTATCCATCACCCCCTATGATGGTACTTCTGACCTAGAAGATCATTTATACACTTTCAGAAATTATGCTCTACTGCACAGGTACATGGACGCAATCAAGTGCAGAGTCTTCCTGACAACATTGACCAAGTCAGCCCAGCTCTGGTTTAACCCGCTAGCGGAGGGGTCTATTAGATCCTTTTAAGAATTCAGCAACAAGTTCCTTCACCAATTCGCGAACAACAAAAGGCATGAGAAGACTCCGCTGACCTTGTTTAACATCTAGCAAAGGGGGAGTCGAGACACTACTTTCTTACGTGAAGCGCTTCAATGCAGCCACACTGGAAGTTCTTGCTGCCATAGCCGAACTGAAATCCAGTGCGTTCACGCAAAGGCTATCTGAGGGCGACCTGTTCAAATCACTTACTAAGAAACCAACAAGAAATTTTGATGAATTGTTGAGCATGGCAGAAAAATACATTAACATGGAGGATGTCCAACTGATGAGACGATCTGAACAAAGAAAGGATAAGAAAGAAGAAGAGATCATGAATGGGCAACGCCGGGATAATAGGGGTAGGTGGAATACACTAGCATCCGTACTGGGTAGAATGCAAGATCAACCCTCGTATCGACCATCATACAGATAGCTGCAAAGTTTTTGCAGAAGAGATTGAACGTCTCATCAGATCAAGCCAAATGAAGGGGCCTATGATATATAACAATATGAGGAATCATTCAGGAGGGCCTTCATCATGAGGGAGAAGGACCTCTTGGAATAGGGGAAGGGCTAACCCAGGTCGCAGAGTAGGAAGGGCTGGACCTGCAGGGCGAGCCGGGCCAGCCGGGAGGGGACATTTCCCTCAACAATTGGTAGTGGGCCTAGCTCACAAGCCTACAACCAAGCCGCGCCAACAGGCGTAGCAACTAATGATCTTAATAAAGGAGTCATACACATGATATCTTGGGGGTTAGCTCCTGAAATTTCGTAAAGATTCTTACTCAGGCAAGTTAAGGCAGCTGATTAAGTGCCAAATTTTTTTCTAAACGTCAGTTAGAGCCGCCCTCAAAGAGAAGTATGCTTTGGATCAGCTGATGCCAAAACCATTTTAACCCCTTATAATGATGCTCTAGTCATTTTTGCTACCATCGCTAGCTACCAGGTGCAACACTTTTTCATAGATAGCGGCAGCTCTATGGATATATTATTTTCCCAAGTATACAAGTAGATGGACCTTGGAGATGTCAAGCTAGAGAATGCCAACACTCCTTTATATAGATTTGCTGGAGAAGCGGATCAGCCCATTAGACAAATTATGTTACCTATGTATTTGGGAGAAGAGCCTAATTGAAAGACCCATTTGATAAGATTCCTAATAGTCAATATACCATGAGCATACAACGTGATAATTGGAAGGCCAGCCTTGATATCATTCGAAGCGGTGATCTCTATACCTCACATGAAGATTAAGTTCCCAATGTTGGAAGGAGTGGGAGAGGTATTAGGGGACCAGAGCATGTCTAGAAAATGTTATGTTGCGTCATTGGGAAAAGAGGACAAGATGACAGAAGATAAGAAGCGAAAGGTAGATTTCAAGATAGGGGGTTAAGAAAAGAAGATAGCAACACATGTAGAACCAGTGTCTGAGCTCATGAGTGTGGAAGTGGTCCCGAGAGATACCAAGAAGATAGTAAGAATTGGCTCTCACCTAGAAGGTGTTGGGAATCGTACGTGTAAAAACGCAGCGGATAAAAACGATTCACAAACCATGAATCAATCCAATTCATTGTTGATTTCTTGATAGAAAAAAGGAGATAAACAATTTACCTCTCGAAGCGTGAATCGATTCGTATCGATTTGACGGTAGTATCAATCCCCGAGAATCCTACCTCTAGATATCACGTGGAAAAAAAATCTCCAAGAAAGCTCTGATCTCCTCTCCAGCAACTATGGCGGCGGCGGCTAGTTGGAAAAGATGGAGGGAATTTTTTTTTTCTTTTGCTGTAGATTTTCTGGCTCAAAGTCAAATCCAGAATTGTGTGTTGTATAGAATTCTGACACTGACTAACAATTTATACCAAGTAATAAAACCCCTAATCCAATAAGTGAGGGGCGGCCCACTAGGCCTGTGGAATGGGCTTTCGGGCTTCGTTCCATCTTAGCCCATGTGTAATTAATTAAATCCAAGTCCAATCCAATTGATAATTAATTAATTATTTTAATCTAATTAATTTAATTCAACTTATAAATGAATTTAACTTATGATTAATATGATTTAATTAATTTATTTAATCTAATTAAATATATTTAATTAATTCATGCCATCCATTTTGTTAGTCAATCACATCAGATGTGATTTTACCAAAATACCCTTAGCATAGAAAAACATTCTGTTTCTTCACATAGCGCGATTCACTAGGCTCAATTCAATTGGCAATGGGAGGTTTCCAAAGGATAAGGTTGTCACCTAGCCAGCACCGTGGAACCAAATCGTAACCTAATTGAAAACAAGATGATCATGTCATCACGAATATTGACTACAAATACCGTATGCATAAAAACTCTTCACCTACGTGACCTGATCAAGTAAGAGCCATAGTTTAGTCAAATTCATAGAACTTGATACTGTACTTAGAATCATAATAATGTGAAATTACCAAACTACTCTCAGTGACAATCACGGGACAGTTTATATGCTTTGGCCAAAGACTTATAATTTCAATTACTTACGATCGTACAGGTCACCTACTCGTTTACTATCGAGACAGTGAATCCCATTTTGTAAAGTTATCTTATAACATCGAATGCACTATTGGACCGTACTTCGAGGTCGACCCCACCTATCAGGTGATACGGGTCTAACTACTCTGATAACATATCCAATACTACGAACATGTTATAAATGACTCCTCAGGTCTAAAGTTCACACATATTATCGCAATTTTAATCCCAATCATTGACTGTTAAAGAGTAAATACCCATGTGATTGGATTAATGCGAGTCGAGTTCAAATATGTTAATTCCATTAATCATATTCATAACACCAACTCCCACTATCTAATCAGTGTACGACTGGCACTACCTTGTCAAAGAAGGTGTCATATGAGTTGAATATTAGTGCCAATTAATATTTGTTAAGTCAAGAACTCCCAGTTTAAGAGATTAAGTACTCGACTATTCCAGTGCCTCATCTTGTCCATAAGAGGTGGAAAGTCTATCTTGAAATCTCATGGACTTATTCGTTCAATACAATTAAATGCCATTAGATTTATCTGAACAAAACTCAGTGCCTTATATAATATAATAGTTCGTACAATATAACTAAAATACCATCCTTAATCTAATTCGTCCATTGGCATTGTGGGCATATACCTAACAATCTCCCACTTACACTAAAAGCCAATCACTGTGGTATCTAGCGCCCATCTTTCCAAGATGTCGCTTTAGCACCGCCTGTGATAATGTCCTAGTGAGTGGGTAGCCACGTCGTGGGCTGAGGTTATTTTCTGTACGGCAACCATGCCTCTATCTAACGATTTCGCGAATAATTTCTACTCTCGATGTGTTTAGATTTGTTGTGAGACCATGATTCCTTAGCTTGTGCAATATCTCCATTGGTGTCATACCATAGTGATAACAGCATTTCCATGCTAAGAATCATTTGACGTTTGACCATAAACTTCTTAATCAAAACAACTTGGTTGGCAGCCTTCAAGGCCGTCATGTAACCAACCTCGAATGTGGAATCAGCAGTCGTGCTTCGCTTGGAATCCTTTCAAGACACTGCTCCATCATTCATAATGAATACAAAACCCGAATGTGGTTTTTCAGTTATCAACATCAGATTCAAAATCCGAATATGTGTAACCGTCCACCTTTTATTTCTCCATGTTTTAGTCCTTCAAAAGTACTTCAGGATGCATCCCAGTGCAATATAATGCTCCTTACCCAGGTTAGCTTGAAACCTCAATACCATGCTTTTTAAGCAAGGTCCGGTCTCTTGCCTAACATTGCATACATGAGAATCCCTATTGTATAGGTATAGGATATGCCACTCATCTCTCTTAAATCTTTGTCGGTTTAAGGACTTATAGATTAGAGAGATGAACTCCATCTATCATGAGCAAATTTCTTCTCTTAGATTTCTCCATCCTTTAGGACATTTTCTAAGTAGAGGGCTTGGGGAATTCCTATTGTTCCATTTACTCTATCCTAGTAGATGCAAATTCTTAAGGATATATAGGTAGTTTTTCCCAAGTCTTTCATGAAGATTGTGCTTGAGATTCATGTCTTTGACCGTAGTCAATGGGCCCTTGCCATTCTCTATAAGTAGAATGCCATCCACATATAGCACCAAGAATGTCATCTTGCTCCCACTGACCTTCTTGTAGACACTTGGTCATCTTCACTCTCAATGAAGCTAAAGTTCTAAACTTCATCATCGAATAGAAGATTCTAACTGCAGGGGGCCTATCTAAGTCCATAAATGGACTTATTCAATTTTCATACCTTATGAGAATCTACGTTGGATATGAAGCGCTTGGGCTTGTTCAATATAGACGCCTTCCTTGAGGAGTTCATTTAAGAACGCGGTTTCTCATATCCATTTGCTAGATTTCACTATGTAGGTTTGCAGCTATGGCTAGCAGAGTTCTAATGGATTTGATTGTGACTATGGGTAAAAAGGTTTCCTCATAGTCAATGCCCTTCTTTTGACTATATCTTTTCGCCATAGCTGGCCCAGCCACCCGGACCAATTCTTCTCTTATAGCTCCATTCATGCTCTATTCGACTGACGCCTTTGGGTAGATTGGTAAGAGTCCAAAATTAGTTTAAATGCATCAGATCCATTTATGCTTTCATAGTTTCCAGCCATTTTGCAGAACCAATGTCCGTCGCTGCTTGGTCATAGTCAGAGGGATCATATCCATGGCTTTCTTCTTCTAAGGCATAAATAATGCACTTATAGCAAGTAGCCATATGTTTCAGGCGGTTGAGATACTCTGCTAGACCTTTGCTGCGGTGCTTGTGTCGTGTTAGGTTCAGTTTAGGTTTCTTGAACAGATGTCTCCTAAAGAGTATCGTTTTGTTCTCCAACAACAATCTTTTTTCCTGCGATTCCTTCTCTGACAAAGGATCTTATGCCACGATGATTCTTTGATCATCATGGAGGTAAAAGAGGTATCCCATGATTACCAACGAAGCCTTCTTTTAAGGATCTATCCTCGAATCTCTCTACCTATGTCTTCTTTACATGCGCGGAGCAACCCCACATTGTTATGTATTTGAGACTAGGTTTCCTACCACACCATATTTCATATGGTGTCTTCGGAACAAATTTCGGGGGACATGTGTTTAGAATAAGTGAAGCTATAAGCAGTGCTGATCTAACAATGAGATGCGTAGCTAAGTATGAAACGTGTCATGTCTAACGATGTACGGATCTATCACTTCTGCTATCTCATTTAGTTATGGAATCTCTGAGGATAAAGTTGTGAGACTATGACTTGTTCTTTTAAGAGCTTGTCAAACTTGGCACTCACGTATTTGCCACCTCAAGGTGTTCTAATACGTCGCCTAGTTTCATTTTCAGTTCAGCCTTCGAATTTATGATTAATTCCTCTCCAAGTCTTGATCAAGTTGGAATCAAGGTAATATTTAGGAGAGAGAAAGGTAACAAGTTAACTTGAAAGCTAAGTTCCTTGTTTTTAGGAAACTCCTTAATTGAGTTTGACTAGGAATAGATGAAAGTAAAATCTTGAAGATTTGATTTCATCTTGACTTTTAAGTAAACTAAACCTAGGAGTCTCTCTATAAATATGTGCGTTAAGAGAAACACACACACACTTTAATTTTGAAGCTAATTTTCGTCCACCCCTAGAAGAAAAAGAGAGAAAATTTTGTCTTCTTGTTTTTCCATAAACTCGCCCCTCACCATTATTTCTTGACAAGGTTTTGCTTATGTGTTGAGATTAACCTTTCACATATATTCCTACCTTCATATATTAAGCCGAGATTAGATCTAGAATAATTATATAGGCTAGCACCAAATATAATTATTGGGAACTATACGGAGGTGTGGATACATCTTAGAGGCGAGACAATTGGATCGCTTGAAGATACAAAGGAACAAATCGACGCTTGAAGTTTTTGAGGAGGCCGACGGTCTTTTTTGGAGATTAGTTCAAGGGAGAATTTGTTCGGGTTGAAAAGATCAGAAACTTGTACGAGGGAAAAAACACGAAAGGTATTTCACGTAGTTAGTTTTTCTCGTTATTATTAGTTTGATTAAACCGGCCATTAATCCTGTTTGGGGTATTGTTTATTAATTTTTTTAAATTTCGCTGTGCTAACCTACTCCGGGAATTACCCAACCTAACAGTGGTATCAGAACCTGGTTAGTTTAATCGAATTAATTTATGTGATTTATTATGCTTTATTTATTTTCGTTTGAATAAATTGGAAGCATGTTTAAATCAAGATGCCTTGAGTTATTATAAATTGAATTTGGTTTGGGATTTAATTGTATAAAAATTTAGAATTTTTATGACAAATTTGGTTTCGCGAAAAACTATGTAATTGGGTAATTTAGGTTGGAAGTAATTTTTGGATTTGAAAAACCACCGGTAGTAGGAAGTAGCAAAACAGATGAATCGAAAGTTTTGAAAGTGGAGTAACAATCGGGCTCGAGGTGGGTTTTTTGAGCCCAAAAAATTTCTGTCCAGCCCGAATTGGTTGGACAAATCAGGCCGAAACAGCGCATGCCAGTTTCTGGCCCCCGCTTGTCCAGCACGTGCTGTGCGCGGGCCGGGCCTGGGCGGCCCGACCTAGTTTTTCGTCGTGATTAATGCTTTAATACTTATTAATTCTGAAAAATTAGATTTTTGGAAATTAAAGTTATTTTTGGAAAAATATAATTTTGGAAATTATTATTTTTTGTTGGAAAATAATTTTGTGGAAAATCCAAATTATCCCAAATAAATTGAAATTTATTTTGAACAAGAGGTAGGTAAATTTTGTATATCGTATATTATATGGCTTGGCATGATTTTATGTGATAGGATGAACCACGAGCCTAGTCTAGTCTTTGGTTTTTGTTGTATGTAATTTCTATGGGTTGTAAAAATAGCCGGTTTGGCTTTTATTTTTTTGTCATTAGATTAGTAGAATGTAATTAGATTATAGTCTATATAATGGAAGATGAAGAGGGAAGATGAAGGACAAATCGAAGACTTGTATGCAGTGGCGATCCATTGTAATAGTTAGGTAATTTTTATTTCCTAGAAGTCCAGCCCACTTTGGCTCAGTGGGTTGATTAGGTTAGGGCTCGAGGTGGTTCATCCCAATTCACCGCTTTGTGGATGGTTTATTTTTCTGTCTATATATATGTGATGTGTTTGGAATGCATGCATAGGATAGAAAACTAAACAAGATAAATTTAATTTGTTGAGACCTATTGTATCACTACCACAAAAAAGTCCTATTACAGCGCACCTATGACAGCGGTTTTGAAAACTGCTGTAAAAAGTGGTATTCGGTTCGGACCTATGACAGCGGTTCGAGCCAAAACGCTGGCATAGGTTTCAGAAAAAAAAAAAAAAAAAAAAATATTTTGAATGTGGCAGCGGTTCGGCCAGAACCGCTGCCAAAAAGCACACGTATGGCAGCGGTTCGGCCGAACCGCCGCCACAAAGCGCACGTATGGCAGCGGTTCGGCCGAACCGCTGCTAGAAGTGTACTTTGTGGCAGCGGTTCTAGCCGAACCGCTGCCAGAAGTGTACTTTGTGGCAGCGGTTCTAGCCGAACCGCTGCCACAAACAGACATGTGCCAGCGGTTCGACAGAACCGCTGGCACAAGGGCCGGGTTTTCTACAACCCGGCCCCCCTCACTCTCACTCTCACTCTCACCACCTACTCACTCTCTCTCTCTCTCAACTCTCTCACCACCACCACCACCACCACCACCACCACCACCACCACCACCACCACCACCTCCACCATCGCGAGACCACCGTCCGCCGCCCCCCTAGATCTCTTTTTCTCTCTCTAGATATCTAGCCCTCTCTCTCGGTTTTTCTCTCTCTCTCTCTCTCGGTTTTTCTCTCTCTCACCACCACCACCACCACCACCACCACCACCACCATCCGCCGCCCCCCTCCCGTTTTCTCTCTCTCTCTCGGTTTTTCTCTCTCTCTCTCGGTTTTGCTCTCTCTCTCTCGGTTTTTCTCTCTCTCTCTCTCTACCACCGCCGCCGCCGCAGCCGACCTCCGCCGCCGCCGCCGCCGACCTCCGCCGCCGCTGCCCCTGCCGCCCACCTCCGCTTCCGCCGCCGTGGTCCATTTAGTTTTGGTATTTTCTTTTAGATAAATATAAATATATATATATATATATACACACACACATAGAGTATGTATAGATGTATGTATATGTGGGTGTATGCATATATGAGTGTATGTATATATATTTGTGTATGTGTGCTTGTATTTGTGTATATGTGGGTGTATGCATATATGAGTGTATGTATATATATTTGTGTATGTGTGCGTGTATTTGTGTATGTGTGGGTGTATAAAAAATTTAAGGGAACTAGGAATTTGACTGAATTTAGTATTAATTTTAGTTAGTCGGGTGTTAATTCCGTTTGATTTGAGATTAAATTGTGGTTATTTGGTGGTTTAGGGTACATTGATCCAACTGGTGATCTATATTTATACTTAGTTGCTGAAAATATAATGTTTTATCTATAGTTTTATGTGATTTATGTGATCCGACTGGTGATCAATATTTGTAGTTGCTGAAAATATAATTAATTAAGATTGAAATTGGATTTTAGCGGATCGTCAGATTCGAATTTTGTTGGATTCAACCTAACCGGGTGAAGATTAAGTCGAGAACTTGGTAGTAATTTTTGCGTTGTTACTCTGCTGAATTTTTTCTAGAATAATGGGAAATAAATTAAAATACAAATTATTTAATTAATTTAACTATCAACTGATGATAAAATTGTTTAATTTGATTAATTTAGAATCAAAATGGATCGAAGTTGGATTTTAGCAGATCGTATGTCGGAACAGTATGAGAAAGGTGTGAAAGAGTTCATAAAGTTTGCGGTTGACCATGCACCAGATCGAACTAGGATCACTTGCCCGTGTTTACGTTGTTGTTTTGGAAAGAGAATTAGTCCACGTGAGTTGGAAGATCATTTGGTGTGTAATGGAATTGATAAAAGCTACAAACGTTGGACAAGACACGGTGAAAGCAGTGTCCCGTTGGATGATTTGGGTGGTACATCATATCCATCACACGATTTCAACATGAATGATTATGAGCCTGATCGTTTGGAGGAGATGACAAATGTGATTGAGGAGGATTTGCGAAATTGTCCTAAAATGTTTGACAATTTGACAAGTGATTCAAAGACACCACTGTATAGTGGTAGTAAATTCACGAGATTGAAAACAGTTCTTAACCTATACAAGTTAAAAGCCAACAATGGGTGGAGTGATAAGAGTTTCACAGACTTGCTTGGTTTATTAAAAAGCATGCTACCTGAGGATAATGTGTTACCTAATCGTACTTATGAGGCTAAACGGATGTTAACCTCAATTGGCATGGGATATGAGAGGATACATGCGTGTCTCAATGATTGCGTATTATTTAGAATTGACTATGCATCATTGAAGGCCTGTCCAAAATGTGGCGCCTCACGGTACAAGAAGAATGGATCTACGCCTGTCAAAACCATGTGGTATTTGCCTATAATACCACGATTTAAACGCATGTACAGTAGTAAAGAGTTAGCCAAGGACTTGACATGGCATGCTGATAGAAGGTTTGAAGAAAGGATTGAAGATGACAAGATTCGACATCCCTCAGATTCTCCTCAATGGAAAAAGATTGATGATGATTTCCCTGAATTTGGTGAAGAATCAAGAAACCTGCGCCTTGTATTGGCTACAGATGGCATGAACCCTCATGGCTTGCAAAGCAGCTCACATAGTACATGGCCGGTGATTTTGATGATCTACAACCTTCCCCCATCGCGATGCATGAAGCGAGAGCATATAATGATGCCTATACTCATTTCTGGGCCGAAACAACCTGGAAATGATATAGATGTCTACTTGACCCCTTTAATTGAGGATTTGAAGGTGTTGTGGGACACCGGTGTTCAAGTATATGACGGGTTGAGCGAAGAAAATTTTAATCTCAGAGTCATGTTATTTGGAACAATCAATGATTTTCCGGCAAGAGCAAACCTCGAGGGATATGGTGTACATGGCCAATGTGGATGCCCCATATGTGTGAAGAGTACAGATCAATATCGATTGACACACTCCCAGAAATATGCATTCCAAGGGCATCGGAGATGGCTAAATCGGAACCATCGATATCGTCGGTGGAAGAAAGCTTTCAATGGGAATATAGAAGAAGGTCGAGCTCCTAAGTGCTTAACTGGTGAAGAAGTGTTTGAAAATGTAAGAGACTTGGAGGTTAAATTTGGAAAGACTTTTGCATGTGGCCTTGCAAAAACTGGGTGGAAAAAAAAGTCAATTTTCTTTGAGTTGCCGTATTGGACGTCTTTACATGTTAGACATTTTCTCGATATAATGCATATTGAGAAAAATGTATTTGATAGCGTCATTGGAACACTTCTAAATGTGCCCGGAAAGACAAAAGATGGCGTAAAGGCACGGTTAGACTTGGTTGAAATGAAGATAAGAGGAAAATTGACACCAACAAATAAGGGGAAACGTACTTATTTGCCTCCAGCAGCTCACACTCTAGCCAGGAAAGAAAAAATTGCATTATGTGAGTTTCTTAATGGAGTGAAAGTTCCAGAAGGGTATTCTTCAAACATTAGCAGTCTTGTATCAATGAAGGATTTGAAGCTAAAACACTTGAAGACTCACGATTGTCATGTAATCATGGATCATTTGCTACCAATTGCTATACGGGCCATTTTGCCAAAAAAGGTGAGAGACACGATAACTAAATTGTGTTTCTTCTTCAAAGCAATGTGGAGCAAGGTGTTTGATCCTGAGCAATTTCCTGCACTTCAAAAACAAATTGTCATCACTTTGTGTGAGCTTGAAATGTATTTTCCACCTGCTTTTTTTGATATAATGACTCATCTTCCCATTCACTTGGTTAGAGAGACTCAACTATGTGGACCGGCTTTTATGAGATCTATGTATCCGGCTGAGCGTTATATGAAGGTATTGAAAGGCTACGTGAAAAATCGTAGTCGACCGGAAGGTTGCATTGTTGAACGGTACATAGTTGATGAAGCCATTACATTTTGCACAGAGTATCTGACAGATTCTAATGTTGCAGAGCTCCCAAAGTCTCATGTTGTGGGAGGGGGAACAGAAGGAGTCGGATTAATGGGAAAACAATTAGCTAGTGTTCATATTACACAAAGGGATCAGGCACACCTATATGTGCTCCACAACACCGATGAGGTTGACCCATATGTTGAAGAGCATAAGAACCAACTTAGGAGATTCAATCCAATTAAAAATGAGAGTTGGATTTCAAGAGAGCATAATAAGAGTTTCATCGATTGGTTCCGAAAGCATTTTGAAGAAAAACAGAAAGAGAATCCACAGCTTTCAGTTTCAGATAAATTGACACGGCTGTCGATGGGTCCGGACAGACTAGTATTTTGTTATTCAGGTTATCGTATCAATGGTCGCACATTCTATACAAAAGACCAAGACGAACGAAGTACAATGCAGAATAGTGGTGTGAGTCTTGTAGCTCAAGCAATGCATATCTCAAGTGCGAAAGATAATAATCCTATCTATGCCGATTTATCATATTACGGGGTGATTGAACGTATATGGGAGCTTGATTATAGTTGGTTTCGGGTGCCTGTATTTGGGTGTAGGTGGGTTGACAATAAACATGGTGTCGATAATAGTGAAATAGGCTTCACTCGAGTAGACCTTGAAAGAGTGGGATACAAAGATGAACCTTTCATTTTAGCGTCACAAGCTAAACAAGTATTTTTTGTTACCGATCCTATTGATAAGAGGTGGTCCATTGTTTTATCGGCAAACAAAAATACATGTATTGAAGGTGATTATGAAGAAAGTGAAGATGATGGAGAAAACCCTATCTCCTTAGGTGATTCACAATCAATTGATAGTGACGATGACTTGGATATAAGTGATGATGAATTGTATATGCGTCAAGATCACCAAGAGGGGATATGGATTAATCCGTCAGTTCGTCGCCGTACTAAAAAAAATGGTCGTACCGATGGGAAGCAAAAGACTGCTAAGCCAACGACAAAAAGAAAACGATGAAAGGTATTAGAATTTATTTCATAATTGTATGATAGACTTCTTTCAATATTTATACTTAGTTGCTAGAAAATTTATATTCTTGAGATTTGCCAATTTTTGTGGAAAATTTAAGGGAAATAGGGGTTGATTGATTTTAAGGTTAATTTGGTTTAGCTGGGGGTTAATTATGTTTAATTGAGGATTAAATTTTGTTTATTTTGTGGTTTAGGATAATTTTGTTTATTTTGTGATTTATTACTTCTATTTGAAATTTATTATTGCCAAATGAATCTGCCAAATTTATATGAAGATAACTTCTGTATTTATTACGTCTATTTGAAATTTATTATTGCCAAATGAATCTGCCAAATTTATATGAAGATAACTTCTGTATTTATTACGTCTATTTGAAATTTATTATTGCCAAATGAATCTGCCAAATTTATATGAATCTAACTTCTGTATTATTTGTCTTTTGTAGGTCGATGGCTTCAAATCCTGATGGTAGTTTTCCCGACGATGATGTATATGGATCAGATAGCGGTCATGAGAAGGACATACGGAGAGGTGTCTCTGCTATGAAAAAAGTTGTCAATGCCAGAAGTAAAGGCATAAGGCTACCTGTCGGCTGGAATGACAGAGGTCAGCCAATTAACCCCAACAAATCAATATTTGTTGGGTATATAGGCGTGCAGGTTCGGCAGAAGGTGTCGATTGCCATTAGTACTTGGCGCAAAGTCCCGTCAGCAACAAAAAAAAACATTTGGGATGAGATGAAGGTAATTTGGATATTATCTTATTTGTAAGTGTTAATATATTATCATATTCTCTAAATTATAATTTTATATATACTTTATTGTTTGTTTTTTGTAGTTGGCGTTTGATATTGACGAAAGTCGACAAAAGTACGTACTAGCAGAAGCTGGGAGGCTAGCACGTAACTTCAGGAGCTACATAAGCAGAAAGTATGTGCGAGATGATGATGGAAATGTTAATGTCAACCCACCTCCACAATATGAGATATCCCAAGCCGATTGGGCGGCATTTTTAGAGGTTCGCTTAGGTGAACCTTGGCAGGTAGCTAGTCATTTTAATTTACAGTTTCATTTGTTGGTTATTGCGTTTATATTTAGCTAATAATTTGATAATGTAATAAACAGAAAATAAGCATTGACAATCAGGAAAGAGCAAAGAACCCTGAATATCCTTACCGGAAAGGGAGTTTTGGAGATGCTGTTGTGGAGCAAATGGAGGTATGTAGTTCATTTAGCAGTGAATCCTTACAATTTTTTTAATAATAATTCTATGTTAATGCATACATATATTTTTTATGAAAATACAGATAAATAAAAGAAGGGATGCGGGATCCGATTGTACAGATGTGACACGAGCACTCGTGTGGAGGGTTTCGCGTTCCGATCCGACAAATCAAATTGATAACGAAAATGTTAGAAGAGTGGTGAATGAAATGGTGAGTTATTGGCAATTTTAGCTCTATTAATTGTTTTATTGAAATACTATTAAAAGCACAAGGTTCACTATTTTTTTTAATTTTTAAAAATATATCATTACAGGAGAGCATTTCACAAGAGAGCACTAGCCATAGTGGAACTTACACGAGTCGAGATGACCTATTGGCTAAAGCTATTAAAAGGAAAGAGCATCCGGGTCGCGTTAGGGGTGTTGGCTTTGGGGTCTCACAAAGAGACTATTTTAAGGATCCAAAGCCTGCTTCAGAAAAGGAGATGGAAAACTTGAGAAACATAGTGAAAAACCTCTCCGAAACTATGGTTGCCATGCAACAACGAATTGATGTTTTGGAAGCCCCTAGCTCGCGTCAGCCACATGAAGATGACGTCATTTCTTTGAAAGATAGCAGCCCAGAACCAGGTTATAAGATGCTTCCTGAGGTAAAATATTTGAACTTGTTTATTAATCATATAACTTGCGACTCTCTATTTTCTGTAAATCATACAAAACTTTCTAATATAATGTTGTATATATATATATACGTGTGTGTGTAGGGTATCACTCCATGTCAATTAGCACTTTCATCTCCATCATATCGTGTGGTGGCTAAAGGACAGCTATACAATCGATCAGAGACTGATAGAACACTTCACAACTGTCAATTAGCCACCAACAATGTGAAAGTGCGCATTGACACTGCAGTTGAGGCTAATACACTCCTGCCCGTCCCTCTCAATGATGAAATATTCTCCATTTCTCATGCGCTGGGTACCTTTGTTGCTTGGCCAGCGAGTCTTGTCATTGTCACTGCTGCACCGGTATGTAATTAATAGCTAGTCATTAATAAATTATAACAATTTGTTTGAGGTTACTAAATATACTTTGGTGTGTAACATTTATATTTTATTTTCTTGCTTAAACAGTCCAAATCATCTGCAAACCGTAAGTCAGGGACGTCGAAGCGGTCAACTGTCAAAGGAAAATCTCAAGTGGCCGAGCCTGCAGGTGAAGTAGACATATGTGCAGATCTTCAACTAGATGGACTCCCTAATGACCTTGTATTTCTGGGAAAGTACACGAAGATGATGAAGATTGATGCCCAGATCAATATATATATGGACGAAGCCATTATGAATGTTTCATTTCCAGAGTTCATTGGGAGGGAGGAGATCTATCACCTTCTGTGTAGACAAGAAATAGGAGCCTCTATCATTACAGCGTACATAAAGTAAGTTTTTTAATTATTTTATTACATCTAAACTACGATTATTTTCGTCACTCGAAATTCATTTTTTATGCTCAATTTAGGTGTTTGTGGTTTAACTACGTGATCCCCGAAGGAAAAGAAACAAGTTTCGGGTTCCTTAGCCCACATTCCATAGCTGCTCAAACAGACCCGTCAGTTCAACAAGTGCAGTACATAGCACGTGCTATGATGCAGAGTACACAACAAAATAAGTTATTTTTTGCACCTTACAACACCGGGTGAGCTACTAAAGACTCGATTTTAATTTGTAAAACTAGCTACGCAAAACAAATTTTCAACTATCTTTTGAATGTTTTGTAGGGGTCATTGGTTGTTGCTTGCAATTAATCCATTTAAAGAGATTGTTTACTATCTGGATTCTGTGCATGGTGAGCCGCAATACCGAGATGATATGATGCTAAAATTCAATCAGTAAGTTTTTCATTCAATCAATGTATCCATTATATTTAATATTTTTTTAAATTGTATTTATTTCACATAATTTCTTGTTTTTAACATATTTTCTTGTTTTTTATATTTTTTTATAGAGCTGTGCACATATTTCGTGCAAACTGCAACAACCAATCCAACAAATCCAAAAACTCGGACTGTAAATGGTTTACTATAAAGGTTAGCGTTTTCTAGGTTCATGAGATTATATATTCGTATAGAAGTTCGTCTTCTAATACAATGTAAGTTTGATTGCTTTTGTAGTGCCCCCGGCAGACCAACGAGGTGGATTGTGGCTATTTCGTTATGAGATTCATGAAAGAGATTATTAGCCACGGACTATCTATAATCCCAACAGCGGTATACATAATCCTTATATATATATATATACTTAATTCTATTACTTTTGAAATTATTAAACCTTAATTGGTAGGTAATTGAAATGTTATTTCACTTTGCAATTAATCTCTATATATATACATATATCTTGCAGTACTTTAAGGATTGTCAATCCTTCTATACTGATGAGCAAATTGATGAAGTACGCTGCGAAGTTGCACGTTACATTTTCTTAGCAGCTCCTTAGAAATTAGGTAATTTAGTTTTTGTACATTGTGACTTGCTATAAATTGAGATTTGATTTATTGTATTTCGTAAGGTCATTAGTAATTTAATTAGTTAATTGTATATTTTGTTGGAGATTAAAGATGGTAATATTGAAGTTTGGGATGATGTTTGCTTATGTTGAATATGTTTTGTTGTTAGTTGAAATTTGTTGATTGGATCATTGCATATTACAGGCACTATCATGACAGCGCAATAAATAATTAAAAAAAAAACAGAAAAAAAAACAGCGGTTCTGCAGAACCGCTGCTACAGTTCTCACCTCTGGCAGCGGTTCTGGGAAAACCGCTGCCAAAGGTCTCACCTGTGGAAGCGGTTTTGGGAGAACCGCTTCCACAGGTAAGACCTCTGGCAGCGGTTCTGGGAAAACCGCTGCCAAAGGTCTCACCTGTGGAAGCGGTTCTCCCAAAAACCGCTGCCACAGGTGAGACCTTTGGCAGCGGTTTTCCCAGAACCGCTGCCAGAGGTCCACCTGTGGCAGCGGTTCTGTAGAACCGCTGCCACAGGTCCGTAATTTTTTTTTATTTTTTTGGTTTTTTCGCAGCGGTGTTCAGGAAACCGCTGTCATAGGTAGACCTATTACAGCGGTTTTGTAACCGCTGTCATAGGTCCACCCCTATACCAGCGGTACCTTTGACAGCGGTTAAAACCGCTGCCATAGGCCCAAAAAAACCGCTGCCAAAGGTCATTTTTGTAGTAGTGTATGCAATTCCCTCCTTAGAAATATTAGGTCTATATGGAATTGAAATTGGATTTCTCTTCCATGCCGTCCATCCTAATTGGCAACATGTGAAATGCCGTTGAGGCTAAGTCATCACTCATATAATTGGGGATTAACTTAGTCGAGATAGTCTGTGATTGTCACTAAGCATAGAGATGCTCTGTAGGATATAATCACTCATTGTACACTCATATAATTGGGGTAATGAACTGAGAGGATTGACCATGGAATATTTGATGGGTCTGGCCTGACGTTGAGGTAACATATTGGACACCCATATAATTGGGCCATATGTGAAAGACGAGGTAAAACTATCTTGAGAACCATCCAACGAGGTGGAAGGTCGGGGGAGGCTACTATCTAAATGGATCAATCACACTCATATAATTGGGGTGATTTGATTAATTTAAATAGATTTCAAGTGCACTAAGGAAAATTATTTTTTTCTCGAATTCTATCCAGAGGGTGGTGGAATTTAGAAAAGTAGTAGGAGACTTGTACAATTAAAGACCAAATTGTATAAGGACTTTATTTTAGAATGTATGCTAATATATCTGCCTCGAAACCTTTGTAGATTGAAAAATGTCTAATCCATTCAAGAACTTAATTGAAACCAATAAGTTAACTGGACCCAACTTTGAGGATTGGCTTAGAAACCTTAAACTTGTCCTCCAAACTGAGAAAAGAGAATTGCCACACACCCAGACCCAACCCTTACATGTAACTCTGATAAGCCACACGATCAGGCCAAGGGGCGATGACCCATTTTCTTCCTTGGAAATGTTATGGTTTTCTAAAATAGTAGAATATATCCCTTTAAAAATAAAAGCAAATCATTTTTTTTATATACATCAATCCCAGTATCTTCATCCCTGTATTAACATACTTACGTTTACAAAACCATAACAGAGCGGTTATATAAATCAACATCAGAGTCCAAAAGTGCTCGAAGCATGGCATATGAACATAGCTCTCTGACCGCTGTGGAGACTTGGGCAACCTTCACATATTAACATGATCATCACCTGCATCATAAGAACCTAATGAGCTAATGGCTCAGTAAGAAGAAGCTCATATTTTTAAAAGCAACGTTTCACATATCACATACAACAGTCAATAATAAATGCTAATTATATGACATGCTTATTGTTGGCTGCGTGAGAGATGATTGGCATTAAAATCATAACCTCCTTCAAAAAAAATTTCATCCTCGAAATCTGACATACCGAAATAATTCTGGATACTTGTTCCGCATTTCTTCTTCCCGTTCCCATGTAGCTTCTTCTACCGCATGATTTTTCCACAAAACCTTTACCAGATTAATACTTTTGTTTCTCAATTGTTTCACCTTCTAATCAAGGATTTGCACTGGTTTCTCTTCATAGGCTAAATTTGGAGATAGCTCTAACGGCTCGTAACTTAGCACATGAGCAGGATTTGAAATGCATTTCTTCAGCATGGACACATGGAACACATTATGAGCACCGGTTAATGAAGAAGGTAAGACCACTCTGTAAGCTCTATCTCTAACTCTTTTCAAGAATTTCAAATGGACCAACATACCTCGGGCTCAGTTTTCCTTTCTTCCCAAATCTCATGATTCCTTTCATTGGGGCCACTTTCAGGAACACATGATCTCCAATAGAAAATTCCAAATCCCTTCTCCGTATGTCTACGTAACTTTTCTGCATACTCTGTGCCATTTTCATTCTTTCACGTATCTTTTCCAAAACCGTTGTTGTTTGTTGTACCAATTCTAGACCAAGTAGTCTTCTTTCTCCAACTTCATCCCAATGAACCGGAGATCTGCATTTTCTTCCACATAATGCTTCATACGGTGCCATTCCAATGGTAGATTGGTAGCTGTTGTTATAGGTAAATTCTATCACTGGTAATTTCACATCTCGTCTTTCTTGGAAATCTAGTGTGCACGCTCTTAGCATATCCTCAAGTATTTGTATAACCCTTTTAGATTGCCCATCGCTCTGTGGATGAAATGCTGTACTGAATGCAAGCTTTGTTCCCATGGCATTGTGCAAACTCTTCCAGAATGTAGAAGTGAATTTAGGATCCCTATCGGATACTATGGAAACTGGCACTCTATGCAATCTGACCATCTTTCTAATGTACTGCTGTGCATATTGATCCATATTATATGTCGACCTTACTGCAAGAAAATGTGCTGATTTTGTTAATCTATCGACAATCACCCATATGAAGTTGTATCTCTTCTGATTCTTAGGAAATCCAAGTACAAAATCCATAGTAATATGCTCCCATTTCCACTCTGGGATTGGTAGAGGCTTTAATAAACCCGCTGGTCTTTGATGTTCAACCTTAACCTGTTGACAAGTTAAACACTCTGCTACAAATGTTGCTATATCTTTCTTCATACCGGTCCACCAATAATGTTGTTGTAAGCCCTTATAAATCTTTGTGTTAGAGTTAGTGCCTGGCGCACCAATTATTGGGCGCCATTCTTTGTAATAGTAACTCTAGAGTTGAACAATCGTTTTCTTATAAATAAAGTCAATCTCTTTTTATATGTGTGGCATGTCTTTATTCTTAAATTAGTTTTTACTTTGGCTTAGAATAAAGTCCCGAAGGATCACACATAGCTATTGGACATCATTGCACATTGGGTGTGGCAATGATGGAATATGTCTCAAAGGCTGTGATCTTTAAACATTGTTCCAAGTCGTAAAAGGGTTCATCGAGCTAAAGGGATATCGATGCAACCCAAAAGACTTGCCCATATGATGCATACTCTGGAAGAAGTGTATCTCGTTCTATAGATACTGGCACGGTGAAAGCCAATGCATATATGAGGGTTGCCATTGTGGTAATGGGCGAACTGAACAACCCCATGGAAGTTCCTGAAATGGATTCCCAGTCGAATGTGGAACTTCCAGTGGTCTTGTAGTATAAGAGTAATCCTTATAGACCTAAGATTCCATGGGATGTCTTATGCGTAACCGCGCATGTTCTTGATTTGTTACATGATCACTTTAGATGATCGAATATGGGCAAACTCAGACATACACGTCTTACGTAGTAAGGCACATGAGAATCGAGAGGAATCTATCCCTGACATTAGCCAGTTGGTTAATCTCCTATGGTTACATAGTGAATCGACTTAAGGAATCTTCGGCCGAAATATGATATCTAAAGAGGCGTAGGGTTTCCTCGTTTAGATAGTCGAAGTCGATTTCACATAACGTGAGAAACATAGTATTTAATTAATAGAGCTTCGACCTTAGCCACTGCTCTAGATTCAATCGGGAGATTAGATAGAGAGATCTTACTTATGCGAGGATCAAGATCGCAAAAAGGTGTATCTTTACTTTCGTTTTATCTATGTCTTTGGGACCCTATGCTAGGTGGGCAATGGCGATTTGTAAGTGCCGAGAATTAGCTTGGTGAGTAATTCGAGGCTTGATTAAATCAAAGGATTGATTTAATCTAGTACTTTCCATTTTAGGAAGGTACACTAGCACAGTGGGAAAGTGTACTTACTACTAGATAGAAACGAGCCTAAGGGGTCACACACTAACTCGAGAGAGTCACTGCTTGAATAGATGTGATTAATCAATTTCGAGGAAATTGAGGGAACTAGGAAAGTGTAGTACTTTCTTAATATGGAATATAAATTAATTGAAGGATTCAATTAATTTCACTCTTTTAATTAATCTTGTAGAATTAATTAAATTAATGGACCTAGCAGAGTCCAAGTATTTTATTTAATTGGGTGGAGCCCAAGTTAAATAAATAAATGTTGGAATTAGTTGGTTGGATTTCATTTGACTTGTATTTAATTGATGGGTTGAGCCTATAATTAAATTGAGAAGTCAAAATTAAATCCTAAATCCAATTTACTTGTGTTGACCGATTTTATGAGTTAAAAAGGGAAGGGGGCATCTTTTTCATGTGGTGGAGGAGGAAAAGAGTTTTCCCCTCCTCCAAGTCTTCCTAGGATGAGGATTACTAGAGAGTTTGGGAGAAAGGAAGTTTCCTTTTCCTAATTGGACTATAGGTAATCTTCACCTATAAATAAGAGATGAAGGAGACTAAAAAGAATATAACAATTGCTGGAAAAATCCGCCCCTCCCTAACCTACTAAAATCGGCCACCTTCTTTTCCTCTTTCCAACAAGACGTCGTTCTATTCATGTGTTGAATTAAACGACTTAGAAAAATATTCCTACCCTTCACATAATCAAGCCTAAGTTAAGCTTATAATCGTTTTGTTGTCTAGCACGCAAGGCAAGACGATTGGTGACTTGAACGAGGTATGGATACATCTTAGAGGTGTGACGCTTGGAGCACTCTAAATCGGGAGATACGAAAAACGACGGGCAATTTCTCACCCAAGGGAAATTGTGTGGATTTGCACCACAGGGTTGTTGAGATCCAAAGTACGAGGTGAAGCAAAGTTTTTGAAAGGTATAATTTCGCTTACCTCCTTGTCAAATTCGATCGAACCAATTCCATATTCCTGTTTTCGGGTGGTTGTACGTTTACTTTTGTAAAAATTTTAATTTTCGCTGCCATGAGCCACTCAACCCAACACTTTGTGCTACCGGGGTGTACTGAATAAGGACTAGTATGAGCTTCTTTCAAAATATCGTCCTTGATGGCTTGATCAGATGGCACACATAACCTCCCATTATATTGCATAACTCCCTCATCAAAAATTGAGAATTCTGTCCTTTTTCCTTTATCCATCTTTTTCTTTATCTCAGATAAATACACATCACCTTTCTGAGCTTTAATGATTTTATGACGAAGTGCAGACTTCAACATCAGAGCTAACAAAAAGCATACCTTCCCTTCAGGCACAATTTCAAGTTTCAATTTCTGCGAATCTAGTAATAATGGCTTCTGTGTGATAAGGAGAGAAGACATGGACTTTCTACTCAGTGCATTAGCTACCACATTTGCTTTACCCGGATGATAGTTAATCACATAGTCATAATCTTTGACAAGTTCCAACCATCTCCGTTGTCTCATATTCAACTCTTTTTGGGTAAAGAAGTACTTCAAACTTTTATGGTCGGTGTAAATCTCACACTTTTCACCATATAAGTAATGCCTCCAAATTTTCAGGGCAAAGACAAGAGCAGCAAGTTCCAGATCATGAGTTGGATAATTCTTTTCATACTCTTTCAATTGCCTTGAAGCATAGGCAATTACTTTCCCATTTTGCATTAACACAACACCCAAACCATTTTTAAAGGCATCACTATACATAGCGAATCCACCGGTCTCAGTTGGAACAGAAAGAATAGGCGCGGTAGTCAATCGGTGTTTCAACTCTTGAAAACTCTTTTCACAAGCATCAATCCAAATAAATTTCATGTTCTTTCTTGTCAACTTCGTCAATGGAACGACCAATTTTGAAAATCCTTGAACAAATCTCCTGTAATATCCTGAGAAACTCTTAACTTCTGCTACATTTGCTGGTGTTGGCTAGTTATGCACAACTTCTATTTTACTCGGGTCAACTGAGATTCCATTCTTGGATACTACATGCCCTAAGAATACCACTTGTTCCAGCCATAATTCACACTTCTTGAATTTAGCATATAGCTGTTTCTCTTTGAGAACTTGCAACACAAGTTTCAAATGTTCATTGTGTTCTCGTTCATCGCGTGAATAGATCAAGATGTCATCAATAAATACAATAACAAATTTATCAAGAAACTGCTTGAATAGTCGATTCATTAAGTCCATGAAAGCTGTTGGAGCATTCATTAAACCGAAGGGCATTACTTAAAATTCATAATGACCGTACCTTGTTTTGAATGCAGTTTTCCGTATATCTTCCTCCTTGATTTTTATTTGATGATAACCAGAATGCAAATCAATCTTAGAAAACACCGATGCACCTTGCAATTGATCAAACAAGTCATCTATTCTGGGAAGGGGATACTTATTCTTGATTGTTACTTTATTTAGTTCTCTGTAATCAATGCATAACCGCAAGGTTCCATCTTTCTTTTTAACAAACAACACAGCAGCTCCCCAAGGAGAATAACTAGGGGGAATGAAACCCTTATCAAGCAAATCCTGTAGTTGCACTTTTAACTCTTTTAACTCTTTTGGTGCCATTCTATATGGTGCTTTAGAAATAGGGGTAGTTCCTGGCACAACATCAATCACAAATTCAACATCTTGATCTGGTGGTAGTCCTGGATAAATCATCTGGAAATACTTCTAGCAATTCTCTAACCACTTCCACATTTTCAGGCTTTAAATATGTCTCAATTGAAGTGTCCACCAATCTTGCCAAATATCTAACTCAACCTTTGTTCAACATCTTTTGGGCCTTCAATGCCGATATAATTGGTAAGGAAAATGAACCTGAAGTGCCGCTAAGCATAAATTGTTCTTTTCCAGGTGGCTGAAAGATCACGACTTTCTTATTACAATCAATGGTGGCATGATATTTGGTGCGCCAATCCATACCCAAAATAACCTCAAAATTTGAAATTGGTAGAACAACAAGATCGTTATATAGTGTTCGACTTTCAATCTGAATAGAACAAGCCTCAATACATGACTGGAATCCATTTCTTCCCCCGATGGAATTGTCACGCTATATCTTATTTTTAACAAATCCGGTGTAATACCCAATTTTCTCACAAATGCATTTGATATGAATGAATGTGTAGAACCTGAATCTATCAATGCAAATGCAGGCATACTCGAAATCAAAATAGTACTTGAAACGACTAAGGGATCTGCCTCAGCTTGCTCAATTGTCACTGAATAAACTCTCCACTGCACTCTGTTTTGGAGGGTTGGGCAATCCTTTGCAAAATGTCCAGGCTTCTTAAATTTGAAACAACTGTTGGAACCCATTTGGCATTCACCAAAATGATTCCTCCCACATTTAGTACATTTAGGTTTTTCAATCGCATTAGAGGTTTGTCCAACTCTAGGACGCTTGTCATTTCCTTGACCTGGTTTCTGCTCTGGTTTCTTCCATTGTGTTGGGTTTCTTGGAGTGAACATTTATCTCTTTTGTTGATAGGATTTCTGAATTTCTTTTTCATCCAGGTCAACCATCAAAGCTTTATCCACAATTTCTCTAAACAGAGTTGCCGAAGACATCCTTACATCCCGTTTAATCTCAGGTTTCAATCATCTTAAAAAGTGATCGATCTTTTCAGTATTATCTCTTGCAATGTACGGTACATATCTACAACCCTCTTCAAATTTTCTAACGTAGTCACATACAGTCATGTCTTCCTACTTCAACTCCAAGAACTCCTTTACCTTAACGGATCTAGCATCTCGGGTGAAGTACTTGTCATAAAAGTTCACCTTAAAACTATCCCATGTCAATGTCTCCGTATCCACGACAAGTTTGGCTCCCTTCCACCAGATTCTTACTTCTTTCTTCAGTAAGAAGATTGCACAAAGTACCTTATTAGCATCATCGGTACGCATGTAGTCAAAGATGATATCCAACGATTTAACCCACTCCTCTGCAACTATATGGTTCCATCTTTCTGAACTTCTCATACACAACTTGTGGATTGTCAGGTCGAACAGGAGGTGCATGAGCTTGCTGATTCTGTTCTTGAGTTCTCTATTGCATGTCCAGTAACTGTTGAATTTGCTCACCATGCATTCTAGTTTGTTCTTGTATCAGATTAGTTAGATTACCCACCACATTGTTGCCACCCTGATATATGTTATTTTTACACTAGTTTTCCCCCGTTTATTGACTTGGTTTTGATTGTTTTCATGATAATTTGATGACATATGATGCTTTGATCCTTGTTTTCTCATATTTTCTAGAATAACATATGATTTGGAGGAAAAGAACAAGGATTGAAGGTAAATCATGCATAAAAATACAAACTGTCTGCGCAGAGCTAGAGTTTATGGAATAGATTTCTGTACCCTTGTCCAAATTACACACTTCTTATACCAATGGAAAGATAAGAGGCAAAGGTACATTTCTTATGTTGAAGACAAAGATCAGATATGTAGGGAAGGAGGTGAAGACGTCATCGGAAGATACGTCTTACGATGGAGTTTTCTCATTCAGTGACTTGTGAGACGATTTTGTCATCTTTAACATTTGATTTAGGCCCCAGTGTCTTCTTGAGAGTTGTAGATATTTGTTTTAGGATTCTACAGCATCTTGAATCAGTGTATTCCGACATTGGTAGAGAAAGTTATGCGAAGTTTACCAAAACTGGCCGGAGCAGCAGGGGAGCACCGCGGCGTTCATCACCAACGCCGCGGCGTTCAGGAGCAGAATGTTGAACGCCGCGGCGTTCGACACCCAACGCCGCGGTGTTCGAGACAGCGGGTTGGTCTATAAATACCCCTTTTAGCCATTTTTTACCCTAACTCACCTTGGATAGCAGCTGCAACACGAAAATAGAGAGAGAGAGAGAGAGAGAGAGAGAGAGAGAGAGAGAGAGAGAGAGAGCTTGGGAGAGAAGATTGAAGGTCAAAACATGGAAAATTCAACAAGGAATCCACATCTCTACAAGAATTAGGGAGTTTTTACATCTTTATTTCTTGAATTTGTTCAAACCTCTTATGGCTTGTATGATTTATAATTGCACTTTTGACATGAATATGAGCTAAACTTGTTTGATTGAGGCCATGGATAGGCCATTAATGTTATTTTGATTGTTGATTTGTTGGTGTTTATTGGATTAATTTTGGTTTTAGCTATGTATTCAATATTTGATCTCAATGCTACATTTGCTTGATCACCAAGTGTTTGATAAAATGCCTGGGTTAGAGATCGAGAGATAATAACCTAGGGAAGATATAAACATTGAATACCCTATAGTTAAACCGACTACAGATAGACTCGGTTTCTTTAGGTGGCTTTCCATTCACGTGGGGAATTCCTAGACCTTAAATGCATCCTCGTTAATCGGGTTTTCATATTGAGATATATAGGAAATCGTTACCAAGGGTAGGGTTGCTATGCCAAGAGATTGGGTGGTACGTACGTTAGGGAATTTCGCCTTAGCTAAATCAATCTAATAATCCAATAGAACCTAAATCACAATCGAAATGCATAATTGGTTGAACCATGTGCCTTGATCGCTTCTCTCTATTGTTTCCTCCCTTTATTTGGTGTGACGTTGCCTTAGTTTATTTTCTAGTATGTATTAATTAGTTAATCAACCATTCTGTCGACCGATTTAACTTAGAATTGAGTAATATAGTAGTCTTGGTACTTAGATTATAGTTGTCCCTGCGGATACGATAACCCCGGATTTAGAAATCCACTTTATTACTTACGCGACCTAGTTCTCTTGCTAGGATTTTGTCGTGTCACACCCTCTTGGGTGGCGACATGATTTCCTATATTTTTCCCAACTTATCCCATTCACTAGCTAATAATGAATGCACCATAATGACAATAATATGCATTGATCAAACATAAAAGAATAAACTAAAGAGTTGACCAAGTTTCCCAGCCAAAATATGTTCATATGCCTTCTTCTGTCTTCAGGAAAGACTAAACCTCCGCTCTGATACCACAACTGTCACACACCCAGACCCAACCTTTACATGTAACTCAGATAAGCCACACGGTCAAGCCAAGGGGCAATGACCTATTTTCTTCCTTGGAAATGTTATGGTTTTCTAAAATAATTGAATATATCCCTTTAGAAATAAAAGCAAATCATTTTTTTATATACATCAAACCCAGTATCTTCATCCCTGTATTAACATACTTATGTTTACAAAACCATAACAGAGCGGTTATACAAATCAACATCAGAGTACAAAAGTGCTCGAAGCATGGCATATGACAATAGTTCTGTCTGACCGCTCTGGAGACTTGGGCAACCTTCACATATTAACATGATCATCACCTACATCATAAGAACCTAATGAGCTAATGGCTCAATAAGAAGATGCTCATATTTATAAAAGCAACGTTTCACATACAACAGTCAATAATAAATGCTAACTATATGACATGCTTATTGTTGGCTGCGTGAGAGATGATTGGGCATTGCAAGAATACATTATCTCAACCCCTATCCAATATGAACCCGATGATAGTGCCTCAGATGATGAGAAGTATGAGTATCAAACGTGGAAGCAGGATGATATGCAAGTAAGATGCCTCATGTTGGCATCAATGTCAAACGAGTTGCAGAAAAAACAGGAGACGATCGAGAACCCATCATCGATCCTATTACACTTAACTGAACTCTATAGGACTCGATCAAGGAGGGAACGGTATGCCGTCTCCAAGGAATTGTTCAAGGCCCAGATGAATGAAGGAGCCGATGTAAGTGTACACGTGCTTAAGATGATTAGGCTAATTGAAAAATTGGCCGGTCTAGGTATACCACTTGACAACGAGCTATTAATGGATTTAATCCTTCAATTACTTCCAAGATCATATGACCAATTTTTGGTCAACTTCAACATGAATTCAATGGAAGCTAGGCTTCTAGAGCTACTAAACATGTTGAAGACTGCAGAGAGCACGGTTCAAAAGGATAAGTCAGTACTACTTGTTGATAACTCATCTCGGCCGTTGGCCTAGAAAGGCAACAAGAATGGAGAGAGTAAGAAACAAAAGAAACTGAGGGACAAAGGAGGAGTACGAAAGGCTAAGAAATTCGACAATTGCTTCAAGTGTGGAAAACCTGGGCACTGGAAGAAGGACTGCAAGGAGCCACCAAAGGCTCAAGGTGTGTTCTTTGTTGAAGTTAACATTAGTGTTAACAACGCTTCTTGGATACTAGACACTGGGTGTGGTATTCATCTTTGCAATGATTTGCAGGGGATGGTAAGGAGCAAGGTGCTGAGTAAAGGAGAGATGACCCTAAGGATGGGAAATGGAGCAATGGTTGCTGCCAAGGCCATAGGGACCGTGCACTTAGCTTTAGGGAATAGGATTTTGATTTTAAATTCCGTCTATTTTGTACCCGAGATAATAAAAAATATCATATCCATTCCGGTTTTGGATGGATAAGAATATTGTTTTGAGATTTATAATAAAAGTTGTTCTTTGTTTTATGAATCTAATCTTATTATAGAATCGAAATGACAAGATGGTCTTTATACGATTTTCCCAACTTATCCTACTCTCAATATTCAACAGAGTAACAAAAGAAAATTAGATAAATCCATAAGTAAATCAACTTGGCACGCGAGGCTAGGTCACATCTTTAAAGAAAGGATACAGATTTTGGCAAATAAAATTGGTCTTGGAGATCCAGATGAGATGCCAACTTGCGAATCATGTCTTAAGGGAAAGATGACCAAGACACCACTCACTGGGCGAATGGCACCTGCAAGTGGAGTATTGGACTCGGTCCATATTGATGTATGTGGGCCACTTAGCATAAATGCTAGAGGTGGTTTTGTTTACTTCATAACATTTCTCGATGATTTCTCACGGTATGGTTATGTGTACTTGATGAGGTACAAGTCTGAATCCTTTGAGAAATTCAAGGAGTTCAGATATGAAGTAGAGAAACAAATTGGTAGAAGTATCAAGAATCTTCGATCGGATCGAGGAGGTGAGTACTTATCCAATGAGTTTTTAGATTATCTAAAAGAGAATGGGATTCTCTCGTAGTGGACACCACCCGGCACGCCTCAATTACATGGGGTAGCTGAGCAGAGGAATCGAACTGTGTTAGACATGGTTCGATCCATGATGAGTCGCACTGGACTTGCTTCTTCAATGTGGGGCTATGCTTTGACTACTGCAACCTATTTATTAAATAGAGCACCATCTAAAAGCGTGCCTAAGGTTCCATATGAAATGTGGTATGGTAAAGCACCTTCATACAAACATCTAAGGGTGTGAGGTTGTGCTGCTTAACAAGTGGGAGACAAACTGGATTCGAGATCCATGTTGTGTAAGTTTGTGGGATATCTAAAAGACTCTTTTGAAAACTACTTCTACAATCCCTTGGAACAAACCGTGATTCGTTCGAGGAATGCAACCTTCCTGGAGAGAGATTTTCCATTAGATGGAAATTACAAGGTTGTAGAACTCGAGGAGACTCAAAGCACTGAGAGACCTCAAGAAACACAAACGAGCTCACCTGATACCGCACAAGAAGCAATTCATAAAGAACAAGCCGAAAGTACACAACCTCTGAGGAGATCCGGAAGGATTCCAAGGGCACCCGAGAGATGGGTAGGCCATTTGTAGGAAGGCAGTTAGAGGATTCCCTTTTGGATATAGATCCAAAGTGTTATAGGGAAGCGATGTTAGACATCGATTCGGGAAAATGGCTAGAAGCTATGAAATCCAAAATAGACTCCATGCACTCCAACAAGGTTTGGACCTTGGTAGACCCGCCAGCTGGGATAAAACCCATATGCTGTAAGTGGGTTTACTAGTGAAAGCTTGGAGCTGATGGAGAGGTGACGACCTATAAAGCACACCTAGTGGCGAAAAGGATCCACTCAAAGACAAGGCATTGACTATGAGGAAACCTTCTCGCTGGTGGCAATGCTGAAATTGAGGAGGAAATCTATATGCAGCAGCTAGAGGGTTTTACATCCAAGGAGAGTGAACACAAAGTGTGTAAACTCCAGAGCTCCATTTATGGACTGAAACAAGCTTTCCAAAGCTGGAATAAATGATTTGATAATGTCATACGAGAGTATGGATATATTCAAAACATTGATGAAGCATGTGTGTACAAGAAGGCTAGTGGGAGGGCAGTTCCTTTTCTAGTATTTTACGTTGATGATATCCTATTGATCGGAAACGACATAGGGATGATACAGTCAACGAAAGTATGGTTGTCAAATCAAATGTCCATGAAGGATATGGGAGAAGCTTCCTACGTGCTCGGTATGAAGATATATCGAGAGAGAACAAGTAGGATGTTGGGACTCTCCCAATCTTTGTACATAGATCGAGTTCTAAAGAGATTTAACATGGAAGAATCCAAGAAAGGATTCTTTCCTATGAGAGATGGAATCACTCTTTCCAAGTCTATGTCCCCTAAGACTGAGATGGAAAGAGAGAAGACGTCTCACATACCTTTTGCATCAGCCATTGGAAGCATTATGTATGCAATGATATGTACAAGGCCTGATGTAGCTTATGCACTTAGCGTGTGCAGTCTCTATCAGGCAAATCCTGGTGAGGAACACTGGAAAGCAGTAAACGTAATCCTTAAGTATCTAAGAAGAACTGAGGAATTGTTTCTGGTATAAGGTGGAGGAGAATTGAATTTAGAGTTTTACACAGACTCTAGTTTTCAAACTGATATTGACGGCTCAAAATCGGTGTCTGGTTTTGTTTTTCTACTTAATGGTGGAGCAGTGAGTTGGAAGAGTTCCAAGCAATCGACTAATGCTGATTCAACCACCGAAGCAGAATACATTGCTACCTCAGAGACGGCAAAGAAAGTTGTTTGGATGATGAACTTCATCCAAGAATCAGGTGTCGTTCCATCTATTGTTAATTCGGTACTGGTGTACTTTGATAACAAAGGGGCTATTGCACAAGCAAAGGAGCCAAGGTCTCATCAGAAATCCAAGCACATACAAAGGTGATACCATTTGATCAGAGAGATCATTGGGAGAGGTGACGTTCGAGTGGAGCGTGTAAACTCGGCAGATAATGAAGCAGACCCACTCACCAAACCCCTTAGTCAAAAGGTGTTTGATGGACATCTAGGAAGGATGGGCCTCAAATACGTGGGTAATTGGCTCTAGGGCAAGTGGGAGATTGATAGAGTACGTGCCCGGCGCGCCAATTTTGGGCGCCATTTACTGTGTAATAAAATCTACAGAGATAATCTTTTCTAATGAATGAAGTCAATTATATTATGGCATTCGTTGTTCTTAAATTATTATATGCTTAGAACAAAATCCATTTAATCACACATGAATATGGGACATCATCGGACATCATGAATGACAATGATGGAATATGTCTCCATGGTCGTGATTCTTAAAAGGTTCCAAGTCCGAGATGAGTCTGTCAAGAAATAAGGATATGGACAAAGACTTAAAGGACTTGCTTGTGTACATAGTTCTTAGAGAACATGCCTCGTTCATAGGCATAGATGTACACGAGGGTTCTCATTTGGATAATGAGTGAACTGAACAACCCTGCCTGGAAATTCATAAAATGGTTATCGAATATGAAATTTTCTATAATCACGTAGGCATAAGAGTAATCCTTTGGACCTGAGGTTCCATTGTCACTTTGAGCATAGGTTATTATACTTTGATTTATCTCATGATTCCATCGCGAGTCGTCATATGGGATATCTTGGGTATAATGTGATTATGTGTCAAAGTACATTAGAGACCAAGATGGGATCCCTCATTGATTTAGCAAATCAGACGTTTCCTATGTAATTGCTTAAAGGAATCGATTCAAGGAATGTTTGGCCAAAGTATGGCAATCCAAAGAGGCGGAGTGTTACCTCATTTGGATTGCATGAATTGATATCATGCAATAAGGGATACATTGTGATTGGGTCGTAAGAGTTTCGACTAAGCCATTATTCGAGATTCCAATCCGGGAAATATGATGGAAGGATCTTACATATGCGAGGACCGTAGTTATGATAGGTTAAGGATCTTGGGTATCTTATCATCATTTGTGTCTAGGTCTTCGGGGCCCGTTGCTAGATAGTAACCTCGATTTGTAAGTACCATGATATTGTGGGAAATGATACATGGTCTGATTAAATCAAGGAGGATTTAATCTAGTACTTTCTAAATATAGAAATGTACAATGGTACTTTTGGAAAGTGTACTTACTACTAGAACATAAACGAGCCTAAGGGGTCACACACTTACTCTGGATGTTCCTGCTTAAAGGATATGATTAATCAACTTTGGAAGTTGAGGTGAAATTAGGAAAGTCTAGTGCTTGCCTAATGAGGAATATTAATTAATTGGTCAGAGATCAATTAATTAGACTATTTAATTAATCAAGTAGGATTAATTAATTAATGGACTAAGTAAAGTCCAAGGGTTTTATTTAATTAGTAGAGGAAGTCAAAAATTAAATAAAATTAAAGAAATAAATGGGAAATAATAATTGAGGTTGGACTTTAATTATTGTAGAATATTTAATTAAATGGTTGAACTATTTAATTAAATAAGGAGTCAAAATTTAAATCAAGTTGGATAAAAATTTTGGACTCCAAGACTATGAGGGGGCGGCCAAGTGGACGAAAAAATAGGAGGGGATTTAATTCCTCTCCAAGTCCTGATCAAGTTGGAATCAAGGTAATATTTAGGAGAGAGAAAGGGAATAAGTTAGCTTGAAAGCTAAGTTCTTTATTTTTAGGAAACTCCTTAATTGAGTTTGACTAGGAATAGATGAAAGTCAAATCTTGGAGATTTGATTTCATCTTGACTTCCAAGTAAGCTAAACCTAGGAGTCTCTCTATAAATATGTGTGTTAAGAGAAACACACACACACTTTAATTTTGAAGCTAATTTTCGTCCACCTCTAGAAGAAAAAGAGAGAAAATTTTGTCTTCTTGTTTTGCCATAAACTCGCTCCTCACCATTATCTCTTGACAAGGTTTTGCTCATGTGTTGAGATTAACCTTTCACATATATTCCTACATTCATATATTAAGCCTAGATTAGATCTAGAATAATTATATAGGCTAGCACCAAATATAATTATTGGGAACTATACGGAGGTGTGGATACATCTTAGAGGCGAGACAATTGGATCGCTTGAAGATACATAGGAACAAATCGACGCTTGAAATTTTCAAGGAGGCCGATGGTTTTGTTTTTGGAGATTAGTTCAAGGGAGTATTTGTTCAGGTTGAAAAGATCAAAAACTTGTACGAGGAAAAAAGCGCGAAAGGTATTTTGCGTAGCTAGTTTTTCTCGTTATTATTAGTTTGATTAAACCAGCCATTAATCCTGTTTTGGGGTAGTGTTTATTAAGTTTTTTAAATTCCGCTGTGATAACCTACCCCGGGGATTACCGAACCTAACAGTAGGGCAAGTGTCTATTTACTTTGGGCAATTTCCTCTGAACCTTCTGTATGGAATTTCCTTCTTGATACACCCTTCCAATTTGGACACGCCCAACCGTTTTCTCTTAATTGGAATAGTAAATGCACCCTATGGTTTTCGTGCATTTCTAAGCTTGTCTATAAGCTCAGTCAGCGATCCTTCATTGTCAAATATATCAAAACTTGACAAAGCAGGTGAGGGATCTGGGGTTTAACTGAAGGATGAGATTAACTTGAAAATGAAGGTTCATGTAGCAATCCAGAGAATTCAATTTCTCCTAGATGGACATCATCTTTAAGCATGTGGTCTCCCACATTTCCCAATCCGTCATTTATGTATTTGATGAGTTCATTTGATATCAAATATCAAACGGTTCTACCATGCTTTCCAAGAATGTTTTCTATGGGCAGCATGATTGATCTAGGACTATCACAATTTTTCATGTGTGCTACCTATTTCACTGCACATTGAGCTCATCATTTATCCCTTGACTTTGTGGTTATCAATGACCTAGTCTATGAAGGGAACAAAGAACTTGTCATCGTCATCAACTATATGGAATTGATGTCATTCGAGGTCCAGTATGTATTCCAATGAATGGTCATTGAGAACAATTCTCAATCTTTTGATCTAATCAGTGTATTATTGTCTAGTGGGGACATTTTTCTCAAGCACTAACGAGTTATATTGAGAGAGTTAATTAAAAATAGAAAACACCAAAATTTACGATTAGATATGTTATTATGTACTCAAGTAAACAAGGAATTAATGTTTACTTGTCTCCCACTACTTTTCTCGAGTCATTGCACTCACACTGCAATAATCGAAAACCTCGTTGGATGGGTTTCATAGTGAGTGATTGAGTTCCCCAATGATCTAAACAAGTTGCAACCTTGAGCGATATATGGCTCATTAGATCTTTGAGGTGGTGTCATATACCATTCGGTCCATCCGAAGATTCAATCTCCTTTAGCTCATGGATCACTGAACCGTAAACTTTTTTGATATATAGGTGCTGATCCATCTGAGTCTTTTATCCCATCAACTCATTTCAATCTAACAATTTAATTCCGCCTTGCAACCTTGAACAATATATGGGACGAAATTGGCTTCGATATGAAGGCATCAAATTCACTAGAGAAGATAGAATATCATGTCTTGAGGCATGACCCCCTTATTCCGGGAAGATGCCATACACTAGAAGTGAACCCACCTTCTAAAGCTTGATGGAGAGCTAGGCCATCCAATGCCCTTTTACTCACTCAGTATTTTCTCATGGGTGAATCATAACATTTGATAATGTTAACATAAATTTTAGTCTCACTTTGCACATTAATTTGTTATAGCGCAATAAAGGAAACGTAAATATAGAAGAAGCCTAGCAATTCTATTATCACACACTCATATGAACTTTTCTAGATCGGCCCGAGCCAACGGGCCAATTAGGGGAGGGGTTCTATCTATTACAAGAGCTTCCACCTATACAAGATTCTATTCTTCGGGCTCTAAGCTCTTCGTGGTTCCGCCAAGCTCCATTTGGGCCTATCTAACATAAATACAAAGAAGCAAGCCTATACAAATATTCTATGTAATGAAAGATACATCCTGGGGGGCTCAAACTCCGGCCCAATACAACCCATTTAAAACAAAGATAAAATCCTAAGTCCATAAGAGGTGTCAACCATCACATATTAAAGGGAGCACATAAACAATTTAAACACATATGTGAATTTAAAGGAATAAATCTAATTTAATAATGAATTAAATTTAATTTAATCATTGCAAAATAAGTCTAATCTATTTTGACTTCTTTAATTAAATCTAATTTAATCATTGCAAAATAAATCTAATCTATTTTGTCTTCTTTAATTAAATCCAATTTAGTTAAAGTGAGACTATATCCAATTTAAGTCTCTATGGTGAACAAATCTAAAAACATAAGAAATTAAGTTTAATCTGATTCCAAGAACCACTAAATCCAATTTGAGTATAAATTCAATGCATATAATCCTAAGCAAATCCAATTATTTAAGTGTAAATTCAATTTACACAATCAAAATTAAATCCAATATATTTTGATAGACTAGCTAAATTCAATTTGATCAAGAATAAAATCAAGTCCAACTTATTTTATTCAATTGACTAAATGCAATTTAATCAAAGTATAATTAAATCAAATTTAATTACTAGAAAAGATCAAATTTTAATTTAACTAAACAGGTATTTAAATCCAATATAATTTTAAGACATATCTAATTTATATTCCCTTTAATTTGGATATTAAATTTTAATTTACTTTATTAAATTTAGTTTATTTCGATGGGCTAGTTAGAAATTAATTTGATCAAGAATAAAATCAAGTCTAACTTATTTTATTCACTTGACTAAATGTAATTTAATCAAAGTGTAATTAAATCAAATTTAATTACTAGAGAAGATCAAATTTCTAAATTAACTAATGGGTATTGAAATCTAATTTCATTCTAGAACAAATCTAATTTATATACCCTTTAACCCAAGAAAATAAATTTAATTTAAATAACCTAAATCCAATTTAAATAAATTAAACTAAATCCAATTTAATTTACAATTCGAAATTGAAAAGGCCATTAATTAATTCAAATGGGGCAACCAAATGTATTGGATCAAATCAAATACTTGTTAATTAACACGCTGGGCTCTAGCCCAACGATCTTTAATTAGTTCGCTGGGCCCAAGCCCAGCATTACACTGATAAAACACGCTTGGCTCAAGCTCAATGATTATTCATCAATGGCTGGGCTCAAGCCTAGCGTTTGGTCAACCCAGCGCTGGGCCAGGCCCAACGCAACAATTAAATGCGCTTGGCTTTGGTCCAACGCTAAATTAATCCGTGATATGTTAGGCTGGCCCAACCTATAACCTAATGCGTTGGGCCCAACTTAACACATCAGCTTCCTTGTTGCCCGCTAGGTCATCAGCGCCCGCGACCTTAACTTTGCCGGTTCATAGTTGCGGCGCCCGGCGCCACAACTCGGAGACCATCTCCAGGTCGTCTATGTTCGATTGGAATCTACAAATTTGTAGATTCCGATCGCAAGCTTGGCGGAGTTTATTAATGCTGCCCTTTTCAGCGGCGATCAATGACAGATGGCGGCGAATCTTTTGCCGCCGTTAATGAGGTTTGGTAGCAGATCCGGCGCGGCCCTGCGGTGTTCAAAATCGCTGGGTGCTATACGATATAATCGCATAGCTTCACCGGATTCCACGCCGTGAAGCGACGCCTGTAGCATCGCTCCTCACCGGCAAACTTCCGTCGGCCGAATTTAGGCAAGCAACATTCCATTGTTGCTGTCAAACAACAGCCTTCTCTTGGATTTCATGAAAAAATTAGATTCAAAATTATTTTAATATTTTCAAATCCAGATTTTAGATTCAATAAACTCACCTAAAACATAATGATTCAAAATCAACAACATAGACTATGTAATTTTCATGCTTATGCAATTTATCAAATAACACATACATAAACACAAAATAAATCAACAAAGTCATGAATTTGGCTCTGATAGCACTGTGGGAATCGTACATGTAAAAACGCCGTGGATAAAAATGATTCCCAAACCATGAATCAATCCGATTCACTGTTGATTTCTTGACAGAAAAAAAGAGATAAACAATTTACCTCTCGAAAATCCCTGGGAATCCTACCTCTAGATATCACACAGATGAAAAATCTCCAAAAACGCTCCGATCCCCTCCCCAGAAACTATGGCGGCGGAGCTAGTTGGAAAAGATGGAGGGATTTTTTTTTTCTTTTGCTGCAGGTTTTCTGGCTCAAAATTAGATTCAGAATTGTGCGTTGTATAGAATTCTGACACTGACTAACAATTAATACCAAGTACTAATAATCCAATAAGTGAGGGGCGGCCCACGAGCCCCGTGGAATGGGCTTTCGTGCTTCGTTCCATCTTAGCCCATGTGTAATTAATTAAATCCAAGTCCAATCCAATTAACAATTAATTAATTACTTTAATCCAATTAATTTAATTCAACTTATAAATTAATTTTCAATTAATTTAACTAATGAATTAATATGATTTAATTAATTAATTTAATCTAATACAATATATTTAATTAAATCATGCCATCCATTTTGTTAGTCAATCAGATCAAATGTGATTTTACCAAAATACCCTTGGCATAGAAAATTATCCTTTTTCTTCACATAGCGCGACTCTCTAGGCTCGAATCAATTGGCAATGGGAGGTTTCCAAAGGATAAGGTTGTCACCTAGCCAACACCATGGAACCAAATCGTAACCCAATTGAAAACGAGATGATTATGTCATCGTGAACCTAGACCCCGAATACTGTATGTGTATAAACTCTTCACCGACGTGACCCGATCAAGTAAGAGACATGGTTTAGTCAAACTCATCGAACTTGATACACTACTACAAAAATGACCTATGACAGCGGTTTTTTTGGGCCTATGGCAGCGGTTTTAACCGCTGTCAAAGGTACCGCTGGTATAGGGGTGGACCTATGACAGCGGTTACAAAACCGCTGTAATAGGTCTACCTATGACAGCGGTTTCCTGAACACCGCTGCGAAAAAACCAAAAAAATAAAAAAAAATAACGGACCTGTGGCAGCGGTTCTACAGAACCGCTGCCACAGGTGGACCTCTGGCAGCGGTTCTGGGAAAACCGCTGCCAAAGGTCTCACCTGTGGCAGCGGTTTTGGGAGAACCGCTTCCACAGGTGAGACCTTTGGCAGCGGTTTTCCCAGAACCGCTGCCACAGGTGAGAACTGTAGCAGCGGTTCTGCAGAACCGCTGTTTTTTTTTCTGTTTTTTTTTTAATTATTTATTGCGCTGTCATGATAGTGCCTGTAATATGCAATGATCCAATCAACAAATTTCAACTAACAACAAAACATATTCAACATAAGCAAACATCATCCCAAACTTCAATATTACCATCTTTAATCTCCAACAAAATGTACAATTAACTAATTAAATTACTAATGACCTTACGAAATACAATAAATCAAATCTCAATTTATAGCAAGTCACAATGTACAAAAACTAAATTACCTAATTTCTAAGGAGCTGCTAAGAAAATGTAACGTGCAACTTCGCAGCGTACTTCATCAATTTGCTCATCAGTATAGAAGGATTGACAATCCTTAAAGTACTGCAAGATATATGTATATATATAGAGATTAATTGCAAAGTGAAATAACATTTCAATTACCTACCAATTAAGGTTTAATAATTTCAAAAGTAATAGAATTAAGTATATATATATATATAAGGATTATGTATACCGCTGTTGGGATTATAGATAGTCCGTGGCTAATAATCTCTTTCATGAATCTCATAACGAAATAGCCACAATCCACCTCGTTGGTCTGCCGGGGGCACTACAAAAGCAATCAAACTTACATTGTATTAGAAGACGAACTTCTATACGAATATATAATCTCATGAACCTAGAAAACGCTAACCTTTATAGTAAACCATTTACAGTCCGAGTTTTTGGATTTGTTGGATTGGTTGTTGCAGTTTGCACGAAATATGTGCACAGCTCTATAAAAAAATATAAAAAACAAGAAAATATGTTAAAAACAAGAAATTATGTGAAATAAATACAATTTAAAAAAATATTAAATATAATGGATACATTGATTGAATGAAAAACTTACTGATTGAATTTTAGCATCATATCATCTCGGTATTGCGGCTCACCATGCACAGAATCCAGATAGTAAACAATCTCTTTAAATGGATTAATTGCAAGCAACAACCAATGACCCCTACAAAACATTCAAAAGATAGTTGAAAATTTGTTTTGCGTAGCTAGTTTTACAAATTAAAATCGAGTCTTTAGTAGCTCACCCGGTGTTGTAAGGTGCAAGAAATAACTTATTTTGTTGTGTACTCTGCATCATAGCACGTGCTATGTACTGCACTTGTTGAACTGACGGGTCTGTTTGAGCAGCTATGGAATGTGGGCTAAGGAACCCGAAACTTGTTTCTTTTCCTTCGGGGATCACGTAGTTAAACCACAAACACCTAAATTGAGCATAAAAAATGAATTTCGAGTGACGAAAATAATCGTAGTTTAGATGTAATAAAATAATTAAAAAACTTACTTTATGTACGCTGTAATGATAGAGGCTCCTATTTCTTTTCTACACAGAAGGTGATAGATCTCCTCCCTCCCAATGAACTCTGGAAATGAAACATTCATAATGGCTTCGTCCATATATATATTGATCTGGGCATCAATCTTCATCATCTTCGTGTACTTTCCTAGAAATACAAGGTCATTAGGGAGTCCATCTAGTTGAAGATCTGCACATATGTCTACTTCACCTGCAGGCTCGGCCACTTGAGATTTTCCTTTGACAGCTGACCGCTTCGACGTCCCTGACTTACGGTTTGCAGATGATTTGGACTGTTTAAGCAAGAAAATAAAATATAAATGTTACACACCAAAGTATATTTAGTAACCTCAAACAAATTGTTATAATTTATTAATGACTAGCTATTAATTACATACCGGTGCAGCAGTGACAATGACAAGACTCGCTGGCCAAGCAACAAAGGTACCCAGCGCATGAGAAATGGAGAATATTTCATCATTGAGAGGGACGGGCAGGAGTGTATTAGCCTCAACTGCAGTGTCAATGCGCACTTTCACATTGTTGGTGGCTAATTGACAGTTGTGAAGTGTTCTATCAGTCTCTGATCGATTGTATAGCTGTCCTTTAGCCACCACACGATATGATGGAGATGAAAGTGCTAATTGACATGGAGTGATACCCTACACACACACGTATATATATATATACAACATTATATTAGAAAGTTTTGTATGATTTACAGAAAATAGAGAGTCGCAAGTTATATGATTAATAAACAAGTTCAAATATTTTACCTCAGGAAGCATCTTATAACCTGGTTCTGGGCTGCTATCTTTCAAAGAAATGACGTCATCTTCATGTGGCTGACGCGAGCTAGGGGCTTCCAAAACATCAATTCGTTGTTGCATGGCAACCATAGTTTCGGAGAGGTTTTTCACTATGTTTCTCAAGTTTTCCATCTCCTTTTCTGAAGCAGGCTTTGGATCCTTAAAATAGTCTCTTTGTGAGACCCCAAAGCCAACACCCCTAACGCGACCCGGATGCTCTTTCCTTTTAATAGCTTTAGCCAATAGGTCATCTCGACTCGTGTAAGTTCCACTATGGCTAGTGCTCTCTTGTGAAATGCTCTCCTGTAATGATATATTTTTAAAAATTAAAAAAAATAGTGAACCTTGTGCTTTTAATAGTATTTCAATAAAACAATTAATAGAGCTAAAATTGCCAACTCACCATTTCATTCACCACTCTTCTAACATTTTCGTTATCAATTTGATTTGTCGGATCGGAACGCGAAACCCTCCACACGAGTGCTCGTGTCACATCTGTACAATCGGATCCCGCATCCCTTCTTTTATTTATCTGTATTTTCATTAAAAAATATATGTATGCATTAACATAGAATTATTATTAAAAAAATTGTAAGGATTCACTGCTAAATGAACTACATACCTCCATTTGCTCCACAACAGCATCTCCAAAACTCCCTTTCCGGTAAGGATATTCAGGGTTCTTTGCTCTTTCCTGATTGTCAATGCTTATTTTCTGTTTATTACATTATCAAATTATTAGCTAAATATAAACGCAATAACCAACAAATGAAACTGTAAATTAAAATGACTAGCTACCTGCCAAGGTTCACCTAAGCGAACCTCTAAAAATGCCGCCCAATCGGCTTGGGATATCTCATATTGTGGAGGTGGGTTGACATTAACGTTTCCATCATCATCTCGCACATACTTTCTGCTTATGTAGCTCCTGAAGTTACGTGCTAGCCTCCCAGCTTCTGCTAGTACGTACTTTTGTCGACTTTCGTCAATATCAAACGCCAACTACAAAAAACAAACAATAAAGTATATATAAAATTATAATTTAGAGAATATGATAATATATTAACACTTACAAATAAGATAATATCCAAATTACCTTCATCTCATCCCAAATGTTTTTTTTGTTGCTGACGGGACTTTGCGCCAAGTACTAATGGCAATCGACACCTTCTGCCGAACCTGCACGCCTATATACCCAACAAATATTGATTTGTTGGGGTTAATTGGCTGACCTCTGTCATTCCAGCCGACAGGTAGCCTTATGCCTTTACTTCTGGCATTGACAACTTTTTTCATAGCAGAGACACCTCTCCGTATGTCCTTCTCATGACCGCTATCTGATCCATATACATCATCGTCGGGAAAACTACCATCAGGATTTGAAGCCATCGACCTACAAAAGACAAATAATACAGAAGTTAGATTCATATAAATTTGGCAGATTCATTTGGCAATAATAAATTTCAAATAGACGTAATAAATACAGAAGTTATCTTCATATAAATTTGGCAGATTCATTTGGCAATAATAAATTTCAAATAGACGTAATAAATACAGAAGTTATCTTCATATAAATTTGGCAGATTCATTTGGCAATAATAAATTTCAAATAGAAGTAATAAATCACAAAATAAACAAAATTATCCTAAACCACAAAATAAACAAAATTTAATCCTCAATTAAACATAATTAACCCCCAGCTAAACCAAATTAACCTTAAAATCAATCAACCCCTATTTCCCTTAAATTTTCCACAAAAATTGGCAAATCTCAAGAATATAAATTTTCTAGCAACTAAGTATAAATATTGAAAGAAGTCTATCATACAATTATGAAATAAATTCTAATACCTTTCATCGTTTTCTTTTTGTCGTTGGCTTAGCAGTCTTTTGCTTCCCATCGGTACGACCATTTTTTTTAGTACGGCGACGAACTGACGGATTAATCCATATCCCCTCTTGGTGATCTTGACGCATATACAATTCATCATCACTTATATCCAAGTCATCGTCACTATCAATTGATTGTGAATCACCTAAGGAGATAGGGTTTTCTCCATCATCTTCACTTTCTTCATAATCACCTTCAATACATGTATTTTTGTTTGCCGATAAAACAATGGACCACCTCTTATCAATAGGATCGGTAACAAAAAATACTTGTTTAGCTTGTGACGCTAAAATGAAAGGTTCATCTTTGTATCCCACTCTTTCAAGGTCTACTCGAGTGAAGCCTATTTCACTATTATCGACACCATGTTTATTGTCAACCCACCTACACCCAAATACAGGCACCCGAAACCAACTATAATCAAGCTCCCATATACGTTCAATCACCCCGTAATATGATAAATCGGCATAGATAGGATTATTATCTTTCGCACTTGAGATATGCATTGCTTGAGCTACAAGACTCACACCACTATTCTGCATTGTACTTCGTTCGTCTTGGTCTTTTGTATAGAATGTGCGACCATTGATACGATAACCTGAATAACAAAATACTAGTCTGTCCGGACCCATCGACAGCCGTGTCAATTTATCTGAAACTGAAAGCTGTGGATTCTCTTTCTGTTTTTCTTCAAAATGCTTTCGGAACCAATCGATGAAACTCTTATTATGCTCTCTTGAAATCCAACTCTCATTTTTAATTGGATTGAATCTCCTAAGTTGGTTCTTATGCTCTTCAACATATGGGTCAACCTCATCGGTGTTGTGGAGCACATATAGGTGTGCCTGATCCCTTTGTGTAATATGAACACTAGCTAATTGTTTTCCCATTAATCCGACTCCTTCTGTTCCCCCTCCCACAACATGAGACTTTGGGAGCTCTGCAACATTAGAATCTGTCAGATACTCTGTGCAAAATGTAATGGCTTCATCAACTATGTACCGTTCAACAATGCAACCTTCCGGTCGACTACGATTTTTCACGTAGCCTTTCAATACCTTCATATAACGCTCAGCCGGATACATAGATCTCATAAAAGCCGGTCCACATAGTTGAGTCTCTCTAACCAAGTGAATGGGTAGATGAGTCATTATATCAAAAAAAGCAGGTGGAAAATACATTTCAAGCTCACACAAAGTGATGACAATTTGTTTTTGAAGTGCAGGAAATTGCTCAGGATCAAACACCTTGCTCCACATTGCTTTGAAGAAGAAACACAATTTAGTTATCGTGTCTCTCACCTTTTTTGGCAAAATGGCCCGTATAGCAATTGGTAGCAAATGATCCATGATTACATGACAATCGTGAGTCTTCAAGTGTTTTAGCTTCAAATCCTTCATTGATACAAGACTGCTAATGTTTGAAGAATACCCTTCTGGAACTTTCACTCCATTAAGAAACTCACATAATGCAATTTTTTCTTTCCTGGCTAGAGTGTGAGCTGCTGGAGGCAAATAAGTACGTTTCCCCTTATTTGTTGGTGTCAATTTTCCTCTTATCTTCATTTCAACCAAGTCTAACCGTGCCTTTACGCCATCTTTTGTCTTTCCGGGCACATTTAGAAGTGTTCCAATGACGCTATCAAATACATTTTTCTCAATATGCATTATATCGAGAAAATGTCTAACATGTAAAGACGTCCAATACGGCAACTCAAAGAAAATTGACTTTTTTTTCCACCCAGTTTTTGCAAGGCCACATGCAAAAGTCTTTCCAAATTTAACCTCCAAGTCTCTTACATTTTCAAACACTTCTTCACCAGTTAAGCACTTAGGAGCTCGACCTTCTTCTATATTCCCATTGAAAGCTTTCTTCCACCGACGATATCGATGGTTCCGATTTAGCCATCTCCGATGCCCTTGGAATGCATATTTCTGGGAGTGTGTCAATCGATATTGATCTGTACTCTTCACACATATGGGGCATCCACATTGGCCATGTACACCATATCCCTCGAGGTTTGCTCTTGCCGGAAAATCATTGATTGTTCCAAATAACATGACTCTGAGATTAAAATTTTCTTCTCTCAACCCGTCATATACTTGAACACCGGTGTCCCACAACACCTTCAAATCCTCAATTAAAGGGGTCAAGTAGACATCTATATCATTTCCAGGTTGTTTCGGCCCAGAAATGAGTATAGGCATCATTATATGCTCTCGCTTCATGCATCGCGATGGGGGAAGGTTGTAGATCATCAAAATCACCGGCCATGTACTATGTGAGCTGCTTTGCAAGCCATGAGGGTTCATGCCATCTGTAGCCAATACAAGGCGCAGGTTTCTTGATTCTTCACCAAATTCAGGGAAATCATCATCAATCTTTTTCCATTGAGGAGAATCTGAGGGATGTCGAATCTTGTCATCTTCAATCCTTTCTTCAAACCTTCTATCAGCATGCCATGTCAAGTCCTTGGCTAACTCTTTACTACTGTACATGCGTTTAAATCGTGGTATTATAGGCAAATACCACATGGTTTTGACAGGCGTAGATCCATTCTTCTTGTACCGTGAGGCGCCACATTTTGGACAGGCCTTCAATGATGCATAGTCAATTCTAAATAATACGCAATCATTGAGACACGCATGTATCCTCTCATATCCCATGCCAATTGAGGTTAACATCCGTTTAGCCTCATAAGTACGATTAGGTAACACATTATCCTCAGGTAGCATGCTTTTTAATAAACCAAGCAAGTCTGTGAAACTCTTATCACTCCACCCATTGTTGGCTTTTAACTTGTATAGGTTAAGAACTGTTTTCAATCTCGTGAATTTACTACCACTATACAGTGGTGTCTTTGAATCACTTGTCAAATTGTCAAACATTTTAGGACAATTTCGCAAATCCTCCTCAATCACATTTGTCATCTCCTCCAAACGATCAGGCTCATAATCATTCATGTTGAAATCGTGTGATGGATATGATGTACCACCCAAATCATCCAACGGGACACTGCTTTCACCGTGTCTTGTCCAACGTTTGTAGCTTTTATCAATTCCATTACACACCAAATGATCTTCCAACTCACGTGGACTAATTCTCTTTCCAAAACAACAACGTAAACACGGGCAAGTGATCCTAGTTCGATCTGGTGCATGGTCAACCGCAAACTTTATGAACTCTTTCACACCTTTCTCATACTGTTCCGACATACGATCTGCTAAAATCCAACTTCGATCCATTTTGATTCTAAATTAATCAAATTAAACAATTTTATCATCAGTTGATAGTTAAATTAATTAAATAATTTGTATTTTAATTTATTTCCCATTATTCTAGAAAAAATTCAGCAGAGTAACAACGCAAAAATTACTACCAAGTTCTCGACTTAATCTTCACCCGGTTAGGTTGAATCCAACAAAATTCGAATCTGACGATCCGCTAAAATCCAATTTCAATCTTAATTAATTATATTTTCAGCAACTACAAATATTGATCACCAGTCGGATCACATAAATCACATAAAACTATAGATAAAACATTATATTTTCAGCAACTAAGTATAAATATAGATCACCAGTTGGATCAATGTACCCTAAACCACCAAATAACCACAATTTAATCTCAAATCAAACGGAATTAACACCCGACTAACTAAAATTAATACTAAATTCAGTCAAATTCCTAGTTCCCTTAAATTTTTTATACACCCACACATACACAAATACACGCACACATACACAAATATATATACATACACTCATATATGCATACACCCACATATACACAAATACAAGCACACATACACAAATATATATACATACACTCATATATGCATACACCCACATATACATACATCTATACATACTCTATGTGTGTGTGTATATATATATATATATATTTATATTTATCTAAAAGAAAATACCAAAACTAAATGGACCACGGCGGCGGAAGCGGAGGTGGGCGGCAGGGGCAGCGGCGGCGGAGGTCGGCGGCGGCGGCGGCGGAGGTCGGCTGCGGCGGCGGCGGTGGTAGAGAGAGAGAGAGAGAAAAACCGAGAGAGAGAGAGAAAAACCGAGAGAGAGAGAGAAAAACCGAGAGAGAGAGAGAAAACGGGAGGGGGGCGGCGGATGGTGGTGATGGTGGTGGTGGTGGTGGTGGTGAGAGAGTTGAGAGAGAGAGAGAGAGAGAAAAACCGAGAGAGAGGGCTAGATATCTAGAGAGAGAAAAAGAGATCTAGGGGGCGGCGGACGGTGGTCTCGCGATGGTGGAGGTGGTGGTGGTGGTGGTGGTGGTGATGGTGGTGGTGGTGGTGGTGGTGGTGGTGGTGAGAGAGTTGAGAGAGAGAGAGAGTGAGTAGGTGAGATGTAGTGATAGTGAGAGTGAGAGTGAGGGGGGCCGGGTTGTAGAAAACCCGGCCCTTGTGCCAGCGGTTCGGTCGAACCGCTGGCACATGTCTGGTTGTGGCAGCGGTTCGGCTAGAACCGCTGCCACAAAGTACACTTCTGGCAGCGGTTCGGCTAGAACCGCTGCCACAAAGTACACTTCTGGCAGCGGTTCGGCCGAACCGCTTCCATACGTCGCTTTGTGGCAGCGGTTCGGCCGAACCGCTGCCATACGTGTGCTTTTTGGCAGCGGTTCTGGCCGAACCGCTGCCACATTCAAAATATTTTTTTTTTTTTTTTCTGAAACCTATGCCAGCGTTTTGGCTCGAACCGCTGTCATAGGTCCGAATCGAATGCCACTTTTTACAGCAGTTTTCAAAACCGCTGTCATAGGTGCGCTGTAATAGGACTTTTTTGTGGTAGTGATACTGTACTTAGAATCATAATAATGTGAAATTACCAAACTACCCTCAGAGATAATCACGGGACAGTTTATATGCTTTGGCTATAGACTTATAATTTCAATTACTTACGATCGTACATGTCACATACTCGTTTACTATCTAGATGGTGAATCCCGTTTTGGAAAGTTATCTTATAACGTCGAATGCACTATTGGACCGTACTTTGAGGTCGACCCCACCTATCAGGTGATACGGGTCTAACTACTCTGATAACATATCCAATACTACAAGCATGTAATAAATGACTCCTCAGGTCTAAAGTTCACACATACAATAGCAATCTTAATCCCAATCATTGACTGTCAAAGAGTAAATACTAATGTGATTGGATTAATGCGAGTCGAGTTCAATTATTTTAATTCCATTAATCATATTTATGATACCAGCTCCCACTATCTAATCAGTGTACGACTGACACTTCCTTGTCAAAGAAGGTGTTATATGAGTTGAATATTAATGCCCAATTAATATTTGTTAACTCACGAACTCCCAGTTTAAGAGATTAAGTGCTTGACTATTCCAGTGTTGTCTCTTGTCCATAAGACGTGGAAAGTCTATCTTGAATCTCATGGACTTATTCGTTAAATACAATTAAATGCCATTAGATTTATATGAACAAAACCCAGTTCCTTATATAATATAATAGTTCGTACAATATAACTAAGATACCTTCCTTAATGTAATTCCTCCATTGGCATTGACGGCATATACGTAACAGAAGGGTAACTGAAGGAGAAATTTATAAGAGTACTACAGGAGCACGCTAATGTTTTCTCTTGGTTAGCAGATGATCTAGTAGGAATAAACCTTACTGTGATACAACACCATCTTAATGTATATACGGATGCCCAACTGGTAATCCTGAAGAGGCGGCAGTTTGGACTTCAAAAAGGCGCAGTCATCAAAGCTGAGTTGGAAAAATTGCTAAAGGCATGTCATATCCGGGAGATACAATTCCCCGAATGGGTTTTCAATGCAGTTTTAGTACCAAAGGGAGGCAATAAATGGAGGATGTGCATTGGCTTCAGCGACCTACACTTATCTTTCCTTAAGGATCACTACCCCTTACCTAGGATAGACCAGCTGTTCGATTCAATAGCTGGTTTCGAGCTGCTAAACACGATGGATGCACAAAGTGGATATCATCAAATACCACTAGATGAAGAAGATCAATGAAAAGTCAATTTCCTTACCTCATTTGGCACATATTGCTTTGTCGTAATGCCATTTGGACTACAAAATGTAGGAGCCACATATCAACGGCTGGTTGACATGATGTTCCACAACCAGCTAAGAAAGAACATAGAAGTATACGTAGACGACATGGTAGTAAAGAGTCGTGTCACCAAAAACCACGCAGAAGATTTGCAGCAGACATTCGAAACCTTGAGGAAGTATAGAATGAAGTTGAACCCAGCTATGTGTGCGTTCGGAATTAAATGTGGGAAATTCCTTGGCTACATGGTCATGGAAAGGGGGATAGAAGTTGATCCTGAAAAGATAAAGGCTATTCAGGACATGAAGGAGCCACGAAATGTCAATGAGGTGCTACAATTGAATGGGAGAGTCACGACTCTAAGCCATTTGTTCTCAAAATCTGCAGAAAAGAGTTTGCCATTCTTTAAGGTGCTAAGGAAAATAAACAGGTTCAGCTGGACGGAGGATTGCAAACGTGCCTTCAAGGAGCTAAAGGAGTACCTAAGACAGGAGCCATTATTGACCAAACCCGTGCTAGTTGAACCACTGATACTATATATATCAATAGCTGAGAAAGCCGTCAGCAAGGTGTATTACGTCAGCAAAGTGCTAAGTGATACTGAAGCAAGATACTCAGAGATAGAAAAACTAGCATTTGCCTTGGTAATAATAGCAAGGAGACTAAAGCCATACTTCTTAACCTATAAAATCATAGTGAAAGCCAACCAACCGTTAAAAATGGCGCTGGCGAAAACAGGCACCTCAGGCAGGCTAGTAAAGTGGGCAGTAGAGCTAGGAGAATTTGAGATTGAATATGCAGCTCGCATGACCATTAAGGTGCAAGTCTTAGATGATTTTGTTATCGAAATGAAAAAATCAGAAGAAAAAGAAGAGGAGAAAGAGAAAGTATTGTTACTGCATGTAGATGGGTCGCCTACTCATACTGGCAGCGGGCCTGGAATCTTTTTGATTACCTTAGAAGGAGACTAGCTAAAGTATGAGGTGAAGTTTGCATTCAAGGCTAGCAACAATGAGGCTGAATATGAGGCCTTCATCACCGGGTTGAAAATTGCAATAAAAGGAAGAGCAAAGAATCTGTTAGGAAATTTCATATTAGATGTTTTGATGATGACAAGATAGGTTTTATGTTAGACCCCAAAGATTATGTAAGTTTATTTGGATTAGAATATGTCTAAGAGTTTAAAGTTATCGAGTTGTAATTTTTAGTATAAGGCTTTTTAGCTTTATAGTTTTAGACTAGTATCTAGCGCTTGGACTATGATAGAATTCTAGGTGAGTCTATCCAAGTGAAATCGAAGATTCGCGTCTGAAGACTTTGAAGATAAAAGATTCGTTAAGCGACTGTTAAGCGCTTAAGAATCGTTCTAGGTGATCATGCCACAAGTGCCTATCTTCACCTGAATTAAATCCGAAGTCAATAAGCACTTAAATGCAGCATTCAACGGACATTTAATTCCAACTGGAATTAAATTCAAATGCAATAAATGCTTGATAAGTTCATTAAATGTGATAAAGACTATTGACGTACGGATAAGCCTTCCCCATTGGTTGTTAACTCAAAGTAGGTCTGCTACCAACTCTGTGCAGTAGAATTTCCAGAGATGGCAGAAAAAGACTAAGTCACGCGCCTCGTGTTAAACACACTCCTACTTGTGTCCAACGAACCAATCTCGAGAAAAGTCTATAAATAGATCCTCACAGCTCAACCCTAATATATTATTATCAAAAACTTGATATACATTTACGCTGTTGAAATCTATCTTCATCCTAAAAGCTCAAAACCTCTGTAGCCAAAATATCTTTGAGCTTATACATGTCTACAACCAAACCAATATCTCTTACCTCTTCATAGAAGAACTAGCATTTCTAAAGAGATATTCCAAAAGTGTTTGAACTTTTCAAATCAAACAAACCTTGATAAAGCCCATCAACCTCTTCAATATCTGTGACGATGTTGTTGAAGACAAAGCAGTATTTCTGTGTGAGAGAAGTACGTCAGAAGCAGATCTTAGCCGAGTTGAAATCTTTGTGATCAGGGAACTCGAGATCAAGCCTTCACCATTTGCTATTGTGTTGAAGCTGTCTTTGTGAAGCTTTGTGATTCATTATAGTGAATTCCTCCTATGTGGAAAGGAGTAAAGGACGTAGCTGAGATTTCATAGACACAGTAAACCTTACAATTCTCGTTTCTTCATTACGTACTGTTTTATTGCTTTATTAATTATTATTTTCTTACATTATCATAAAGCATACCTTAAACCTCTAGAGCAACTAAATATTTTCTAAGCACCTATTTATTCACTCTAAGAGACTTGTACAAAACTTCCGCTGTGCTAACCCTGATATAAGTGCTGAGTGCCTGATCCATCTTGATCAAGTACTCAAAACTATTGTCTAAGTTATCTTTCTAAAAACAAGTCTTAAAATTCGAAAAGAATTTCAGGGTCTATTTAACCCTCTCCCCCGTCTAGACCCTTTCATATGCCGCTTGGGACCAACAAGTGGTATCAGAGCCGTTGAAGTTGAATTTTTAAATTTCCAAGCATAGCTGCTTGTTTAGATCCTTTTTAAAAAATTTAGTTGCTTTAAAAATTTCTTTCATGGCATTCGCTAAAGTACCTAAGTTGACAGAGTCAAACTATGACTTATGGAAGGTCAAAGCATTTTCTTATCTTTGTTCTTGTGATGATGAAATGTGTGATGTCATTTCAGATGGGGTGATTCAAATCTTCAAGGTCATCACTAAAGGTCATTTCAGATTGAAAAACCAAGCATGATTGGTCTACAGATGAGCGTTGGAGAGAAAATTTGGACAATGTTGGTCGGAACGCTCTATATATAGACATCAGTGATAATGATAACTTATTCAATAAGGTCAAGTTGTGCTCTACGACTAAGGAAATATGGGATAAGTTAGCTACAATATGTGGTGGGTCAGTGCAAATCAAAGAAAATAAGCTTTCGATTGCGAAGGAAAGGTTTAATGGTTTCAAAATGTTGCCTAATGAGAGGCTAGAACAATTGGATATAAGATTTACTGCTCTAGTTACGAAGTTAACGTCTCTAGGTGGTTAAGATTTTCAGAAGTCTCCCTAGTAGATTTTTGATGAAAACAACGGCTATGAGAGAATCGCATATGTTGGATCTTCTAACTCCAGAGGATACTTTTTCAGAACTTAAAGCTTTTGAATTCAAGTTAAATTCAACGAGTGATGTAGTAAGCAGTCCATTGATAGAGTCTCGAGCGCTAATAGCATCAGCCAAGGGTAAATCGGGTAATAAGGGAAAGGTGTCGGATATAAGTGAGGAAGAGGAATTAGTGTTGCTTAATAGGTTTAAAAAGTTTCTAAAATATGAAAAGAAAGGAAAAGGTCCTAAGCATCAAGGACAAAATTCCTATCAAGCGCCTCCTCCAGCACAACAACAGTATCAAGCGCCTCAGTATTCTGCCCCCTCTCCTCAGCACTAAATCAATACCAAGCGTCTTCTCCACAAAATCTCTCAGCGCTGTGGTCTCAAAACCACAAACTGCAAGGTTAACAATTGAGAAAAAGATGAAAACTAATCTATGTTATAATTGCAGGAAACCAGGGCACTACCAGGTAAATTGCCCTTATCCAAACGTATCCAAGATCACAAGGTAGGATTACTTGGATAGAAATCAATTCAGGAGTAAAATTTGTTTACAAGGTTTGCTAGCAGAATCAGAACCAGCATTCGCACATGAAGATTTAGAGTCTTCAGAAGAGAGTAGTGATGATTATGGGACAGTGGATGATTCAGCGCTAATTTGTCTCATGGCCAGAGATGATGAAGCATCTTCGAACTCACTATCTGAGGTAAATACTAAAATAGCTCATCCTCTCTCTTATGAAGAATTACTCAACAAAGTAAAAGAATATTATAAAGATTGTCAAGATGCCGCCAAATTATATCAAAATCACTTTGATATCATATAAACTCTCAAAGGTGATAACGTGACGCTTAAAGCATTACAAGTTCAGAAATAATGCATTGAGAAGAACCAATCACTTGAGACTGAAATCATTCAGTTGAAAAACGATCTTGATATAATAGTCAAGAGAGAAGTTGAGCTAAATCCTAAACTTACTAAATCAGATAAGCTCGTCTCATCATTGTCCAAAGCGTCAAGGAAGCTAGACATTATGACTGAGGTAACAAGATTATTGGGTGAAAAGACTGGTTTAGGATGCAATAAATTCGGTAAACAACCATATAAATCCAATGTAACAGCAAACAACAAAGGAAAGGGTGTGTTCTTTGTTGAGAAAGGTTAAAAAATTCAAACACCTATTGAACCGAAGGACAATGGTATGAGGCCAAATGAGAAATCCAAAGCTAACTCAGGCAAGGGAAAGACGAAAGTGAGTGATTCACAAAGAAAGGTTTATCCAAATGCTCAAAAAGCTAAGGAGAACCTTACCACTATGAATCAAACGCTAAGCGTCAAACATCCGAAGTGCACCCTAAGCCAGCGCCAGGGAAATACCAGCTTCAATATCCACAACGATCAAGGTCATATTATTAATACTATGATGATTACGATTACGATTGAGATTATGATTACTATTATAATCCAGGATATTACTATACACCCAAAAAGCACACACAACACAAGGTGAAACCCAAAAAGGCTAATCCTCTCGCAATGAAGACTAAGCAAATATGAGTTCTTAAAGTTCTGATTCAGACTAACACTACTAATGTGAAAGGACCCAAGTCACAATGGGTACCTAAAAAGAAATAGAACTTCCCTTTTGAATGCAAGTACCTAGAGCTAGAGCCGATACATCTGTTTGGTACATCGATAGTGGGTCATCAAGGCACATGACGGGCTCCATAGATCTCTTGATCAACTATCGAGCTACCAATGGTCCTCAGGTTTTATTTGGTGGCAACTCCAAAGGTAAAACCAAAGGTATAGTCTTTTAAGCATTAGTCAATTTTGTGATAAAGACTTTGAAGTTAAATTTTCAAGTGACTATTGCTACATTAATGACGCTAAGACTGGATCTACTAAATTGAAAGGAAAAAGAACAAACAATATTTATTTGGTAGATTGGGGTTCAACAGTAGACAACCACCCTATATGCTTTGTAGCTAAAAATGAATCTAAAACGGGTTGGTTATGACATAGAAAAATGAATCACCTCAACTTTAAAACAATCTCTCAACTTATAACGCAAAATCTTGTAGAGGGATTACCTAAAGGACCATTTCATAAGGATCGCCTTTGTGACGCTTGTCAAATGGGCAAACAAGTTATATCATCTTTCAAGAGAAAGCTTTGTCTATCTACCTCTAAGATACTTGAACTACTTCACATAGATCTGTTTGGACCTGTTCAAGCAATCAGTGTGAGTGGTAAAAAGTATACTTTGGTGATATTAGATGATTTCCCTCGATTTACTTGGGTGGAATTTCTTTCATCCAAAGATGAAATGTGTGACAAGCTCACAGCGCTTATTCGGCAACTTCAGACATTGAAAAGTCTCAAGGTTCCAAGAATAAGGAGCGATCGCGGTACTGAGTTTACTAACAAGGTTGCTGAAACAATTTTGTGTAGAAAATGGAATACATCATGAGAATTCCACCCCTAGAACTCCTCAACAGAATGGTGTTGCTGAGCGCCAGAACAGAATGCTCATGAAAGCCGCTAGGACGATGTTAGCAGTGTAACACCCTTACCCGAAATACATAGAAAATAAAAGCACACATTTATATTTTACCCATTTGACCATCATATACAAGCGGAAGCATCAAACTTTGCTAGTTTCACAACTGTCACACATGAACATAGGGAAAATATATACACATCTAGGAATTATCCTTTACAAGCGACCAAAAGGAGCCCTATATGATATGCAAATGATGAGCTGAGGGAGAAGGACTTGAAAACTAGCCAGCCGACCTTTGATCCATGCTTCAGCTTTATGTACACAACTTCACGGATCGATACTATCTACAACACTAAAAAAACAACATTGCGTTTGGTGAGTCGCAAACTCAGCAAGTATAATCAAGTAACGAGATATTTAACATCCCATAAACACACAGAAATCAGCAACCAATCAATCATTTGAAGTCACATAAGAACATCATCCATAATCATTTCCCATTCAATTCCTATCATTCAGAACACATGATGCACGTGCTTACTCATTTTCTTTTACTGTTAATGGTCTACTATAACCAAGAGTAGTTCGTGATCACGATAATGGCCATGGCACTCAGTAATTCATATAACACATGGGAGTTCAGTGAACTCGGGTGGCCGTACGGTACTCTGTGGTCCAGTTTTACTGGAAATTCTTTAACACATGGCTCAAGGTTAATAGCAGCCATAACAGAACCTCTTATCTCTGATGAATGCATTTTCATATCATGTATCTCATTTTCATCATCATATCATAACAACATTTTCACCATGTTAAAGTTCATGTAGTTCACATATATTACACAATGAATTATATTCACCATATTCGTTTCCATCACTCAATCATCATATAACCACGTTCATAACACCGTAAGCTTCCCAATCACACAAATAGACAAATAAAGAAGTCATTTAGACATATCAATCAAGCAATGGATGAGTCAATTATCAAGTCACCCAATTATACTCACAAATATTGGTTCGTCGAGGTATCTTCGCCTAGCTGGCGTTTTCAGCTCCTCTATTAGAATCTCGACCTATTAAACACATCAAAATGCATAACTACCTTTGATATAACACATTGACTAATATGACATAGTAATTCTAGATTTAATTTCCTTGTCACTTTGGGGATTCGATTAACGAAACAGCTGTCCCAACAGATTTATTTTAGAACAGACACCGTATATTCAAATATTCGTGTAAAATCCCCTGTTTACTGAAACATTCCGAATTTTATATGATTACTCCATAACATATGTATACAGCCACTGTAAAAATTTTAGAGTAAACCAAAATTTATATGTACACGAAAAACCTTCAAAACAGTAACAATTTTCACTTCCGCCGAACAGACTGGCGATTTTGTTCAATGATTTTTAGAAAAATCCACAGAACTCCAATCTTTACGAAATTTTACAGAGATGTTCAAGAGACAATCAAGTTTATCCAGAAAATTTGACATAATCAAAATCGCACGTTTAGGTACCTACGTACGGCTTTAAAATCTAACTGCAGAAACTGAAATTCTGAAAACTGGATATCATGCAATTTAAGTTAACTAAAATACATGAATATGATAGAATATTTTCACATTCAGACTTCAAGGCGTTCTCCCTCTGAATGAAATAAAATCGTATGCTTAATTTCAAACAAATCATCAAAATATATAAGTTTGTAAATACCTTATAAGAAAACAATAAAAGACGTTGCTTTATAACGCTGCGTGCATCTTCCTTTCCTACTGAATATCTTTGTTCAATTCATCTCTTACATATGAGAGGAGCTAAAGGGGCTGACTTGAGAGAAATTTCAGGCGGTGTGTGAGGGTGAAAATGAGATGATGTTTCAATAGGAATGAGCAAAAAGAAAGGTAAGCATGCACTTGGGTTGCCACGTATGGAGGTGATGCAACAAGGTAAGACACTAGCACTTTTATATTCTATTTACTCTATATGACCTATATACATGTATTTATTTATCTAGCCATCTATGTATCTATATATATTTAGTTATTCGACCAAATAGTAGCATTTTAGGGTCGAGTACGAATCGCGAAAATTGAATAAATTGTACAGTCTAATTAACGAAAAGTATCACTCTACCAAAATGCATGTATTTATGCTAATGTGTGATTTAATGAAAAGTGAGGTTTTGGGTCATGACAAGCAGAGTCCAAGCTTGCTCCTAGGTTTTGGGCCGAAGCGATCAATACTGCTTGTTACACTCAAAATTGTTGCATAATCAACAAACAACATGGAAAAACTCCATATGAACAATGGAAGGGACGTAAGCCAAATATTTCATATTTTCACGTCTTTGGTTCAATATGCTTTGTTCATAATAATGGATCACAAAGCCTAAAGACATTTGATCCTAAAGCGGATGAGGGAATCTTTCTAGGCTATGCCAAAAATAGAAAGAATTTTCGCATCCTCAATAACCAAGAAATGAGTTGAAGATTTGTGTCATTAAGCGTCAAAGATCATTATTAATGATGAAAGTGACGACGATGATGAGATCTTAGTGTCCCCTCCTAAGACTACACGTGAGGTTATTAAGGATAATACTGTAAGAACTGTTGATGATCATGAAGGGAATGGTCATCAAGAGGAAAATAGAATCTGTGAATTAGAAGCGCCTGTACAAGAAGGTCTTTGACACGCTAAAAGCCAACGTGCTATGATAGCAAGTGCACTAGTCGTGTGTAGTAATAAGTGGACTAAAAGTCCGGATTGTCGAACCACGGAGACTTGAATTTTAGTTTATGATTTTAACGAAAAAAAGAACAAATATAATTAAAGTAAATTATAGGTAAAATGCATACAATAAGAACAAGATTACACAATTGATTTTACACAAAGTATAAAGGGAGACTAAGGCACATGCTAGGTTCAAATTGATCAATTATACTTATAAAGATTCTAGTTGAAGGATTACGCTTATATTGTTATGGTGAGAACTCCGAGGGTAGAGAATAACCGATGTCTCGCGTATAAACTCCTATGCTTAGATCGTGATTTCCCAAATATTTCTATCCGGAAATCTAACCACTAAACATGCATTAACGTACTAGAGTTCACTCGATTTGAATCGAACAACTTCACCCGGGAATCTTTACCTATGTCTAGGGCAATTCCTCATTAGTTACGGGTCATGATGTGAATTTCTTGCAACCTAAGTCAATTTTCTCCCGAAATATTAACCTAGGCATAAGATTCTAACATATAGTGATCAAGTATATGCAAGATAGACAAAAACACAAATTCACATCACATAACAATATAAGAACAACCTCAACAATCATCTATTATAAGCATATATCACAATTTGGCCTTACATGACCCTAGTCTTATGAATTTAGTTCATAATGGATAATATGAAAAACATAAATGAATTAATACACATGTTCATAGACATAATTGAAATGAAAAGCTATATAAAAACTCCCTCAAAAGTGAATAATGATGGATCTTGAAGTTGAGCCTTCAATCCCCAAGCTCTTTTCCTTCCTCTAGTTTTCCCCTCCAAGAGTGATGAAGAATGGTGATGAATGGTGGAGAAATCAGATTAGGGGCTGCCCCCCTCTCCTCTAAGAATCTGAAATTGATAGTGAATGATGAAGAGTATGGGTTCCCCCTCCTTTTATAGCCAAAATTCCACTAAAGTATGCATTAAGAATTCCCATTAAAATTCCCCAATGAGAATTCCACTTAAGGTGATGCTTAAAGTTTGGCTTTTAAGATTCCAACCAGCTAAAAAATGCTAAACTTTCGGCCCTTAAGAATTCCACCAAGCATAACCATGTGAAAACTTCAACAAAACACATGCATGCTGCCATTTTCTTGCTTTCCAGCGCAGTCTTAGTATTGTCTTCATAACATTCTCCACAGATCTCCAAATGGGATGATTCAAGTCCTCATGTTCAGATACAACATAGATCTACAACTTTCCAGAAGGAAATTGTGTCCAATTCCGTCGCTAAGTATACCTAAATTACGTTTCAATATGGAGGTTGTTTCTGATTTGGCACCCATAAAGTAAATCTACCAAGAAACACACTTATGACAACCCCTCAACACATGTGCTGAATTATGGCCAAAAGTGATTCTTACCCATCATATAATGCTGGAATTTAGGCTGAAAAGGAGTAACATTCGGACTCTCCATGCCTAGGCATGACTAGGAGGGCGTTGGGGCGTATCCTGGCACATGTACTTCTCGGTTCGGCGCAACAATCGTATTTCCTTCACAATTATCTCTATAGACCTCCGATTTTGATGTTTCAAGTTCCCATTTGAAGCTAAGACATACATCTAAAACTTTGTAGAAGGAAACTTTGTCTAAGTCGGTCTCGAAATGTACGGAATTATCGCTCGAATGTGGTAGGAGATGCATAAACCGCCTAGGTGTTGAAAAACATGCTTGAACTTGTTTTGTACATCGTTTTTCTTTCCTTTTCTTCATGTATTCTCATTTATTACCTGTATTCACTTAACACACCTATTAAATGCAAATGTGACATGATTTAAGCAATAAGTGAATCCAAATCATAAGAATTACGGTCTTAAAAACACGTAAAAACACCTCTTATCAGTCTTCAAGCGCCTGTGCAAGAAATTAATCAAGCGCCTGATCAACCGCTTAACTCGTTCCAGCCAGATAGACTATGACTACGTGATAATCCACCATAGCAAATTATTGGAGATATTGGAGCTCATGTGTGGACTGGAGCTGTTACTTTCAATGAGGCCATGTTCGTAAGTTTCTTATCTCAAATGGAACCTAAGAAAGTGGATGAAGCGCAAAGTGAACCTAGTTGGATTGAGGCCATGCAAGAAGAGCTTAATCAGTTTGAGCGTAGTAATGTTTGGACATTGGTACCCAAGACCAACTTACCAAGGAGTTATTGGGACTAGATGGGTTTATATAAACAAGATGGATGAGAATGGTATTGTTATAAGAAACAAAGCTATACTTGTTGCTCAAGGATATTTCCAAGAACAGGGCATTGATTTTGATGAGACATATGCTCACGTCGCCCGTCTTGAAGCAATTCATATGTTTCTAGCGTACGCAGCATTCAACAAATTCACAATGGATCAAATGAACGTGAAGAGTGCCTTCTTGAATGGTAAACTCCAAGAAGAAGTCTATGTGGAGCAACCACCAGGATTCATCAACAACCATGGTTAAACGTATGGTCTACAAGCTAGATAAAGTGCTTTTTGGCCTAAAACAAGCACCAAGAGCATGGTATGACACTCTCTCTATTTTCCTTATTGGTAAAGACTTTTCAAAAGGCAGCGTTGATACAACATTATTCAAAATTACCAATGAAGAAGATATTCTCTTAGTCCAAATATATGTTGATGATATTATTTTCGGATCTACTAATAAGTGTCTGTGTGAGAAATTCTCGAAAATGATGCAAGATCAATTTGAAATGAGTATGATGGGTGAATTAACTTTCTTCTTAGGATTACAGGTTAAACAATTCCCTAATGACATATTTATTAACCAAACTAAATATATTCGAGATATGATTCAAAAATTTGGTATGGAAAATGCATCCTCTTCGAAAATTCCAATGAGCTAAACGCTTAAGGTAGATAAAGATGAAAGTGAGAAGAAGGTTGATATCACAAAGTATAGAGGTATCATTGGACCACTTCTTTGTCTTACTACTAGTAGACCTGATATTATGTTTTCGGTATACATGTGTGCACGTTTTCGAGACGATCCTATAGAATCACACTTAATTGCTCCCAAGAGAATCCTTGAATACCTAAAAGGTACACAAAATGTGGGTTTGTGGTATCTAAGGGACTCTCCTTTTGAAATAATTGGTTACTCAGATGTAGATCTTGCAGGATGCAAAATAGATCGTAAAAGCACTAGTGGTACATGTCAATTTTTAGGTGATAGATTGGTTTCATGGCATAGTAAGAAACAACAATCCATAGGTACTTCTACCGCTGAAGCTGAGTATGTAGCCGCGGGAAGCTATTGTGCACAAATCCTTTGGATGAGACAACAATTTAGTGATTATGGAATAATCTTAAGTCCAACCCCTATCCTTTGTGATAACCAAAGCGCTTTAGCTATAACCCAAATCCCAGTCCTTGATTCTAGAACTAAACACATTGACATTCGCTATCATTTCTTACGTGACCATGTTCAAAAGAAAGATATCTCCATGCAATTAATTGGTACAGAAAAACAATTGGCAGATATCTTCACTAAAGCGCTCAACGAACAACACTTTCTCACTTTAAGAAATGAATTAGGTATGATTGATTTAAATGCTTGATCATCCAAAACATCATACTTTATAGGCATAAAATTTAGGGGGAATTTACCTTGTTTTGTGTTCAAATGTTTCAAAGAAAATACTAATAAGTTGTTAATTTTGGGGGGAAACCTTATGATTAGTTTCGCCAGATGGCTATGTTGAGAAACCAAAACAAGAATGGTCCACTGATGAGCGTCGAAGAGCAAATCCGGACAATGTTGGTTGTAATGCTTTATATACGACTATTGGTGATAATGACAATTTGTTCAAAAAAGTCAAGTCTTGTAATACTACTAAGGAAATATGGGATAAGTTGGCCATAATTTGTGGTGGTTCAACTGAGATCAAGGAGAATAAACTCTCCATAGCTAAAGAAAAATTCAACAGTTTGAAGATGTTACCCAATGAGACTTTAGAGCAATTGGATATAAGATTTACAACTCTTGTTACAGAATTAACATCTTTAGGTATGGATTTATAAAACCGAGAAATGGTGTTTAAAATCTTTAGAAGCCTACCAAGTATATTCTTGATGAAGACAACAGCAATGAGAGAATCGAATATGTTGGATCTTCTAACTCCAAAAGTTGCCTTTTCAGAGCTCAAAGCATTTAAGTTTGAGTTGAATTCAGCCAATGATGTCGTGAGTAGTCCGGTAATTGAGTCTGGAGCGCTCGTAGCATCAATCAAGGGTAAACCGAGTAATAAAGGAAAGGTTTCAGATATCAGTGAGGATGAGGAACTAGTGCTTCTGAATAGATTCAGAAAGTTCTTGAGAGATGAAAAGAAAGGAAATAGTCCTAAGCATCAAGGACAGAGTTCATATCAAGTGCCCGCTTAAGTACAACAATAGTATCAAGCGCTTTAGTACTCTATACCTCCTTCAGCGCCGATTCAGTACCAAGGTCTAATCAACAGAATCTCTCAACACCCATGGTCTCAAAACCACACAATGCAAGGTTAACAAATGAACAAAAGATGAAAACTAATCTTTGTTATAATTGTAGGAAACCAGGGCACTACCAGGTAAATTGCCCTTATCCAAATGTATCTAAACCATCAAGGCAGGATTACGTGGATAGAAACCAATTCAGGAGCAACCTTCGTCAACAAGGTTTGCTAGCAGAATCAGAACCAGCATCCGCACCTGAAAATTTGGAGTCTTCAGAGGAAAGTAGTGATGATGATGAACCAGTGGATGACTCGGCGTTTATTTGTCTCATGGCCAGAGATGATGAAGCGTCCCATGAGGTAAACACTGAATTATCTCTTCCTCTTTCATATGATGAATTACTTGACAAAGTCAAAGAATATTATAATGATTGTCAAGATGCCACCAAATCATATCAAAATCATTTTAATATCATTTCGTCGCTCACAAGTGATAAAGTAACGCTCGAAGCAGAGTTGCAAGTTCAGCAACAATACATTGAGAAGAACCAATCGCTTGAGAGTGAGATAACCCAGTTGAAAAGTGATTGACACGCCAAATTCCTAGCAAGTGTACTAGGTCGTGCAATGTAATAAGGTGGACTATTAGCCCGAGGTGTATCGCCTCCACAAGGACAATTGGATTCGATGCTCGTAATTGCTATATTACCTAACTCTGAGCTAAATCAAATTATAAGATGATAGATAGTTGAACTATGAAAATAATTAAAGACAACTATATGATAAACAAGGTAATATATCAAATGGAACGAGATGATTAGTTTATGATCCTACTATGCTCCATTTATTCCATTCGTGTTGATGCATTCGATTCGTAGTTGGTCGTGACAGAGGAAGTAACGGAAAGTACAAGAACAGAAAAGGGTATATGAGATGCAAAATGTAAGAAAAATGAGCAAGAATTTCTGCTGGAGCAAATCCATGCATGTTTCCTTTGATTAACCGACGAAGTTTTTGTTAAAAAGAAAAAAAAAACAAAAAATTGGAATTGACGAGGTTTTGACGAGGGTTGATCATGCATCTTGCTATAGAACAAATAAAGAGTGTTGGCGTGGCCTTTCGCTCTCCATTTGAACCGTCAATGACATCTTTTTGTAAAATGGGTCATTTAAGATTTTAATCTTTTGTAAAATGGGCTATTTCTTTTGTTTTGGATGGTAATTAAAATAATGAGTAATTACTAATAACTCGGTAGTCCCATCGTTTCTTGGTCCCATTGAACCAGAATGTGTATCACTTGAAGCATTCTCAGAATTCAAACTATTTCTTAGTCATCGTCTCATCGAAATCATTGGAAGATTGTTAGTTTTGTCAAAAGAGAAGCTAATGGAAGTGCCCATGCGCTTGCCAAATGGGCATTTCATGTAAATTGGAATGATCTTATTTCATTAAATTGTTTTGTAAATATCTGCTTTTGTTTTAAATTGTTATTTACCAAAAATAATTAATAACTACTAATGTGTGTGTATATATATGAATACTCGTGTCAAAGGTATTTTGTCTCTTTAATTTTTAAGAATAGCATTGTCTCGTGTCCATGCATAATAGGTAGTTATATGTCGTATATTTAACTTTTAAGAATAACCTAGTCTGGTGTCGTGCATCATAGGTCGTTAACTATGTTGTATCTTTAATTTTTGAGAAAACCTTGTCTCGTTTCCTTACATCATAATAATTAATAGAGAATAAAAAAGAAGAAGCTGTGAAAAATGAGGAAAACGAATAGAAAAAGATACTTGAGATTTTATTTAAAAATTTGCTACTCATTTAAAATAAGGAATACGAATGATTCCATACCTTTAATTTATTTACTTTATTAAAATACTTTAATCACAATAGTGGCTCGACAATTAATAAATTTTATTTTGTTAAAAAAAATATTATTTTTAACATCGTAACAAATTGTTCTTTAAAAAGAAATTAATAGTTTTTGACTTATTTCATTTGCTTGGTTTATTATAGTAAAACTATATCTTTAATTATTAATCACATATAAATCACATTATCTATTATTTTCAGTAGCAAATAACAAAAGTTAAAATTAAATTAAATTACATAAAATGGAAAATGAGAGAAAAAGTTATGGCAGAAACATGAAATAAAAAATATTATAGATAGCAAAAAAGAAAAAATATATATGAACTTAAAGGTTAGTTGATCATAATAAAATTTTTAGGCAGAAAATATAAATTAACACACAGATATATTTTGTAATAATATACATGACCCTTGGCCCTAGTAGCACAAATGCGTAGTGAGAAGAGTACTTTGATCCATAAAATTTTGGGGGGGGGGGGGGGGGGGGGAATCCAAAGATTTTTTTTTTTTGCTTTTAAATATCATTTATTTCGAAAATTTTATAGGGGTAGATGTAAGAGAAATTGTTGATCAAACTTCAAACTGTTTCTTCATAATCAGAACTGGAATTGGAATTGAGTGACTGTAAAAAGGATAATTCGAAGCGAGAGAAGACTCTCTAGTTAAATTGTGCTAAACATATCTATTCGTTATGTAGATTAATATCATCTCATAATATCTTGTATTCCAGATACTTGCATTGTTCAAATTTCAGAGTCAAAAATTGTGTTTATCACACTTTTTATACTTTCATTTCCAACAGAAACGTCACTAATAGGTGTATCGGTGTAATTATGCAAAAGGTTTGGGTATTTCTATAGTATGATCGGATCTAAAGGAGTGTGTGTAGTTATCGCTAAAGGGAAAATTTTGTATGCTTGATATTCTCCAAAACATAAATAATACTAGTTCTAGTGTAAAAAACATGCTTAATTTATTGAAGCAATATTAGATCAGGGATTTAAAAATAATCGTTTGATAAGGAAATAAATATAAATGAAGTCAGAAGATGCATAAATTTAAAAAAAAAAATCATTAGGTATTGGCAGATGAAGCGAACACACTTTGGAGGCCAACCCTACCAAACCACCCTCATAAAAGACTAAGTCTCCCAATCTAAATATACTGGTCCAGTCATCAGTGGGCAAGCAGCCTACCACAACCATATGACAAATATATTATTCTTCCGAATAATTTTCAAAACACCCTCGGGAGATGGCAGAAAACTATTCGATCGCTGAATTTTCTTTCCAAGTAACCTCTTAAGTTTTTCAGGAGAAATTAAGATTAATTAAGTATACTCGACGATTTTAATTCAAATCATAATTTAAACAGATAAAACAACGGTTAAAACAGACAAATCTTTACATATTGGTGTAATTCAAGTAATCCTCGTAATTGTAGAGGTCGAGATTTTTAACTTTACCATTTACCCTCTAACTATTCAAATAATTGGTGAGTCTTATACTTTATCATTCGATTGATATGTACTCCACAAAACGCGACTAATCAGAAGACAATTATTATTTCACTTGTTATGCATGTATTTAGTTTGGTCCTTGCGAACCTGACCTGAACAAGATCTTTTGTAAAAATTGTCCTCCATTAAGAAGAGAAGAGAACACCAGTTTAAATTGAAATTACTAGTCCCTATCAATAGTACATTTTGTTAACCAAAACTTAGCAACTGTCAACTTTCCTACACCATATTCTCCCTATATATATTCTCCACAATCCCATTCTAAATAAACAAAGCACTAATTGAAAACTTCTACTATAAAGGTAATAGTTTAATTCTTGGGATCAAAACAGTTTTTATTCATTTTGCATATGATTTAAAATATAACTATTTTTTCTTTTTTTAGGAACAATCTGATAAAAAATGGAGAATGGTAACAGCATGGTTATGTCTGAACTCACGGTCAAACAAAGCCAGCCAACTCTTGTCCCTCCAGCAGATGAAACAAAGAAAGGCCTCTACTTCTTGTCCAATCTCGATCAAAACATCGCAGTTATAGTTCGAACGATTTACTGTTTTAAGTCTGACGAAAAGGGCAATGAGAATGCAATTGAAATTATTAAGGATGCCTTGTCAAAGGTTCTTGTCCACTACTACCCTCTCGCTGGGCGCCTTACTATAAGCCCTGAGATGAAGCTTATAGTTGATTGTACTGGGGAAGGGGCTCTGTTTGTTGAAGCTGAGGCTGATTGTGAACTCGAACAATTGGGGGATATAACAAGGCCTGATCCTGTCACTCTTGGCAAGCTGGTTTACGATGTTCCTGGTGCTAAAAACGTGCTGGAAATCCCTCCGCTTGTGGCACAAGTAAGTTGATTTGTTTTACTTAGCTTATGGAAATGTTCACTTGTGAAAGTTTTCCAACATTTGCGTCGGATGATTGTTTTTGTCGTGAAACGGATGATAGAACTAGATTTAACATGCATTTTGCATCTTCGAGGATGTATCTGAAAAACAAAAGAAGCAATTACTTTTCCAAATTACTTTTGCATGCAATTACTTTTCCAAAAGAAGGGAAAAATCTCGGATCATCGAAGAGTCCAAATTATGACAGTATCAACGGTTTATGTATGTCCCTATGATGTAGCATAATTTAGACTTTTAAATGTTATAAGAATTTTCATCTATAAGATTCTCATTAAGATAAAATTATTTTCATCTTTAAAATAACTAAATTAAAGATAGATGCAGATAATATACATGTTAATAAGCTTGTGGACTTTGTGCAACACGATAAGTTAAATGGATGATCAGTCAGTATTCTTAGTATTCATAGGGTGATTTTGGTCAACTGTTGCATAATTGATGGTAGGAAAACTAATTTGGATACAATTGCTTATGGCCGACTTTACGAAAAAACTGTTTTGCAACACAAAAAGGTCCAACCAGAATTAAACAACAAAAAGTGGTCAAACACTCATTAAAATAGTGTCTACAATCCAAACACAAATTTTAGATTTTTGAACAGAAGGATGGGCTCTTATTCTTTGTAGGACAATATACTTTGTAATTTAAGAATTTGAAGGGGATACAAATTTGAGTTGTGATTAATTTACTTTACAGAACTTGAGATTATATAGATAAATATAATGATAGGATCGACTGCGTGATCCCCACCTTCCAATCAAGAGAAAATGTTGATCGCAGGTGACAAAGTTCAAATGTGGAGGCTTTGTTCTTGGACTTTGCATGAACCATTGTATGTTTGATGGGATTGGCGCCATGGAATTTGTGAATGCTTGGGGCCAGACAGCCAGAGGCCTTCCACTTGAAGTTCCTCCATTCATGGATAGAACCATCCTTCAAGCCCGAAATCCTCCAGAGCCCGAATTCCCCCACCACGAATTTGCTCAAATCGAAGATTTATCAAACACATCCGATCTTTACGAACAAGAAATGCATTACAAGTCCTTTTGTTTCGACCCTGACAAGCTCGAGCACCTCAGGAAAAAAGCCCTGGAAGATAAAACACTAGAAAAATGCACCACATTCGAGGCCTTGTCAGCGTTCGTCTGGAGGGCCCGAACCGAGGCATTAGACCTGAACCCTAATCAACAAACTAAGCTACTCTTTGCTGTTGATGGACGGCCTAGATTCAATCCACCGATCCCAGAAAAGTTCTTCGGGAATGCTATTGTGCTGACAAACTCGCTCTGCAATGCCGGTGAGTTACTGGGAAATCATCTCTCGTTTACGGTGAAACTTGTCCAGGAGGCGGTGAAAATGGTGAGTGACAATTACATGAGATCTGCTATAGATTACTTCGAGGCAACTCGAGCCAGACCGTCTCTAGCTGCCACTCTGCTTATTACTACCTGGTCAAGGTTGTCATTTCATACGACGGACTTTGGTTGGGGCGAGCCCGTTCTGTCGGGGCCCGTGGTTTTACCCGAAAAAGAAGTGATTCTATTCCTTTCTAATGGCAAGGAAAGAAAAAGCATCAATGTGCTTCTTGGATTGCCGGCTCCTGCCATGAAGAAATTTGAACACTTTATGCAGATATAAAAGTGTCCTTGTGATTATGTGTCAATTTGTTGATGAAATTATTTTATTGACCTTCCAATGCAAATATGTTGCTGGAGGTAAAGAGGAAAAAATCTGTTTAGGGCACAAGAAAGTGGTATAGTGTTTTCATTAATCCATGTCTCCTAAGTTCAATTTCTAGTGTTGCATTTATTGAAGACCTTATGCTGAAACTTTTTTATTGAAAAAATTTCCTTTATGTTAACTACAGGAGTTTATTTTTCTTTTACTTTTCATATAAAGGAAAATTAATAAAATACCCTAAAATATTTTTTTGCGCACAAAAAATATATGAAAATAATTGTCAATCACAAAGACCAATTCCACCACTTTTCAATTAAATATCACAATGGTTAAGGATTTTTGTTTTCTTTTTTGGAATATTACCTTTGATTTATTAGGTTGAGAATTTGTCAATTAGTTACTTGTTTATTGAAATATTTTTCTTTTTGATTTTCAAATGAATAAATTGTATAACAATAGTTTTACTTTTTTTAAAATTAGCACTAGAATATTTTATATATTTCTTTTTTGAGTTTCACATGTTAATTAATGTAGCGATGTTTTAATAGTTTTAACAAATACAAAAAATTTAAGAAATTCTAAAAATTTAAAATGTAGCGAGTTATCAATTTTAAAATTCGAAAATCTTCTTGTCAAAAATCAATTGGTTAATTCCTTATCTAAGAAAGCAAGGTTATTGAGTAAAAAATTAATCAACCCTCGATCTTTTCGTATGAGAAATTGGTGGAATGAGTATATTGAATTTAATAATATTATCATGATTTTTTTCATATAAGAGTTTGTATCGAGGGTTCTTTATAGTAATTTTCTCTCTTTTGTCACTTGATGTTATTGATAAAGGAGCTAGGATACTTTAATTATTGGGAAAATAGATGATATATTTATGAAAATGGCCAAATTCAACTAAAATTGTTACTTATTAGCTTGGATCTTCCTGTTCTGTAATATTCTAGCTTGAACTTGGTTTAATTAAACCCAATGGTAATTCAAAAGGTAAATGAATTATATTTGTTATGTAATTGGTAATTCACCTTCTAAATTGCATTTGAGTTTTTTCAAATCAAGTTTGAACTAGAACTTTATGTTCTTTAATAAAACTTATATTTAACTTCTTATATGCATGCAAGTATGCAACGCTTGGGCAGGGTATAGGGGGAGGGTGGTCGACGTCCCAATATCACTATTACAAAAATGGCCTATTACAGTGCATCTATTACAGCGGTTTTTTTAAAACCGCTGAACGGAGGGGCCTATTACAACGGTTCTCCCACGAACCGCTGTAATAGGTTGTACCCTATTACAGCGGTTCAAAAGAGGATCGCTGTAATAACCCTATTACAACGGTTCGCTTTCGAAGCGCTGTAATAGGGGTTGCAAAAATAAAAAAATAAATTAAAAAACGGCCTATTACAGCGGTTCAGACAGAACCGCTGTAATAGGCAGCAAATATATAAAAAAAAATGAAAATACCCTATTACAGCGGTTCACATAAGAACCACTGTAATAGGCCAAAACGAAAAAAATTGAAACTCTTTTATCTTCCCGCTTCTCTCTCTCACTCTCAAAACTTAAGACCCATTTCAGCCTCTCTCTGTCTCTACTCTCGGCCTCTCTCTCTATTCCCCTCCCCCCCCACCCAAAATCTCGGCACCACCGCCGCCGCCGCCGCCGCCGCCGCCACGACCGTAAGCTTGTTCTCTCTCTCTCTCTCTATATATATATGTATATTTGTATATGTGTGGGTGTATGTATATTTGTGTATGTGTGGGTGTATTTATATTTGTGTATGTGTGGGTGTATGTATATTTGTGCATGTGTGGGTGTATGTATATTTGTGTATGTGTGGATAGGTGTATGTATATTTGTGTATATGTTGGTTTTATGTATATTTGTGTATGTGTGGATGGATGTATGTATATTTGTGTATGTGTGGGTGTATGTATATTTGTGTATTTACGAAAATATTTCTCGGTTGAAATTTTGTTGTGTCGGAATGACACGAAATTTATAATTATAACCGCTGTAATAGGCCGAAAACCTATTACAACGGTTAAAGACCACTGCAATAGGTAAAAAAACCCGTTTTTATAGGCATTTTTTGTAGTAGTGTATATATATATATATATGAAAAACAAATCTATGAAAAATCGATAAATGAGAAATGAGGTGCCATCCAACCGGAGCCAATCTCATTCTATGTGAAAAAGATAACCATAATCTCTAAAGGTTGTCTCCATGCAACCAAAATGCCACATGCCTTTTGGCTTAAGATATAATAAATCAATTTTTTCAAACACTTCACAATTCACACACAAATTAGAAGATGATGTCTTTGATCATCAATATCTCTATACATCCTTTTCATTTCTCGTATTAAATTTATAGCTGAATATTCAATTGCATATAATCACAAATTTTCAATATGCCTCTCTTTCATTTAGTTTCTGCAATTTACATTTTGCATTTATTTTACTGTTTTATCATTTCTATAATTTGAACTTTAATTGTTGTTTACATACTGAATCTTTAAATTTCCATATTTTTTCTACACATGATCAATAATGTACTATTTTTTTGGGTATTTCTGGGGTGTATATATGTAGACACACACACACACATATATTAGGGTGCGCCCACTGCGCAATGCGTGTTGCACTGTGCCCGAAATATTATTCTATTTTTTTTATCAATAGAATATAACTGACTTTTGATCCTTCTAGAATGCTCTCAAAATATATCTTTTTTCTCTATTTACTATAAGGCTAGATCCATCCCATTTTTTTTAATTTTGATTAGACGAACAATTTGCATTAAAACATCCAAAACCCTTATACCTAACCCTTTCATCCCTTCTCCACAAATCACTTACGCAAATCTTTATAAACCCACCACCATCTATTTATCGCAGCGCGGATCCTAATCAAAAATGAATACACGTTCTATTGGACCATCACCTACAACCACATCGCTGTCCTCTAACCGAAAAGAAAATACCCGATGAAAATGAGTTCAAAGGAGCAGGAAAACTTTACTCTGCTCCCAGATGCTCTCATTTTCATCAATACATCATCATATCCTTTCTTCCCTTTAAAGATGCTGTGAAACCTTCTATCTTGTCTCAAAAATGTCCATACCTCTGGAAAGTAACCAGAAACATAGATATGGACGAGCGCTTATTCATCAAGGATTCTTTTCTGAAGAAGTCATAAACCAGCAAGCAAAGAATTTTGTTGTATTTATTAGTCAGTGGATGGAAATTTATAAGGAACCCGAGGTGGTCTCATCCTGTCTCAAAATTTCTAATCCACTGAAGAATTTCAAACCAGTAATCCAGAATTGCATTAGATTCGTCGTTGATCACTTGGAGGTATGGGATGAAGAAAATCTTGATATTAGCCCTAAAATGTTCCGAATGACCCAATTATGCTTGAATCATGTTTGAATTTAGAAAATCTAGAATCATACGCATGTAATTTCCTTTTAGCGCAATTCAACACATTTTGTGCAGTATGGATGGAGTTTCCTGGTAACTGTCTGACTCAATTACTATCAATGTGCCCACCGTTTTAACTTTCATACTTAAGGAGAAATTGGAATATTAGAGAGTTGGATATTAACGCGCCCATGCTAAAGATTTTGGTCTTCAAAAATTGTCAAGTATCTTATTATATTTTCGTAAGTTCACTTCTTCTGCATATCTTCCATATCACTGGAATCTTTACAAGCCTCAGAATCAAAAACCACAGTGAACTAATAGAGGCAATTTTTTATTACCACCTTCAGTGTTAACATCAATATATGATAGGCTACGCCGTTGAAACACTGCATTACGCATTTATGAGATTTCGCAACGTTCAAGCACTCATCATATGCAGTTACTCTCTTCATTGGAATTTTAATTTAATTAATATATATATATATATATATATATTCAATTGGATTAATTATAAATGATTAAATTAATTAGACTAAGTTGATTAAGTCAACTTAGCCAATCTTTGGCGTCCAACAAGCATCATGGGCGTGTCCAACACTAAACCCAGTGTAACACAACATATTGTAGCCTCTAAAATACAAATTAAAAAATAAAAATCCCTCTCCGCTCTCTAGTCTCTGTCCAAGAGCAAGAAAAAGGAGATTTTCGGCGGCTATTCCAACGTGACCATCTAGAGACGCAAGTCTTGGGGATTGCAGTTCTCGAACTGCTAAGGAGCAAATTGAACACGCTTTGTATTCACTTTCGTGTTTTTCCTTTTTGTCAAAATCAACTAAGCACAAATTGAAGCTTAGATTGAGAATCTAAATTTTTTTTATTTCAGCTGCATTCTTGTTAAACAATTCCCAACACATGGGACCACCTATTCGCCTATAAATATTTTTTTAATGTACTCTATAAAAGAATACAAAAGAATATGACATTAGTGATAGAATGTCAAGTGACAATGTTAAAGTTGTCACTAATTGTAAATTTTTATCGAAAAGAACTTTTGTTCTGTCACAAAAAATAGTTTTACATATTTAATAATGACGAGATTTGTTAGTGACAAAGAAATTGTTGTCACTATTGACAACTATCGATACATGTATAGTGACAATAATTATAGTTGTCACTTTATTTGTGTTATCTCTAAGTTGTTACTATGCATGTGTCACTAATTATCAATAGTGACAACTTTAAAGAAATTCTTGTCACTAAAAATCCTTACTGTGACAAAACAAAAATTATTTACTCATTATATATATCTAATGATAATTTAGTATTGTCACTTCAAATTTTGTCACCAACATTACTTTTTATTGTAGTGGTAAGGTAAAAAATTAAACTTATCAATCCCTATTAAATTGAATATTTAGAATTAAAATGGATAATTACACTCACACCCCCTCAATGATGGAGTAACACAAACCTCCACTCACTAATTGATAATTATAAATACAGCCCCTCAGGGGGTCTATTTGTAAGGTTTACAGGGGGTGCAATTGTAAGAATTGTTTCACACACAAAGGGGTGCAATTATAATAAATCTTTAACATAAGGGTGTGTGTTTGTAATTATCAATTAGTGAGGGGAGGTTTGTGTAATTACCACATCATTGAGGGGGTGTGAGTGTAATTATCCCAATTTTTAATGAATTCCCTCTAAGTTTTGAGCTACCTTAAGTTGAGTGTTTCGCCTAGATACTTCTTGACTCCCTGATGCCTTTTGAGTACAAGCAACACATAAATCCATTCAAGAAATCCTTCTAGAGGAGGTCCAACAAGTATTTGGAGGAGAATACCTTCCTGCACCTGCAACATATTTTGGTAGCATCAATAGGTTGCGTGAAATTTTATACGCATAACGTGCATATCTTAAATATCTAGAGTGGAAGATCTGAAATGCAAATTCAGTTGATTTGATTATGTTTAAATTGCTTCAGACTTCAAACCATATGAGACACTTTGGAGCGAATGTAGGTCCTACGCCCAGTCCTATTTGCTTAACACTGATGCTAATGGTGGAAAAAGAAGGGAAAATTGCAGATTTGGTCCCATACGAGTGGGACACTTACAAAATTAGTTTCATTGCTTAAAAAGTTATAATGTTAGCCTCACAAAATGTAAAAAATAGAAATTTTCGTCATATTTGTCAAAAAATAGATGAAAAAAATGCACATGACCGTCACACATCATTAGTTTCACAATTTGTAGGCAAATTAACTTGCATTGGACACGTGTAAGACGTCTTAAGGAAAAACCTAACGTCCTGGACTGTGAAATGGAGGGAAAATAAAACGTTTCCCCATTTTCTTACTTTCCAGCTCCAAGAAAGACAAAATGAATCCCAAAAATGTTGTACTGTGAAATATGGTGCACTATTTTATGATCCAAAAATAAAAAAAATTGTATATGTGTTTCATGTTTTTATGAATTAACAAATAATGAACTAACATTAGCAAAAAAAATAAAAGAATAGCACGAAATTGGGAACATGCGGCATGGGTTCCAAGAATATCATTGTTAAATGTTTTGATGATGACAAGATAGGTATTATGTTAGACCCTAAAAATTGTGTAAGTTTATCTTTAATAGAATATGTTTAAGCGTTTAACAAGTTATGGAGTTGTAATTTTATCCAAGGCTTTTTATCTTTATAGTGTTTAGACTAGTACCTAAGTGATTGAGCATTGATAGAATTTTAGGTGAGTCTATCAAGTTGAAGTCAAAGATCAGTGTCTGAAGACTTTGAAGGTAAGAGATCCTTTAAGCAGCTGTCAAGCGCTTGAGGATCATTCAAGGTGAACAACTCGTAAGTGACAGAATTCACCTGAATTAAATCTGAGGTCAATAGGGACTTAAATGCAAACATTCAAAGGGCATTTATTTTCAACGGGAATTAAATTCAAATGCATTAAATGCTTGATAAGAGCATTAAATATGATAAGGATTATTGACGTGCGGATAAGCTTTTCTCATTGGCTGTCAACTCAAAGTAAGCCTGCCACACCAAATCTGTGTAACTGAATTTTCAGAGATGTTAGTAAAAAAGACTAGTTTACGCGCTAAGTGTAAAACACACGCCCACAAGTGTCCAACGGATAAATCCCAAGGAAGTTTATAAATATATCCGCATAGCTCAACCTTAAACCACCGAGAAAATTATCAAAAGCCTGATATACACTTATTCTGATGAAAATTATCAAAATACGGAAAGCTTAAATCATCCATATAGCTAAATCCTTAAGATTATACATCTCTATAGCCAACCAATAGCTCATACATCTTCATAGAAGAACTTAACTTTCCAAAGAGATATTCCCAAAAGTGTTTGAACTTTCCAGATCAAACAAACTCTTAATAAAACCCATCAACCTCTTCCCTTTGTGTGATGAAATCATTGAAAACGAAGCCTTATTTCTGAATGAAAGAACGTTATCAGAAGAAGATCTTAGCTGAGTTGAAATCTGTGTAATCAGGGAACTCAAGATCAAGTATTCATTATTTGCTATTGTGTGAAAGCTATCTTTGTGAAGCTTTGAAATTCATTTTAGTGAATTCCTTATGTGTGGAAAGCAATAGAAGGACGTAGTTGGGATTACACACACCCAGTGAACCTTTCAATGCTCCTGTCTTTTATTCTTTACTGTTTGATTGCTTTATCTTTCATCATATTTTCATAAAGCATACTTTTGCAAACCGAAATCAAAGCAACTAGTATCTTTCTAAGTGCTTGAATTATTTCACTAAGAGACTTGCAAAATCTTCCGCTATGCTAGCCCTAATATAAGTTCTGAGCCCTTGATTTATCTTCAGTTAAGTACTCAAAACTACTATCTAAGTTATCTTTGTAAAACAAGTCTTGAAACCTTATTTACAACAAGTGCTGATTGTGTGTCAGTGTCTTTTCAAGACAAGTGCATTCAAAAATTTTATACAAATTTTTGAAATTCGAAAAAGAATTTCAGGGTCTATTCAACCTCCCCCCACCCCCTTATAGACTCTTTCGTATGTCACTTGGGACCAACAATCTCAAAGAAATATTATAGTAACCTAAGATTCGTTTGCCTAGTGGTATCACCTTCCACTCTCATATGAGAGGTCGTGGGTTCAATTCCAGGTCGTCACTATTGGGTTTGCGCCCTCGAAGCCAGTGTGGAGTTAGAGTATAGGGCACTTATTTATATTGTACAAACCTTTTACTCTTAAAAAGGTATTTATGTTTTGTTCATGTAATATTTTGTGGCATCTATAAGTCTTGAACAAACAACTAGTTCGTGTGTATCAAGGTAAACCTTCCACTCTTTATTGTAGTTCGAGATATAGGCACTAGAAGAATTTGGTACTTGAACACTTTAAGGGGTTCGCAAGTCAGAGAATCTCTATTGGGCATTGAGATTCGTGTGGACTTACACGACACATGCTCTGACAAGGAATGTCAGTCGAACACTATGGGCTACTGGGAGTGTGTGTCATATATACATTAATGGGATTAATGTAATCGAACACGACTTATAATAATCCTATCACATAGGTATTTACTCAGTGATTGTCAATGATTGGAAGACTGATTATAATAGTATGTGTGAGCCCTACACCTAATAAGTCATGATCACAGTGTGTTTGTGACATTGATTTTGTCATCAGAGTAGTTAGGTCCAATTCACCCATTGGTGGGGCCAACCTCGAAGTGCGTTCCAATGGACAAGTAGCAGTTGTGAAGTGATTGTCAAAAGAAAATTCATGGTCTCGAAAGTAAGCGAGAAGTATCCTATGCGATCATAGGTAAATGAGATTGAAAGTGTTTGGCCAAAGCTGATGAACTAACTCGTGTGGACACGAAGGGTAGGTCGGTAATATCATGTTACTATGATTCCTAGTATAGCATCGAGTCCTTTAAGTGTGACACGTTCCATGACTCTCACTCGATCATGATATGCCATTGAAGGGCTTATACTCATATAGTTTTCATAATATAAATGACACCGTCATTTCATACTCGGTTGAGCTACGATGTGAGGCCACGGTGCTGGCTACATGTCACCCACATCCCTTGGTATTCTCCAATTGCCAATCAAGATAAACCTAGATAGTCGCGCTATATAAGAATAGATCGGAAAATTGTGATTTGTATTTAGAGGGCATTTTGGAAATTTGTCACTTGGAAGGACGAATTAATTAATTGGATAAATTAATTTAATGGTTGTTTAATTGGATCAAACATTGATAATTAAATTAATTCTGTTGACTTGGCCAACAAGGAATATTAATTAATTAATTATAATTTTCATTTAATCTACATAGTTATTTGGATTAAATATTAAATGATTAAATTAATTGAAGTTGATTGGGTCAACTTAATCCAATAGGGCGTCTATTGGGCCTTTAGGCATGTTATTAGGAATTTCATGTTAGATGTTTTGATAATGACAAGATAGGATTTCATGGTAGACCGCAAAAGTATGTAAGTTTATACTTTCATAGAATATCTGTATAAGTGTTTCAAAGTTTATTAGTTTGTTAGGCTTGTAATTTTTATCTTTGTAGATTTTAGACTAAGTATTTGATAACAAGTCACTGATGGAATTTTAGGTGAGTCTATTAGAGATGAAGTTACAGATCAGCGTCTGAAGTCAAATGAAGATGAAGATTTGTTCTTAGCGACTGTCAAACGCTAAAGGACTATTCCAAGATTTATGGATCGAGCGCTTAAAGCACTCCAGCGATCAGTATCAGATTCACCTGAAATAAATCCTCAAGTCATGAAGGACTTAAATGTCAACTTTCAACGGACATTTATTTTCAACAGAAAATAAATTCAAATGCATTAAATGCTTGATAAGTGCATTAAATGTAACAAGACAGTATGACTTGTGGACAAGCCACCTTTTGACTAGACTGTCAGCTTTTCAGAGTTCAAGTCTGCTCCTGCCCAATCGGAACCAGCAAAATTTCAGGAATGTCAGAAAGGGACTATTTGACGCGCTGCGTAAGAGACATGCACATGATTGTGTCTAACGGACAAATCCCAAGAATCTTTATAAATAGTACCCTTCAGCAAAAACCTTACAATGTGAAGAGACCAAGATTACACACTCACACAAGAAAAGGTCCAAACTTTGCTGATAATATTTGGAAGAAAAAGCTTATAAACTCCATAGCCAAAATCCTTCAAGCTTTCCAAATACATTCCAAAGATAGTCACCGATATCTCAAACCTCTTCATAGAAGAACCCTACACTATTATTGAGATATCCTAAGTTTTTTGAACTTCCCAACATCAAACAAACCCGTGACGAATTTCCAACACCTTTCATCTGAGTGAGAAAGTGTGTTGATTCTACAAGCAGTATTTTTGTGTAAAAGAAGCTTGTTGAAGAAGGTCTCTATTGGAGCTGAAATCTGTGTGATCAAGGAGCTCGAGATCGTCTTCCGAGGATAGAAGTGTCTTGTAGCTGAAATCTGTATGACCAAGGAGTTCATGCCATCAACATCCATTTATTCCCTATTTTGTAGAAGTCTCTGTGTGACTCTTTGAGAATCAATTTAGTAGATTGCCTCCGAGTGATCAAAGGAGAAGAAGGTCGTAGCTGGGATTACACCACCCATTAAACCTTACAATTTATTGTTTTATTTGCTTTACTTACAGTTGCACATTATATCTTGAAAAAGCATATAAAACAGTCAATCGTCTGATTTAAGTCATAAGAGAACGCTAAGCTTTAAAATCAGTCTTAAGCACTTGACCAAATACTAAGCTCTCTAAGCGTTCAAAACGATTTAAAGATAAGCAACTAAGAAAAAAAACTTTGTGACGCTAAACAATTTCAAAGAGAAGACTCTAAAATCATTCCGTTGTGCTAACACTGATCAAAGAACTGAACGCTTAAACCTATTTGGTTATAGTATTCCAATCTTGAAGTCTAAGTTAACTTTCTAAAAATAGTCTTAAATAAACGCTCAGTCAAGCGCCTACTTTTCAATCGTCCAACAAATTTTAATACAAATAATTTTTTAAGTCGAAAAAGACTTCAGGGTCTATTCAACCCTCCCCCTCTTTTAGACCCTTTCGTATGCCACTTGGGACCAACACGTGTGATTCGTGGGCTTAAGTTGAAGTATTTTATGAGACATACCATGTAATATTCATTCTATGCCTCCTAAAAGTACAAGATAGAAATAGATCCTATCATCTCTACCTAGCCGAGTACGAGAGATAAAGTTGGAGATTTCGCGAAGTCTATTCCTGCGTGACAATCTAGAGACGGGACACATGGACTGTTGGAGATTCGTGAGGAGAAAGTTGAATACGCTTCAAGAGGTAGGTGATTTATTGTGTTCTTATTTTGTGTGAAAATCAACGAAAACACAAATTGATTTTGGCATTGGGAATCAGTCTATATTTTCAATTTCCGCTACGCATGTTCCCCTAATTCCCAGCAATAACAAGTTGTGACTTTTTATCTCATTATTTGGAGTCTTATAGGGATTGTGTGTCCCATGATCAAAAAGTTATCAACCCGAATTTGTTGGGTCATGATATCCCCTTAATCTAGAATTTTTACATATACCCTATAAAAATCTTCAATTTTATGGAAAATTGAGTTTGATTGGCATTTTCCTCAAGTATTTTACTTGGAAATCAATTTTTGTACTATTCTTGACAAGACAATTTAGCCAACAATTAAAAAGCTTTTACCCCCAATATCTCAAGATGAACATCAAAATAAGTACATATATTGATTCAAAATGAAGAAAGATGCAAAATAAGATCCATTTTGTCAATTTTTAATTGTTATAAATTTAGGTTAAATATATCTAAATTATCGTATATAACTTAAACTCAGTTGTACCAATTTCTCCAAAACATTACATTTTCTTACAAATACTCATTACGCATCTCATCAAAAGTCATAATCACTCATTTTTCCTAGAAAACACACACTCCGAAATACACTTTTGACATCCTTTCTCCACTCCCTCAAAAGAATTCCTATTGCTTCTCTAGAAAATGAAAAGATGGAATGGAGCGCCCATCCAATCGGGCTTAGCATTTCTTTTATTTGCGAAAATGAATGTTTATTTTTGACTGATATGATTTTCTATTTAATTTCTTATAACATATGTGCCTCAGGTGTTCATTTTGAATTCAGAGGTACGTACATGTATTTCTTTTACATCTTTCATCAAATTCTTCCTAAAAAGCTTTCACCTCCAAAATTTTTATTTATGAATTATACAATGAATGTATTCTAAGAATTTAGTCATTAATTAATACTTTCCGGATACGCATATGTGACAAAATATTAAAATTAAATTAAATTAGGTAATTCTATGGACTAGTGTTGCAACTTGTAATCAAAGATGGTTAAGCCTGATGCGCACACAAGAATTTTTTGTCTACTTTTTGAAGATTGAGACCAAAGTTGCAACTTCTTATATCAGGGAATTAAATTTGAACTTTATAACCAAAAAGATTAATTTTTTTAGTGCTCTAATTCTATTGAACTAACTATGCAATTTTCCAGGAAAAGAATGCCATGATTCCTTAAAATAAGAGAACGTTAGGAGTTGAAATTGGACCAGTTAATCCCATTCGTTGATAAAAAACTAAATTTGACATGTGTTTACCAAATGTCACTTTTAATATATGAGAGACTTGTCAACTTTTACATATTTTTCAAGTAAAAAATAAGTATCCAGATATGTGCATCTGACATCACTTTATCCGTAAGCGACTTGATATATATAAGAATATTTTTTCCCCGATATGAACACTTTTTGATTCATAATACATCACATTTTGTAATGTATTCACCAAGTATATGCGATTCATTAATTATAAACCATTTCTTTATGTCAGCCAAATTGATATATTTATTATTTTTTTAACTTTTTTTTTAAATTCAAGATGAAGGGGATACCTTAAATATCTAACCCGACAAACTCGGGTTGATAGTCATAATTCTGAGCTATAAAGACTCTATCTAGCTCCATAAAGGAGGGAAGAGTCACAACTTGGGACAACATGGATTGAACCCATGACCTCTCACATAAAGTAGGAGGTTGATATTTTTATTATTGTAATGCTTATACTTATAGTTACTACGTTTTCAATATCATGCATATGTAAGCTAATTTTTAATCGATTCATAATATTAATTTCCAAAAATAAAACTCATTTGATCAATTTTATCTGAGTCTATATAACTCTCATTTGGACTATGAAAAAAAAAAGGACGTGACTACAAGAAGTCAAACAATAGTAATGAAATAATTGTGTAGATCTATTTATATGTATAAGGTAATAACTTTTTTTTTTTATACTAATGGTCTTTACACAAGTAATTCAATAGAAACTAAAAAAAACTTAATTGTATATTAGCTTGTCATTGTTGACATTGTTGAGAAGAAAAATTGTATGTAAAACTATTATTATTGAAAATTAGTGACAAATGTATAGCTATAATCCAGTAATACACGTTTAACATGACTCACTAGTCATAAACATAATTCTTTCCACTATAAAATTTGTAAAACTTAATTGTTTAGAAAACAAAAGATTTCGTCAATTAACATATCTTTAACGACAAGTGTTTTATTATTGATTGTTTTTTAATTCTTGTAATGTGTCTAATTTAATTGAAGCATTACATGTTGATGATGGCAACAATCGCCAGTCGTTGACTGTCACGTGTTGACCATGTGGTGTAGCGTAACCGATCCAACGCACGACAAACTAGGTTGATGTTTGATGAATGTATAGACTGGCTCGAAGATAGCGAGCTGCCTACGTACCCGATGTATGTGGAATCAAGTCATTTCGTAGTTCTTTTATGGGGTTACTCTCAATAGCCAGTGAATTTTTACTAGGAGAGTAGATAATGAGTCTTTCCCAGCTCCTCTAAGGAATTTATAGGGAGCTAGTAGTGGGCTATGGGCCGTCGGTGCAATTCTATCAGTAGCCCATCTGGCTTAATGAGTAACCATTTTATTGGCTTTTGGACTAATAAGATATCCCAATTATTCTTAGTGGGTCGTCATCCCTTTTTGAGCTTAACTAGTGTGTTGCCTGCAGACTTTTAACCCACGGGTGGCACCCCGGATCCGAGCTGGTGGCGCGTTCAATTACAGTAATACCCTTAGACATTTTTGGCGTGCATCATAATGCCTCCCCACGCCCGGGTTTTATCGGACATTAAATTCGGTAGTAGGAATTACACTGCGCACGCGAAGCTGTACTATCCAACTTGGACTGGGGTGGAAGCCTTCAAAGCTTTTCCACCTACCTTTATTTAAATAGAAGTAGATGTGAACTTTTCACTTTCACCTCTCATTCACAACTTTATCTATTGAAAACTTTCAACTAGCGGAAAACTCTCTCTAGGAGGCTCTCATTTTTTCACCATGACTAGAGTTAACCTTGGGAAAGGTAAACATCTTTCTCTAGCTCTTCATTTTATTCTTGCACTTGAATATTTGATTCTTTCTTGGCTTGTCGTATATTGGGATTTTGTATATGCGGATGGCGAATCAATCGAACCCCTTTGGCCTCGGGGGGTGGTCCCCCGACGCCCCCGGGTCACATAAGCCCCACGACCTTTTGCAAGGCACACGGTGCCTCGCGGTCGCCGTGAGGCACTCGTTGTTTTGGGACTTTGCCCATACCGTATGATTGTGTTTCTATCGTGTAACTCACAATCGTTTCTTTTCAGGTGTTGTGAGTTCTTTTCAGGTGGTAGCTCGGGGAGCAAGGACTTAGTGTCTCTGGCGAGCGACTATAAGAAATTGGAGAAATAGAAATATGATTCCCAACGTGGGAGGTCAGCCTGGGACCGTAAGACGGATCTCGCCACTTGCTCTTCCACTATTACCAACAGTGAGTTATGGGCGCTTTTTGAGTATTTCCCGCCGGACCTTAGGGTGGAGAAACCTAAACCTGAGGACCGTATTGGGAGTCCCCTGAGGGGTTATGCGATTCTCTTCTTAGAGTATTTTCGTATGGGTTTTGCTCTATCGTGTGATCCCTTGTTGGGAATGATCTTGACCCACTACGAAGTGTGCATTAGTCAATTGTCACCTAATAGTTTTGCCCAATTTGAGGGCTTCATCTGGCGCTTTTGGGATCTCAGGCTAGACGTGAGCCTTGAGGCCTTTCAGGCACTTTTTGACGTCTGGATGAGCCAGGAAGGTCCGTATGTGCATTTCTACCCGACGTCCCCATATCAATTTTTGGAGGGGAAAATCAGCTCCAACGACAATTGGAAGAACAAGTTCTTCTACTTTCTCATTCAGAGCTTGCCCGTTCTTACGCCTAGGCAGTGGTGCGAGAAACTCACCCTTTAGAGGATTATTGATACTCACCACCAGTTACGATTGGATTTCATGGAGAGCGGGGTTGTTTGAGACCCGCTATGATATTCGAAAAATATACCGCGGAGGTACTTCATTTTATTTTACCTCGACGTTGCCTTATATGATTATTATACTTTTTTGAGTGGCGAGTATATTCTGGTTTCACCAACTTATTTGTTGGGACACTTTGTTTCAGGTGCGAGGAGGCGCTCTAAGGCGCCATCTACTGCCACCGCGCCCGAGAGAGGGCAACCAGTCAGACGCACCGAGCCTGCTCGTCCTCCTCCGAAGAGCAAAGGCCCAGACCAAGGGGTGCCAGATTTATCACCATCTATCGTGGCGCTTGCTTCCTTGGATTTTGATTCTATGATGTCAGGGTTGACTGCAAAGGATCATCATGACTCTACTATTGGGGCTTCTTCACTAGATCTCAAGGGAAAGGCACCGGCAGAGGCATGAGGCGTAGCGGGGATGCTAGACCGCTCCCCAGAGCTTACTTATATTAGAGCTCCTCCTCTCCCGAAGCGCAGCCGGGACGTTTCTCCCGTGAGCTTGGGAACCCCCGATTGTTTCAAAGGGTTGTTCACTTTTGGGGCGAACCGCAACCCCTCTTTTCATTCTTTCTAGGATACTGGTGATGTGGTCACCCCATGGACTATATCGGGGCCGACAATGAATGATTATGACTCTCAGAGCTTGCATATGCTGCTAGCAGATCAGATTGATGAGGAGATTTCGGCTGGCGAAGGGCGGGTCAGCTGAGTTCTATTATTGCATTACTGCTTTATAATATTCCACTAGTGGTCACCTTTACAAAACTTTCTTGCCTTTGCCTTTTTAGTTGATCTAGTTATCCCATCACCCCTATCAGCGGTATGAGCACTTCGCGGGAAAATTGAAAGATTGTTCAAAGAAGAACAAGAAACTTTTTTTAAAATCCTCCAAGGTTGAGGCAACAACCGCAGAGTGGGAGGTGAAGTATAAGGCTACCGTTAAGGACTTTGATGAGGAGGCCTCCCGTGGTCAAAGCTTCCTTAGTTCCTCGATCAATATACAGACATTGGCTGATGCCGAGGAGTCAGCAGTGAATGAGTTTAGGGCGAGCACCAAATTCCTCAATGAGTGCAATAGGAAGACATATGATATCGCCCTTGGTTTCATGGGGAAGACGGATTGGCAGTACCGCGCGCACTTCGAGAGAGCGGTCGCTATCTCCATGATGATTTTCTATGGGTGTATGAGGGGGTCATTGATGACAGTGACGAGGAAGGCGTACCTCCCGCCAGGGGATGTGGACGTGGTGGTGACCCTCCTCATGATAGCTAGTTTTTATATCTAAGGCTGTTAAATTTTCAAGTTGTCTTGACTTTTTTAGTTAGCCTCTACGACTTGTTTATTCATACTTTGTAAGACTAACTCTTAGGTACTTTGACTTTGTAAGACTATTTGCTTGCTTGCTACCTTTATCTTATCATTGCTGATCTCTTGTTTGTGTTTTCTACCCGAATGTTTGATCTTGGGGGGAGGGGGGGAGGAGGTGAATAATATTTTGGCTAAGTACATAGTAACCGGCTATTAGCCAGTTGTATTAGCTTACTACTACTATCTTTCTAGCTACTACTTTCCCCACTACTCCTTAACATGTTAATCATAGTGGGGAGTAAGTGACCAAGTAGCAATTAGACATTTGGCATGTGGTGCCTTATCGACACTACTACAGAAATGACCTATTACAGCGGTTTTAACCGCTGTAATTGGTTAGACCAATTACAGCTATTTTTGAACCGCTGCAATAGGGACCAATTACAGCGTTTTTTTTAATACCGCTGTAATTGGTCAACCTATTATAGCGGTTTTTTGAAAAACCCCTATAATAGGTAAAACCTATTATAGCGGTTTTTCAAAAAACTGCTATAATAGGTAACCTGTTATAGCGGTTTTTCACAAAACTGCTATAATAGGTTTTACCTATTTTGGCGGTTTTGTGAAAAACCGCTATAATAGGTGTATTTTTTATTTTTTTTTAATTTTTTTTCTTGCTGTACTGTACAAAATTTATTGGAACCAGCTTCCTACAAGCTCAAAATTCAACACACTAACACAACAAACCATAAAATCAATTCAACAGAAACAACAAACGTGAAACCCACAATTAACTTCACAAAATTAAATGATCATCTCTAACAACAAAAACCAACAAATGTATTGTTCCAATTCACATAATCTCCAACAAATCAAATTTTACGTATAATCTCCAACAATTGATAACGAGTTTACAATCAATTAAATACAACAAATCAAATAAAAATGTACAACAATTTTCAACTTACGCCATACCAAAAGCGCATTGGAAAATGTATTGTGCCAATTCGCCACGTACTTCATCAAGTTGCTCTATAGAGTAAGTGACGTATTGACAATCAGGAAAGTACTGCACGATAGAGATTGAAAACACAACAAAAGTTTAATAACTTATAAAAGGAAATTAGAATTCGATGATGAGTATTAATTAGGATTATGCATACCGCTGGTGGGATTGTAGATTCTCCGTGGCTAATAATATCCTTCATGAATTTCATAACAAAGAAGCCACAATCTTTGTCGTTTAACTGCATGGGGCACTCCATACAAGTATTTTTGTTTACCGATAAAACAATTGACCACCTCTTATCAATAGAATCGGTGACAAAAAACACTTGCGTAGCTTGTGATGCCAAAATGAAAGGTTCATCTTTGTAACCCACCCTCTCAAGGTCTACTCGAGTGAAGCCTATTTCACTATTATCGACACCATTTTTATTGTCAGCCCACCTACCCCCAAATACAGGCACTCGAAACCAACTATAATCCAGCTCCCATATATGTTCAATCACCCCATAATATGATAAATGAGCATAGATAGGGTTATTATCTCTCGCACTTGAGATATGCATTGCTTGAGCTACAAGACTCACCCCACTATTCTGCATTGTACTCCGTTCATCTTGGTCTTTTGTATAGAATGTGCGACCATTTATACGATAACCTGAATGACAAAATACAAGTCTGCCCAGTCCCATCGACAACCGTGCCAATTTATCTGAAACTGAAAGTGGATTCTCGTTTTGTTTCTCGTGAATATGCTTTCGGAACCAATCAGAGAAACTCTTATTATGCTCTCTTGAAATCTCATTTTTATTTGGATTTAATCTCCTAAGTTGATCCTTGTGCTCTTGAACATATGGCTCAACCTCATCGGTGTTGTGGAGCACATATCGGTGTGCCTGATCCCTTTGTGTGCAAGGAACACTAACTAATTGTTTTCCAAGTACGCTTTCTCCTTCTGTTCTCCCTCCCACAACATGAGACTTTGGAAGCTCTGCAACGTTAGAATCTTTCAAATATTTTGTGCAAAATGTAATCGCTTCATCAACTATGTACCGTTCAACAATGCAACCTTCCGGTCGACTACGATTTTTCACGTAGCCTTTTAATACCTTCATATAACGCTCAGCTGGATACATAGATCTCATAAAAGCCGGTCCACATAGTTGTGTCTCTCTAACCAAGTGAATAGGTAGATGAGTCATTATATCAAAAAACGCTGGTGGAAAATACATCTCAAGCTCGCACAAAGTGATGGCAATTTGTTTTTGAAGTGCAGGCAATTGTTCAGGATCAAACACCTTACTCCACATTGCTTTGAAGAAGAAACATAATGAGGTTATAGTTTCTCTCACCTTTTTTGGCAAAATGGCCCGTATAGCAATTGGTAGCAAATGATCCATGATCACATGACAATCGTGAGTCTTCATGTGCTTTAGCTTCAAGTCCTTCATTGACACAAGACTACTAATGTTTGAAGAATACCCTTCTGGAACTTTCACTCCATTAAGAAACTCACATAATGTAATTGTTTCTTTCCTGTATAGAGTGTGAGCTGCTGGAGGCAAATAAGTTCGTTTTCCCTTATTTGTTGGTGTCAATTTTTCTCTTATCTTCATTTCAACCAAGTCTAACCTTGCCTTTACGCCATATTTTGTCTTACCGGGCACATTTAAAAGTGTACCAATGACACTATCAAATACATTTCTCTCAATATGCATAATATCAAGAAAATGTCTAACATGTAAAGACGTCCAATATGGCAATTCAAAGAAAATTGACCTTTTTTTCTACCCAATTTTTGCAAGCCCACCTGCAAAAGTCTTTCCAAATTTAACCTCTAAGTCTTTTATATTCTCAAACACTTCTTCACAAGTCAAACACTTAGGAGCTCGACCTTCTTCTATATTCCCATTGAAAGCTTTTTTCCACCGACAATATCTATGGTTTCGATTTAGCCATCTCCGATGCCCTTGGAATGCATATTTATGAGAGTGTGTCAGTCGATATTGATCTGTACTCTTGACACATATGGGGCATCCACATTGGCCATGTACACCATATCCCTCGAGGTTTGCTATTGCCGGAAAATCATTGATTGTTCCAAATAACATGACTCTGAGATTGAAATTTTCTTCTCTGAACCCGTCATATACTTGAACACCGGTCTCCCACAACACCTTCAAATCCTCAATTAAAGGAGCCAAGTAGACATCTATATCATTTCCAGGTTGTTTCGGCCCAGAAATGAGTATAGGCATCATTATATGTTCTCGCTTCATGCATCGCAATGGGGGGAGGTTGTAGATCATCAAAATCACCGGCCATGTACTATGTGAGCTACTTTGCAAGCCATGAGGGTTCATGCCATCTGTAGCCAATACAAGGCGAAGGTTTCTTGATTCTTCACCAAATTCAGGGAAATCATCATCGATCTTTTTCCATTGAGGAGAATCTGAGGGGTGTCGAATCTTGTCATCTTCAATCCTTTCTTCAAGCCTTCTCTATCAGCATGCCATGTCAAGTCCTTGTCCAACTCTTTACTACTGTACATGTGCCTAAATCGTGGTATTATGGGCAAATACCACATGGTTTTGACAGGAGCAGATCCGTTCTTCTTGTACCGCGAGGCGCCACATTTCGGACAAACCTTCGATGATGTATAGTCAATTCTAAACAATATGCAATCATTGAGACAGACATGTATCCTCTCATATCCTATGCCAATTGAGGTTAACATCTTCTTAGCCTCATAAGTACGATTAGGTAACACATTATCATCGGGTAGCATGTTTTTTAATAGATCAAGTAAGTCTGTGAAACTCTTATCACTCCACCCATTGTTGGCTTTTAATTTGTAGAGGTTTAGGACTGCTTTCAATCTTGTGAATTTACTACCACTATACAGTGGTGTCTTTGAATCACTTGTCAAATTGTCAAACATCTTGGGACAATTTCGCAAATCCTCCTCAATCACATTTGTCATCTCCTCCAAACGATCAGGCTCATAATCATTCATGTCCAAATCCTGCGATCGATATGATGTACCACCCAAATCATCTGAGGTGACACTACTCTCACTATGTCTTGTCCAACGTGTGTAGCTTTTATCAATTCCATTACACACCAAATGATCTTCTAATTCACGTGGACTAATTCTCTTTCCAAAACAACAACGTGAACACGGGCAACTGATTCTAGTCCGATCTGATGCATGCTCAATCGCAAAATTGATGAATTCTTTCACCCCTTTCTCATATTGCTCGGACATACGATCCGCTAATATCCAACTTCGATCCATCTTGATTTTGAATTAATTAAATTAAACAATTTTAATATCACTTCATAGTTGAATTAATTAAATAATTTTTATTGTAATTTATTTTCCATTATTCTAGAAAAAACTCGGCAGAGTAACGTATATTATGCATATTGAGAGAATTTTTTTTTACCAAGTTCTTGACTTAATCTTCCCCCGGGTGGGTTGGAACCAACAAAATTCAAATCTTACGATCCGCTAAAATTCAATTTCGATACATCCATCTTGATATTAATTAAATTAAATAATTTTAACATCAGTACAATTGAATTAATTAAATTATTTTTATTTTAATTTATTTACCATTATCCTAGAAAAAATTCGGCAGAGTAACAACGCAAAAATTTCTACCAAGTTCTCAAACTCAACATTCTAATCTTTCACCCACAACAAACCCAAAATGTCGATCTCACTATACGAAAATATTGATCACCAATTGGATCACATAAAGCAACATATTTCAAGCAACTTCAAATATTGATCACCAGTTGGATCATATAAATCACATAAAACTAAACATAAAGCATCATTTTATAAATATTGATCACTAGTTGGATCACATAAATCACATAAAACTACAAATAAAGTATTATATTTTCAACAACTAAGTATAAATAAAGATCACCAGTTGGATCAATGTACCCTAAACTACAAAATAACCACAATTTAATCCCAAATTAAATGTAATTAACACCCAGCTATACACAAAAATACATACACCCACACATACACAAATTATATACATCGACATATACACAAATACATACACCCACACATACATAAATATATATTTGTACACCCACATATACACAAATATATATACATACATCCACATATACACAAATACAAACACCGACACATACATAAATATATATATATACACCCATATATACACAAATATACATACATCCACACATACACAAAATATACATACACAAATATTTATCTAACTTAAACTCTATACTCTATATATGTGTGTGTATTTGTATACATATTTACATAACATATATATATAACAAATATTTACATATAATTCACAAAACCCACTTAACATAACACATATATATAACAACAATTAAGATATTAACTTATAACCCACATTATATATTCACAAAAGCCCAATTAACATAACATATGTATAATAACAATCAAAATATTAACATATAAAACCCTAATTTCATAACATATATAAAATATACACAACATATATAAACATATATATATATGTATAAGTATATACCTTTACGGTGAGAGAGAGACGAGCGGCGCGACGGCGGAATACGGTGGTGGTGGCGGTATATGGTGGGTGTGGTGGTGGTGGGAATATATGTGGTGTGTGTATATATATATATATATATATTTATATAGATAGCTAGAGATATAGAGTAGTAGAGACAGAGAGAGAGAATAATGGTGGTGGGGGCGAAGTGGAAGTGGTGGTGGCGGCGGTGGGGGGAGTTGAGTGAGAGAGAGAGAGTAGAGAGAGATGAGTGAGAGAGAGAGTTGAGAGAGAGAGAGGGGGATTCGGCCGATTTGGGGGAAAAATGGGGGGAAATTGAATTTTTATTTTTATTTTTCTTTAAATTAATTACGGCGGTTTTCCAAGAAACCGCTGTAATTGGTCCCATCCTACAACCTATTACAGCTGTTCACCAAAAAACCGCTGTAATAGACCCCTCCGTTCAGCGGTTTTCTAAAAACCGCTGTAATAGGTGCGCTGTAATAGTGTATTTTTTGTAGTAGTGCGATAGTTAAATATTTTGCATTGACTAGTTTCATACATTTGCCACATGAAGTGAACTTGCATCTTTGCAATATTGAAAATGCTTTAGCGGGTGAAAATTTTGGATTTTTTTTGCGTTTTTGGGTGGGCTAGCCACATTTTTTGCCATCTCCACCTCCTGCCCCCCACTCCTTGGTGTTCGTTGTGACAAACACTTGGAGTAGCAAGTTACATTTGTGTTAGTGTGTATGCCCCCAAATGCCATAAAGATGATAGATTTATAGGGCATTGATTTGTAACTAAACAATATTATTATAATTAAAGGCATTTTCTTGTTGTTTTCTTATAGACATTTGTAAGGTTTAGTAAACAACGTAAAGTCCTTGATAATGCGGCGAACCTTCTACTTCCTATGGGTTAGGAAGAATGGCACTAGAAGAGTTTGATCCTAATTATCTAAAATTGGTTCGCAAGTTGAAGGAACTATTGAATGGATATCAATACTAGATAAAGACTTGTGATATAAGTTTTGACAGTGAAGTGTCAGTCGAACACTATAAGAATGATAGTGGGAACTTATGTCATAGACACCTTAGTTAGACTGATGTGTTCGAGCACGGCTCACATCAGTTTTATCACATGGGTTTTCACTCACTAACGGTCAATGACAAAACTAATAAGTTGTGATAGGTACACGTGAACCTTAGACCTGAGGAATCATGTTGAAGATGTACTTGTTGTTGGGTTGGGTAATTCCCGGGGTAGGTTAGCACAGCGGAATTTAAAAATATAATAATCCTACCCCGAAAGAAGATTAATGGCCGGTTTAATCAAACAAATAATAACGAGAAAAACTAACTACGCAAAATTCTTTTCGCGCTTTTTCCCTTGTACAAGTTTCTAATATTTTTAACCCGAACAAATACTCCCTTAATCGAATCTCCTAGAAAAACCGTCGGCCTCCTCGAAAACTTCGAGCGTCGATTTGTTCTTTTGTATCTTTAAGCGATTCAATTGTCTCGCCTCTAAGATGTATCCACACCTCCGTATAGTTCCCAATAATTATATTTGGTGCTAGCCTATATAATTATTCTAGATCTAATCTAGGCTTAATATATGAAGGTAGAAATATTTGTAAAAGGTTAAATCTTAACACATGAGCAAAACCTTGTCAAAAAATAAATAGTGAGGGGCGAGTTTTCGGCTAAACAATAAGACAAAAATTGCTCTCTTTTCTTCTATGTGGTGGACGAAAATTTGCTCCAAAAACTCAAGTGTGTGTGTTTCTCTTAACACACATATTTATAGAGAGACTCCTAGGTTTAGTTTACTTGGAACTTAAGATGAAATCAAATCTCCAATATTTGACTTTCATTTATTCATAGTCAAACGTAATTAAGGAGTTTCTTGAAAACAAGGAACTTAGCTTTCAAGCTAACTTGTTCCCTTTCTCTCCCCTAAATATTACCTTGATTCCACCTTGATCAAGACTTGGAGAGGAATTAAATCCTCTCCTAATTTTCGTCCACTATGGCTGCCCCCTCATAGTCATGGAATCCTAAAATTTTATCCAACTTGATTTAATTTTTGACTCGTTATTTAATTAAATAGTTCAACCATTTAATTAAATATTCTATAATAATTCAAGTCCAACTCTAATTATTATTTCCATTTATTTCTTTAATTTTATTTAATTTTGACTTCCTCTACTAAATAAATTAAACCCTTGGACTTTACTTAGTCCATTAATTAATTAATCCTACTTGATTAATTAAATAGTCTAATTAATTGATCTCCAATCAATTAATTAATATTCCTCTTTAGGCAAGCACTAGACTTTCCTAATTTTACCTCAACTTCCAAAGTTGATTAATCATATCCTTTAAGCAGGAACATTAGGAGTAAGTGTGTGACCCCTTAGGCTTGTTCGTGTTCTAGTCTAAAAGTGCCATTGTACCTTTCTATATTTAGAAAGTACTAGATTAAATCCTCCATGATTTAATTAGATCATGTATCCTTTCACACAATATCATGGTACCTACAAATAGATGTTACTGTCTAGCAACGGGCCCCGATGACCTAGACACAAACGATGTTAAGATACTCAAGCTCCTCAACCTATCATAACCACGATCCTCGCATAGGTAAGGTCTTTCCATCATATTTCCCCGATTGGAATCTCGAGTAATGGCTTAGTAAAAACTCTTACGACCCAATCACTATGTATCCCTTATTGCATCATATCAATTCATGCAATCAAAACGAGGAAACACTCCGCCTCTTTGGATTGTCATACTTTGGCCCAAGATTCCTTGAATCGATTCGTTTAAGGAATTACATAGGAAACGTTTGATTTGCTAAATCAGTGATGGATCCCATCTTGGTCTCTCATGTACTTTGACACATAATCACATTATACCCAAGATGTCCCATATGACGACTCGCGATGGAATCATGAGAAAAATCAAAGTATAATCGACTATGCTCAAAGTGACAATGGAACCTCAGGTCTAAAGTATTACTCTTATGTCTACGTGATTATAGGAAATTCCATATTTGATAACCATTTTATGAATTTCCTATTGGGGTTGTTCAGTTCACTCATTATCCAAATGAGAACCCTCATGCACATCTATGCCTATGGAACGAGGCATGTTCTCTAAGAACTATGCACACAAGCAAGTCCTTTGGGTCTTTGTCAATATCCCTATTTCTTGACAGATTCATCTCGGACTTGGAACCTTTTAAGAATCATGACCTTGGAAACATATTCCATCATCGTCATTCCTGGTGTCCGATGATGTCCCATAGTCATGTGTCATTCAAGGGACTTCGTTCTAAGCATAATATAATTTAAGAACAAAGAATGCCATAATATAATTAACTTCATTCATTAGAAAATATTGTCTCAATAGAGTTTATTACACAGTAAATGGCGCCCAAAATTGGTGCGCCGGGCATCTACTCTATCAATCTCCCACTTGCCTTAGAGCCAATTACCCATGTATTTGAGGCCCATCCTTCCTAGATGTCCTTCAAACACCTTTTGACTAAGGGGTTTGGTGAGTGGGTTTGCTACATTATCTGCCGAGTTTACATGCTCCACACGAACGTCACCTCTCCCAATGATCTCTCTGATCAAATGGTATTGCTTTTGTATGTGCTTGGATTTCTGAGGAGACCTTGGCTCCTTTGCTTGCGCAATAGCACAATGTTATCACAGTACACCGGCAGCAAAGTATTCTGCTTCGGTGGTTGAATCTGCAGTAGTCGGTTGCTTGGAACTCTTCCAACTCATTGCTCCAACATTAAGCAGGAAAACATAACCAAAAACAAATTTTGAGTCGTCAATATCAGTTTGGAAACTAGAGTCTGTGTAACACTCTAAATCCAATTCTCCTCCACCGTATACCAGAAACAACTCCTTAGTTCTCCTAAGATACTTAAGGATTGCTTTTATGGATTTCCAGTGTTCCTCATGGGGATTTGCCTGATAGTGACTGCACATGCTAAGTGCATAAGTTACATCAGTCCTTGTACATATCATCGCATACATAATGCTTCCAATGGCGGATGCATAAGGTATGTGCGACATCTTCTCTCTTTCCATCTCAGTCTTAGGGGACATAGACTCGGAAAGAATGATTTCATGTCTCATAGGCTAGAATCCTCTCTTGGATTCTTCCATGCTAAATTTCTTTAGCACTAAATCTATGTACAAGGATTGAGCGAGTCCCAGCATCCTACTTGTTCTCTCTCGATATATCTTCATACCGAGCACGTAGGAAGCTTATCCCGTATCCTTCGTGGAGAATTGATTTGACAACTATACTTTTGTTGATTGCATCATCCCTATGTCGTTTCTGATCAATCGGATATCATCAACGTAAGGTACTAGAAAAGTAACCGCCCTGCCACTAGCCTTCTTGTACATATATGCTTCATCAACGTTTTGAATATATCCATAGTCGCTGATGACATTATCAAATCGTTCATTCCAACTTCGGGAAGCTTGTTTCAGTCCATAAATGGACCTCTGGAGTTTACACACTTTGTGTTCGCTCTCCTTGGATGTAAAACTCTCTGGCTGCTGCATATAGATTTCCTCCTCAATTTCTCCATTGAGGAATGAAGTTTTAACAACCATCTGCCAAATCTCATAGTCGAAATGTGCAATTATGGCTAGAATTATCCTTATGGATTTCAGCATTGTCACTAGCGAGAAGGTTTCCTCATAGTCAATGCCTTGTCTTTGAGTGAACCCTTTTGCTACTAGGCATGCTTTATAGGTCGACACCTCTCCATCAGCTCCAAGCTTTTGCTTGTAAACCCACTTGCAGCTTATGGGTTTTATCCCATTTGGCGGGTCCACCAAGGTGCAAACCTTGTTGGAGTGCATGGAGTCCATTTTGGATTTCATAGCTTCTAGCCATTTTTCCGAATCGATGTCTAACATCGCTTCCCTATAACACTTTAGATCTATATCTAAAAGGGAATCCTCTGACTTACCTTTCTGCAAATGGCCTACCCATCACTCGGGTGCCCTTTCAATCCTTTCGGATCTCCTCAGAGGTTGGGTACTTTCGGCTTGTTCTTTATCAATTGCTTCTTGTGTCGTATCAGGTGAGCTTGTTTGTGTTTCTTGAGGTCTCTCAATGCTTTGAGTCTCCTCGAGTTCTACAACCTCGTTATTTCCATCTAATGGAAAATCCCTCTCCAAGAAGGTTGCATTCTTCAAAACAATCATGGTTTGTTCCAAGGGATTGTAGAAGTAGTATCCAAAACAGTCTTTTGGATATTCCACAAACTTACACAACATGGATCTCAAACCCAGTTTGTCTTCCACTTGCTGCTTGACATAAGCAACATACCCCCACACCCTTAGGTGTTTGTATGAAGGTGCTTTACCATACCACATTTCATATGGAACCTTAGGCACGCTTTTAGATGATGCTCTATTTAAAAAATAGGTTGCAGTAGTCAAAGCATAGCCTCACATTGAAGAAGGAAGTCCAATGCAACTCATCATGGATCGAACCATGTCTAACAAAGTTCGATTCCTTCGCTCAGCTACCCCATTTAATTGAGGCATGCCGGGTGGTGTCCACTGCGAGAGAATCCCAATCTCTTTTAGAGAATCTAAAAACTCATTAGATAAGTATTCACCTCCTCAATCCAATCAAAGAGTCTTGATACTTCTACTAATTTTGTTTTTCTACTTCATATCTGAACTCCTTGAATTTCTCAAAGGATTCAGACTTGTACCTCATCAGGTACACATAACCATACTGTGAAGTAACTTAAACCACCTCTAGCATTTATGCTAAGTGGCCCACATACATCAGTATAGACCAAGTCCAATACTCCACTTGCACGTGCCATTGACCCAATGAATAGTGTCTTGATCATCTTTACCTTAAGACATGATTCACAAGTTGGCATCTCGTCTGGATCTCCAAGACCAAGTTGATTTGCCAATATGCTTATCCTTTCTTTAGCGATGTGACCTAGCCTCTCGTGCCAAGTTGATGTACTTATGGATTTATCTAATTTTCTTTTGTTACTTTGTTGAATATTGAGAGTAGGATAAGTTGGGAAAATTGTATAAAGACCATCTTGCAATTTTGACTCTATAATAACATTAGATTCATAAAACAAATAACAACTTTTATTATGAATCTCAAAACGATATCCTTCTCCATCTAAAACCAGAATGAATATGATATTTCTTATTATCTCGGGTACAAAATAGATGGAATTTAAAATCAAAATCCTACTCCCTAAGGCTAAGTGGATTGTCCCTATGGCCTTGGCAACAACCATTTCTCTATTTCCCATCCTTAGGGTCATCTCTCCTTTACTTAGCGCCTTGCTTCTTACCATCCCCTGAAAATCATTGCAAAGATGAATACCACACTCAGTGTCTAGTATTCAAGAAGCAGTTTTAACACCAATGTTAACTTCAACAAAGAACATACCTTGGGCCTTTGGTGGCTCTTTGTAGTCCTTCTTCCAATGACCAGGCTTCCCACAGTTGAAGCAATCATCCAATTTAGCTTTCTTACCCTTCTTTGTCTTCTTCACACAACCAGTGCCTTTAAGCGCTTTGGTGCTGTTCTTCTTCCTTTTTCCTTTCTTGGATTTCGATGAAGAACTAAGATGTAGCATAGGCTTTTCTTTCTTGATGGTGCTTTCAGCAGTTATCAACATGTTCAACAACTCATTGAGTGAGGCATTGAAGTTTTTCATGTTGAATTTGATGTCAAATTGATCATAGGATCTAGGAAGAGATTGCAACACTAGATCGACACATAGGTCACCCTCGAGTTCCACATCCAAGTCACTTAACTTATTGATCAAACGGATCATCTTAAGGACGTGGTCCCCGACGGCCGACCCCTCGGTCATCTTTGCCCCAAACAACTCTTTGGAGATTGCATATCTCTCTTTCCTAGTCCTAGTTCCGTACAGCTCTTCTAGGTGAGTGACGATATCCTTTGCAAGTGTCATCTTCTCATGTTGCTTTTGTAGTTCATTAGACATTGAAGCCATAATGAGACATCGCACTTGAATAATGTCCAGACCACAGCTTAGCGTACTCTCTATCTTCATCAGTGCTCTCGGGAGTTATTCCCGGCTGTTCAGCCGTCAGGATGTACTCCCTCTTATTTGATTGAAGGACAATTTTCAGGTTTCTCAGCTAGTCGTAATAATTAGGCCCGGTTAACTTGTTGGTTTCAAGAATAGCATATAGTGGATTTTTAGCCATTTTTACTTAGTAATATACAAAGCTTTCGAGGCAGATATATTAGCATACATTCTAGAATAAAGTTCTTATACAATTTGGTCTTTAACTGTACAAGTCTCCCACTATTTTTCTAAATTCCACCACCCTCTGGATAAAATTTGAGGAAAAATTAATTTTTCGTAGTGGGCTTGGGATCTATTTAAATGAATCAAATCACCCCAATTATATGAGTGTGATCGATCCATTTAGATAGTAGCCTCCCCCGACCTTCCACCTCGTTCGATGGTTCTCAAGATAGTTTTACCTCGTCTTTGACATATGGCCCAATTATATGGGTGTCTAATATACTACCTCAACGTCAGGCCAGACCCATCAAATATTCCATGGTCAATCCTCTCAGTTCATTGACCCAATTATATGAGTGTACAATGAGTGACTAGATCTCACAAAGCATCTCTATCCTTAGTGACAATCACAGCCTATCTCGACTAAGTTAATCCCCAATTATATGAGTGATTACTTAGCCTCAATGACATTTCACATGTTGCCACTTGTGATGGAAGACATGGAAGAGAAATCCAATTTCAATTTCATATTGGCCTAATATTTCTAAGGAAGGAATTGCATACAATATGTCTCATCAGATTAATTTATCTTGTTTAGTTTTCTATCCTATGCATGCATTCCAAACACATCACCTATATATAGAAAGAAAAATAAACCATCTACAAAGCAATAAATTAGGATGAACCACCTCGAGCCCTAACTTAATCAACCCATTGAGCCAAAGTGGGCTGGACTTCTAGGAAATAAAAATAACCTAACTATTACAATGGATCGTCACTGCATACAAGTCTTCGATTTGGCCTTTGTCTTCCCTCTTCGTGTTCAATTACATAGACTATAATCAAATTACATTCTACTAATCTAATGACACAAAAATAAAAGCCAAACCGGCTATTTTTACAACCCATAGAAATTACATACAACGAAAAGCAAAGACTAGACTAGACTCGTGGTTCATCCTATCACATAAAATCATGCCAAGCCATATAATATGCGATATCCAAAATTTACCTACCTCTTCTTCAAAATAAATTGCAATTTATTTTGGATAATTTGGATTTTTCACAAAATTATTTTCCAAGGAAAAATAATAGCTTTCAAAATTATAATTTTCCAAAAATAACTTTAATTTCCAAATATCTAATTTTTTAAAAATTAATAAATATTAAAATATTAATCACGCCGAAAAATTGGGTCGGGCTTGGGCGGCTCGACTCGTGGGCCCAACCTGCTGACAACGCATTCTGGACACGCGCGGGCCCGTGTCTCGGCCTGTTTCGTTCAGCGATTCGCGCCGAAATTGTGGGTTTTTCTGATTTTTAATAACCCACCTCGGGCCGGGTTGTTACTCCACTTTCAAAGCATTCGGTTTGTCCGTTTCTCTACTTCCCACCACCGGTGTTTTTCAAAACCGAAAAACTCACTATCAACCCAAATTATCCAATTTCATAGTTTTTCGCGAAATCAAATTTGTCATTTAAAATCTAAATTTTTATACAATTAAATCCCAAACTAAATCCAATTTATAATAACTCAAGGCATCTTGATTTAAACATGCTTCCAATTTATTCAAATGAAAATAAATAAAGCAAAATAAATCTCATAAATTAGTTTGATTAAACTAACCAGGCTCTGATACCACTATTGGGTTGGGTAATCCCCGGGGTAGGTTAGCACAGCAGAATTTAACAATTTAATAATCCGACCCCAAAACAGGATTAATGGCCGGTTTAATCACACTAATAATAACGAGAAAAACTAAATACGCGAAATACCTTTCGCGCTTTTTCCCTCGTACAAGTTTCTGATCTTTTCAACCCGAACAAATTCTCCGTTGATCGAATCTCCAAGAAAAACCGTCGGCCTCCTCGAAAACTTCAAGCGTCGATTTGTTCCTTAGTATCTTTAAGTGATCCAATTGTCTCGCCTCTAAGATGTATCCGCACCTCCGTATAGTTCCCAATAATTATATTTGGTGCTAGGCTATATAATTATTCTAGATCTAATCTAGGCTTAATATATGAAGGTACAAATATTTGTGAAAGGTTAATCTCAACAAATGAGCAAAACCTTGTCAAGAAACAAATAGTCAGGGGCGAGTTTTTGGCTAAACAAGAAGACAAACAATTCTCTCTTTTCTTCTATGTGGTGGACGAAAATTTGCCCCAAAAATTCAAGTGTATGTGTTTCTCTTAATACACATATTTATAGAGAGACTCCTAGGTTTAGTTTACTTGGAAGTCAAGATGAAATCAAATCTCCAACATTTGACTTTCATCTATTCCTAGTCAAACTCAGTTAAGGAGTTTCCTAAAAACATGGAACTTAGCTTTCAAGCTAACTTGTTCCCTTTATCTCTCCAAAATATTACCTTGATTCCAACTTGATCAAGACTTTGAGAGGAATTAAATCCCCTCCTAATTATCGTCCACTATGGCCGCCCCCTCATAGTCATGGTATCCAAAAATTTTATCCAACTTGATTTAATTTTTGACTTCGTATTTAATTAAACAGTCCAACCATTTAATTAAATATTACATAATAAATAAAGTCCAACCTCAATTATTATTTCTCTTTATTTCATTAATTTTATTTAATTTTTGACTTCCTCTACTAATTAAATAAAACCCTTGGACTTTACTTAGTCCATTAATTAATTAATCCTACTTGATTAATTAAATAGTCTAATTAATTGATCTCCAACCAATTAATTAATATTCCACTTTACGCAAGTGCTAGACTTTCCTAATTTCAACTCAACTTCCAAAGTTGATTAATCATATCCTTTAAGCAGGAATATCAGGAGTAAGTGTGTGACCCCTTAGGCTCGTTCATGTTCTAGTAGTAAGTACACTTTCCAAAAGTGTCATTCTACCTTTGTACATTTAGAAAGTACTGCATTAAATCCTTGATTGAATCAGACCATGTATCGTTTCTCACACTATCATGGTATCTACAAAAATCGAGGTTACTGTTTATCAACGAACCCCGAAGACCTAGACACAAACGGTGTTAAGATACTCAAGATCCTCAACCTATCATAACCACGATCCTCGCATAAGTAAGTTCCTTCCATCATATTTCCCGGACTGGAATCTCGAGTAATGGCTTAGTCGAAGCTATTATGACCCAATCACTATGTATCCCTTATTGCATGATATTGATTCATGCAATCCAAACAAGGAAACACTCCACCTCTTTGGATTGCCATACTTTGGCCAAAGATTCCTTGAATCGATTCGTTTAATCAATTACGTAGGAAATGTCTAATTTCCTAAATCAGTGATGGATCCCATCTTGGTCTCTCATGTACTTTGACACATAATCACATTATACCCAAGATATCCCATATGACGACTCGCGATGAAATCATGAGATAAATCAAAGTATAATCGACTATGCTCAAAGTGACAATGGAACCTCAGGTCCAAAGGATTCATGTTATGCCTACGTGATTATAGAAAATTACATATTCAATAACCATTTTATGAATTTCGTGGCGGGGTTGTTCAGTTCACTCATTATCCAAATGAGAACCCTCGTGCACATCTATGCCTATGGAACAAGACAAGTTCTCTAAGAACTATGTACACAAGCATGTCTTTTGAGTCTTTGTCAATATCCCTATTTCTTGAGAGACTCATCTCAGACTTGGAACCTTTTAAGAATCATGACCTTGGAGACATATTCCATCATCGTCATTCCCGATGTCCGATGATGTCCCATAGTCATGTGTGATTCAAGGGACTTCGTTCTAAGCATATAATAATTTAAGAACAAAGAATTCCATAATATAATTGACCTCATTCATTAGAAAAGATTGTCTCTATAGATTTTATTACATAGTAAATGGCGCCCAAAATTGGCGCTCCGGGCACCTACTCTATTCCACATTGGAGACATATTCCACATTGCCATTCCCGATGCGCAATGATGTCCCATAGCTATGTGTGATCCTTCGGGACTTTATTTTAAGTTAGGACCAAGCTATATACACGAATAAAGAACGCCTAAAGATTAAATTTATTTATATGAAAAAGATTGTTCAGCTAGAGTTATTATTACATAGAATGACGGCCAAAATTGGTGCGACGGGCATAAACTCTAACAATCTCCCACTTGCCCTTGTGTCAATTGCCCATGTACTTAAGGCCCATTCTCCTTAGATGTCCTTCAAATACTTTTGGATTAACGGTTTGGTGAGCAGGTCCGCCACATTGTCTGTCGAGTCCACACGTTCCACTCGAACGTCGCCTCTCCCAATGACTTCTCTGATTAAGTGGTATCACCTCTGTATGTGCTTGGATTTCTGATAAGACCTTGGCTCCTTCGCTTGCGCAATAGCCCCATTATTATCGCAGTACAAAGGTACTGCATCAACAACGGATGGAACTACACCCAATTCTTGGATGAAGTTCCCAATCCAAACACCTTTCTTCGCAGCCTCTGAAGCTGCAATATATTCTGCTTTAGTGTTGGAGTCTGCCACAGTTTCTTGCTTGGAACTTTTCCAGCTGACGGCTCCTCCATTAAGCAGATAGACAAATCCCACGACCGACTTCAAGTTGTCCACATCTGTTTGCAAACTCGAATCGGTGTATCCCTCTAATTCCAATTTTCCATGTCTGCATAGCAAAAACATATCCTTAGTCCTGTTAAGGTACTTAAGGATCGCTTTTGCTGCATTCCAGTGCTTCTTAACGGCTGCATACACTCAATGCATACGCTACATTGGGTTTTGTGCATATCATTGTGTACTTTATACTAGTACCTATAGCCGAGGCATAAGGTATGTGGGACATTCTTACTCTTTCTTCTCGATTGTTAAGAGACATCAACTTGGAAAGTGTAATCCCATGTCCCATTGGCAAAACTCCTCTCTAGGATTCTTCCATCTTAAATCTCTTAAGTACGCGATCGATGATAAGAGGCATTTTTATGTGTTTTTAAGCCCGTGATGCTCGTGCTTTAGATTCAATTATTGCCTAAATCATGCTACATTTACGTTTAATCGGGGTGTTAAGTGATTTCAGGTGATAAACGAGAGCACACAAAGAAAAGGGCGAAACATAGCGTATCAAACAAAGTCCAAATAAATGCTTTGTAGATCCATGCCCCGACGCTAGTTTGGCCACGTCCAGGCGCTAGCCAAAGATAAGAGTGCAGAATGCTATGCAGTATGGTGCCCAGGCACCACATTACCCGCACCTAGGTGCTATGACGTCTGCGCCCGAGCGCCAGTGGTCCCGCGACTGGGCGCCGTTCCACTTTTCCCCCAAGAAACCCCTGCCACGTAGGCGTTGCCTGGGCATCGATACACCCGCGCCTAGGCACTGCTATAACCATTTTTTGGAAACTATAACGCGAATTTTTCAGCTCATTTTGAGGGTTCGAACTCCTGGGGATTCAAGCCAATTTTCTGTGTTTTTGGGCCACTTTCTCATCAATTAGAAGGGATTAAGAAGGAAGATTAGCATGGGGATTGAAGATTAAAGTGAAGATGCATCATCAATTCAACATAGGGAGTTTTAATATCTTTCTCTTTTCATTATTGTCCATGAATATGTATATGCATCTATCTATGTCCTTTATGCCATTAACTATGAGCTAAGCTTGTAAGACTAGGGCCATGTAAGGCCAAATTGTGATTAATGCTTATAATAGAGGATTGTTGAAGTGATTCTTATGTTGTTATGTGGTGTGAATTTATGTTTTTGCTTGTTTGACATATGCTTCATCACCATATGTTAGAATCTTATGCCTAGGTGAATATTTCGAGAGAAAATTGACTTAGGGTGCAAAAAATTCACACCATACCCCGCAACCAATGAGGAATTGCCCTAGACATAGGTAAAGATTCCCGGGTGAAGTCGTTCGATCTAAATCGAGTGAGCTCTAGTGTGTTAATGCGTGTTTGGTGATTAGATTTCCGGGTAGATATACTTAGGAAACCATCATTCAATCATAGGAGTTTAGCACGAGACATCGATTATTCTTTACCCTAGGAGCTTTCACCATAGCAACATAAGCGTAATCCTTCAACGAGAGCCGTTATAAGTATAAATGAGCAATTTGGACCTAGCAAGTGCCTTAGTCTCCCTTTATAATTGGTCTTCAATCCTTCGTGTGTCTTCGTTCTTATCTTATGCATTTTACCTTCAATTTACCTTTACTTTGATTGTTTATTTCATTACGAATCTTAAACTAAAATTCAAGTCCTTGAGGTTTGACTACCCGGACTTATTGTCAACATTTACTACTACACATGACTAGTGCACTTGCTATTCAAGCACGTTAGCTTCTAGCGTGTTAAGTTTTTGGGGCCGTTGGCGGGGACTTGTTTATTTTTAGTTTTTGATTTTCGTTTACGTTTTCATAATTCTTAGTTTGTTGTTTATTTTTTGCTTTTCTTATATTTTCGTATTAGTCTAATTTTGTTGCTTGTGTTAATTGATAGGTTTGGTTTGTGGTGCATTACCCGCTTCTCGTACGAGCCCCTATACGATTTTAAGCCCAAAATAGAGCATGTTCTTCGAGCTAGTAGACGAGCTCGAGAAGTGGCCCACAACTTCAATCCAAATCCGAATGGGAACTTTCCCGATATGAATCTCCCGAAAAATAGGGAATGGCTGCAAAATCTACCCAAGCTATACAACCGGCACCTCCACTGCCTCCTCCATCGGTTTGTGGTAATCAAACACCCCGGGTACACACTACACCGGGACCCGTTGTCTTTCCGGACTTTGCTACGCCACATTTATGGTGACTCGAGAGACTCTCCTCATGACCACTTAGATCACTTTGAGAATGTGATCTCTACTATGCAATTCAACCCACGAGATCTTGATGCCATCCGCCTCTGATTATTTCATTTCTCCTTGAAAGATGAGGCGACTCTTTGGTACAAGTCGTTGCTCCCACAATAAATTGGAACATGGGATGATCTAGTAGATGAGTTTCTCAACAAATTCTTCCCTCCATCAAAAATCAACAAGCTTAGAAGTGAGATCAAAGGGTTCAAACAGACGAGCAATGAGTCCTTAGCATCCGCATGGGCAAGCTACAAGGGTATGCTTCGAATGTGCCCCGATCACAATTATACCCAAGACGAGCAAGTGCAACACTTCTATAATGGAGTTTGATCTCGGATTCGACATCGACTCAATGCGGGAGCCGGTGGTGACCTTTTGGGCCTTGATAGTAGGTCCCTATGGATTATACTTGAGAAAATGGCTAGGGAGGATGAACTTTATCCTAAAGATGATGATGAGTTTCCCCCACCCAACCGAAGGGTTGCATGTCTTCAAGAATTAGAGGAAGTGGTTGCCCCGGAACCGGAGGTTGGAGAGGTCAATTTTGTTGGGAATCATAACCGGCACCAGTTGAACTTTCATGTACCCGAAAACTTCCCAAGGAGACCCAACCCCTCCTTTCAACAACTCACCCCCGAGGTAAGGAAATCTCAATGTACAAGGACAAGGGCAAGTACAACCTCCCACGATCCATGAGCGACTTGATGCTCAAATAAAGAAATCGGATACGGCGATCAATGAACCACATAATATATGTTCATGGAGATGAAGGATATGCAAACACAAATGGGTCAAATCTCCAACGCGATTAGTGCAAGAGCCCAGGGAACTCTACCAACTGACACAGAGAAGAACCCGAAAGAACAATGCTATGCAATTGCTTTGAGAAGTGGGAAACAAGTGGAAAGTGATTTTGTTCGCATATCGGCACCCAAGCGTCTCTCAGAACGCACCCAGGCGCCAGACACATATGGAATTGAATATCTGCTACGCACTCTTGCGCCTAGGCGTGACTCATATGGCGCCAAGGCACCGGATCTCACTCAGCAGGAAGAATTGGTACGCACCGCCACAACCGACTGCCACTTTCCACACACCCAGACGCCATTTCCTGCTACCTCTAGTCTTGGTTCCTTAACTCCAATGCCTCCTCCTCCCATTGAGATCTGTCTTCCCTTTCCAAATGCACAGAAAAAGAAAAAGAAGGAGATGGATCCGAGTTTCCTCCATATTTTGTCTATTCTTCGTGAGGTGAGGATAAATATTCCTTTTGTGGACGCTATTTTGCAAATGCCAAACTATGTGAAGTTCTTCAAGGATATTCTATCCAACAAGAAAAAGTGGGAGGAAAATGAAACGGTTTGTCTAACCGAGGAGTTCTCTGCCGTCTTACTTAACAAATTACCTTGCAAGCTAAAGGACCTAGGGAGTCTCACAATACCGTGCACTATTGTCCATCTCAAGTTCGACAAAGTTCTTTGTGATTCGGGAGCAAGTATCAACCTTCTTCCCTACTCTATTTTTAAGAAACTAGGCCTTGGAGATCTTACGCCAACATCCATGTCCGTGCAATTGGCGGATCGCTCTACCAGGAAACCAAAGGGCATTATCGAGGACATCAATGTACAAGTCGACAAGTTCTTCTATCCGGTTGACTTCGTGGTTCTCGACATGGATAGTGACATTGACGTCCCCTTGATTCTAGGAAGACCCTTCCTAGCCTCCAGCAACGCCAAGATCGACGTGGGAAAGGGTAAGTTGACATTGAAGGTGGGCTCTGAAAAGGTGATATTCGATGTTTATCATGACATGCAACCGCTTATGTGTTGGGTTGACTCATTCCCTCGGGTGGATCGTGGCAGCGGAAATTAAAATCTTACAAAAGTAAACGAACAACCACCCGAAAACAGGAATATGGAACTGGTTCGATCGAATTCGATAGGGAGGTAAATGAAATTATACCTTTCGAAAATTTCATTTCACCTCGTACTTTGGATCTCAGCAACCCTGTGGTGCAAATCCACACAATTTCCCTTGGGTGAGAAATTACCCGTCGTCTTTTCGTATCTCCCGGTTTAGAGTGCTCCAAGCGTCGCACCTCTATGATGTATCCACACCTCGTTCAAGTCACCAATCGTCTTACCTTGTGTGCTAGACAACAAAACGATTTTAAGCTTAACTTAGGCTTGATTGTGTGAAGGGTAGGAATTTTTACTAAGTCGTTTAATTCAACACATGAATAGAACGACGTCTTGTTGGAAAGGGAGAAGGTGGCCGATTTTAGTAGGTTAGGGAGGGGCGATTTTTCTAGAAAGATTCATCATCAATTTTAGTCTCCTTCATCTCTTATTTATAGGTGAAGATTACCTAGAGTCCAATTAGGAAAAGGAAACTTCCTTTCTCCTAAACTCTCTAGTAATTCTTATCCTATGACAACTTGGAGAAGGGGAAAACTCTTTTCCTCCTCCACCACATGGTAAAAATCGCCCCCTTCCCTTATTTTCACTAAATTGGTCAACACATTCAATGGGACTCTGGGGTTCAATTTTGACTTCTCAATTTAATTATAGGCACAACCTATCAATTAAATACAAGTCAAATTAAATTCAACCAATTAATTCCAATATTTATTTATTTAACTTGGGCTCCACCCAATTAAATAAAATACTTGGACTCTACTAGGTCTATTAATTTAATTAATTCTACAAGATTAATTAAAAGAGTAAAATTAATTGAATCCTTCAATTAATTTATATTCCATATTAGGAAAGTACTACACTTTCCAAATTCCCTCAATTTCCTCGAAATTGATTAATCACATATATTCAAGCAGTGAATCTCTCGAGTTAGTGTGTGACCCCTTAGGCTCGTTTCTATCTAGTAGTAAGTACACCTTCCCACAGTGCTAGTGTACCTTCCAAAAATGGAAAGTACTAGATTAAATCAATCCTTTGATTTAATCAAACCTCGAATTAGTCACCAAGGTAATTCTCGGCACTTACAAATCGCGGTTGCCCACCTAGCATAGGGTCCCGAAGACCTAGATAAAACGAAATTAAAGATACGCCTTTTGCGATCTTGATCCTCGCAAAAGTAAGATCCTTATATCTAATCTCCCAATTGAATCTAGAGCATTGGCTAAGGTCGAAGCTCTATTAATTCAATACTAAGTTTTCCATGTTATGTGAAATCGACTTCGACTATCTAAACGAGGAAACCCTACGCCTCTTTAGATATCATACTTCGGCCGAAGATTCCTTAAGTCGATTCACTATGTAACCATAGGAGATTAACCGACTGGCTAATGTCAGTGATAGATTCCTCTTGATTCTCACGTGCCTTACTACGTAAGACGTGCATGTCTGAGTTTGTCCATATTCGATCATCTAAAGTGGTCATGTAACAAATCAAGAACATGCGCGGTTACGCATAAGACATCCAATGGAATCTTAGGTCCATAAGGATTACTCTTATACTACAAGACCACTGGAAGTTCCACATTCGACTGGGAATCCATTTCAGGAACTTCCATGGGGTTGTTTAGTTCGCCCATTACCACAATGGCAATCCTCATAGATGCATTGGCTTTCACTGTGCCAGTATCTATGGAACGAGATACACTTCTACCAGAGTATGGATCATATGAGAAAGTCTTTTGGGTTGCATTGATATCCCTTTATCTCGATGAACCCTTTCACGACTTGGAACAATGTTTAAAGATCACAGCCTTCGAGACATGTTCCATCATTGCCACACCCAATGTGCAATGATGTACCATAGCTATGTGTGATCCTTCAGGACTTTATTCTAAGACAAAGTAAAAACTAATTTAAGAATAAAGACATGCCACACATATAAAAGGAGATTGACTTTATTTATAAGAAAACGATTGTTTAACTCTAGAGTTACTATTACAAAGAATGGCGCCCAATAATTGGTGCGCCGGGCACTGACTCTAACAATCTCCCACTTGTCCTAGCGCCAATTGCCCATTTACTTAAGGCCCATTCTTCCCAGATGTCCTTCAAATACTTTTTGGCTAAGGGGTTTGGTGAGTGGGTCCGCTATGTTATCCGCTGTGTCCACGCGCTGCATTCGCACATCGCCTCTTCCAATGATTTCTCGTATCAATCGGAATTTCCTTAGAACATGTTTGGATTTCTGATGAGACCTCGGCTCTTTTGCTTGCGCAATAGCCTCGTTGTTATCATAGTATACCGTTACTGGATCCCCAATGGATGGAATGACACCCAATTCTTAGATGAAGTTCCTCATCCAAATAGCTTATTTTCCAGCCTCATTTGCTGTAATAAATTCTGCTTCAGTGGTGGAGTCGGCTATGGTTGCTTGCTTGGAACTCTTCCAGCTAACCGCTCCGCCATTAAGAAGAAATACAAACCCCAGAGACCGACTTCGAGTCATCCTTGTCGGATTGGAAACTCGAATCAGTAAACCCCTCTAATTCCAATTCTCCTCGTCCGTATATCAAGAACAACTCCTTAGTTCTCCTTAGATACTTAAGGATTGTTTTCACCGAACTCCAGTGTGCCATACCTGGATTCGCTTGATATCAACTACACGCACTCAATGCATAAGCTACATCGGGTCTTGTGCATATCATCGCGTACATTATACTACCTATCGCAGAAGCATAGGTAGTTTTGAACATTTTCACTCTTTCTTCCTCAGTCTTTGGGCACATAGACTTGGAAAGTGTGATACCATGTCCTATTGGCAAGAATCCCTTCTTGGACTCTTCCATCTCAAATCTTTTGAGTACGCGATCGATATATGCAGATTGGGAAAGACCTAGCATCCTACTCGATCTATCTCTATAGATCTTCATACCGAGTATGTAGGACGCCTCTCCCATATCTTTCATGGAGAATTTGTCAGAGAGCCATACTTTAGTTGACTGCATCATCCCTACATCATTTCCAATTAGTAGGATGTCATCGACATAAAGTATGATGAACGTGACTGCGCTCCCACTGACTTTCTTATACACACATGCCTCTTCAACGTTTTGAACTTATCCATACTCTTGTATGGCAGTGTCAAAACGTTTGTTCCAACTTCGAGAAGCTTGCTTAAGTCCATAGATTGACCTTTGGAGTTTACACACTTTGTGTTCGCTCCCTTTGAATGTAAAGCCCTCTGGCTGTTGCATGTAAATCTCTTCCTCAATTTCTCTATTGAGGAATGCAGTCTTTACATCCATCTGCCATATTTCATAATCAAAATATGGAGATATTGCAAGCATAATCCTAATGGATTTCAGCATAGCCACTGGCGAGAAGGTTTCCTCATAGTCAATCCCTTGTCTTTGAATAAATCCTTTTGCCATGAGGCAAGCCTTATATGTTACTACCTCTCCATCGACTCTAAGCTTTCGCTTGTAGACCCACTTACAACCAATGGGCTTGATGCCCTCAGGTGGGTCAACCAAGGTCCAAACCTTGTTGGAGTACATGGAGTCCATTTCGGATGTCATGGCCTCTAACCATTTTCTCGAATCAATGTCAGACATTGCACTCTTAAAACTTTTTGGATCAGAGTCTAGAGGAGGATCTTGAGTTCCCTCCTCTTGCAATAGGCCTAGCCATCTTTCAGGCTCCTTTGGGATCCTCGTTGATCTCCTCAAAGGTTGTGTGTTTTCGGTGGGTGCCTCTGATGTAGCCTCGTTGGTGTCGGGTGGGTTAATTTGTATTTTTTGACTTAATCCATTCTCGTGGACCTCATCAAGTTCTACAACCTCGCCTTTTCTATCTAGAAGGTGACCCCTCTCTAAGAAATTGGTGTTTCTCGAAATAATAACCTTTTGTTCCGTTGGGCTGTAGAAGTAATATCCAACAGTTTCTTTGGGATATCCTACAAAATAGCACAAAGAGGACTTGGGGTCCAATTTGTCTCCCACTAAGTGCTTTACATAAGCTGGACACCCCCATATTCTCAAATGATTATATGAGGGCGTCTTTCCACACCAACTTTCATATGGGGTATTGGGCACCGTCTTGCTAGGCGATCTATTCAACAGATAGACAGCCGTTTCAAGTGCATAGCCCCACATGGACTTAGGAACTTTAGTAAAACACATCATGGATCGAACCATATCTAGCAATGTTCGATTCCTGCGCTCGGCTACCCCGTTATGTTGAGGTGTGCCGGGCGGTGTCCACTGTGAGAGAATTCCATTCTCTCTAAGACAATCAAGAAATTCGATGGACAAGTATTCACCTCCTCGATCCGATCGAAGAGCCTTAATACTTCTACCAAGTTGCTTCTCTACTTCATTTCTGAACTCCTTAAACTTCTCAAAGGATTCAGATTTATATCTCATAAGATATAAATAACCATAGCGTGAATAATCATCGGTAAAAGTTATGAAGTAGCTTTGGCCTCCTTGAGTGCTCACACTCATTGGCCCACACACGTCTGTATGGACCAAGTCCAATGGTTTTGTGGCTCGTTCAGCTTTCCCCGAAAATGGTAACTTGGTCATTTTTCCTTTTAGACATGATTCACAACTTGACAATTCATCTAAGTCATTTACACCTAAATGTTTTGCCAATGTTCGAATTCTTTCTTTGGAAATATGTCCAAGTCTTTCGTGCCACATTTGTGTGCTTACTTGATTATCTTGTTTACGTTTGTTACTTTGTTCAATATTGAGATTGGAAATTATTGGGGATATAGTATACATTCCATCTTTCATTTTCGATTCCATAATAAGAGACGATTCATAAAACAAAAGTAAACTTTTATTACGAATCTCAAAACAATATCCTTCTCTATCCAAAACCGGAATTGAGATAATATTTCTAATTATTTCAGGAACAAAATAAACGGAATGTAAAACTAATTTCCTATCTCCTAACTCTAAGTAGATTGTCCCCACGGCTTTGGCAGCAACCAATGCTCCATTCCCCATCCGCAGGGTCATGTCTCCTCTACTTAGCTCCTTAGTTCTTTTCATCACATGCAAATCATTGCAAATATGAACACCGCATCCAGTGTCAAGAATCCAAGAAGTATTGTTAACAGGGAAGTTAACTTCAACAAAGAACATACCCTGAGCTAGAGGTTCTTTGCAGTTCCTTTGCCAGTGCCCAACTTTCCCACATTTATGGCACTTATCAGACTTCTCAGACTTTGGCTTATTTACCTTCTTCACACCACCATTACCTTTCAACTTCTTAGTCTTATTCTTCTTCTTGTTGCCCTTCTTGGCTTTTGAAGAGGAATTCATAAGACACACCAGTTTTCCTTCTTGATGGTGCTTTCAGCAGTTATCAACATGTTCAATAATTCATTCAATGAAGCATTCGAGTTGTTCATGTTGAAATTGATGACGAATTGATCATATGACTTTGGGAGAGATTGAAGCACAAGGTCAAACAAAGGTCTCCATTGAGTAGTACATCCAAATCATTCATCTTATGAATGAATTGGACCATTTTAAGGACGTGCTCACTCACAGACACCCCTTCATTCATCCTTGCTCCAAATAGTTATTTTGATATAGCGTATCGTTCTCTCCTAGTCCTAGTACCGTAAAGTTCTTCTAAGTGGTCGATGATTTCCTTTGCCATCATCATATTTTCATGTTGCTTTTGCAACTCATTTGACATAGAAGTCATGATGATGCATCTAGCTTGGATATTATCATCCGACCACAGCTTTGCGTACTCTCTATCCTCATCACTGCTTTCATCGGTAATCACCGGCCGTATAGCCGTTAGGATATAATCCTTCCTTTCATATTGAAGAACGATTTTTAGGTTTCTAAGCCAGTCCAAAAAGTTTGGTCCGTTCAGTTTGTTGTTTTCAAGAATTGTATAAAGAGGATTTTTAGCCATTTTCGGTTATCTACAAAAATGCATAACAGACAATTAATAACGGATTTTCAAATAAAGTCCTTATACAATTTGGTCTTTAATTGTACAAGTCTCCCACTATTTTTCTCAAATCACACCACCCTCTTGACATGATTCGAAGAAACGTTAGTTTCTTTAGTGGGCATGAGATCTATTCTCACTTCATCATATGCCCCATTTTTTGAGCTAACATACGATGATTTTGAATAGTAGCCTTACCGGACCTTCTATCTTTTTCGATAGTTCTCAAGATGGTTTTCCTCATCTCCCACATGTGCCCCATTTTCTGAGCTAACACATGAGGGACGATGTTAGGCTCGACCCATCGAATATCCCATGTATAACCATCAATTTCATTGCCCCTATTTTATGAGCAAAGCAATGAAACCAACCGATTTCCACGGGGCACCGTAGTGCTTAGTAAACACTCACAGCCTACCTCGGATTCAATCCACCCCATTTTCTGAGCAAAAGGATTGAACCTTTGGCGGCGTTTCACATGGTGAATACTTATGATGGAAGGTATGATAATAGAATTTCATTCTTATAATCACAAAAGCCTAATATTTTCACAGGAGGGAATTATAACATGCTTATTTGGGGGGGAGGGGGTCTCATCAGATTTAATTATCTTATTTTAATTATCTATCCTATGCATGTATTACATGACATAATCATCATAGACAGATAAATAAAACATCCACAAAGCGGTAAAATTGAGGATGAACCACCTCGAGCCCTAACCTAGTAACCCACTCGAGCCAAAGTGGGTTTGGACATTCTAGAAAGTAAAAACTAGCCTAGACTATTACAATGGTATCGCCTCAGCATACAAGTCTTCAAGTCTTGGCTCCGTCTTTTTGCTCCGTCTTCGATTACATAGATTACTAAAACTACTAATCTACTATATGGAAAAGTAAAGAGCCAAACCGGCTATTATTTAGAACTCTAGAATAATTACATACATAGAAAAGCAACACTACGACTAGGCTTGTGGTTCATCCTTTTATCACATAAACATGCCAAGCAACAAACATACATGCAATAAAGAAAATTTTACCCATTCATCATTCAAACTAGATTGCAAATATCATTGGGATAAGTTTGAAATCGATTTCTAAAACCTTTCTTAGACTTTATAAGTCAAAAAACATCATAGGTTAGGTCTTTGGGTCACCCACCTCCAAAAAGTACGAAGAAAGGAAAAAAAAATAAATTGTTTTAACTTTCTGTTGACCATGCCTGGCCGTGGTCTGACCCACGCCTGGCCGTGGTCATACGCGCGCCTGGGCGTGGGTTACCCCACGCCTGGGCACCGCGTGCAGCGGCTGTTGCTGTTTGCGATTTTCAAATCAGTTTTTTGCACGTTCGTGATTCTTTCGAGTTTTGATTAACGAATTTGAATTCTCCTAAGGTCTGAGTTTTATTACGTGATGATTAAACCTTCGGTTCAACCATCTCACAACACCCCACCAAAGGTGATTTCATAAAACTAGATCAAAACCTTCGAAAACAATCATATAGCCAAATTTCAGATTTCATGATTTTTAAAACCAATGACTTTTAAATATTAAAATCATAAAAATCAAACATCCCAAATCAAAATCAATCCTAGTCTAACAACGAACATATTTATTATCATGCTTTCGATTTTACAATTAAAACGTAAAAACAAACATGCATAATCACACAAAAATTCGATCGAGCCAAACCATGGCTCTGATACCACTGTTGGGCTGACTCATTCCCTCGGGTGGCTCGTGGCAGCGGAAATTAAAATTTTACAAAATTAAACGAACAACCACCCGAAAATAGGAATATGGAATTGGTTCGATCGAATTCGATAAGGAGGTAAACGAAATTATTCCTTTCAAAAATTTTGTTTCACCTCGTACTTTGGATCTCAGCAACCCTGTGGTGCAAATCCACACAATTTCCCTTAGGTGAGAAATTGCCCGTCGTCTTTTCATATCTCCCGGTTTAGAGTGCTCCAAGCGTCGCACCTCTAAGATGGATCCACACCTCGTTCAATTCGTATGTGAAGGGCAGGAATATTTTCTAAGTCGTTTAATTCAACACATGAATAGAACGACGTCTTGTTGGAAAGGGAGAAGGTGGCTGACTTTAGTAGGTTAGGGAGGGGCGATTTTTCTAGCAAGATTCATCATCAATTTTAGTCTTCTTCATCTCTTATTTATAGGTGAAGATTACCTAGAGTCCAATTAGGAAAAGGAAAGTTCCTTTCTCCTAAACTCTCTAGTAATTCTTATCCTATGAAGACTTGGAGAAGGGGAAAACTCTTTTCCTCCTCCACCACATGGTAAAGATCGCCCCCTTCCCTTATTTTCACTCAAGAAATCGGTCAACATATTCAATTGGACTCTAGGGTTCAATTTTCACTTCTCAATTTAATTATAGGCACAACCCATCAATTAAATACAAGTCAAATTAAATCCAACCAATTAATTCCAATATTTATTTATTTAACTTGAGCTCCACCCAATTAAATAAAATACTTGGACTCTACTAGGTCCATTAATTTAATTAAGTCTACAAGATTAATTAAAAGAGCAAAATTAATTGAATCCTTCAATTAATTTATATTTCATATTAGGAAAGTACTACAATTTCCTAATTCCCTCAATTTTCTCGAAATTGATTAATCACATCTATTCAAGCAGTGACTCTCTTGAGTTAGTGTGTGACCCCTTAGGCTTGTTTCTATCTAGTAGTAAGTACACCTTCCCTCAGTGCTAGTGTACCTTCCAAGAATGGAAAGTACTAGATTAAATCAATCATTTGATTTAATCAAGCCTCGAATTAGTCACCAAGCTAATTCTCGGTACTTACAAATCGTGGTTGCCCACCTAGCATAGGGTCCCAAAGACCTAGATAAAACAAAAGTACAGATACGCCTTTTGCGATCTTGATCCTCGCATAAGTAAGATCCCTCTATCTAATCTCCCGATTGAATCTAGAGCATTGGCTAAGGTCGAAGCTTTATTGATTCAATACTATGTTTCCCATGTTATGTGAAATCGACTTCAACTATCTAAACGAGGAAACCCTACGCCTCTTTAGATATCATACTTCGGCCGAAGATTCCTTAAGTCGATTCACTATGTAACCATAGGAGATTAACCGACTGGCTAATGTCAGAGATAGATTCCTCTTAATTCTCACGTGCCTTACTACGTAAGACGTGCATGTCTGAGTTTGTCCATATTCGATCATCTAAAGTGATCATGTAACAAATCAAGAACATGCGCGGTTACGCATTAGACATCCAATGGAATCTTAGGTCCATAAGGATTACTCTTATACTACAAGACCACTGGAAGTTCCACATTCGACTTGGAATCCATTTCAGGAACTTCCATGGGGTTGTTCAGTTCGCCCATTACCATAATGGCAACCCTCATATATGCATTGGCTTTCATCGTGCCAGTATCTATGGAACGAGATACACTTCTATCAGAGTATGGATCATATGAGCAAGTCTTTTGGGTTGCATCGATATCCCTTTATCTTGATGAACCCTTTCACGACTTGGAACAATGTTTAAAGATCACAGCCTTCGAGACATATTCCATCATTGCCACACCCAATGTGCAATGATGTCCCATAGCTATGTGTGATCCTTCGGGACTTTATTCTAAGCCAAAGTAAAAACTAATTTAAGAATAAAGACATGTCACACATATATAAGGAGATTGACTTTATTTATAAGAAAATGATTGTTGAACTCTAGAGTTATTATTACAAAGAATGGCGCCCAATAATTGGTGTGTCGGGCACTAACTCTAACACTATGGATGATCTTACTTGTTCATATGTCGATGTTATTCACCTTTTGTTTGATGGGAAATGCGCACTTGGTAAGACTAAGGGCATTCTTACGGTGGAGGATGTGGTCCCCAATGAGCAACAAGGCAAGGTGAGAAAAGATGATTTTTGCATGAATTACATTCTACCACATCTACGTGTTCGTGAGATCGATAAGACAAATCCGGAACGAAGGTCTAATCTCAAAACATCTTAATAGGAGTGGAGGCAAGTGGGACATAAGAAAAAAAAGGAGGAATGGAAAGGATATTGTCGTTCTAAATGGGCCACCTATTTGAACCTTAAAGCACAAAAGTCAAGCTAATGACTATGAATAAGCGCCTCTTGGAAGGCAACCCAAGTTTGTATGTTTTCTTTTCTTTTCATTTTCATTTTTGTTGTGTTTGTTTCATCCGTTTTATTTAGTAGAAGCGTGTCTGTTTTAGTTATAGTTTGTTTTGTTGTTGGTTGTTTTTCGTTTCTCGCTTCTATCCTTTTCTTAATGCTTTGTCTGGCTAGCATCGTTTAATGTGTAGTTTTTGCATTCCTTGCTCAGATCGTTGTTGCCACTCTTGGATACATTTGCATTCGAGGACTCGGGTTTGCTTTTCAGCAACCCTATGGTGATGTGTATTTTGCCTTTCTTTTTTTTCGAACATTGGGGACAATGTTCATGTTAAGTTTGGAGGGGGAGGGGGGTATACTAGATCCACTATAGTTGTGTTTATTCATGTTTTATATATTTCGATCCAAGTTTGGGGGGATGGTACCTCTACATGTGAAACGTGTGCAATTTTTTTAAAAAAAATTGGATAGAATTTCAACCTTTCAATCGATGCATTGAGAATGATTAATTTGAATCCATGACATGTTTTCTCTATCAATTTGGATTTTAATGACTATACACATTGTTTCCTTGCTTGTGGGACCCTAAACTAGACTAGATTGACCTTAAGATGATTCACATATGCACATAAGTCGAGGGTAGAGGAGTTGAGTGGTCGACCATTTTGAAACACTTTAAGGCTTGATTCCGGAAATATCAATCTAGAATTTTCACATGTGTTATGAGCTGAGAGTGTTAACTTTGTATGCTTAACAATAATAAACGAGGTGAACATTGGTATGACTATAAAAGACAGGCTTAATAGATACTGGGGGCGAAGAGCACCATGCCTAGAATACTGTACTATTATGCTAATTTGAGCTAAGCTCAAGCCAATGCAAGTGTAAAGGTAATAAGGACCTAGTTTTGTTTTGTGGCCTTTGACACTCGAGTGATTAAGCCCTTAGGAGTGTCTCTACACTTAATACCCTAAAGCCGTCCGGTTTGGGAGATATTGGCCTAAAACTCATTACAAGGGTGTCATAGAAAGCCTAAGAGAACCGAACATTGCACATGGTCTAGCCTCTAATGTTTTGAGTTGAAAGTTGCATAAGTTAAAGCCCAAAGTAGATAAAGTGGTGAATTTTAAGAGGCGATGAAGTTTTCTTCAATTCTCGTGCCATGTGAGTAATCGAAAATTGATAGATATGGGATTAATGCTTGAAAAGTGGTAAGAATGCCACTTAACTATAATACTTGAGATTTATTACACTACACACCATCAGGATGGTCTTTTCAATGTTAAGGCATAACATGAGCAAGTGTGTGACGTGTATATATATGTAGTTTTGAGTTTAAACAGATGAATACATGCCATTGTGTTTTTTATTAATCATATTGATTCACATTTGTTGATCAGAGTTGAAAATCTTTTGATTTTGTGGGTATATCGTATGCAAACCCTCACGAGACTATAACTCGTCATTTGAGGTAACTTAAGGGTTCAAAGGTTTGTTGCATTCGCTAAATGCAACCGTGTACTCCACGAAAGTAAGTTAGGTAGTTTTTTCTTTTTGTTTCTCCCGTGTTTGAAGATGATTTTGGATCTTATATCTCATTGCTCGAGGACGAGCAACAGATAAGTTTTGGGGGGTTGATAAGAGGAGTTTTTACATGTTTTTAAGCCCATGATGCTCATGCTTTGGATTTAATTATTGCCTAAATCATGCTACATTTACGTTTAATAGGGGTGTTAAGTGATTTCAGGTGATAAACGAGAGCACACGAAGAAAAAGGGTGTTAATAGTGTATCAAACGAAGTCCAGATAAATGCTTCACAGATCCACGCTCAGGCGCCAGCCGAAGATAACAATGCAGAATGCTATGCAGTACGGTGTCCAGGTGCCACATTACCCGCGCCTAGGCGCCACCACGTCCGCGCCCGAGCGTCGTTCGACTTTTCCCCCAAGAAACCCCTACCACGTAGGCGGTGCCTGGGGCCAATACACCTGCGCTTGGGCACCGCTGTAACCATTTTTTGGAAACTATAAAGCGAATTTTTCAACTCACACTACTACAGAAATGATTTATTACAGCGGTTTTTTTTGGCCTATTACAGCGGTTTTAACCGCTGTAATTGGTTCAGGCCAATTACAGCGGTTAAAAACCGCTGTAATAGGTATATCCTATTACAGCGGTTATACAAATAACCGCTATTAAAAAAAAAAAAATTATTTTTTCGTGGCCTATTACAGCGGTTTTTTCCAAAACCGCTGTAATAGGCCCCGGAAAAAATTTTTAAAAAATTTTGACCATGTCGGAATGATACGAAATTCGCATGGTCATAACGAAACGGCATTCCGAACAAAACGCAAGGCATAGCCTTGCGCTCTCGTGATTTTAGCCATTTGAGATCGTTTAAGGCCTCAAATTTGCGTTTTATTACGAAAATAGGGTATTTGCGTTTTATTACGAAAATAGGGTATTTTCGTAATAAAACGCAAATTTGAGGCCTTAAACTATCTCAAATGGCTAAAATTCCGAGATCGCATGACATTGTCATGCGTTTTGTTTAGAATACCGTTTCGCTATGACTATACGAATTTTGAGTCATTTCAATACCGCAAAATTTCAACCGAGAGATATTTTCGTAAATACACAAATATACATACACCCATCCACACATACACAAATATACATACACCCATTCACACATACACAAATATACATACACCCATCCACACATACACAAATATACATACACCCATGAACATATACCCAAATATACATACACCCATCCACATATACACAAATATACATACACCCATCAACATATACGCAATATACACAAACCCATCCACATATACACAAATATACATACACCCGCACATACACAAATATACACATATACACAAAATAAATACACACACACATACACAAATATACATACACCCACACATATACACATATACAAATATAGATATATATATATAGAGGGAAGAAGAGAGAAAGAGAAGAAGCTTACTATCGTCGTGGTGGTGGTGGCGGCGGCGGCGGTAAGTGTTGGTGGCGGTGGCGCCGGTAAGTGGTGGTGATGTCGAGCTTTTTTGGGGAGGGGGGGATCGAGAGAGAGAGAGAGAGACTGAGAATAGAGAGAGAGAGAAGCTGAAATGGGTTTTAAATTTTGAGAGTGGGAGAGAGAAGCGGGAAGATAAAAATATTTCGAATTTTTTCGTACATGGCCTATTACAGCGATTTTTTTAAAAACCCTTGTAATAGGTATACACTATTACAGCGGTTTTTTTTAAAACCCCTGTAATAGGTTTAAATTTTTTTATTTTTTTTTTAGCTGCCTTTTACAGCGGTTCAGTAGTGAACCGCTGTAATAGACCTGGCACCTATTATAGCGGTTCATGAAAGAACCGCTGTAATAGGTGCCGCGTATTACCTATTACAGCGGTTCTTTTACGAACCGCTGTAATAGCCCCCTCCGTTCAGCAGTTTTTTGAAAAACCGCTGTAATTGGGGCGCTGTAATAGGCTCTTTTTGTAGTAGTGTCATTTTGAGGGGTTCAAACTCCTGGGGATTCAAGGCGATTTTCTGGATTTTTTGGCCACTTTTTCATCAATTAGAAGGGATTAAGAAGGAAGATTAGCTTGGGGATTGAAGATTGAAGTGAAGATCCATCATCAATTGAACATAGGGAGTTTTAATCGCTTTCTCTTTTCATTACTGTCCATGAATATGTATATGAGTCTATCTATGTCCTTTACGCCATTAACTATGAGCTAAGCTTGTAAGACTAGGGCCATGTAAGGCCAAATTGTGATTTATGCTTATAATAGAGGATTGTTGAAGTGATTCTTATGTTGTTATGTGGTGTGAATTTATGTTTTTGCTTGTTTGACATATGCTTGATCACCATATGTTAGAATCTTATGCCTAGGTGAATATTTCGAGAGAAAATTGACTTAAGGTGCAGGAAATTCACACCATAACCCGCAACCAATGAGAAATTGCCCTAGACACAGATAAAGATTCCCGGGTGAAGTCGTTCGATCTAAATCGAGTGAGCTCTAGTGCGTTAATGTGTGTTTGGTGATTAGATTTTTGGGTAGATATACTTAGGAAACCATCATTCAATCATAGGAGTTTAGCATGAGACATCGGTTATTCTTTAACCTAGGAGCTTTCACCATAGCAACATAAGCGTAATCTTTCAACGAGAGCCTTTATAAGTATAATTGAGCAATTTGGACCTAGCATGTGCCTTAGTCTCCCTTTATAATTGGTCTTCAATCCTTCGTACCTTTACTTTGATTGTTTATTTCATTACGAATCTTAAACTAAAATTCAAGTCCTTGGCTCTGAGTGAATATTTTGCCACGAGGCGTCCCTTATAGCTTGCCACCTCTCCATCGAATCCAATCTTCTACTTATAGACCCACTTACAGCCAATAAGATTCACGCCCTCTTGTGGGTCCACCAAGGTCCATACCATGTTTGAATCCATTTCAGACTTCTTGGCTTTTAGCCATTTTCCCGAATCAATGTCAGACATTGTTTCTTTATAACTCTTTCGATCAGAGTCTAAGGGAGGATTTTCTGAGTTCTTTTCTTCCAACAGGCCAAGCCATCTTTCAGGCGCCTTTGGAACTCTTTCAGATCTCCTCAAGGGTTGTGTGTTCTCAGTAGGTATATCAAAATTAGCTTCATTGGTGTCGGGTAGGTTATGTTGTACTCCTTGATTCGAATCACTTTGATTTATCTCATCAAGTTCTACAGCCTCACCTTTCCTGTCCAAAAAGAATCCTTTTTCTAGGAAATTGGCATTTCTTGAAACAATCACCTTTTGTTTCGTAGGGTTGTAGAAGTAGTATCCAATAGTTTCCTTTAGATATCCTATAAAATAACATAAAGAGTATTTGGGATCCAATTTGTCTCCCACTAAATGCTTTACGTAAGCGGGGCACCCTCATATTCTCAAGTGAGCATAACTTTCCACACCAATTTTCATACGGGGTCTTGGGCACAACCTTGGACGGCGCCCTATTCAACAGATAGGTTGTTGGTTCAAGACCATAGCCCCACATGGACTTAGGAACTTCAGTGAAACTCATCGTGGATCAAACCATATCCAACAATGTTCGATTCCTATGTTGAGGCGTGCCTGGCGGAGTCCACTATGAGAGAATCCCATTCTCTTTAAGATAATCAATGAACTCGAAAGACAAGTATTCTCCTCCCCGATCAGATCGCAGAGGTTTAATACTTTTCCAAATTGCTTCTCTACCTCATATGTAAACTCCTAAAATTTCTCAAAGGATTTAGATTAATATCACATTAGATATACGTAACCATACCGAGAATGATCGTCAGTGAAGGTTATGAAGTTGCTAAACCCTCCTCGAGCATTTATGCTCAGAGTGCCGCACACGTCCGTATGGATCAAGTCCAATGGACTTGTGACTCGTTCCGCTTTACCCGAAAACGGAAACGTAGTCATTTTTCATTTGGGACACGATTCGCAAGTTGTCAATTCATCTAAGTCTTGGAGACCTAAATGTGTTGCCAAGATTCGAATTCTTTCTTTAGAGATATGACCTAGTCTCTCGTGCCACATTAGTGCGTTTGCTTGATTATCTCGTTTACGTTTATTTCTTTGTTGAATATTGAGATTAAAAATTGTTGGGAAAACAGTATAAACTCCATCTTGCAATTTTAATTCCATAAAAAGAGACGATTCATAAGACAAAAACAAAGTTTTATTAAGAATCTCAAAATAATAACCCTCTCGATCCAAAATCGGAATTGAGATAATGTTTCTTATTATTTCAGAAACAAAATAAACAGAATTTAATACTAAATTTCAATCTCCTATGCCTAAGTAGATCGTCCACATGGCCTTGGCAACAACCCGTGCTCCATTTCCCATCCACAGGGTCATGTCTCCTCTACTTAGCTCCTTGATTCTTGTCATCTCCTGCAAGTTATTGTAGATATGAACTCCACATCCAGTGTCTAGAACCTAAGAGTCGTTAATCGATAAGTTAACTTCAACAAATAACGTACCTTGAGCCGGTGGCTCTTTGCAGTTCCTTTGCCAGTGCCCAGTCTTCCCACATTTGAAGCACTTATTCGATTTGTCTTTCTTACCCTTCTTGATTCCTCCTTTGCCTTTCAGTTTCTTAGTCTTGTTCTTCTTGTTGTTACCTTTCATAGGTTTAGGAATTCATTGGCTTGTCTTTCTTTATTGTGCTTTCAGTCATCTTCAGCATGTCCAACAACTCAGGAAGCCTAGTTTCAAGTTGATTCATGTTTAAGTTGACCACAAATTGGTCATAAGAACTAGGGAGTGACTATAGGACCAAGTCCATAGATAGCTCGTCATTACGAACCACACCAAGATTAGCTAACTTTTCAATTAGCCCTATCATCTTGAGCATGTGCGCACTTACATCAGAGCCATCAGTCATACGAGCCCTGAAAAGGTCCCTTGAGATTGCAAATATCTCTCTCCTAGATTTAGTACCATACAGCTCTTGCAAATGGAGAAGAATCGATGCAGAGTTCTCGATCGTCTTGTGTTGCCTTTGCAACTCATTGCTCATTGAAGCCAACATGAGACATCGTACTTGCATGTCATTTTCCTTCCATTGCTGGTACTGGAACTTCTCATCATCAAATAAGTCCTCTTCCGGCTCCTCTTGCACTAGTATATCAAGGATATACCCCCTTTTTCAGGCATCAGGATAATCTTAAGGTTACGCAAACCAATCTTCAAAGTTGGGACCGGTTAGTTTGTTTGTTTCAAGAATTGTTTTGAATGGATTAGACTTGTCGTGTTATCTACAAAATGTACGAGGCAGACGATAAGTGACAAATTTTCAAATAAAGTTCTTATACAATTTGGTCTTTAATTGTACAAGTCTCCCACTATTTTTCCAAATCCCACCACCCTCTTGATGTGATTCGAAGAATAGTTAATTCTTTAGTGTGCTCGAGATCTATCCAAACTTCATCATATGCCCCATTTTATGAGCTAAGTAATGAAACCATTGATCCGATAGGGCATCATATGCTTAGTAATGCTCACAGCCTTTCTTAGGTTCAACACACCCCATTTTCTGAGCAAATGGATTTGAACTTCAGCGGCATATCACATGGCAATTACTTATGATGGAAGGAATGGAAATAGAACTACAATTCTATTCCCACATTACCCTAATATGTTTCAAGGAGGGAATTACATTGCAAACAAATAGGTCTCATCAGTATTACAATTATCTTGTTTAGTTATCTATCTTATGCATGCATTTCAAAACACATCTCATATCGTATCGGAAAGATAAATAAACATCCCATAAAGTGGTAAATCGAGGATAAACCACCTCAAGCCCTAACCTACTAACCCACTGAGCCAGGACATTCTAAAAAGTAAAAACAACTAGACTATTACAATGGTTTCCACCACAGCATACAAGTCTTTAAGTCTTAGCTTCATCTTCTCGCTCCATCTTCGATTACATAGTATATCAACTACTACTAATCTACTTGACAAAATGTACACGCCAAACCGTCTATTTTTACAACTCTAGAATATTACATTCAATAAAAACCAAACAACATAGACAAAACTCGTGGTTCATCCCCATCACATAAGCATGCCAAGCAACAAACATATATATATGCGATATCCAAAATTTACCCATCCGTCGTCTAAATGAAATTGCAAATTTCATCGAGATAATATCGATTTCCAATTTCCAAAACCTTTTTCAGAAATTACAGGTCTTTAAACAATCAACTGGGGTCAGGTTGTTGGGTTACCCTACCTTTATGCATGAAAAACAACGAGAAATTTTTTTCGACCCGAGTCTGCAGACCGCGCTTAGGCACCAACAGACCCACTCCTGGGCACTGATCTGACAGCACCCAAGCACCAACATTCCCGCGCTCAGGCGCCGCCGACAGAAGCGGGACCACCAGGTCTCATCGGCCGACATCCGGGCCCCACTCACCTCGCGCCCAGGCGCGGGTGACAGCACCTGTTGCTGTACGGGTTTTCTCCCCTTTCAACCATTAGTGATTCGTTCAGTTAATGATGGACGAATTTGATCCCACCTCGGGCCAGGCATAATCACTCGACAATTGAGCCTTTGGCCCAATCATCTCGCGACGTCCTACCACCGGTGATTCCAAAATCATCCTTCACCATCCAAATAAATCCACACACACCCAAGATTCATCCTTTTCATTTGAATTTTCAAAACTAAAACCTTTTTTCACAAAAAACAATCAATTATATCCCAATCGAAAAATCAATTATTCTAAACGACGAACAAATTTTAACATTCACCAATTTACATACGCGTAAATAAAATATGCTAACACATAATATAGCTTAATCGAGCGAACCATGGGTCTAATACCACTGTTGGGTTGGTTCTATTCCCCGGGTGGCTTGTGGCAACGGAAATTAAAATTTAAACTTACAACCACCCGAAACAGGAATAATGGTGTGCTCGATTATGCTATAAAGATGGTTACGAGAATTTTTACCTTTCGATTAAATTCTCATAGCAATGATTTAGATCTTTTCAAACCTTTGGTGGAAGTCCAGACAATTTCTTGGAGGAAATCGCCCGTCAACCATATCCCCGGTATTAGTGCTAGCCAACGAAATAGATCTAAGTCTAAAACCTAGGCTTGATTATGTGAAGAGATGGAATATGTGAATTGTTGAGTTCAACACATGAACAAAACGGCGTCGAATTAGAACAAGGTAAGGGGCCGATTTTGCTCAAGGATGATAAGAAAAAATCTCTTCTTTTTCCCAGCCAGGGTTCGAATTTTTACTCATAGGAGGCTTAGGGTTTTTAGTCTTGTATTCACATATATATAGAATAGGAGTCCTAGAATCCTAATCCAACTGGAAGAGTTGGAGAAGAAGAAAACCTTTTTCTTCTTTACCAAGAATTCGAACCCCTTTCATCTTTGGGCTCAAAAAATTGGCCATCACCATTAATTGGAATTCAAGAATTAATTCTTGACTCCATATTTAATTATGGGTTAAAACCCATCAATTAAATATTCCCATATAATTAAAACCTATTTAATTGACTTATTTATTTAACTTGGGTCAAGCCCAACTAAATAAAATACTTGGACTCTACTAGGTCCATTAATTTAATTAATTCAATAAGATTAATTAAAATAGTCGAATTAATTGAATCACCTCAATTAATTCATATTCCTTATCAGGAAAGGACTCGACTTTCCTAATTTCCTCAAATTGATTAATCACATCATTTAAGCAGTGACTCTCATCAGTTAAGTGTGTGACCCCTTAGGCTCGTCTACTATCTAGTAGTAAGTACACTTTCCCAAAGTGCTAGTGTGCTTTCCTAAAATAGAAAGTGCTAGATTAAATCATTCCTTTGATTTAATCAAGCCTCGAATTAATCATCATATTAATTCTTGACACTTACAAATTGTGGTTACTGTCTAGCAACGGCCCACGAAGACCTAGATAAAGACGAATATAAAGATACGCCTTTCGTGATCTTGATCCTTGTCTAAGTGAGATCCCTCCATCTAATCTCCCGATTGAATCTAGAGCAGTGGCCAAGGTCGAAGCTCTATTAATTCAATAACTATGTTTCCCAAACACAGTGAGATCAACTTTCGACTATCTAAACGAGGAAAACCTTTGCCTCTTTAGATATCATACTTTGGCCAAACATTCCTAAAGTCGATTCACTATGTAAACATAGGAGATTCACTGACAAGACTAATGTCCGGGATAGATCCCATCTTGATTCTCACGTGCCTTCATACACAATTAGCCCATGTCTGATTTTGCCCATTTGTGATCATCTAAGTAATCATGTAACAAACGAAGACTTGTTCGATTGTGTATAAGACATCCAATGGAACCTCAGATTCTAAGGATTACTCCTATACTACAAGACCACTGGAAGTTCCAGATTCGGCTGGGATTCCATTTAATGGAACTTCCATGAGGTTGTTAAATATACTTATTCCCACAATAGGAACCCTAATACATGCATGGGCTTTCACCGTGTCAATATCTATGGAACGAGATACACTCTATTAAGAGTATGCATCATACAAGCAAGTCTTTTGGGTCTCATCGATATCCCTTCATCTCGACGAGCCCATTGACGACTTAGAACATGTGTTTAAAGATCACAACCTTGGAGACATATTCCACATTGCCATTCTCGATGCCCAATGATGTCCCATAGCTATGTGTGATTCTTCGGGACTTTATTCTAAGTTAATACCAAGCTATATACACGAATAAAGAATGCCAAAAGGTTAACTTTATTTATATGAAAAAGATTGTTCAGCTAAAGTTATTATTATATAGAATGGCACCCAAGATTGGTGTGCCGAGCATAAACTCCAACACAAGCCTCAATCATAAACTCTCTCCAAGTCAAGTCTTCCAAACTCTCTCTCTCTAGCCGTCTTCATGGAGGAAGAAAAGGAAGATTTTATGTTTCAGTTCCGGCATGGTGATTTAGAGACAATAGTAGATTTGCTGTTCGAAAAGAGATCACAAAAGCTGGTTCAGAAATCCAATTACGCAAAGAAAGGTACATAAATTCTTAAACCGATTTAAATACATAAAATTGAGATGAACCACTTGGGATATTTAAATTTTTGCTACGTTTTATATGTAAAAACCAACATTTGCACTATATTTATTTTGTTTGAATGAATGACATGGTTCGTGGTACTAGCGGTCACTTTTTAAAGGAGGCTTGGTTGCCACTTATTTATTTATTGTCGTATAATCTTGTTCCATAACCTTAATGGGAGTGGGAAGACCTTTTGTAGGTCCTCAATCTCTCACGATATTGTTTAAGGGATTATGGGGTGGCCCATCCTCGATCGAGTCTTTGATAGCTTGGGGGATTTTCGCGAAGCCACCCATATTGACCTTGAGTGGGGTCGCGGATAACTTTTATAACGCCTCTAGTGCGAACTCAATTAGCTCCCAGGGGTCGTATTGGTATTATTGTTCCCCAATTACGTGGGTGAAACATTTAGGTATTTAAGTTCTTTGATAACGTGACTACATAATAAGGGTAACATAAGCACTCAAGTATATGTTTGGCTAGTGGCCAATATCACTAAATATTAATCAGTAGTTATCAAAGTAATATGTTTAGTAGACAAAATAAACTAAGTAAAATACCTTTTGAGGTTGGATATGCCCCAAGTCTGTGGTACCTCTTTACCACTTGCGGTCATTAACTTGTACGTACCGGGGTTGACTATCTCTCTTACTTGGTATGGACCTTCCCATTTGGCCTCCAGCTTTCCAACAGGACCTATGGCTTCCTTTTTTCGAAGCACTAAGTCTCCCACTTGGAAGCCTCGGGGGCTTACCCGGCTGTTGTAAGCTCGTGCCGTCCTTGCCTTATAATTGAGGAGAGAGAGGCGTGTGTGAGTGTAGGATTTTAACCCTAGGTGGACTCTATATATATGTGTGTTCCACCTCTTTTAAAAAGAGTGATTTTTGGCTTTAGTGTGAATAAGAAAAATAAGATTTGATTTTAATAAAAAGGTTTTTGATAAAAAGTACTTTTTCTATTATTCTCTCTCCCAAAATTTCTTTCATATTATTTCTTCAAACTCATGTGTTGAGTGCGAAGAACACTTAAATAATTCCAAACCCTTTTTCCTCAAAAGCCAAGATTCGATATTCTCCTTGCTAGCACTGGTGGAGAGAATTGAGGGTATGAGCTAGGATGAGCATACATCTCAGAGCTGCAATGCTTGGGGCGCTAGAGCAAATCAATTTGAAGACTGTAGCAGAGGGTAGCTTAAAAAGACGTTGCTGCTTTAAGGTCTACAAAAGGTAAACACGAGTAAACTTTATCTTAGGATAGTTTTGAATCTAATGGTACCATGTTGGCCTAGCCCTAATTTTGGGGATGCCGCTTTTCTTTAAAAAAATTATATGCTTTCCGTTGCGCTGGTGTCCCCAGGGGTTGTACATATCGTTACGGGGCCATGCATTGCTTTCGGAAGCCCACATCTTGAACAGGTGTCCATCTAGGTCTATTCCCAAAACTCCTTATCAGATATGAAATGGAAAGATGCCAAGTCTGAAACGCATAAGGATATGAGGTTGTCCAGCCTATGTGAAAAAGACAAAGATAGAGAAATTGGAAGATAGATCTTTAAAAGGTCGATTCATTGGTTTCCCATAAGATCCTATGGGATACCTCTTCTACCTGTATAATGATCAAAGAGTTATTGTGGCACTACATGCATACTTCCTTGAAGACGATTTCATTTGAGAAGAAGGTGCAGGAAGAAAGATTGTTTTGGAAGAACAAAACGAAATCCCTTTGGAGACCACTATTCAAGTGACTCAAAATGAACCTAACTAAACACAACCACCGTCGTGTAGATCGAGTAGAGTATCTCAGCCACTTGAGAGATATGGTTATCTGCTACAGGAGAGCATAATTTGTATGCAGTAGCGGAAGGAAATTATGGAGATGATCCCTCTACTCTTGAGTATGCGATGGAGGATATAGATTTTGCGAAATCGCTTGAGGATATGAAGATAGAGATGCGGTACTTGAACCAAGTCTAGACTCTAGTAGACTGCCCTATGGGTATTGCACCAATAGGTTGCAAGTGGATTTACTAGAAAAAGATTGGTCTGGATGGCAAGGTAGATACCTTCAAAATGAAACGGTATAGTCAAAAAGAGGGAAAAACTATGAGGAAACCTTCTCTTCCGTTGCCAAGATGAAATGCATCAGAATTTTGCTTGCAATAGCCACGCACCTAGACTATAAAATCTGGCAAATGGACGTGAAGACTGCATTCTTGAATGGATTCCTTGTGGAGGACATCTATATAGAACAACCCAAAGGTTTCATGCCCAATGAAGATTCTCATTAGGTGTGTAAATTGAATAGATCAATTTACGGACTTAAAAAAGCATCGCAGAGTTAGAATCTTCATTTTGATGAAGAAGTTCGAAACTATGGCTTTATCAAGAATGAAGACAAGCCATGTGTTTACAAGAAAAAAGTGGGATTAAAATATCGTTTCTAGTCTTATACGTAGACGACATTCTAGTGATAGGAAATGACATAGGCCTATTGACTTTGGTCAAAGTATGGCTCTCAAGCATATTCTCCATGGAAAACTTAGGAGAAGCGACCTATATCCTTGGAATCGCATCTACAGGGATATAGCGAATAGGAAGATGGGTCTCTCCCAAGCCCTCTATTTAGAAGAGGTTCTGAAAAGATTCGGGATGGAAGATTCTAAAAGAGGCCTCTTGCCCATGAGATATGGACTCCATCTCTCTAAATCGATGAGTCCTTAAAGTGAGGATGATGGCATGAGAATGAATGGAGTCCTCTATGCATCTGTAGTAGGAAGTCACATGTACGCCAAGTTATGCACAAGATCGGACATTGCCTATGTTGTCAGCGTGGTGAGTAGATTTCAAGCTAACCCAGGGGAAAAGCAGTGGATTGTTGTGAAGTGTATCCTCAAGTACTTAAGAAGAACTAAGGAATGTGCTTGACATATGGAGATGGAGATCTAAAGGTGGAAGGTTATACTAACTCCAACTTTTAGTTAGACATCGATGACCACAAATCCACTTCCGGGTTTGTATTTGCTTTGAATGGTGGTGCAGTGACTTGGAAAAGTTCCAAACAAAGCACAACTACTGATTCGACCACTCAAGTTAAGTATGTGGCTGCCTTAGAGGCTACCAAAGAGGTGGTTTGGAAAAAGAAATTTGTAGCTGAACTTCAATTAGTTCCTGGCATGAAGCTCTCGTCGCCACTTTTCTGTGACAATAATGGAGCCATTGCGCAGGCCAACGAATCCAGCCCTCACAATAAATTCAAACACATTGAGAGGAGATATCACATCATTAGAGAGATCGTTCGAAGAGGTGACATCGTCGTGCAAAGAATGGATTTAGCAAATAACATTGCTGACCCAGTGACAAAGCCACTATCATAGGTTGTGCTAGAGCAAAATTTTGAGAAGATGGGTATTAGATACCATAGCGATTGACATTGAGTGCAGGTGGAGATTGTTATGATTATGCCTTCCATACCATAGAGAAATTAAATTATTAGGGCATTTAGTTTTATGTTGTACAAACTCTCAATAATTTAATAATGGCATTTGTTTTGTTAATATCAATATAGATGGCATTAATATAAGTATTGAACAAATAAGTCGCGAGTAATCAAGAGGGAGCATCTACTCCTCGTGGTTCGAGGAGAGAGACACAAGAAGTATCGGTTCCTTGTTACTTAAACTAGAGTTTGCAAGTCGAAGAGTCTTAATTGGGCATTAAGACGAGACTTGTATGATGCAAGCTTTGACAAGGAGTGTTAGTCAGTCACTTTAGATGGTGGGAGCTTATGCCATAGATATATTAATGGAATTGATATATTCGAACACGGTTCACCGTAATTCAATCACAGGGGTAATTACTCATTGACTGTCAATGATTGAATTACTGGTCACGGTAGTGTACGTGAGCTTTAGACCTGAGGATTCACCGAGATTGGACTTGTGACACTGAACGAGTTATTAGAGTAGTTAGATCCAATTCACCCTTTTGCGGGATCAACCTTGAAGTGCGGTTCAGAAGAGCAAGTAGCAATTGTTCGGTGATTACCAATATGTGATTCACTGTCTCGAGTAGTAAATGAGTTAAGGTTCTGTGCCATCATAGGTAGATAAAATTATAAGTCTTAGGCCAAAGTAGGAAAACTAACTTGTGTATAGTACACAAGGGTAGTTTTGTAATTTCATCTTACTATAATTCATTGAGCACAACATCGAGTCATGTAAGATTGACACAATCCATGATTCTTACTCGATTGGGATGGTACAGTGAAAGGCTTATACTCACAGGTTGACTATGACTTAAAGGTTCGTATATGATCTAGTAGACTTGATCTCAATTGCGTTTCGATGTGAGTCCACGAGACTGGCTAGGTGACACTCACATCCTTGAATTAATAATAAATAATTAAATGTATTTATTATGAACAAATTAGTTTATTTGATTATTGGATTAATGGAAATAAATTAATAAATAAATATATAGATGTATTTATTTTGGTCATCCTATTCTAAATTAATAAATTAGGTTATTTAATTTAGATGATTATTAATTAATATCATATTTTAATTAGATTAAAATATATTAGACTTAATTAATAATTGGAATAAGTTGAAAGTCAACTTAGCCCAATCATGGATGACTTGGGCGTGTATTAGGTGTGTAATGAGGAGTTGGATGGGTTCAAGGAATTAATTTTCCAAATTCATCACTCCTTACCTAGTGAAAAAACCTAAGCCTCTCACAATCAACTAGATAGCAAAGAAAGAAGAAGAGAAAAATCTTTCTTCTCCTTGTGTAGTCGTCGGCTTTTTGGAGTCCTAAAGTGGTGGATTTTTTCTTCAAGCTTCTTTCGGCGTGATATCTAGAGGCATAAGTTATTCAATTCTTGCTGCCTGGTAGATCAAGAATTGGATTCAAATCAAAGGTTAGTAATTAGATGAAATTTGATTTCATCTTTTACATGTTTTTTGAAAATTTCAAAATCATTAAAATTCAAAAGTAATCCTATTGTGAATCCGGATATGTCTTTCCGTTTCGGCTGCGCATGAACCAGGATTCACAACAGTCGAGCTCCTCAAGATTTGGTCAACCGACGTAAAAAATTCTCCTCTCCACTAAGTCTAGATATTTGAAAAAATATATTAATAAAATAATGAGCTCGACGGCCCAGTAAGCAACTCCATCACTCATCTAGTCGGATCAAGCAAGCAAAATAACAATTATTTCTTTTATTTAGAAGAAACAATAATTTTAATTTTGAAAGAATATCACTATAACAAGAACGATAGTTCAAAAGATTAATTTATATGAAACAACCAATATCGAGACAAATTTCACCATGCAAAACTAAGACATAAGCCAATATTGGTCAGGGACGGGTTTAACTGCCCTATCTCAGGTCACTAGTACATGTTTCACCCACTATACTAGGTCACTGGTGTAGGCATAACCCCTTACATTGTGTCATTGAGATAGGCATCATTGACCAACCACTAGTACAGAAAAGACCTGTTACAGCGCACATTTTACAGCGGTTTTTGGAAAACCGCTGAACGGAGAGACTTATTACAGCGGTTTATAAGTGAACCGTTATAATGGATATTAACCGGGAACCTATTACAGCGGTTCGATAAAAAACCGCTGTAATAGTTCGAACCTATTATAGCGGTTCGATAAAAAACCGCTATTATAGCGCGAACAGAAAAAAAAAAAAAAAAAATTTTTTTTTTAAAGCGGTTCGGGAATGAACCGCTATAATCGGTTTAACCAATTATAGCGGTTCATTCCCGAACCGCTATAACTGGTAGACCGGTTTATACCAGTTATAGCGGTTCGGGAATGAACCGCTATAATTGGTAAACCGGTTATAGCGGTTCGTTCCCGAACCGCTATAACACGTAATTAAAAAAAAAAAAAAATTTCCCTCCCTTTTTTCCCCCAAAAACCGAGCTCTCCCCTCATTTCTCTCTACTATCTCTCACTCTCTACTCTACTCTCTCTCTCTACTCTACTATCTCCCTCACTCTCTACTCTACTCTCTCTCTCTACTCTACTATCTCTCTCACTCTCCACCACCGCCCCCGCCATCGTCTCCACCACCGCCGCCGCCGCCGCCGCCCCATTTGATTTTTCTCTATCTCTCTACTCGATCTCTCTCCCTATACTCTACTCTCTCTCTCTATACTCTCTCTCTCACTCTCAAGCTACCTAAACCGCCCCCGTCCCGTCGCCACCACCACCCGAAACCGCCGCCGCCGCCGCCGCCGCGCCGCCGCCGCGCCGTGACCCACCACTCTCCTCCTCTCTCTTTATAGGTATATATATATATATGTTTATATATGTTATGTTATATATATATATATTATGTATATATTAAATTTAGGTTATGTGTTAATTTCTTGTTTGTTATATATTAATGTTATGTTAATTCTGATTTTGTGATGTATATAATGTAGGTTATATGTTAATTTGTTAATTATTGTTATATATATCATGTTATGTTAATTGGGGTTTTATAAATTATATAGTGGATTTTTGTTATTATGTTGTAGTTGATTTTTTACTAACTTTGAATGCAAATCTGATTTGTTCTAGGCATCTCATGAGTATGTTCGATATATGTATGTATATCCCTATGTGTCTAGTTTCATATGAATAAAACGGTTCATGAATCGGAGCTTTCCACAATGAGTTATGAATTTTCTCGTGAAGACGCGCACAGCTGTTTTGAAAATTGACAGATTTTTCTCTAACTTTGAATACAAATCTGCTTTTTTCTAGACATTTACTGAGTATGTGAGATATATGTGTGGATAGCCCTATGTGTCTAGTTTCATATGAATAAAACGGTTCATGAATCGGAGCTTTCCACAATGAGTTATGAATTTTCTCGTGAAGACGCGCACAGCTGTTTTGAAAATTGACAGATTTTTCTCTAACTTTGAATACAAATCTGCTTTTTTCTAGACATTTACTGAGTATGTGAGATATATGTGTGGATAGCCCTATGTGTCTAGTTTCATATGAATAAAACGGTTCATGAATCGGAGCTTTCCACAATGAGTTATGAATTTTCTCGTGAAGACGCGCACAGCTGTTTTGAAAATTGACAGATTTTTCTCTAACTTTGAATACAAATCTGCTTTTTTCTAGACATCTACTGAGTATGTGAGATATATGTGTGGATAGCCCTATGTGTCTAGTTTCATAGGAAGAAAACGGTTCATGAATCCGAGCTTTCTACAATTATTTATGAATTTTCTCGTGAAGACGCGCACAGCTTTCTGCACAACCGAGAAGCTCCAAAAACTTTATATCGTGATGCTTTAATTTATTTGTAGTTTTATGTGCTTTTGGATCCAATTGGTGATCAATATTTATAATATGATGCTTTATTTGTAGTTTTTTATGTGATCTATGTGATCCAACTGGTGATCAATATTTGTAGTTGTTCCCCTGGAAATATGATGTTTTATGTGATCCAACTGGTGATCAATATTTTTGTATCGTTTTGTGTTCGTTGTGGGTGAAAGATTAGAGTGTTGGGTTTGTTGTGGTTGAAATTGGTAGTATTTTTTGCGTCGTTTCCCTGTTGAGATTTTAGCGGATCGTAAGATTCGACTTCTGTTGGTTACAACCCACTGAGAAGATTAAGTCGAGAACTTGGTAGAAATATTTGCGTCGTTACTCTGCCGAATTTTTTATAGAATAATGCGAAATAAATTAAAAATAAATTTATTTAATTAATTTAACTATCAACTGATGTTAAAATTATTTAATTTAATTAATTGAGAATTTAGATGGATCGAAGTTGGATTGTAGCGGATCGTATGTCGGAGCAATATGGGAAAGGGGTGAAAGAATTCATCGACTTTGCGGTTGAGCATGCATCGGATCCGACTAGGATTAGTTGTCCATGTTTACGTTGTTGTTTTGGAAAGAGAATTAGTCCACCTGACTTGGAAGATCATTTGGTGTGTAATGGAATTGATAAAAGCTACACACGATGGACAAGACACGGTGAAAGCAGTGCCACCTCAGCTGATTTGGGTAATACATCATATCGATCAGTAGATTTTGACATGGATGATTATGAGCCTGATCGTTTGGAGGAGATGACCAATGTGATTATATATTGAACCAGCTTGTAATATTATATTAGTTAAAGTATGCAGTTAAGTATGCAGTTAAAGTGTAAATTATATTGAACCAGCTTGTAATATTATATTAGTGAATGAGTTACACTAACTTCTGTATTTTTTTGCTTTTGTAGGTCGATAACGTATACCACCACAGTCACCCTCTCCTCCGCCACTACCACGACGACCACTACCAATGTAAGCTTATCAATATTTGGTTTTGTACTTTTTGATGTGATTTATATGATCCAACTGATTAATGATGTGATTAATGCATATATATTTATTTTCGTTTGTTGTTGAAATATTTGAATTTCACTTATGAAATCTTGTAGATGGATTCTGGAGGTGCTGCAAACCCAAGTGTTGAAAGTGAGATACGGAGAGGTATTACAGCAATGAAGAAAGTAATAAAGGCCAAAAGTAAAGGCATAAAGCTACAAGTTGGTTGGAACGATTATGGTCAACCAGTTGACCCAAATAAATCAACTTTTGTTGGTTACATTGGCGTGATAGCTCGTGACAGGGTCCCTATTACTATCAGTGATTGGCGCAGCGTCCCTGCAGCAATAAAATATGCCATTTGGAATGAAATAGCTGTAAGTTAGTTATTATATATTATGTTTTTAATTGGTAAATGTAGTTTTTTTTTCTCTAAATTAACATTTTTTATATACTTTGTTCTTTGTTTTTTATAGTTGGCCTTTGATATTGACGAAAGTAGACAGAAGTTCGTCTTAGCCGAGGCTGGGAAGCTAGCTCGAAACTACAGGAGCTACTTGACCAGAATCTGGGTAGAGGATGATGATGGGAACATTAATTCAAGCCCACCCGAAAAATATCGTATATCTCAAGAAGATTGGACAAAATTTGTAGAATTACGCCAAAGTGAAGCTTTTCAGGTAATTATTTTAATTTATGGTTTCATTTTAAATTATTTGAAACTATATACATTGACTAATGCCTTGATTATATAATGAACAGCAACTACGTAAGGACAATTCTGAAAGAGCAAAGGACCCTGAATATCCTTACAGGGCATCACGTCTTGGATATGCTCAAGTGGAGTATATTGAGGTACGTAGTTCGTTACAAGTTCTAATTCTAATCAAATTTCCTTACAAATTTTCTAATCAAATCTCCTTAATTACAAATTTTCTAATCAAATTTATTTCCTTACAAATTTTCTTATATAGAAGCATAAAAGAAAGGATGCTGGGTCAGATGTCACAGAGGTGACACGAGCACTAGTGTGGAGGGTTGCACATTCTGACAGCCAGAACAAGATTGATAATGTCAATGTTAAAAGAGTAGTGGAATCAATGGTGAGTTATTTGCAATTTTAGTTATATAGTGTGTTGTATGCTTTTTTAAAAATAATTTTAAAATAACAAATTTTTGTATTTTTTAAATGTATTATTACAGGAAAGCTTATCACAGGAGGGTAGCCACAGTGGACCCGAGAAGACCCGGAATGATATACTGGCTATAGCTCTTAAAAAGAAGGAGCATCCGGGTCGAGTTAGGGGTGTAGGCTTTGGGGTATCCCAAACAGATTACTTTTCGGATTCAAAGCCTTCAAAAAATACGGTGATTGATAACTTGCAAGACACGGTTCAAATGCTCACTCAATCACTATTTGAATTGCGACGCGAGTTTGAGCAGCATAGGGCGTCTGGGTCGTCGCAGCAGCCACATACAGAAGAGGCGGTTTCTTTGAAAGATAGCTGCCCAGAAGTGAAAGACCTTCCTCAGGTAATTAATGAAAAGCATATTGTTTAGTGATAATGTAACTTACAATCCTATATTTCTGTATGATATACAACATTTTCTAATATAATGGTATATATATATATATATGTAGGATGTGGTGCAGTGTCAATTAGCACTTTCTACACCGTGTTATCGTTTGGTGGCAAGAGGAACAATGTACAATCAACCAAAGGATAGAACATTGCATACATGTCCATTAGCCTCCCACCTCGTGAAAGTGTCGATTGACATTGCAATTGAAGATATTGCACCCTTACCAGTCCCTCTCGATGATGAAGGAGTGTTCACAGTATCTGAGGCTGTGGGATACATGGTTGCTTGGCCTAAGAGTCTTGTGATTGTCGGTGATGCATCGGTACGTAATTATTATTAATAGCTAGTCATTATTAAATTATAACAATTGTTTAATGTTAATAAATATACTTTCATTGATAACGCCCACGTTTTGTTTTCTTTTGCTTATAGTCTCTCGGAAAATCCAAAGCATCACTCGGAAAAAGCAAATCAGAGATGACGAAGCACTCACATGTCAAAAATACACCTCTAGTGGCCAACCCTCCTTCTCTAGTGGCCAACCCTCCTGCTCCACCCCCTAATTCACTTGCAATTCTTGAAAGGTTCTTTGGGATGATGGCTGCTGATAACACTATCCGGATAGACATACCCGAGGAAATCTTCAATATCCCCTTTCCAGAATATATTGGGCGGGAGGAGATCGGTGACTTTGTGCATAAAGAACAGATAGGAGCCTCTATCATTACTGCTTACATCAAGTAAGTTTTTAAATATTAATTAAGAAAAAGTAAGCTTTTAATTAAATTATTTTACTGCATTAATTTGAACTATGTTTATTTTTGTTACTCAAATTTATTTTATGCTCAATTGTAGGTGTTTGTGGGTTAATCACGTGGTCCCCGAACAAAAACAAAATAAATTCGGGTTCCTTAGCCCACATTCTATATCTGCGGCAGCAGGAATTACTCCCACGCAGCTTGTTGACAAATCGCAATATATAGCAAATACTATGATAGGTAGTGCACTGGAGGGGAAGTTGTTTCTTGCACCTTACAACTCCGGGTGAGCTACTAAAGACACATTGTTATTTTGTAAAATTTGTTACGTAGGCATAACTAATTTAAAATTTTTCTTTTGAATATGCTGATTAGGGGCCATTGGTTGTTGCTCGTGATTGATCCAATTAAAGAGATCGTTTATTATTTGGATTCTTTGCACGGTAATCCAAATAACCGACATGATATGAAAGATATGATCAATCAGTAAGTTTTATCATTCAATTAAATGTATCCATTATATTATATTTAATATTAAGTTTAAAGTATATATATTATAACTAGACTTCATATATATATATTTGCTTGATATTGACATATTTCCTTGATTTTTGATGTTTTTAACAGCGCTGTCTTGATGTTTCGAGCAAATAAAAACAACCAAAAGATCAAAGCAAAAAACAAGGCCTGTACATGGAGTTGTATACAGGTTAGTTTAATTATATTATTTTAATTATAGTTTCAAGAAATTATTCGTATAAAAGTTATTTGTTCTAATACAATTTTGATTTGAATTTAATTTGTAGTGCCCCATTCAAATAAATGCCATAGATTGTGGGTTCTTCGTCATGAAATTCATGAAAGATATTATTAGACACGGAGAATCTATAATCCCACCGACGGTATGCATAATCCTAATTAATATTAATCAAATTCTAATGTCCCTTTTAAGTTATTAAACATTTTTGTTGGATTTTAATATTTGTCTTGCAGTACTTTGCTGATTGTCAGTACGCCACTTACACTATAGAGCAACTTGATGAAGCACGTTCTGAATTGGCACAATACATTTTTAAATGCGCTTTTGATATGCCGGCGGTGTAAGTTGAAAATTATTGTAAATTTTTATTTGATTTAAAAGCAGTGATTAGTTTATATTGGTTTATTGTAAACTCGTTATTATTTGTAATTATTAGAGATTATTATTTGGTGAATGAAATTAATTTTGGATTTGAATTTGTTGTTTCTGTTGAGCAATTGGTTTGTTTTATGTGTTATTGATGAGTTGAATTTTGAGCTTGTGGGAAGGATATAGCTCTAGCTGAAATTATAACAGAAAAAAATAAAAAAATAAAAAATCACGTTACAGCGGTTCGTTTCTGAACCGCTGTAACAGTGAACACTATTACAGCGGTTCGTTGATGAACCGCTGTAACAGTGAACCCTGTTACAGCGGTTCAGAAACGAACCGCTGTAACAGGGTTCACTGTTACAGCGGTTCATCAACGAACCGCTGTAACAGTGTTCACTGTTACAGCGGTTCAGAAACGAACCGCTGTAACAGGCTACGGTTTTTACAGTTAATTTTTATTTTTATTTACCTATTACAGCGGTTCGTTATTGAACCGCTGTAATAGGGCTCATTTTACAGCGGTTTTTAACCGCTGTAATAGTAAACATACCAATTACAGCGATACGTATTACAGCGGTTAAAACCGCTGTAATAGTGGAAAAAAAACCGCTGTAACAGACCTCTTCTGTACTAGTGAACACTTAAATCCAAATCGGTTATGGTTTTCCATCGCCTATTTCGGAATAGTCAATGTTGTATCAGTCTCAATCGTGGGTTTTCAAAACTACCTCCACAGCAGTCACGTTTTCAAAACCATGCTATTACATAAATGAAAACATATTTTCACCTTCCAATTCCACACTCAAAAATCTCAAATCATATTCACATTTTGGCAAAAACAATACATATACAAGCATACTTGATCCAAGTTACGAAAATCACACACACACACCCAAAAATACGACCTAATTTAATACACTAGAAGAATGAAGAATCAGAAACTTGCTACAAAAGTGTCACACTTGCCAACTCTTACACCAATATCATGTACTCTAAAGTTAGACCACTTACACAAGTCCAATAAGTAGTAATTAAAATACGGTCTAAAGTATTCACTCTAAATATCATGTCCACTAGAATTCAATCTAATTACACACGTCTGACCATATTTCATGAACTCATCTAATAACTCAACTTATACTGCATCAAATCTCCAAGTGCATCATTAACTCAACAATATCGAGAAGTGAAAATTTATGGTCATGTGCCGATAGAATACAACTTTTTCAATACTCTAATTAATTTGGACAATATTTAATATTAAAACCTTAAGGTGATGCAGATTCATGTATCGTTTATATTTTTCACTACAATTCCACCACAAACTGATGTGAATAGTCATGACTCATGATCATTATCTTGAGTAGCATATAGAAAATTTTATGCTGAATCGAGACTAATGGCTTTGGCCGTTGGATCAACAAATAGTGGGGAGGGGTTAATTTGCTAAATGACCCCCACCCCTATTGGGGATCCAACGGCCAAAGCTGGGCCGAGACCAACATAGAATGGCCTGTAGCATATGCCATGAATTTACCAGAATCTACAATAATGGTGCCATGCATGTATCTATTACCCCAAATGGTCTCGGCTCAACATAGAATGGCCTGTAGCATATGCCATGAATTTACCAGAATCTACGCCATGAATTTACCAGAATCTACGATAATGGTGCCATGCATGTATCTATTACCCCAAACTAATTTCCGAATTTATTCTATTCAATAAGTATAGTCTGATCAGTATAGACAATCCACAATATATTACATCCAAAATCTCTCAAGGAATTGACTAAAATCTTACTGAAAAATTGAGATTCATTGCATTTGCTCACCCTTCACAGTTTACTCATTAAAGGGAGCTCCGCTTTTATCGTAAATACTCTTATTTATAATATTATCCTATTTTATTTTACAATTATGTAATCCCCACAAATTTACTCTTATTCTATTCTCTTTTGTTTAATTGTAAACCGAAATTTCAATCACTATAAACTATCACTTGAGTATATAAACACCACCGATAAAAAGTCAGGGAAAATTAAATAAATAATATTAAAAAAATGAAAAATCAGAAAATACCCCAAAAAGTGGGGGAAATCAGTATTTGGTATGTTACGACATAAGCTATGTCGTAACACGTGTATTACGACATAGCCCATGTCGTAACAGAGCAAATTTTTTATTTTTTTTTTATAAATCCAGTGTTACGACATAGGCTATGTCGTAACACAATATTTTATATATTTTTTTAAATAAATTAATGTGTTACGACATAGCTTATGTCGTAACACAATATTCTTTTTTTTTTTTAATAAATTCATGTGTTACGACATAGCTTATGTCGTAACACAATATTCTATTTTTTTTTAATAAATTATGTGTTACAACATATTGCATGTCGTAACACATGCCAGCCCCTCTTTTTTTTAATCAATGAATGTCAGGATGAATAGTGAGACGACATATTCTATGTCGTCTCACTATTCACACATTTTTTTTCCGATCTCTTCTCTTTGCTTTCTCTTTCTCTTCTTCTTCTTCTTCTTCTTCTTCTCTTCTCTTCTCCCTCTCTGCACGACTAAATTTTCTGTCAAATTTTCACCGGCAACAAGCACAAATATTTCTTCAAAATTTATTCGTGAACTACAAATTTAAGGTAATCCTATATATTATATGACTTACTTAAATTTTGAGTTAGTATATTGTTTTTATTTTATTATAATGTGGGTTCAAAACTTGAATTTTTAAGTATAAATTCAATTATTTAGTTATAATTTTTGGATTCCTTGGTATAATTCTCGAATATGTTGGTATTATTATTGAATTAATAGGTTTTATAAAGGCTTTTAGGTTAAATTGTGATATTAAGGTATAATGTAGATTTTTAGTGTGTTTGTTTTTTATGGCTTAAAATTTGATATAAGTGTTAGTTTGTAATTGTGTAGAAATTTAAGTATAATTTCAGAAATATAATTTTGAATTTATTGTTAGGGTTTAAATTTTCATATAAGTTGCAATTGAAATTTCAAATGTTTAGGTTTACATAGTATGTATAATTTCGAATGAGTAGTTATAATTTTTAGGTTTAATTTGTAATATAGAAGTATAGTTTGCATATATAAATTCTAATTTTGTAGGTATACAATTTCGAATCTTATGTATAATTTGTAGGTATTATTTTATTTTTTGACTATAATTTTAAATTTAGTGTTTAATTGTGGTTTGATTTTTGATATTATATAGAAAATGTTGAGGGCGAACACAGTTGATGTTTTGGTATACACGGATGGTCAAATTATTGAAGAGTCAAATTCAGTAAGATATAGCATTCGTCCAAGCACTAGTATGAGAATATCTCGTACGATCACATACGCGAAATTGTTGGAGAAGTTATACGCGAGAACAAGAATTGATCAGAATCATTTTTCATTGAAAGTAAATATAAAGTTTGAATTTGAAAAGAGAAACGTGACGAGGGAGGGCACAATGGAGATCAAAGATGATGAAACTTTAGCGCTTTTCTTGGATCCTAACAATGTTGATAGATTCATCGAGCTTTATATTGAGAAAGAACCAATCGAACATCAGAGTCAAAATAGCTCGTTGTTAACCAAAGTGACGTCGTTAACGCCGCCCCAGTGCATGCCGTACTTTACATAGCTCGCAGTGCCCCGATTTGAATATGCAGTCACAAGCCCCATTCATGTCGTATTTTACATAGCCCACAATACCCGATTTAAATACGCAGTCGCAATCACACATGTGTTGGGAAATCGTGAGTATCATGATTTTTTTTCAAGTGGTTTGGGGAGTTCTACAATTCACGATTTGCATCAAGGTAATTTATTCTTTTGTTTACATTATGTAGTTTATTTTTAAATTGCATATTTGTGTACTTTTCTTTGCAGAATTATAAAATGAGTTTACCTTTTTGTGATTTGCATTTTTAGGTGCTTCTACATCGGGTCATTCATTTGGTAATTTTCAAAATGTACAAAAATTCCCTTTGGAGAATCGTCATTTGACGAATTTTGTAGTTCTTGACGTGGAAGCAGGTAATTATGAATTTTCTAATAAGTTTCATAATTGTTGTATCATTTGATTCATGACTTGTTATTCTTATCTTTGCATATTATCATCGTATTTATCTTTAATTGCAGGTCCGTCTAGACCAAGCCTTCATAACTTTGAGCAACCCAATTTTGGGTTTAGTGGTTTTGCAGACATTGGGAATGATGATAATGGAAGTGACAATGACAGTCGTGATTCTGATTGTTCGATCCATCATCATACAGACGCCGAGTTGGAACAAAGGAGCAACAATGCAACAATGGATGAGGATGAAGATGATCATGATAATAATGTACCGATGAATGAAGATGTCCCTCCCACAAGAGCTGAAGAAAGACTTCATGAAATGCTCCCATTCTATTCCACCAGCTACCCAGAAGTAAAAGGAGATTCACTCTAACGACAAAGTTCAGGTTTGAGCAGGAGAATAATTTATGATGAAGCGAAAGGTAATCTTTGTAAGGGCCAAGTCTTTGACAGCAAACTCAGCTTGCAAGCAGCGGTAAAAAACTACCACGTACAGCATGCACGGCGTGAGTTTAAGGTCATAATTAGTAATCCGAGGGTGTATGCTGTAGAATGTAAAAATGGATGCCCTTTTAAACTGTGGGGAGCTTTGCTGAAGAATACTAACTTTTGGAAAATTACAAGGTATGAAGAGACACACACATGTTTTGCAGAAAATTGTTCTAAGAACCAATTTAACTTGGACATAAACACGATTGCAAATGAAATTCTACCTGAAGTGAGGAAGGATCCGTCATACAAAGTCAGTTTAATTGTACTAGCAGTGCAGAAAAAATAGAAATTTGATATTTCATATGGGAAAGCTTGGTACAGTTTGCGTCGTGCAAATGAGATTATATAGGAAAAGAACGTTGGAAGAGTCCATTACTAGGTTGCCTAAATTTTTGGGAGCAATAAAGAAGTGAAATCCGGGGACAGTTGTTGAATGGCGGCACAAAAATCCCGATCAAAATCCAAAAATGTTGAAATTTATGTTTTGGGCATTCAAGCCATGTATAGATGGATTCCGACATTGTCGATGAGTCATATGTGTTGATGGGACTCATGTGTACGCACGCCACAAGGCGAAGTTGTTATGTGCGTCAACTCTGGATGGAAATCAGAACATTTTGCCTCTAGCATTCGCTATTGTTGATAATGAGTCAAACGAGTCTTGGTTATGGTTTCTGCAATTGATCGGCAAACATTTTTTGATGCCTGATGAAGGTGTTTGCCTTATTTCAGATCGTCATAAGGGCTTATTAAATGCTACTCGATAAATGCCCGCGTTTACCCCTCCACTGGGAGCGCATAGATATTGCCTCCGACATGTGACTTCAAACTTTAATGTTCAATTCAAAAGTAAATCAATGAAGGAACTTTGTTATGCGGCAGGTATGACACATAACCAATGAAAGTTTGACAAAGCAATGGAACTTATTGGCAACAAGGATCCAGTTGCGTTGAATTATCTGAAAGCTATCCCACAAGAAAAGTGGACACTGGCATATGATGGAGGAATGCACGAAGGCATTATGACGACAAATATGGGAGAAAGCTTAAATAATGTGTTGAAAGGTACTCAACATCTTCCACCCACATCAATTGTTGTGTGCACATTTTATCGTATTGTCCAATATTTTGCTGATCGAGTGCGAATGGCTCATGCAATGAGGGCACAACCTTTCACCACATATGCGTATACAATGTACAATGAGTGGGACAAAAAATCTGCAAATCACTGGGCAGAAGTATTTTCTTGGCAGCATGAGACGGGTCACGTTAAAACGGGATGTCAGATCGGGTTCGGTAATCATCATTACTCAGTCGACATCAAAGCTAAATATTGCTCTTGTGGAAAATGGACTCTTCATCGAATTCCGTGTTCACATGCAATAAAATTATGTACAAAATTAGGGATCAGGTCAACCGAGCTTGTTGAAAAATATTACCTGACCTACGAATATTTGAAAACTTACAAAGGGAGGTTCTACACGTTGTTGGAATCACATTATTGGGATACTCCCAATTTTGAGTTGGTCCATGACCCTGATCTGAGGAAGCCACCTACTGTAGGCCGGCAATGGAGCACTCGCATTCACAATGAGATGGACTGGGCCGATTTAGACTCAGATTAGGGTCAAAAAAAACAATTTTATGTTATAAAAAAACTGTGTTTTTTCTAATATTCTGGCTTGTATTTGGCATATTTCTGTGCGGTTTTGGGCTTCGGCTTGAACACAAAAGTTGCAGGTCATGTTATGAACTTTGTAAAAACATAGGTTTTGGGTGATTTGGATACCCGAGTGAAGAGATATGGCCATGCGAAATAGGGCCGTTTGGAGACATTTTTTGAAAAAAATTGTTTTTTTTTATTTTATTTTCTGGCTTGTGTTTGGCACGTTTCTGTGCGTTTTTTGGCTGCGGCTTGAACACAAAAGTTGCAGGTCATGTTATGAACTTTGTAAAAACGTAAGTTTTGGGTGATTTGGATGCCCGAGTGAAGAGATATGGCCATGCGAAATAGGGCCGTTTGGAGACATTTTTTGAAAAAAACTGTTTTTTTATTTTCTGTCTTGTGTTTGGCACGCTTCTGTGCATTTTTTGGCTGCGGCTTGAACACAAAAGTTGCAGGTCATGTTATGAACTTTGTAAACACTTACGTTTTGGGTGATTTGGATTCCCGAGTGAAGAGATATGGCCATGCGAAATAGGGCCGTTTGGAGACATTTTTTGAAAAAAACTGTTTTTTTTATTTTTTTTTATTTTTTGGCTTGTGTTTGACACGTTTCTGTGCGTTTTTTGGCTGCGGCTTGAACACAAAAGTTGCAGGTCATGTTATGAACTTTGTAAACACATAAGTTTTGGGTGATTTGGATGCCCGAGTGAAGAGATATGGCCACGCAAAATAGGGCCGTTTGGAAAGAACAAAATAATTACGTAATTTTTTTTTATTTTCTGGCTCAGAATAACAAACTAATTTTGCAAATTATTGAATATTAACAAACAATTCATTGAAATTACAATACAATAAAAAAGTATTTATTCAAAACACACCCCATTGACAATACAATAAAAAAGTTTTCACTTTATTCATCTTCATCTGACATCTAGCAGTCTGATTTGTATGAAGGATTAGTCAAAACATTTCGTATTTCACAACGTGTGAGTCTTTGGCCTCGTGCGAATGCAAGTTCTTCTGCAAGTTCAAGCATGTGATATCTACAATGACGTAAAATCATTCTGTTGTTTTCGATTCTTATTCTTGAAACAGCCCTCCTACAATTTTCTTCACCATCTCTGGGCATCATCAAAGATCTACGTCGTGGAATTCGCACGCCGAGTCTTCGAAGATCATTAACCAATTCCTCAGATTCTTGCACCCGATGAGCCCATTCCCTTCTGAGCCCACAATAATACTCAATAGGGTCGTCATTGACCAACTCCTCGTAGTCATCGTTTCTTTCTACTAACAACCATGTTTGTCGATGTCTAGAGTTTGGATTATCTCCCATTTTCGTGTTGAATCTGAAAATAATGTAATGTGAAGTGATTTGTGTTGTGAATTCGGTATATATACAAAGGGGGTGAACTACTGTATTCGGAAGTTGTAGTCACGGGTTGAAAGTTGTAGTCACGGGTTTTGTATTTTTAGGTTTAAATTGTTTGTAGTCACGGGTTCGTCATTTTTGTTTGCATTGTTTGTCGTCATGGGTTTTGCCTTTTTATCTACAATGTTTGTAGTCACGGGTTTTGTATTTTTTGTTTTCGATAGTGTCGTCACGGGTTTTGTATTTTTTGTCTGCATTGTTTGTAGTCACGGGTTTTGTATTTTTTGTCTGCATTGTTTTCGGAATTATGAGTATATATACGTCGGGAGTGAACACCAATCTCAACAATAATTATTAAAAATGGAGCCGTCTAGAGCCCCAAAGTTGTATTACACCCCTGGTGATATTTTTCGTGCCATGGATCGTCGTTGGCACTTAGATGATGATTACTATTACTCATTGAATCCCAATCAAAGATATTCAGAAAGATATTTGCGAACGATGGAAGATGAATGGCTTCATCGTGTCCAAGAACAAGAAGGGCTTATCGTGGATTGTCGTGAACTTCAAATTTCCTGCCCCAGAATAAGAGCCATACTCATGCCTCGTGTAACGCCACAGGAAAAAACTACAGCACTCAATAGGATTCGTGAGGAGAATAACAGGATGGTTATGCGTATGCAACGTCAAAATTACCAAGAAATTTCTTGAGAATACGCATTATGTGGTAATGTGCAAGAAGCAACAGCCCGGTGGGAGCTTAGTATAAGTCCTGAATATTGATCGGACATTGAAATGTCTGATGAGGAGAATAACTAGATTCCTGTCATTCAGTTTTATGTTAATTCAATGTTCGTATTAAATTTGATCTGCAATGTTCGTATTAATTTCGTAATTGTTTTGTCTTCAATTAAAACAATTATGCCAATAAAATTATATTATTAACATGCATTATTCAAAACACCACAAAAATATAAATACACGACTAAATAAACTATCTATGCGACCGATAACCCCGATGTCCACCAGTTCCACAATCTTGGGTCCGCCTCGTCCTCGTAGACCTTCTCATATTTGCTTTTTCCTCACCATCATTGTACTGAACTGGTGATACATTAAATTGTACATGAGATGGATGTGGAATTCTTTGATGTAGAGGTGCATCACTCCACTGCTCCATATCAAGATCAGTCAAATTCCATGTCGGCATGCTCATACCTTGTCCTTGATTGTGAAAATTGACGGGCACATTAGCCACGGGTGATTGGGCCATGGTGGGAATGTAAACTTCGCTAGGGTTGGGACGAGGTTGAGCCGAGCTTGATCCTCCAGCATTAAATTGATCATGATAAGTCGAGCTCGATCCTCCGGCATGGAAGTGACTATGAAAACCTACGCTTGATCCTCGAGCCCCGAAGTGACCATGGAAAGCCGAGCTCGATCCTCCAGCATGTTCATCATCTACACGAGCACCGGTGGCAACATTGCCACTACATGTGACCATATCCTGGATGTTCTTCATTCTTGATTGCAATTCCCTAATTATCGTGGGATCATTAGTTTGGGCAATTTGTTCCATTGCATTTTGCACCTCTTCCATTTCGTTGAACTGAAAATAAAAATTAACAAATACCATCAACAACAACCAAAGCTTCCTAAATAAATAACATTAAATTAACTATCAATGGAAAACAATACCAAATACTAACCACATTTTGCAATAGAGCGGCTGAGCCGGCCTGGTGTCCCGCACCTCTCCTAGTCAATCGGGGTGAAATGTAAAGACGAGTGATTCGATCATACCACTCTTCGTATCCTTCATCGGTCTGGTCCCCCCCCTCCTCAATATCGTGTCCAATCGCAACGTACGACTGACTATTATTCCACAATGCAATTTCTCGAGCGTGTTTAGCCAACTAATTACTTGTGGACTTACCCTTTTGGGTGACCCTCCCAACACGTCCAGGTGTGCGTGGAATATATTGGCGTATTCCGAACTGTCGAAGAACACGCTTAGGACGATGATACTCTACGATGGCAAAGAATATCATCGGAACTGATGCTCGCCATACGTTATCATTCAAACATTGAGGTGGCAACTCGGCAATGTCTGCATCGTTCAGGTTGTACGGTGTCCAAACAAACTGAAATACGAAAAAATGATTTAGAATATAATTATAACTTCATAATAATTTGAAAAAAAATAAAAAATTCCCGACTCACATGTCCATCCGCCATCTGATCTAGACCATCTCTAATTGCCCGGACATTGTGACTGATTGAAGCAGTATTCGTAGTAGGTCGATACCACCTTCAAACAACAATCATTGAAAATAATTAAAAAAAATTGAACGATTCTTAATTAAACATAATCTCCAAATGGTAAATTACCGTGTAGCATAAGGTGCTCGGGCAATGTCATCCACGTCAGCTCCCGCCATCTGTCTCGGTACCCCATCAGGTCTTACAATCCAAACCCTACTCCACGCCCATATCTGTCAAATGAGAAAAATATTAATTCAATAACCACAAATTATTATACCAGAAATAATAAAGTCTACATAAAATATTTTCTCACCTGTAATAATGGCATGAAACCTCCAATATTTTTGCAATCTACTTGGGCACCATTCGACAATTCGCGGTATAAATGAGCTAATACCACGCTCCCCCAATTGTATGTGTGTGCTAAATTTATATCTTCAAACACAGTCAACCACATTACATGAATAACATCTCCTGTGGTGTCGGCGCACATCACACCCCTTAACGACAAAAGTGCCCAACAACGGGCTACCTGATCAACTAAAACTTCTTCACATTGATCATTTATTTGGAATGGCGCACTCACCACATGGTTAGCAAGTCTTCGTACTGATATTCTATAACCGTAAATGAAATCTTCTGGTGTTAAGAACAATCCTAATAATTGATATACATATAAGGTGTAACTTTCATATCCTTCGAACTGCCTATGTGCAACTACAGCCCTACCATCAACTGGTAAACCATATAAAACAGCAACATCTTGGAGAGTTATCGTAGCCTCTCCGGTCCTAAAATGAAATGTATTCGTCTCTGGCCGCCATCTCTCAATTAGGGCCTTCACAAGGCCCAAGTCATTTGTAAAATGAGATAACTGGAATACCCTATAAAAACCAATCTCATGAAGCTTTACCTTGACGCGGTGATGTAGAGGATGTCCAAAGGCAATCTCAAAATATACAGCGTCAGCTCGCCGGACACGTTGAGTGAAGTCTGGATAATGAGCAACTACCTCAGATATATCATTGTTCTGATCATACAATACGCTCGGATCAACCGGTCCATATACATTACGCTCAGTCATCTTGCATTTACATATCCACAACAATGTTAATTTACATTCTACAATATAAATTACATTTATATATTTAGTAAATTGTATCTATTAATTCAAACTTGACATTATACCTAAAACTATACCTAAAATAATTAAAAAAAATTCAATTCAATTTAAAAAATCAGATTTAAAGATACTAATTTGAACTACTGATCGAATCTACACCTTACTGCTCCAAATTAAACCTATCAATTCGAACGTTTAGAAAACGCTTCCATACAATTCCAAATTAAACCAAACTATTCCAAATCAAACCTATAAATTCAAAAAATTATACCAAATATTTCCAATAAGGGGATAATTATACCTTAAACATTTCAAATTCAAAAATTATGCCAAATAATTACAAAATAACACTAAAAATTGACATTATACCTTAAACTCAAAATTGAGCCTCAAAATAAAAAATCAATCTACTAATTCAACAATTATACCAACTAATTTCAACATTATATAAACAATTCAAAAATTAAACCAACTAATTCCAACATTATATAAACAATTCAAAAATTAAACCTACCAACTACAAATCAAACTTAACAATTCAAAATTAAACACTAAAAATACAAATTATACCGAACATTTCAATGATTATACCAACCAATTCCAACATTATACAAACAATTCAAAAATTAAACCAAATAATTTCAAAGTAACACTAAAAATTGACATTATAACTAAAAGTCAAAATTGAGCCTAAATATCAAAAATCAATCTACTAATTCAACAATTATACCAACCAATTCCAACATTATACCAAATAATTCAAAAATAATACCAAAAAACCATAAAAAATAACATTAAAATTTGACATTATACCAAAAAGTCACAATTATACCTAAACATAAAAAATCAACCGATTAATTTAATAATTATAACAACATATTCAATAATTATAGCAAAAATGCAAAAATTATAGCTAACAAAACGAGTTTATCACTAAAAATTCAAAATTTGAACCCTAAATTACAATGTCATTATAATACAAAAAAATCCATATATAAACTCTAAATTTAACAAAACTTAAACATTACCTTATGTATTTGGTTGATTGAGAAATTGGAACCTAAATTTAGAGACAAATTAGTGCTGAAAATAATAAAAAATGGAGGAAGAAAATGTTGAAGAAAAAAACGAGAGAGAAGAAGAGAAATTACCTTACCTGCGTGTGCGTTTTTTGTGTGAGGTGAGCGTTTCTGAAGCTGGAATTTTGAAAAAAAAAAAGGCAAAAAACTGTGTTACGACATAAGCTATGTCGTAACACAGAATTAAAATATTTTTTTTAAAATGAACTCGTGTTACGACATAGGTTATGTCGTAACACTGCTCGTGTCAGTCAACGCTGACACGAGCAGTCAGCTTTTATTAAAAGCCCACGTGTTACGACATAAGCCATGTCTTAACACATTAACTCATTTATAAAAAAAAATTATAATTTGTTACGACATATGTCATGTCGTAACAAGTTAATGAATTTTTAAAAAAAACCTGTTATGACATAGGTTATGTCGTAACACGTGTATTACGACATAGTTTATGTCGTAACACAGATTTTTTTAAAAAAAATTAAATCATTCTTGTTACGACATAGGCTATGTCGTAATACGAGTGTTACGACATAACTTATGTCGTAACATGCTATTTCCTGATTCCCACTTTTTTCGTGGTATTTTCTGATTTTAGATTTATTTTTGTATTATTTTTTTAATTTTACCTAAAAAAGTCATCACTTAAAATTTCTATTATAAAAGTGTCGGGTATTACATATCTATTCAATGTTGTTTGGCACACATGCACGATTTCTCCTCAAACAATAACACAAAACGTTGACCAACGGAACATATATATGACATTGACCTTTAAAATTTGGACAAATTTTGGCTGAAATGAAATCTGAGTCATTTTGAAAGTTACAGAACTAAATTTGAAAAAGAAGTAACGCATGTGACCAAAATGGAAATGGGGCAAAGTTGTGGGACGAAAAGCCCAATTTGTCTTAACACTATCACTTATTATTTTGTCTTTTTTTTTAATTATTTTTTGCTAAGAATTTATTATATTGTCCCTGATATTACTTTTCTTATACATTAGTGATTAACTATTCTTTCATTAATGCCCACCAGTCGAAAAGTAGGCGGTCGTGGTAGCAGAATTTAATCGTTTAATTTAGGTGCATAGCTAAGTAGGTGTACCTAATTTTAGGTTAATAGATTTAGATAGCATTCTTTTACCTAATTTTTGCTTTAAAGCGTTTTTTTCTTTGCTTATGCAGCTCTCCAACCATATTGGTGTACCAGCAGTAACCATACACATTAGAGGGACCGGATGACATCAAACGAATTATACTTCAAGCTTTCTTTTGACTGAGAGAGTGTATTCCGGACTTTTACTAAAATAAGTGGGAACAATTGCAATTTTAGTTCCTTAACTAATGTTGTTTCCAAATTTGGTACCCGACTTTTGGAATTAAGATCTTAATCTCATAACTCAACTAATTATCGTAAGTATACACAGCCCCTAGAGGTGCTTAAATGAGAATAAAATGCAATTTTGTCATCCATACATTGTACATTGATGGGTGTCCGATTCACATCAATAATATGTAAGAACATTCAATATAATAATATGATATTATTCGGCTTCAGTGATGGAGGAATCACAAGAATCGAAAGCAAGGCCCTCCTGAGGAGCCGGACCCTCCTTATCCGGGGAAGAATAGCTCCTTTGGCCTATAAAAAGAAAGGGGGTTCCATCAACAACAACTCTTTAGTGGATGTTATCAAAATACGATAACACAAATACACAAATTGAGCACATCTAAAGTCATGACTTAATAAAAAACCAACAAGAGGTTAGCCGACCCCAACGTCGCACCTCAGAATATACCCCAAAATGACACTACGTTCTAGGGGATGAAAACAAGTGCCTCGTGGCCAACATGCCTTGTGGCTGGACAATGCCTCGCGGTCGAGCCGCAAGGCCATAGGCCACGTGAACCGACCGCGAGGTAGAATCCCACGCCTATCTACACGGCGCCCCTGGATGAAAGGCCAACGACCCCTAGAAGGCACTCTATTAGGGCGGAGAGGTTATAGGTTGAATCAATCAAAGAGGGGGTAGAGAAACAAGCAATATCTTAAGCTACTATCATAGCACCACAAAAAGGAAAGCAAACGCAAATTATATTATCTTTACCTCTATCACCTTGGCTTTTGCCCATGGTTGATTGAAGAAAGCTCCTAGAGAGAGAATTTCCTAAGGGAAGAATTTTGAAAAAGAATGAGGATATGAATGAGAGTTCAGAGATAAATGCCAACAACCCATTTACACTTAAATAAAAAGTGAGTGAGGGGCCTTTATCACCCACGACCTAGTACAAATTAAAGCTAAATGGCACTGCCTAAGCAGAATTACTTCTACTCATGGGTATCCCATCAGATAAACCCGGGAGTGGGGGGCATTATGATGTTCATAAAAAATATCCAGGGGCATTACAGTAATTAAACATATCCCCGGCTCGGGCCGGGGCGCCACCAATGGATCAAAGTTCGTGGTTAATATACTAATCAAGCCCAAAAGGTCTGACAGCCCGTTGAGAGTACCTGGGCTATTTTATTAGTCTAAAGGCCAAATAAGGAGTATATTATTAAGCTTGATGGGCTACTGATAAAGTTAAGTCCACGACCCATAGCCCACTGCCAACTCCATATAAATACCTTAGAAGAGCTGATAAAGGCTGATTATCTACTCCCCTAGTAAAAATTCACTACTATTGAGAGTAACCCCACAAAAGAACTACGAACAGACTTGATCCCTATTCATCGGGCACGTAGGCAGCTCACTAAAGGCGAGTGCAGTCTATACATTCGTCAACCCCCAACCTAGTTTGTCGTGCGTTAGATCGGTTCAATCACCCCACATGGGCAATCACGTGTTGTTTATTGACTGCCAATTTTTACCATCATCGCATGTAGACTTGCACTAGCTAAGCAACAGCCTCAAGCTATAACAATATTTACACAATTGCAATCATGTAGACTTGCAAGTTTTTAATTTATTGTAGACCATATGGCTCCCTTTTCTCCTCTCCATTTCACAATAGCTCTATAACGCTCTTAAAATTCTTAGTTCTTGAACTAAAATTTAGGAACCACACTTGACGGAATAAGAATGATTTTTCACTAATAGTTGATATTGCATATGCATTCAATGAAAATTGCTTTAGTAGTCAAAATAAGTAAAAGATTTGCCCTGAAAACAAAAAAGACCTAAACAAATATAGATTTTGTAAAAAAATCAATACCTATAACTTGTAATATTGAATTTGAATCTTTGGTGTTCCGGTCAAGAGTTGGAACCTAATACTAATATTATTTTAATAATCATAATCTTCTTTGTTTCATCGTAAATTATATTTTTTAAGCGTACTAAAAAAGACAATCACATCATCTTATCTTTAAAATTCAAGTTAACAAATATGAGATAATCTTATCAAAATAACATCTAAAGATAATTTGGCTGAAAAAAATTTATAATAACTTGTGATATATATGACAACATAAACTTTAAAATATATTTATATTACATACTCTTTAAGGCGCTCCGGCTCCCAAATTTTTTCAAATTATATCGCTCTACTCTCTCGCTCCCGCTCCTGCTCCAAAAAATTTTCACATCACTTTACGCTCCCACTCTATGTGACTTAGTCTATAAGTATCTCTGTAAGTGATTTTGGTCTCGAAGGCAAGCCCATGATCGTAGTAGGTTATTGGAGCCGACTCAATCCAAACTTTTACTAAAAAATAAAAGAGAAAAATAAAAGAGAACATTAGGAAAAAAGGGGAGAAAAGAAAACAAATTATAAAAAGAATAGATGATGTGGACAAATGATGTGGCATGCATTTGTCTTTGACTATTATCCGCTCCGGTCGGAGCCATATAACTCGACAAACATCCAATTGCTGCATTCTAAGAAAAAATTGATATTATTTTGATCGCACATCAATAGAAAAATATGAAACTAAAATGATAAACTAAGAGAGAGAAATCGGAAGAAAAAAAAAACAGAGACAAAAAAGTGCAAAGAAATTAAGAGAAAGGAAATAGGATCTAAAAAAAACTAATTGTGACGGCGTCCTAATTATCTGTAATGTTTTCGGAGTTGAAATTTGATGTAAATTGCAATGCTTAGATAAATTGTGAGACTAAGATTGGTCATTTCACAAAATTCGGCACCAAAACTGTAAGTGACCTTAGTTATGGGACAACAACTATGGCTCTGTTTGTTTATGTTTTTGAGTTGAAATTCTGAATATTTCTCGGGAAATGCGTACTACATGGATTCGTGTGAGAATTGATGTGATGTATGTTGTGTTTGTTTATGTTTTTAAATAGTGGTTGAGATTTGTAAAATATGTCAAATCAATAATAATTGGTTGATGTATGATGGGTTAAATGATTGAGTTAGTTGTTTGTGTAATGATTATATGAATAAATAAATAATAGAATAAGATATATATATATATATATATATATATAAAGTTAATTTATTATTAATATATTTTGCAATTTCAAATTATAAATATTAAATTCAAACATAAGAAAATGACAAGAGACCACTCCAACCACCCCACCCAACCATTATGCCCCCTGCCGCTGCCACCCCCCCTCCCCCCTCCCCCCTACCCAGCCATTCGTACTATGCATAATTGATCTTTCCAAATTTTTTTTTTTATTTTTTTGGTTGGCTTTTATAAGTGAAATATTTTTTGTGACCACGTGGCAGGGTCTTAGTGGTGGTTTATGGGTGAACTTGGACTAAGTGTATTCAACTTGAAAGTGTTGACTCCAAGTTTAGGAGTGGTGACCGTTTCTTCTATTTGTTTTTGTACGAAGTTTTGCTATAATTCCCACACCCCTAACATTTTGGCTAGTTATGCCTTTCCGAGAACGGTATGCAGTTTGTTGATTTTTCGGAACCCATGCCTCTATGAGTGTTCCGTCAATAGCCCCAACACAATCCTTAAATTATAAGATAAATGAGTGGTTTTAATTTTCCGCAATGCAGTATAAGTAAAGTGACTTTGTCAAGAAAATACAATTACCTTGAAGTACGGATAGAATTCTGTGTTTTGCATAATTCGACTTGGAACATGATGAAAATTGGGCAGAGTAATGATATCCGGTGCCAATTGGATCAATGCATCCAATACCCTACGCACATGTTTGTTAATTGTTTGCAAAGAATGCTGAAAACGTTCACAACTATCACGTTGCCTCTTGTGTAGCCCGACTGTTTGTAAGAAAATAGCTACAGACTCCTTTATAGAGACACGACTCTGTTGTGATTCGCGAATCAAACCTCGACTTATGATAATGTCACATAGTTCCAGAAACACCTCCTTTTTCATACGAAGCATGTTGTAGAGCCTTCCCGGATGCCCATTAAGCAACTCAGCTACCCAATCAGCTCCCCTAAGTCGAGATGTATATTGCGGTATTGGTCCCGGTTGAACAATTTCATTGATAACAAAATATTCAATTTCATCATTAGATTCATCACTGTTCACCTCCTCATCCACGTCAATTTCCTCATCGTAGTAGTCATTGTTTCCATAAATATTGTAATTGTTGCTACTTTCTCCATCGTTACCCCGATACGCCATTATCTTGTGTTGTGATTAAAATATTAAAATATTGAATCAATGTTAAAGAAACAATAATATCACGGTGAGTAGTAAAGTGACATATATAAATAAGAGCAAAATATGAGAGCGGGTGGACATACAAACAATTTAAAAGCAACGGTACAACAAATTAGAAAACATAGTCCAAATAAAATACATGCCAATATCGTTTAACATTTTCAACAAGAAGAAGTACAAACCATTACAAAAGTACATGATGGCAAAACCAAATTTAAATGCAACAACCAAAAATATGTTTATTCCACAACAATCAAACATCATCAATCACCACTACTGTCAAAATCCACATCAGCATCAATGATTTGCGGAGGAGGCAAAAATATCTCAGTAAGCCAATCATAGTGATACAGTTTTGCATTACGCAAACGAGAATCACCAGGGAACGCCTATGAATGATTGCAAACACCAAAAATAAGTGAAAAATAAATTTATATTTATATAATGTCTTGTGTAAAGGGTTTGTAAAAATAAATGTTTAAGAGGTACCACAAGATGTGCCGCCCAGAGTGCGTCGTTACCCTGTAGCGAATGAGTTTCATAATTCCATGAAAAACCGCATGTTCGCATTTGTAGATCGTGACACCCTTTCCAAGTGCCCCTTATCCGAAGGTACTTTTTTTTCAAATCCATAATAGAATAATCACCAAAACGATTATCATGCACCTTTAACCTATCGTGAATCGAATCCCACGTTACAGTTCTAAAATTCGAACCAAACATCATTCCTTGTTCGTACTCAGTGAACAGAAGCCAAACAAATAGGGTTTCAGCCTCTGGTGTCCATATTACAGGGTCCATGTTCTTTTCGTGATTCATCTGATATGATGACATTTCAACCCATTTTTTTCAGTATGAGTGTGGTTTTATTACAAATGTTTTAATGATGCAAATTAGACAAATTTGAGTAGTTTTAAATTAATTTATTTCCTACAATAATATAATTTACTTTATGACATCAACAAATGTGAAAAAATAGCCATTTTAATTGTTCAAATGTTAACATGGACAAGTTAATTTATGTAATTAACGTAATTACCATATTAAAGCCCTAAACTCAAATCATATTTGAAATATAATAAAAAAGACTATTGGTAAAAAAAAAATTACCTTAGATTGTAGGAGGAGCAATCACTAGGCAAAAAAACTATTGGGTATTGCAATTTTTTTCCACATTTGTGCATTTCCCCCCGAATGCTTGTGCATTCTTATATACTACAATTTGGGGTAGAGTGGGGTTGGGGTGGGGACGGACCAATATATGCCAAAAGTGTTTTTTTTCCTTTTTCTTTTTTACATAGTTTAATTTAATTTATTATATTGGTAAAATATTTTATTGTTTCATGTTTCTTTTTGGATTTTCGTATTTTTTTAACCAGGGTATCGAAATGAGTCCATTCTTTTCCGATTACAAAGTTTATATAAAAATCTACAATTTATATGTTCAAGTTGAAACCCAAATATTCACGAAAAAGGGAGAAAAATGAGTCAAAAATAAGAAAATTCATTATTTTCTTATAAAAATTAATGGCACTACATTGCTTTTTGGCTTGTCGTATTCCTTGACCCGGGTATCGAAATGAGTCCATTTTTGTGTGGTTATAAAATTTATATGAAAATCTACAATTTATATGTTAAAGTCGAAACCCAAATATGCACAAAAAAGTGAAAAAATGAGCCGCAAACAAGAAAAGCGTCATTATTTTCTTATAAAAATTGATCTAGTGTTGCTTCAATCGGGTATCGAAATGAGTCTATACTTGTGTGGTTATAAAATTTATATGAAAATCTACAACTTATATGTTCAAGTCGAAACTCAAAAAAGCACGAAAAAAGGTAAAAAATAAATCAGAAATAAGAAAAAATAGTAAAAATAGTGTAGGGTAGGGTGAGATGGGGTGGGGTGGGGTGGGGGTGGGATCACGTGTGTGTGTTTGTGCTGGGGCTGGGGGTGGGGGTGGGGGGTGGGGGGAGTGATTAGGGGTGGGCAGGGTACAGGGTACGGATTTGTTTTCATTTTTTATAGGTAATAATTTTAGTTGTTTATTAATTAATTTATTTAATAAAAATAGTAAAATGTGGAAATTGAATAAAAAAGTAATTATTGAAGGAAATGATGTTGATTGATAAATATGTGAAATGATTGATATAGTGATTGATAAGTAGTTATATGGGGGATTGAAAAAGTTAAGTTGAAAAAGGTAGAATTTAAATGAAAATAGTTTGTGTTATGGATTTTTAGAATTTTGTGATTCAGGATGTTGAAAATGGAATTTGAAAACATAAACAAACAAGGCCTATATTATTCGGAATTGAGTTGTTGTGCACCATTTTTTTATTTTTCGGAGATCCACATTTGCTATGATACAAATACCTGTCAATTTTTGTTATGTACAGAAAGCTAAGATTAAAAGGTAGTTTTTTTCGCTTTGTGCATCAAAATTAACATTTCGCAACCTCAATGTCTTTATGATTCCCACCTTAATTAGTTGTGGATGGAATTTAGAGTAGTTGATGCATAGCTACAACAAAATTCATCTATAGTTCGAGTTAAATATTAATGGAAAATAAGTCTCTTGGCGGATAAAGTGTTATGATCGTTTGGTCACATATTTGGCGTTCAATTTGCCTGCCAGCCCACGGACTATAATCTAACAAAAAGTATTTCACTTTTGTATTCAGAAAACTGAAGTATATTTTCATGGATGTGGCAGACTAAATAACTAGAAAAATTATTGTTTTAGTCCATTAACTTGATCACTCTTGCATTTTAGTGCTTTAAGTTGACGCATTGTAAAATTGTCCGTTATCTTCTGACTTTTTGTAATTTTTTAATTTTTGTTAATAAATTGGTAAATTTAGTCTGTCGATTTAGCCAGTGGCATATTCAATTGGTAGAAATTGGAAATTTTGATTATGCAGATTTTAAGTTTTGAAATGCGTAAAGTTATCTATTTCGTACAATAAAGGTTTTGTGATTTTGTGCTTTTTAGCTTTTAATTGATGACATCTAATATAATGTGTGATAGTAGTATTGATGAGTATCGACGGACTAAATTTATCAATTTTTTAAGTACAAAAGGACTGAAATTATAAAAAGTCAAAAGATAACAAATAATAGATAACAAATAATATGTCCACTCTAGCTATACATATATTGTTGACAAAGTGACTCAACCAAAAGCTAATAATTGTCACTAGTCTTTCTTTTTTTTTTTGGAATAATTGTCACTAGTCTAAAAATATTAATTTTCAATTAGACGGCATGTCCAATAAATGATCGCCATCCTTGTACATAATAAGTACGAGTAGCTGAAGATTTATTGAGCAAAAGGGCCATCACCATCAATTAGTACTCCATAATGATTTTCAATGGCAACATCCAATGAGGATCAACTAGTCCGATTGGATATACATTTCCTTTTTCAAATTAAATACACATATTAACTACATAATTTCTCACTATATATATAATGTGTACATTTGATATTTATCTATATTAAACGAATACAAGATATACAGAAATTGAAATAAAGAATTTGAAGTGGGCGACGTTGCCCCCTCTTCTGGATGCAAATGAACCGATTTTGCAATTTCGTTTTCATTCCTTTGAAAATACTTTGTAAACATGTCATGTATAGCTAAAGCAGAATACTAGATGAAACATAATGAACCGATGAAACTACTTTATTTATAGTGCAATTATTCAATACTGTACATCACAAGTATGTAACTTCTGTTACTAATGTGCACCATGCACATGTAAAAAAATAAAATTAAAAGTATTCCTAACAGGGAGAGTTGAAAATATGTCTATTCCTTTTTTCTTGGGAACCAACATTTCGAAAAAGTATTGAATAATAATGTGTCGAATCAAAATGATACACAATTGTGTAACATAAAATTATAGGTGTATATTCTAAATAGTTGTGGTCCACGAAATAGTATACGTCCATTATTGTTGACAAGTGACATTAATTTCACCGTATTATTCAATTCGGTGGCATGTGCTACAAGTTTAAAAGACCAATTTCTTTATATCTAGTAGGACTTAAGATTAAAGTGCCATCAATTACTACATTTTAAGAAAGATGGCAATTTCAAAGCTGCACATAGAAGCAGTTCAAACTGTGATCCCAACAAAGCCAACTGATCCAATATCCTCATGCAGACTACAACTACCACTTAATCTCATGAGCTCAAGTACCGTTTTGCAGAGGCGGTTTCATATGGTTTTGTGCTATAACAAAGCGTCGGAGGAGGATTCCGGGTGGGTGGTGGCGGGCTGGATAAAGGAATCGCTTGGAAGAGCACTGAAAGATCAGCCCATTATTGCAGGAAGACTGCGGAGATCATCTGATGAAGATTATTTTGAGATTGTTTCGAATGATTCGGGTGTTCGAATGGTTGAATCGAGGGTTGAAATGAAATTGATCGATTTTCTTGGGTTGAAGGCTAAGAAAGAAGATGAAGCTGAACTTGTATTCTGGCAGGATGTTGTGGAGCAAAACCCTCAATTCTCTCCACTCTTTTATGTCCAGGTTCAAATTGTGATTAATGCTATATAATTATATACACACATATATGTATATATATATTTATGTTTATACTCTCTTTGATCTTCTATTCTAATATATATATATGTGTTTCGCTCTAAATTTTATTTTATTTTATAAATGTACGATAATTGCAATATTAAAAAAGAAAATTTTAAAGTGGAATATAAAATCATCAAATTCAGATCAAAGTTTTGAACTATATATTACAGTCGATGTATAATCACTCATTCATCACATATTCTTTAGGAATAATTAATCACTTAAATATACTTTCAGAAAATTTAAGATAGGTTCAATTCCTATCATGATAACATGGAAATAATTAAATCGAAATAATGAAATTGGTAAGGCAAAATAAATGATATACAGTCATATATTTTCCTAGACTATATTGCTGGTAAACACTAATGAAGTTTTAAGAAGTCTCTTTAATTTCCCATTCTCCGACGGTCACTAAGCCGTCATCACTTGTGTCCTTAGCCACCGTTCAATAAAATCAAACTGCCTTTAATTTGCTTCTTTAATTGTTCCTCACCGACTTATCCATATATGATGTCATATATGGACACGATAGCAATAACGAGTAGGGAATAACAAATACAGTTTGGTTTTGATTCCATTTTCATATAGAAACATGCGAGTATTTTGATTGATTGTTATATTTGAATTGTAACTATAGCCCTTTCTTGTAACTATCACTTCTTACCATATTGTGCTTAAAAACATTCCGAGAAAGGTGGACCTTCTGCGGAACAACCACTATGTGAAGCATAGAGGTTGTATGATTTTATTTTTGTTCTAGTTTTAGTTTCCATTATTTGATTTAGAGTTTTCATTTGGGTAAATTACACCCAACCCTCTGTGATCGACCTTCTTATGAGATTGGTGGTCTGATTTTTATCAATAAAAGACTGTTTTACCCCTAATCTTACAACCGTCATATCTAATCTACTAAAATCAATGGTTCATATTAAATAATCTTATCTTTATATAAATATACATTTTTTTTTACTATTTTTTATATTTGAAAATTATCAAAGATGTTTAAAAATACATATTAATATTATATATATATATATTTCTGCAAATAAAAATCCTCCACCACCACCATTCCTCTGCCGCCGCGACCGTGCCACATTTCCGTACTTCGCAACCACTTCATCCCCAAACCATCACACAAACCCACCACCATTTTCACCATTTCAACCCCAAATCCACCACCATCTCCATAATTTCAACCTTAAAACGTCCAGCCAAAACCCACTACTTTAGTCCCAAAACCACCACCCAAGCCCATCCATTTTAGCCCCTAAACCTGTAATTGCATCCCCAACCATTTTTCTGCAGAATTGAAGATTTGAAACCTTCAATATATATACGTTTTACATATATATATATATATATAGAAAATAATTTTATGTTGATTTATTTTATTTATTTGTTGTATATGTGTTCTTGTGAAATTATTGAATTTCAATTATTAAAATAGTAGCTGTGTGTGTATCTATCTGTAATTGCATCCCACGCCGCTGACAAACAAGTAATTGCATCCCCAACCATTTTTCTGGAGATTTGAAGATTTGAAACCTTCAATATATATATCTAATACATATGTATATATATATATATATAGAAAATAATTTTTAGTTGATTTATTTTATTTATTTGTTGTACATGTATTCTTGTGAAATTATTGAATTTCAATTATTGAAATAGTAGTTGTGTCTGTGTGTATTTATATATACTCCGTGTGCATCTATCTATCTATCGATCTATATATATATGTATATATATATAGACATATGTGTGTGTGTATGTAGCTGAGCAAGAGCAATTTACCGCTTCAATTTTTGGCGACGGGAGCATTAAATTTAGAGTGAATCTTCAAATCTGCAAATTTGCAGATTTAAAGAAGTTCTTCAAATCTGTAAATCTATAGATTTGAACAACACACACACATATATACAATATATACATATATATATTATTAGTATATATATATTTTTTTAAATATCTTTTGATGATTATAAAATTTTAATTGGGATGGAGAAGATGATTAGAATGATGATGCATTCTTTGGGGTGGGGGTTGATTTTGGGGACTAATTTTGGTTAGATATGGAAATGGTGTATTAGGATTAGGGATTTGGGGTGAAGAAATGAGTTGGGGAAGAAGATGAAAATAAAAGAAAAATAAAAATAAAAAGGTAAATAAAAATTATAATTGAAACTATATAAATAGAGTTAATATTAGTGTAAATAAATTCAATTGGCAAAGGTATTTTGGTCTTTATAGAAATTTTTACAGGCAAAAATATTCGATGGAGGCGGTAGATATCTTTTTAGAAATGGCAAGGGGGTAACATCACAATTTTTTTTTCTAGGGAGGTGGAGTGATAATAAGGTCAATCACAGGGGGTTCGGTGTAATTTAGCCGTTTTCATTTTATCATTGACTAGTTTTGGGACACACCGAACATGTGATGAGTTGTGGAAATTGTGACTCTATAGTCTGAAATAACTAATATTTGATTGTAAGAGTAATACGGTGATAGTTTTGGATCCTCAAACTTACATCAATCAAGTATTGTTGGGATGAAAAGTTATTATTTATTTTTTGAGAAAATTGGATTTTTCATCCTTTATGTTTGCTTAATTTGAGGTTTGGTCCTATAACTTGTCCTTTTGCCAAATTAGTCCTTTATCTTGGGTTTTGTTACCAATTTTAATTCCTTCGTAGGATTAATGGTAAAATCTGTATTAATCTTTGATTTTTAGTAAAATAACTTCTAAAATAATCCAGTCCCAACATGCTTCCAAAATAAAATTAATCTTGCATAATTTATACCTTCTTTTGACCGTCTTGTCGTCGGGTATTCCAAGTCCTCGGTCTTACGGACTCTATCCGACCACTCGCCCGCAGTCGGTGGTTCGCAGGTTCTTGGCCCCTTCAACGATACACAGCACAACCCGAATTCGTTTCCTACCTTTGGGTGTAAAAGGTATAGAAAATATAAGTATAATTGTAGTTCTGGACAACAAGTTGGACAAAAGCCTTTTTTTATTGATGAAATACAAACTAAAATTACATAATATTATTCTACTCTACTCTTGGAGAAGAAAACTTTTAGCCTCTCATGAGAGGTCTACTATTGGGGAAATCCCCATACACTCGTAAGACTAAGAACAGAAAAAAGATTAAAAAATTTCTATGAATATTTGTATTTTTGAAAGAGTTGGAGGAAATTTCTGATGATCTCCATCTACTTTCGTCCTCTCTTCTTATAGACCTGGTTTCGGATTTCAAAGTCGGATTCCAAAACCTCCTTCATTTTTTAGACGTCATTGCTTACGTCTAACTTCAATAATGAGCATGGGTCCCTGTGTTTGCCACTTTGTCGACCACGCTCTTCACTTTCCAGCTGTTTTCTTTAATCAATCACATGATTGATTCCAACCTTAGTGCGCTTGTCTTTTTAGGCCCTTTTTCTTTTACATGATTTTACCCTGGTTTGTGAAAACCCCGGGGGTAAAACTTCTTTTTTCCCTTATCTCTGTCGGATTCCGATTTTATCTTGGTAACCCGTATTTTTGTACCAAATAAGGGTTTTTCTTGAAACTCACAACTTGAACATTCTCGGTTGTGCCATTGATCAACATGCATCATGTTGCAAGCCTTTTTCCTGGTAGCTTCAGTTGCTGGTAGCTTGTTTTCCCAGATCAGCGTCTTCTTTTGTTCAAAGAGCTTCTCTGCGAACTTAGTACTTTTTCCTGTCATGGAATTTAACAGGAATGATCCATTCGCCGAATTTGAAAATATTTTGAATGGATACTTAACTTTTTCCATCTCTGTAAGACAGACCCACATTCCCCATGCTCTTCTGGTGGAAATATCATCTTCGTTGATAGCACTGACCAATGGAGCTTCGCCTGTTGCAGCCTTAACTCTGTTGTAGGCTGGCATGTTTGGTCTCTGTAACTTAATGAAATGAAACACTGGATGAGATCTTTTTCCTGTAATTTCTGGTGCTGCTGAAATAAACTTCAACTCCAGAATATCACCCCTTTTTAGGTGAGGGTTATTTTGCCATGAATCAAACACGTCACTGGAAATCCGGAAGTTTGGTAATCTCCGAAAAACTTGGTGACATAGTATGGATTGAAGCTAATGCCCCAAAATCATACCACTCTTGGACTTCTTCGGGTTTTGACCCCTCAAGCATCCAAATCCTAGGATATTTCCCTGATATTTCTACCAAGGACTTATTAGGATTTATTTCTTGTCTTGAGATTAATTTTTCCCAAGAACGCTGATAACCCTGCCAATGTAAATTAATTGGGTTAGTATTAACCTTAGAAGTGCCTGTCTGTGGCCTAAGATTAATCTGTCCGTCTTTAACCCCAGAGGTGGTGGGTTGACTTGAAGCAATAGAAGTGTGAACTTCTAATTGTCCAATTGTTTCCTTTTTCTCAGAGTCTGAGAATTGACTTGTGCAAGTGGTATTTGAATCCACCGCTCCGGGTATAGAGCCCCGTTCTCTAAACGCAAGTTTCGAGTTCTGCTCTCGCAATTCTCGAATCATCACTGAGGATGATGCCTTTTGAATTGGTCCTTGTAATGTATTCCGCAATTGTGTCATAGCATACAGTGTTCCCTTGATTGTGTCCTGGACAATGCCCAGCTCAGTTCGTTGTACATGGTCAGCTGCCTCAGCATTAGATGATAACTGTCCAAACTTTTTGTCAAGCTCCTCAAGGTTTTCCCTGAGATGCCTATATCTCGTTATGATGGAATTGGCTTCAGACACTTCCATCTTTTGTCAGGAAATCTGCAAGAACATTTTCATGAGATTTCACAATAATAATGTTAAAATAATAATATTGGCATTCAGCTTGCCATCTGAGAAAACGTGCTTTTCCGATTTATGATTCAAGTTTATTTTTCAAAAAAGCTTTTATATTCGTATTGTCAACCTTTAATGTAAATTCTTTAGCTAGTAAAAATAATGAGCATTTTTTAAAGGCCTTCCAAACAGCAAAGAATTATTTCTCATTTATGTGCCGAATACTGGCTTGTTGTTCAGTGAACAATCCTCCTGCATATCTACAGGGTTCTTCTACTGTAGTTGTTCTTTTCATGAGCACTGTTGCCCATCTATAATCGTTGGCATCTGTATGGACTACCAAATCATCCTTGTCTTGCGGTATTGCGAGTTTAAGCAAGTTATTGGAAGCTTGTTTCAACTCACGAATTCTTTGAGTGAGAATTTCTTCCCACTTCCATTTCGTACTTTCCGTTTCCTTTAAAAGTGGTCGGAAATCCTTCCTTTATTTTGCCAGATCTTTGATAAAGATACCTGCAAAGTTAACAACTCACAAAAAGCTTTGAAGTTGTTTTTTATCTTTTAGAACATTGGGAAAATTGCATATTTTTTCCAAAATATGTTCCTGGAGTTCAATCCCTATTTCGTCAATAAGAATGCCAAGAAATTCAATCTTATTAACTCCAATTATAGCTTTCTTTTTTGAAAGCACTAATCCTTCATCAAAACATGCATTAGAAAATATTTCAAGATGCTTAATATGTTCTTCCATATTTCTAGATGCAATTAAGACGTCGTCAATGTAGACAAACATAAACTCGAAATAATCTTTAAACAGATTATCCATCTTTCTTTGATATATCTGGGGTGCATTTGCTAATCTCATTGGAAGAATGTTCCAGATATATTGACCTTGTGGAGTAGGAAATGCCATATACTTTCTAGACTCCTTCTCCATCTTAATCTGATAGAAACCAGATTTACAATCAAATTTTGAAAACACTTTAGCATCCTTAATGCACTCAATTAAGTGTTCTCTACTTGGGATGTAGTAACCATCAAATTCCAGTTTCTTATTGATACCTTGATAGTTGATTACTAATCTTGTCTTTCCTCTTTTTACCTCACCATAGTTTCTTACTAGGAAACCAGGATTACTATAAGCAGAGACTCCAGGTTTTATGAGTTTAAAATAGATATGCCCTTTTTATGATTGTTTGCATATCCTTCTTATCCTCCATATTCATCTAGATTGGTTTGTATCGAACATACTCATACTTGCGTTGTACTTTTACTTTCAGAGTAACTTCGATCTTGTTTTTTTCCCACCAAGCCAAAGGATCTTCATTAAAGTTTCTTTGAATTAGTCTCTTAACATTTTCAAGAGAAAGTAGACTTTCTTCGTCAATGTTATCCATGGACTTGTTCAATAATTCATTCTTAAAAAGTTGTATTTCTTCTTTAGAATTTTCATAACAGTTTTTGTCCTCACTTTCGATTAGACCATGTAGTCTAAAAGACAAAAGAGCTTTTCCAAATCTCTGTTTGTCCTCCATTTTAGGATGGGTTAATTTAGAATCAGGATTAAAATCACCACGTTTGCTGTGAAAATTAATAGGCAGAATTCTATTAAAAGCTTTTGCTCGCCTCAAAACTTGTATCTCACTACCACAATTAGTAGTAAAAACTAACAAAGTTTCGTGGTTATCTTGCACATATTTTGCAAAAGTTTGGATAAAATTGTTACCTAGCAAAATATCTGCTCCAGTATCATGAAAATATATATGTGACATTTTTACCTTAAACTAAGGTGTACCAAATGCTCCACCAATCATGATATGTGCCTCTCTTATTCCCTTATTGAGAATGACGATTTTTTGAGAGAAATCCCTTCCAGCAATAATGGGTAGAGCTTCCATAGCATTGCTAGGGAAAACACGGGGTTTTGATGTACAAATCCCTGATCCAGAATCAATATAAGCTGCAAAATATTTCAACTTATATTGTTCATATAACATACCTATAGATATGTATATTGAAAAGGGACTAGTCATTTATTCAACCTGAACAACATGCCCATCCAGGCTAAATTCCATCCCTTTACCTTTTCTTCCCCAAGGTTTGTGTTCCTCAAGGAAATTTAACCCCAAGGTAACAATTCCTTGGTCACGTCCTGCTACTCCTGTAACAAATACTTCATAGCCTCCTAATTCTAGCATACATTCGTATATGCCAGTTGTAGATTGTTGCAAGTGATATAAATCATCACAAGGAAAGTAATTATCTTTCTTTGTAATATCAAATAAGACTTGCACTTCTTTCCATCCTTAAGGGCATCTAATTTTTACATTATTTACCCGAATTGCCTGAGGAGTTGAATCTTCCATTAATTCTTTTCCTTTCAAACACCTAATCCTTTCTTCTGAAAAGGACATTCTGCTATTAACATTGGTTCTAGAACTCATTGAGCGATCTAGAACTGGATGGTCTCGGATTAAGATATCAGCACCACCAATCCTTGGTATTTGAATAGGATCGGGTGTCATTACCTTTGCAAATTCCTTGAAAATTCTTGGAATTTCTATATACTCTTTCCGAATAAACAAATGAGAATGATGAGTATTGGAAAGTGCATATGCAATTCTATATATAATAGAATATGGTCTATTGCCTTCCTTCGTAAGATCATTTCTTTTGAAATCTTGATGAAAGGTCAAGACTAGGCTAAAATCTTGGTCAGCTAGGTTATATGCAAATTCCCCAAAGCTTACTTTGTATTGGGTGTTATGTCGCCTTTGATTTAAACCCATCTGGTTTAAGATTCGGCTGACTCCGCTAACTCTAAACCCATCATACCTTTTTAGGTTAGAGTCCTGCCTCATTATCTTTTCCATAGTCTTGTCTGAGACTGATGCTTTGGAAAAGAATCCTGCTAGGCTGTCCGATGTTTGGAGCCTATCCCCTTCGTTGGAGTAATCCATTAGAAAGAATTGCTTCGTTCTTGATATATAGAACGATTATCTCTAGTCATCCTCTCAATGAGTCCTTCTATAGTACGAACATTTTCTAACCAGATTTGAATCTTGGTTTCATGCTCGATTACCTTTCTTAAGCGAAGAGGCGTTTCGCCTAATACTTGAATAGTAGGTTCATAATGTTGTATTATGGTTCTGCTTCTTTCAATTTTTTCTCTGAAATCAGAGATAACAGTTCTGAGTTGTGGAACTGTATAAATAGGAATTCCAGGCATTATCTTGAATTATTCTGATTCGGTCGAAGAATCATCCTAATCAATTTCTTCCTCGTAGACACTCTCATCTGAGGGAATACCTTCGAATTGGTAAATTGGTACCAAATCTCCATAGAAAACTGCATCCAGAATATCATTAGTGGCTTCGAATTGTTTTAATTTGCTACTTTTTTGTGGACAGTCTGGTGAAATGTGGCCACGAGCTCCATATGTCCAGCAGTTATAATCTTTGAAACTTTCATTTGTTCGGGTATGAGCCCTTCTGAAAGTTCGTCTTATAGGTTTCTTTTCGTCAAATTTCCGAGATCCTTGGGAAGACACCTTAGTCTGTCCAGATCTCTGGCCAGATTTGTAAAATCGAGCTTTAGATTTAGACCACCAAGACTTTCGTCTGAAAGAAGATCGCCTTTTGTTACTAATGTTATCGGAGCTAACAAATTGCTTTCTCTTCTTTCTTTGCTCAATGGACTCTCCAATTATTGTTGGAAAATCATTATTATCACAACAAAGAGGGATTTTCTTTATTTTTCCTCTTTTGAACAGTGGCTTGTTGACACCAGTCCTTTAGTTTGTCTTTTAAGAAAGACATCCTTCTGGCGATTGTATCAACTTGCCCTTCCGGGACCTTGTAAGAATGTATTAACATTTCTCTCCAAGGGCTACAGATTTTTGCAAAGAACATTGGTGCAGCAATTTCTGCACTAACATTCGCATGAAAGAAATATTTTCGAAACCAATAGATATATTCATCAATGGAGCAAATATTTCTTAATTTAAGACCATAAAGAGCCTGTGTGTACTCTCTGGTTCTTTCTGTATTATTATCACCGAAGTATCCATCTCCGATAAAATTTAATTTGGTTATCCTTCCGAATCTATCTACAATAGTGCTTTTAAATTCTCTGGGTAAAACCTCTTGCTTAAATTCTGCTGGGGTGCGTTCCCAACCCACCTTCACAGAACCTTCTAGGCTTAACTCCATTAACCTAATGAAGTTTTCTTTATCTAGTTCCAGTGTAGTAGCAACTACTTTCATAGAGGCTACCCATTCATCGATTAGTTTCTCGATGTTCCTGAAATCTATTCTATCCAAATTTAGGATAGTACCATATGGATTCAAGGATTGTGACATAGTCCTTGACCACAGTGTATTTTCTGGTACTCTATTTGGATTTCGTGTGGGATTTGCTCTAAACGTTACCCCTCTAAGAGCAGGTTCTGTGTTTGTATGTAAATGCCCACTTTCTCTCATCGGCTCATCCGATGGAGGATTATTCGATGCAGGGCTTTCACCCGGCGCTAGAAATCCCAGTGCTAATTCATGGATTTTTATATTAGCCAGGTCCACAACATTTAATTGTGAAAAGGACTCAGCTAACTCTTGAAGATCAGACGGATCTACTCTTGATATATCCATATTAGTTAATACTTCTAAGGATATCAAGGAGTAGTTCTTCATGCGTCTTAGGCTTTGGTATTTCTTTAGCCTTTCCCTTCTGATGTAGAAGGGATTACTTTCCAAGTGCATCGCCGATTCTATCCTTTTTTGATTTGGATGTACCGGTAATACCTTGTCGCTCTTTCAGATTTAGGACTATTGTCTTTAGATCTATTATAGATCTGGAAGAATCTTGAGGATTTCCTCAAGTTTTTTGTTCAAGTTTTCAAGTTTCATAGGTAGATATTCTAGCCTATGTCCGTAATCTTGAATTGTTTTTTGGATTTCTCTAATGTTCGTCCCAAGTGGCATACGAAAGGGTCTAGAAGGGGGGGTTGAATAGATCCTGGAGTCTTTTTCGACTTCAAAAAGATTCGTATTAAAATATTTTGGACGCTTGAAATGTAGACGCTTGACTAAGCGTTTACTTTAAATATAGACGCTTAGGCTAAGCGTCTGATGAAGACTGTTTTAGAAAGTTAACTTAGACTTTAAGATTTGAATACTTTAACCAAATAGGTTTAAGCGTTCAGTTCTTTAATCATCGTTAGCACAGCGGAATAATTTTAGAGTTTTCTCTTTTGAAAGCTTTAGCATCACAAGAAAATGATTTGGTTGCTTAGTGTTCTCTTGAGTTTTACTTAACAGTTTTATACAAAGATATAATAATATGAAAAATGACGGTAAAGTAAAGAGCACGATATTTGTAAGGTTTACTGGGTGTTGTAATCCCAACTACGCCCTTCTTCCCCTTTGCACTCGGAGGCAATCCACTAGATTGATTATCGAAGAGTCATATAGAGACTTCTACAAAATGGGGAAACAGGAAGAGATGGATATAGATGACTTGAGCTCCTTGGTCACACAGATTTCTGCTACAAGCCACTTCAATCCTCCGCTTCTGGAAAGACGATCTCGAGTTCCTTGATCACACAGATTTCAGCTCCAATAAAGACCTTCCTTAACAAGCTTCTCTTACTCAAAAATACTGCTTGTGAAGTCAACAAACTTTCTCACTCAGATGAAAGATGTTGAGGGTTTATTGTAACAGGTTTGTTTGATGTTGGGAAGTTCAAACAACTTGGGATACCTCAATAATAGTGTAGGGTTATTCTATGAAGATGTTTGAGATATCAGTGACTGTCTTTGGAATGTATTTGAGAAGCTTGATAAATTTTGGCTATGGAGTTTGCAAGCTTTTCTCTCAAATTATTTCAGCAAAGTTTCTCTTTCTGCACACTCTCTAAGGTTTTGCTGGAGGGTACTATTTATAGAGATTCTTGGGATTTGTCTGTTGGACACAATCAGGGGCGTGTCTCTCATGCAGCGCGTCAAATAGTCCCTTTCTGACATTCCTGAAATTCTGCTGGTTCCGATTGGATAGGAGCAGACTTGAACTCTGAAAAGCTGACAGTCTAGTCAAAAGGTCGCTTGTCCACAAGTCATATTGTCTTGTTACATTTAATGCACTTATCAAGCATTTAATGCATTTTGAATTTATTTCTCGTTAGAAATAAATGACCGTTGGTGATTGCATTTAAGTCCTTGATAACTTGGGTTTTATCCTTCAGGTAAACCTGAAAGCTGGATGCTTGAGTCGCTCGGACGCTTGACTGAACGCTTGAGTCACTTGCGCCAAAAAATCCTAAAATAGTTCTTTAGCGTTTGACAGACGCTTAGAACAAATCTTCATCTTCACTTTGACTTTAGACGCTGATCTTCAACTTCATCGCTTAATAGACTCACACAGAACTCTATTAGCGACTCAGTATTTAATACTTAGTCTAAAATCTACAAAGATAAAAATTTGAAGCCTGACAAAATAAGTAAGCTTTTCAAACGCTTATACAATGTTTCTATGAAATCATAAACTTACATTTTTGGGGTCTAACATAAAATCCTATCTTGTCATCATCAAAACATCTAACAATAAATTCCTAACATCTAAGATCTTTAGAAAGCTTAGATGTATCTGGCTCGATTTCTTTCTAATTCATGATTGAATTACAATAAAGAGTTACCTTTATTTGCTCTTCCTGGACATTTGCCTTGGGTCTCTGCGAGCTGTAAATCCCTCGCAACATTGCCTTGGAATTTTTTATCCATGGCAAAAGTCCTTTCATAGTACCGGATTGATGCCAGGATATGTGCTGTAGGATTTCTTGTTTGTACTCTTGCTATCACTTGTTTGATTTCATTAGAAAGCTTCTTATGTCATCGGATTAATTTATTAATCCTCTTTTCTCGTTGGTTTGCCAATATTTGGAAATACTCCTTGTTTTCTTTGTACCTCGAACTATCGTTCGGTTCCATTCTCTTTTGATTCTCCTCACTTAGGGATAAAATAATTATTATGTAACCAGTTTAAATATTTCATCAATAAAACCAGGCCTTGATACCATTTTAGGGGGGATCGAAAAAGCGTAAGTTTATTTTACATTGTAGAACACCAAATACAAGTTTTACCAATTCTTTGACAAATTAGAGGACTAAAATTGCAAACAGTTGCGGAGATAGAGGACCTTTTCTGCAATGGGTCAAGTTAAAGGATCAAAATTCAAATGAGGCCTACTTAAAGGACTAGAAAACTAATTTTTCCTTAATTTTTTTGTAAGTCGCGTTAATGTCTTTATGCGGCACTAGTTAAATTATGTTGGAATGAAGAATTATTGTGGGGCTTCATTACTTTTGAGGGTTAAATCTAAAGGAAACTATTATTTTACTATTGAATATATTTTAGTTATTATTTTGGATTAGAACATCATATCAACTATTAATGACGTGTACCCTAAGTTAACGTAATAGATGTCGCTTCTTGATGCCGAACGTAATAAATGTCTATACATAAAATAACTAACGGGTAATATTATGAAAACAAAGATAAGAGATATTTTTGCTAAGAAGGACTAAACAATCACATCTTTAGAGGTTCAAATTAATAGTAGGAGCTTCAAAAAGTAAATTTGAAAACATAAACAAACAAAGGCGTAAATTTTTCATTTACGATGGTCTAGACTTCGAACCTAAGAAAAAGGAATATCAAGATGGTAAACCAATGAGTATAGGAGGGGGTCTAGTGTTCTTCTCAGTCTCAATGGAGTGAGCAAAAGGAAAGTGAATAATCAGAAATTTGTTAAGAAGGGGTAAGCGTGTGAGTTAAATTGTTCAGTATATAGTTACAGGTAACTTGATTCTCGTAGAACTAATTACAACAAACTTTTGAATTTTTAGTTTTGCTATAACGTGATCTTATAATAAAAAAAAACAGAATGTCAAAACAACATTATACAAAAGGGGGTCATACACTTGTCTAATACAATTTGCACTGCATACGTAGATTATAGCTTTTCAGCAACGGGGCCAAACAGGCTATAAATAAGTTAATGAAACTTGTAATGACAAGACATAATTCGCTCCACTTAGCTCTACTAATTTTATAATTATGGTGTTCTTGCAGATCACCAACTTCAGTTGTGGGGGATATTCAATTGGGATAAGTTGCAGTCTTCTACTCGTAGACCCTTTTGTCCTAACAAGCTTCCTCAAGAGTTGGATTAATGTTCACAAAACTATAGTTTCAAAACCGAATCTGCCCAAAATTCCCATATTTTACGTTCCCAAGTTTGGAAAACCAATCTCCTCTCAAGTAATGGGGTCTAACACAGGTAAAAATGCTGCAGAAAGTGTGGTTTTCACAATCTCAACCGAGAACTCGAATTCAGACAATAACGTCCACAAGAACCTTGTTGCTGCATGCATCGATGAGGCTGAGCATGAGATTGGTACAAAAATGGCCTCAAAATTCTCTTTGTTTCTGAAGGTACCTTCTGAGGATGCCAAGGTAGAAATTTGTTCAAGAGAAGGGTTGTTAGAGAATTCATCAACCAAAATCAATGGATTGACTTGTGGAAGAATGCGGGATGAACTGGAATTGGATAATATATGCTTCAATGAAGGAAACAAGCCTGCTTATGTGTCATCTTGGATCAACTCGTTTTTGGATGATGAAGGTTCTGTGATGATTATTCCAGCAAATGATAGGAATTCAGGAATGAAAGTTATAGTCACATTTACTTAAAGAGTTGTATGATCATTCCTTAAGTATCACCAATTGATGTTTTTGATTTGTTGTTGTTTCTTGGAGGATTTTTCACTGCATGAAAGATTGTTTCCTAGTTTCATTATGGATGATTACAATTGCAATTATCTTTACTAGTTTCACTATTTTGGCAGAATTGCAATTTAAGTCATGTTGTTTAAGGGAGATAATTTAGTACATTAACTTTTATTTTTTCTTCACTTTTATTTTTTTCTCAATTGATGATAGCTTTAGCCCAGAAATTGTGAATTTCCATCAGCAAAGGTCACATGATTGGCATATAACTTTTAGAGATTCATACTTTTACGGTTTACCTCAAGAGAGAAGGAATAATGGTCAGGAGCGTTGGTGGCTACAACGGATCATTAACGTCCTGGTGGTTGATAAGAGACTATGTTGAATGGATATGCCGGACATGAACACGCTTTTGACGTATTATTAAAGGAAACTTGGAAATAAATCCCTAATGCCAATTTAAACATATGTTTCAGTCCCCATCAATAATATTAAGGTCTGCACTCCTTATTTCCAAATTAAAATTTTCCTGAGCTACCTAACCCCTGTAAAAAGACAAAAATGCCCTCAATTTGAACACAAAATTATGTTTACTACCAAGAACGTGTACGACGTGTCTTCCCGACTTCTTTACCTTCCTCTCAACAAGTTCTCGCTTTCTTCACTGTCTTCTCAAGTTATAGCCATAAATTTTTCCCAAAATCGATTTCCGCATTGTTTAAGTTTCTTCCCCATCACCGCCTAGGTATTCGACTTCCACCAAATTTTCTTCCCAAAATTTCTAAATTTTTCACTTGTAAGCGTCATACCACCGTCGTCCCTCCACCTCCACCACTTGGGTATTCGATTTTCACCTCTAATTTCGGATTTGTGAAGGTATGTGAACTAAATTTAGTTAATTTCAGTTTTTGGTTGTTGATAATGTGGGATTTGATAATTCAGATTTGAGTATTTTGTGATGAATGTGGTTGTACTTTAAGGTCACATATGCAGTATGTTGTGTGGCCTTGAGGTTTTCACATTTGAAGTGTGTAGTATTATTAAAGTGTGTATGTTGTGGTACTTTAAGTTAAAATATGCACTATGATGTGAATAAGTTTGTTGTATTCACACTTGACGTATGTAGTACTATTTAAATGTGTATATATTTACCATAACCATTTGTATTACTTGAACCTTGCAAAGTCTAATGGCAAAAAAATATTGGAGGAAGCCGTACAAGATCATGTCGCGGTGCCCCCCAGAAAAATTTCGTAAACTAATGAAAGAATTAGGTCCATTAATATTGGAGAAGCACCAAAATGCAATAAAGAAGACTCTATTCTACTCATACATGGAAATTCTGGATATGTCCCATAGCTTAGCTCGAGTTGGGGCACTATTGCGGACCTTCCGTTTGGAGAGTAAGGCATTTATTTTCTTGCCAAGGCATTGAAGTTCCATTTCGCGCGTTCGAATTCTCCATTGTGATGGGGCTCCACGATTTAGGTCAGTATGTTAACTAGGATATGAAGTTGGTGGGGTCCAAAACAGTAATTACATATTTTAATGAGAAATTGAGTGAAGAGACGGGGGAGAATATTGTTACGAAATTGTACGAGTCAGTGTCTAGGAATTCCAAAGCAGATATAGAAGATTTTGTTACGATGTATGTTCTTTTTGTGTGCAATACTATTTTAGTTTCATACAATAACCTTCGTACTGCTGGATTTTTGCTTGCTTATGTGGATGATTGGAAGTACCTGTGAGTATAGTTGAGGGCATGCAGTTTACTCATTCTTGATGCAGAAAATCTATGAGTTTGCTACAAAATTGGTGTATGCAGTATTGTATTTAGTTATATAAAGTTTGTTTTCTAAGAAGCCACCATATTGGTGGAGGCACTATCCTCATCTCTAGTGGATTACTAAATGGACATTTTGTGTAACAATGTAGTTTCAGCAAATGTTGGCCACCGTGTCTTCTATTCTCCCTCTTATATTCAGGTATCAATGTAGAAGAATCTACAAAGATAATCGTAAGTGTTGTTATTTTGTTAAATGGTAAATACTAACAAATCAAACATGATAGTTTGAAGTCCTTCTGAAACTTCATAAAGTAAACATGTCTGTTCCTCAAGATCTGTATGTAGGTGTTGCTAAAAAATTGACTGGACATTCAGGCAAATCTATGGAAAAGCTGACACTAGACGTCATGAACACGTGTCAGTATATCATGATCCCAATTGTCGACGAATTTTACTAAACACTCCTAGTTGTTGATACGAAGTAGAAAAAGTTCATACACATGAATTCTGTCTGGACTGCGAAGAAATCAGCAGAGCAAAACTCATTGTGAGTTCGTTTATATTTCACTTTAAATAAGAATATTATAAAATAAAATAAAAAGTAAAATGTCTTTTTACAGTCTCAGTTTTTATCGAGTTATTTGAAAAATAAGTTCGCTTATGATATGGGCGAGGCAAGTATGGAAAGAAAGAAGGATTGTCACCAACAAAAGGGAGGGGTTGATTGTGGGGCTTTTGAGTGTATGTGGGCAGAGTGTTTTGCCATAGATAGTGAAGCATTTTGGTCGTATCAAGAAACCGTTGGGTTGGATTATTTATGTGCACATATGGCCGCAGTCATTCTGAAACAGAGGCACGGGCAAAGTTAACTACGTGATTGATTGTCATTCATGATTAAATAATTTATTTATTTCTGATATTAATGGTGTACTAATGATTTGTATGTTATAATTTTAATTATATGAATTTAATGTATAAAGCATGTGACTTCACAATATCACATTCTAATGCCAGTTCAGTGAAACACGATGACAAAAATAAATAATATGTCATTGTCATTGTCATTGTCATTGTAACTATATGTCATTTTATATGTAATAACGTGTCATTTTAAATGTACCCATACGTCATTTTCTTTGTTAACATACATCATTGTCATTGTAACTATACGTCCATTTCTATGTAGCAATATGTCTTTTTTTTTGTGAACATACGTCATATAATTTTCATAATATGCCATTTTACATGTACCCATACATCATTTTCCTTGTGAACATACATCATTGTCATTGTAGCCATATGTCATTTTATATGTAATAATGCGTTATTTTACATGTACCCATACGTTATTTTCTTTGTGAACATATGTCATTGTCATTGTAACCATACGCCATTTTATATGTAATAATATGTATTAGTCGTAAAGATACATCGTATTAGTTGTAACTATACACTACTAGTACTGTAGATACACATAATGTTTGGTATATCTAGTTCTATATAGTTTTGTTTATCAAGATATGATATATTATTATAAAACTTACAAGTACGAGACTTTATAATATCACGGTTTAATGGCATTTGAGTATCAAAAGACGATATTAATAAACAATTACTGGAATAGTACAACAACTAGTAGTAGTGTTTATACACATTGTGTTTGTGAAAGACATGTACCTTTATCGATTCCACACATATTATTCTTCAATATGTTGTCTAATGCAACTTTTTAAATATTCAAATAGATACATTCATGTGTAAAATACTTGTCCAAATATATGTATCAATAGGTTTAAGGTTTTGAGTACGTATGGTTACAGCTGAAATGATGTATTATTACATAAAATAAGCAGTAATGCGTTCTAACTAGTAGGAAGTAATGTTTACAATGACGTTTAGTTACATAGAAAAGAACATATAGTTAGATATAAATTGATGTATTGTTATGTATAGAATGACGTACGTGTACAAAGCAAATGACGTATGTATACATATAAAATGAACTATCGTTACATAGAAATGGGCGTATGATGACATATATAACATGATGTATTATTATATATAAAATAACGTATTATTATGTATAAAATGACGTATGTTTACAAAGCAAATGATGTATTGTTACATATAAAAGGATGTATGGTTACATATAAAGGGACGTATTACTATGTACAGAATGACGTAGGTTTACAAAGCAAATGACGTATTGTTACACAATTGGGACGTATGGTATACATATAAATTGACTAATTATTATTTTTAGAATGACGTATTGTTACATAAAAAAAGGATGTATGCTTACATATAACATGACATATTATTATGTTTAAATGATTTATTCTTATGTATAAAATGACATATCTATACAAAGAAAAATAACGTATTGTTACATTAAAAAGGACGTATGGTGACATATAACATAACGTATTATTATGTATAGAATGACATATGTTTACACAGCAAATGACGTATTGTTACATAGAAAAGGATGTATGCTTACATATTACATGACGTATTATTATGTTTAAATGACGTATTATTTTGTATAAAATGACGCATGTATGCATAGAAAGTGACGTATTGTTACATTAAAAAGAACATATGGTGACCTATAATATGACATATTATTATGTATAAAATAACATATTGTTATGTATAGAATGGCGTATATTTACAAAGCAAATGACGTATCTTTACATATAAAAGGACGTATGGTTAGATATAAAAGGACGTATTATTATGCGTAGAATGATTTAGGTTTATAAAGCAAATGACATATCATTACACATTTTGGATGTATGGTTACATATAAATTGACGTATTATTATTATTTTAGAATAATGTATGTTTACAAAGAAAATGGTGTATTGTTACATATGAAATGATGTATTATTATGTATGGAATGACGTATTTTACATGCTTATATAATTTAATTGAACATTAAGTATGTTTGTGAATGTAGTATTGTTATAATTTAATTGAACATTAAGTATGTTTGTGAATGTAGTATTGTTATAATTTAATTGAACATTAAGTATGTTTGTGAATGTAGTATTGTTATAACGACCATGAAGACACACATATTATTATACATGAAGTATGTTAAGCACAAATGAAATTAGCAATTTTAAAGCGAACATGAACTACAGTTAATAAGAAAATTAAGTATTATTAAAGGAACATGACACACGTGTAAAGTGAAGTATTTATAAATAGAATATGAAGTAATTTTATTGTGAAAACGAAATACTATTAATATCAAGATGAAATACTTTTAACTTGAACATGATGTATGTTAAAGGCTGTTGGTCCCAAGTGGCATACGAAAGGGTCTAGAAAGGGGGGGGGGGGGGGTTGAATAGATCCTGAAGTCTTTTTCGACTTCAAAAAGATTCGTATTAAAAAGGTTTTGGACGCTTGAAATGTTGACGCTTGACTAAGCATTTACTTGAAATATAGACGCTTTGGCTGAGCGTCTAATGAAAACTGTTTTTAGAAAGTTAACTTAGACTTCAAGATTTGAATACTATAACCAAATAGGTTTAAGCGTTCACTTCATTGATCAGTGTTAGCACAGCAGAATGATTTTTAGGTCTTCTCTTTTAAAAGCTTTAGCATCACAAACAGTTCCTTAGTTGCTTAGCGTTCACTTGAGTTTTACTTAACAGATTTATGCAATGATATATCAATATGAAGAATGACTGTAAAGTAAATAACACAATAATTGTATGGTTCGTTGGGTGGTGTAATCCCAATTACGTCCTTCTTTTTCTTGAACACTCGGAGGCAATCCACTAAGATGATTTTCAACGAATTACACAGAAACTTCTACAAATTAGGGAGAGATGGATGTTGATGACTTAAGCTCCTTGATCACACAGATTTCTGCTCTAAATCACTTCTATCCCCTTGCTTCTTTCACCCAGAAATAATGCAAGTATCCAACTTCGACTTCACACAGATTACGAGGCTTGGATAAGGTTTTTCTAAACGGTTTGTTTGATTTTGATAAAGTTCAAACAACTGGGAATATCTCAATAGTAGTGTAGGTTTCTCCAAAAAGAATATTTGAGATATTTCGTTGACTGTCTCAGGAATTGAAGAAAAGCAAAGAGAATGTTTTGCTTGAATATTCTGGCTTTTCTGAGAGTTTAAGGAATGAGACTTCAATGTAACAAAAATTTGGCTTGGAATTAATCGGTTATTTGGCTTGTTGTTGAAGTTCTATTTATAGGCATTCTTGGAAAAAGTGTCTGTTTGACACATGCACAGGCGCGTGTCTCTCACTTTCGCGAGTGAACAACTTTTGTCTTTTTTCCTGAAAATCTGCTGCACAAAAATTGGTGTTCCAGTCTGTGAAAGTTGACAGTCCAATGGGGGTGGCTTCTCCATACGTCTGAAAGTGCTTATCACATTTAATGCTTTTATCAGGATTTAATGCATTTGAATTAAATGCCCGTTGGCACTTAATGCACTGAGAATATTTGCATTAATCTCCTTCTGGACTTGGAAATAAATTCAGGTGAAATTGGTCGTTGATAGACGCTTATTCATCTTTGAATTACTTCTATCCAAAACTTACGCTTGAAATAGCTGGTCTTCTGGACGCTTGGAATCTTCATCATCATTCAGATATTAGGCGCTTGAGTCTTTAACCTAAACTACAGATGAACTCACATAGAAATCATCAGACGCTCAGTCTAAGAATACTTAACCTAACATACTAGAATAAAATAAAGCAAAGTCTATTACAACTCTAACACTTCAAAGCTTATACATGATTTCTAAATAAAATCAAACTTACGTATTTTGGGGTCTAACATAAAATTCTAATTGTCATCATCAAAATATCTAACATGAAATTCCTAACAATTTCCCCCTTTTTGATGATGGCAATACTTACTCTTTTAATAGTTCAAGAGTTAGACAGCCAAAATAAAAGTTAGCTTTGGTTAGTACAAGTTAGTTGAGGTTAGTTAAGCTTCAACGAGTTGTTTCAGCTGAAAAATGCATTTTATATATGTCAATGATTACAAGCATTTTTACAACTAAACAAAAGTTACATAAGAGACAAGAATATAGATAATGTAAATCAAAAAGCCTTAACGACTTGGTCTAACTAAATATCGCTTGGGTATTTCAGTTAGGTTTTCTACCAAAGTCATCATCGCTTCATGATCTTTGTCGATTATGAGCTTATTCTCTTCCTTTTGTCTCTTCTTGAAGGCAATAAAGTGTTTGTCCCATTCAGTCGGGTCAATACCCATATACCTTAAGCAAATTTTGAAAGTTCCGTTGAAGTCAGTCATCTGCCTCTCTTCAGCTAAAATTCTTGGACCTGTAGGTTTTGGAATAGATGTTCTTTGAAGAGGAATGTCAAACTGTTCAAGCGTGCTCTAAAAGGTATTGGTAGATTTGGATATAGTGCTAGTGGAGGTTCTCTGAGGGTTGTACTAGGAGCTCCAGCAGAATCACTTACCCCCTAAGCAGTTATCCAAGATGGGAGACTTGGCGCAGAAAGAGTAGATAATTGTTGACGCTTCGGCGGCGGAGGAGGATCTTGAGCTCTTGAACAAGACGCTCTTCTCTTTTCTCCTTCTCTCTTCTCTTCCCCCTTATTGCCATCATCAGCCTTTAGAAAATGTTATGTGAGTAGACTAACTTAAGTAGCAATCTGAGACATTGAAGCTGTGATATCATCCAGACGCTTGTAGAAATGTTCTTGCATTGCAAGAAGCTTAGCGCTGGTAGCATCATTCATATTTTGAAATTCTCTGCGACATTCATCAACAGCCGCTTGAGCAGAACCTCGCATATGAGCAATCTGAGCGTTCATAGTTTAAGATTCAATCTTTTCTAAATCCGTCTTAATCCAGTGGAAGGATTCTTCATTCTAAGTAGCTTGATTGCTCATCTCCTCTAAGACAGACTTCAACAAAGGTCCAAAAGCTTGACCCACATCTGATGGAACCGCTTGAGGAGCCGGTCGCTTGAATCTGGATGTATGCTTTAGTGAGTCAAGGGGAGCTTGATATGCAGGATCAAAAATTGTACCTTATACATCAATTTGAGGATCCTCAGCAGTATCAACAACAACAGAATTAGCGAGTTCAGGAGCGTCAGGAATAGCCTCTGGTGGAGACGCTTGAACTGGTTCTTCAGCAGACGCTGGAAGACTTGCAACTTCTGAAGTGGACACTGGTACGGATTCTTCAACCAACTTGGCAGGCGCTTCCTCAATCACTGACTCCTCTTGACGAAAGTCATCGAATTGGAAGTTCCAGTTAGCGATATCTGCGTAGGAATCTGAAGCAGCTTCCAGAAGTTCAGTCAATCTGGAACAAGAGATGCATGTCCCTTGAATGAAAGTGCAAAGGGGACTATGTCTGGCTCGGACGTACATTGGATCCATGATGTCCAATGCGTGGTTTGGGAAGATCCTTGACTGCGGCTTTGGAATGATAAATAATGTATCTGGGCAGTAATGCAAGGAAAATCCGATAATCCGATCTGTAGGAAGACGCTGTGACTTGTGAGCTTCTGGCACATACCAGCAGTAATAGTCTTCCAAATACGGAAACACTGCTCGAGCTATTCCTTGATTGTGTTCAAGTAAGGAGAGAACATAGGCATAATGATCGCTTACTTCCTGTTTGATGGAAGGTAGAAGTGACTAACCTTGGAAGTTTCGAATCCTCGAGCCATTTGGCTTTCGTAGATTTTTAGTGAAGATCTTGTCGAAATGAGGAGTCTGAAATTGTCATCGCAGTGGCTTGGTGAGAAGTTCAAACAAGATGGGGATGAACTGCCACTGGTGGACGCTTGAGCGTTGAACTGGAGAGGAGTGACGGAAAGCCTTTGTAGCGCTTGGTGTAGAAAATGTTCTATTTGTTGACGAACTTCAGGTAGCTGTTCAACAGGTCCAACTCTCTCCTGACGCTTTACAAGGCAATACTTGGCAAATTGACGCTTCTTGTCATACATGCCTATGCCAAAAAGATGGGGAGCTTGAACTAACTCCGGAAATGTATATTTATGGCCCATATACGCTTCAGCCCAATTTACCTCGGCCATACAATAATCTGTCCCATCATTAACCATATCTCGAACGCCTTCATGGTGGATATCTCTGATAGATTCAAAACGATATCTATCAGTCTGATAGTTAGCATTCTAGACACTGTCAAAGTATGCATCAGCTTCAATCTGGATCACATCTGTGAGAGATGCTAGACGCTCACCTGCATGAATTCCTTTATTTTTCCACAGTAGAAGTGGATTGACAGACTTCAAGTTCTCTTTACTGTTTGCTAGAAGAGGAAAATGTGTGTAGCCTTCTCTGTTCTAGACTGCTTTTGAAGGATTGTGAAAGGTAGGGCGGAAAGGATCATACACACGGATGTTGTAGTCTCTGAGAGCAAAACCGGTTGACTTGTTGTGCCCATAGTCAAGGTAATACACCAAATCTATATCACACTTAGGAGTTCTACCTCCTTGTCTGTCTTGTTGAAGAATAAGAGATGAAGGCATTTGACCAGGAGTTTTACCGAGTTGAATTGCCAGATAATATTTCCTCTCAATTTCTGTCAACTCAGTGTTAAACACTACATCCCCGATCTGATTTTCAATGTCAATCAGTGAGGCTACCTCATTCTCAGCATTAATGTATCTTTCTTCATTGTATCCTGCTGGAATGAAGTCTTCTTCAAGCGCTGAGGCATATAATTAATTCAGTGATCAATCGTCTTCAGTGGTCCAGCTTGAAGAAATGCCTTGGCTTTGTAACGTCCTCAGCAACACTCTGACTTTCTGAGCGTGCCTCTGTTATAGCCGGAAGAATGGTAGACGCTTGAACCTCTGTGGGAGTAGGTTCCTCGACTTCAATTGCAGTAGCTTCTGTGGCAACATCTTTGGCAATAGCCACAATATTTGTCATCTCAACATCGAGATGGACGTCTGTTGATGCTTCAGCAGCAGCTGGAACTAAAGCTGTAACACAAGAACTATCCTCTATAAGAGCAGGATCTTCGACAGATGTAGGAAAGGAAATGCTGTGGGAAAAAATAAACTTACCCTGAGAACTTGTCTCAACAGCAACATGAGCGCTTGGCTCAATAGCAACAGCTTGAGCGCTTGGCTCAACCGTCTCAGGCTCTTCAGGAACAGGAGCAGCTTGACGCTTGCTTGTCCTGGAACGCTTGAAAATTTTCTTCACGTTAACTCCTTCAACGAGCTTTAGCGTTTGAGGGGGAGGAGCGGCAGCTGATTCCTCAAAGTCTATTTGTTTAATATTCCCTTCCAGCTTCCTCCGCATGATAAGAAGGAATTTTTCCTCTGCATCCTCATCAGTTTCTTCATCATGCTTTTGAGGAGAGGAAATGACTTGAGCCTTGGGCTTTCTGGGATCCCTCTTCTTAGTAACAGCCAGACGCTTCACGGCTTCTTCTGGAACTGGACGCTCAGCTTCTTCATCTGACACTTTACGTACTTCCAGACGCTCAGATAGTGGTCTAGCAGCACCACCAACCTTGGGAGGATTTAAGAGATTGTTCAGAATCCCTCTTCCCAGCATCTTGGTCTTATTCAGAGGTTGACCAGACGAGTAGACACACTCTGATCAATACAGCAGGTCACTCATAAGCCCATAAGGTTTATTTGGGGCTCTTAAAGAATCCTGAAACCTTCCAAAAACATACTCACTCCAGTTGATTTTGAGGTTGAGGAGTATCGCCATCATCATCTGAAATTGAATTGGGTTCACCTTATCAAAGGTACCCACTTGGCATTCTACGATCTTGCTGTAGAAATTGGCCATCAGTCGGTACTTAGACACTAAATCTTTCTTTTCAAAGTGCTGTTTGTAGGGTACATCGTCATAAGCACTCATAGTCATCCATGCTTCCTTGATTTGTTCTAAAGTAACGCAATCCAATGCCTCACCCTCATTTGGAAGATTGAAGTTCTTGGCAATGGAAGCAGCAGTCAAAATGAATTCCTTGGGAGGCTCTTTCTTGGATAGAAGAATGAGACAAGAGATAGACTTTCTTGTCTGCGGAGAGTTTAGCAGTTTTCCAGAAGGTGTCGACTTCCATTGGAAACAAATAGGAATACTTAGTCAAGAATGTTTTGAGCCCAGCCTTGGTTACCAAGTCCATCATACCAGTTAGGTTGATATGAGGTTGCTCATAAAGAAATTTCCAATCAACAACAAGGCCTTCAGTAACCTTGATTATAGGCTCGGCAGAAGCAGAAGTAGATTTCTTTGGTGCCATTTTAGTAAAGGGATGAACTGAGATTTTCTTATGCTTTGAGAGAGAGAGAGAGAGAGAGAGAGAGAGAGAGAGAGAGCAAAATTTGCAGAGTAATTGTGCAGAGAGTAAAGTAAATAATTTTCTGCAAAAATTGTGTTTTAAATAAGATGTAGGTCCGCAGTTAAAACTATTCATGGTTGAGATTTGTGTAAAATATATGGGAGTTTTGTGTAAGATTGAGAAGTTACATTTGGTAACTCCCATATATAAAGATTTGGCATCCAAGTTAAAGTTTTAAAAACGTTTGGGATTTTCAGAGTGTAGTACAGGCGCCTAATGGTACACTGACACGTACATAGACACGTGCTATTTCTGAACTGTCATTTTGAAAAAAATTTGATCACCCGCCAGTTTGATGTGATAGAAGCATGTAGATAGAGTACAACATAGACTATTGATTCTATCCACTACTTCAAAAAGCTTGTAAAATTTATGCATGAGTTTTATAAACAATTTTATATTAAGTGTTGAGTGGAATATGTTCAACGCTTAAGATGTATTACTTGTAAAATTTATATTGGCTCTTTAAAACAAGATCCTTTTATACTTGAGCATCAACATATTGTGCATAAATAATTCTGAGCGTTGATGATCATGCATATGAAAGTTTTTGATCATTGATGCTTGGAATATGTTCCAAGTACAATTTTAAGGTTCCCCCTAAAATTGATAACTTGTAACAACTTTTCAAAAATCTTTTTTGACATAAATAAAGTGGATTCCCCCTAAATTATATGTCTAGTAAAATATGATGTATGATGATTAAGAATTTAAATCGATCGTACGTAGTTCACTTCTCAAAGTGAGAAATCGTTGTTCATTGAGTGCTTTGGTGAAGATATCTGCCAGTTGTTTGTCAGTTCCAATAAAGTACATCGAGATATCTTTCTTTTCAACATGGTCACGAAGAAAATGGTATCTAATGTCAATATGTTTGGTTCTAGAATGAAGAATAGGGTTTTGAGTCATGGCTAGAGCACTTTGATTATCACAATGAATGGGGGTTGGACCTAGGATTATACCATAATCTCTAAGTTGTTGCATCATCCATAACACTTGTGCACAACAACTTCCTGCAGCTACATACTCAGCTTCGGCTGTGGAGGTAGCTATCGATTGTTGTTTCTTACTATGCCATGAAACTAACCTATCACCTAGAAATTGACATGTACCACTAGTCCTATTACGATCTATTTTGCGACCTGCAAAATCTGCATCTGAGTAACCAATTAGTTCAAATGGAGAATCCCTAGGATACCATAAGCCCACATTTTGTGTGCCTTTTAAGTATTTAAGGATCTTCTTGGCAGCAATTAAGTGTGACTCTTTAGGATCGGCTTGAAACCGTGCACACATGCATACAGAAAACATAATATCAGGTCTACTAGCAGTAAGATAAACAAGTGATCCAATGATACCTCTATAATTAGTGATATCAACTTTCTTCCCACTTTCATCTTTATCTAGCTTAAGCGTTTGGCTCATTGGAATTTTTGAATATGATGCATTTTCCATATCAAATTTCTTAATCATATCTCTTGCATATTTAGCTTGGTTAATAAATATGTCAATAGGGAGTTGTTTAACTTGTAATCCTAAGAAGAAAGTTAATTCACCTATCATGCTCATTTCAAATTGTTCTTGCATTATTTTTTAAAATTTCTCACACAGACGCTTGTTAGTAGAACCAAATATAATATCATCAACATAAATTTGGACTAAGAGAGTATCTTCGTTCTTGGTAATTTTGAATAACGTTGCGTCAACGCTGCCTTTTGAAAAGCCTTTACCAATAAGAAAAATAGAGAGAGTGTCATACCATGCTCGGGGTGCTTGCTTAAGACCATAAAGCGCTTTGTCTAGCTTGTAAACCATACCCTTACCATGGTTGTTGATGAATCCTGGTGGTTGCTCCACATATACCTCTTCTTGGAGTTTACCATTCAGGAAGGCACTCTTCACGTCCATTTGATACACAGTAAACTTGTTGAATTCTGCATACGCTAGAAACATACGAATTGCTTCAAGATGGGCGACAGGAGCATATGTCTCATCAAAATCAATACCCTCTTCTTGGCAGTATCCTTGAGCTACGAGTCTGGACTTGTTCCTTATCACAATGCCATTCTCAGCCTTTTTGTTTCTGTAGACCCATCTAGTTCCAATAACTCCTTGGTGAGTTGGTCTTGGTACTAGTGTCCAAACCATACTACGATCAAATTGATTAAGCTCTTTTTGCATGACTTCAATTCAACTTGGATCGCTTAAAGCTTCATCCACTTTCTTAGGCTCCATTTGAGATAGAAAGATTGCGAACATGGCCTCATTAAATGTAGCGGCTCGAGTCCTAATAGGCGCTTCAATATCTCCAATAATCTGCTCAGGTGGATGATCACGCAACCATAGTCTATCTGGTTGGAATGGGTTCAGAGGTTGAACAGGCGCTTAACGATCAGACACTTGACTATCCTCTTACATAGGCACTTCAAGTTCACTGATTCTTGTTTGCTCTTGATGGTCACTCTCTTCATGATCATCAGCAATTCTTACATTGTTATCCAAGGTAACTTCACGAGTAATCTTAGGAGGTGGCACTGAGATCTCATCACCGTCGTCACTATCATCATCAATGGTAAACTTAGACGCTTGATGACATAAATCTTCAACTCCTACATCATTCACATTAACCTTACTCAGTTCTTGGTTAGCATCATCAAACACAACATGAATAGATTCCTCAACCTTCGATTTGATCTTGCTTAAGATGCGAAAATTCTTTCCATTCTTGGCGTAGCCTAGAAAGATTCCCTCATCCACTTTAGAATCAAATGTCTTTGGGCTTTGGGATCCATTATTATGGATAAAACACTTAGAACCAAAGACGTGAAAGTATGAAACATTTGTCTTACGTCCCTTCCATAGTTCATATGGAGTTTTCCCATGGTGTTTGTTGATCATACAATGGCTTTGAGTGTAACAAGTAGTGTTGATTGCTTCTGCCCAAAACCTAGGAGCAAGCTTGGACTCTGCTAACATTGTCCTGGCAGCTTCCTTAAGCGTTCCGTTCCGGCGCTCAGCAACACCATTTTGTTGGGGAGTTCTGGGAGCTGAATACCTATGATATATTCCATTCTCTGACAAAACTTCTCAACAACCTTGTTAGTAAACTCAGTACCATGATCGCTTCTTATTCTGGCAACCCTAAGATTTTTCAATGTTTGAAGTTTCCAAATAAGTGTTATTAACTTGTCACATGTTTCATCTTTGGATGAAAGAAATTCTACCCAAGTAAATCGAGAGAAATCATTCACTCTCACCAAAGTATACTTTTTACCGCTCACAGTAATCGTTTGAACAGGTTCAAATAGATCCATGTGAAGTAGTTCAAGTATTCTAGAGGTAGATAGATGAGGTTTTCTCTTGAACGATGATTTGGCTTGTTTACCCATTTGACAAGCGTCACAAAAGTGATCCTTATGAAATGATCCTTTTGGTAATCCCTCTACAAGATTTAGATTTATATGCTGAGAGATTGTCTTAAAGTTGAGGTGATTCAATTTTTCTATGCCATAACCAACCCATTTTAGATTTATTTTTTGCAACAAAACATGTTGGGTTGTTATCAATTGTTGAACCCCAATCTACCAAATATACATTGTTTGTTATTTTACCTTTCAATTTAGTAGACTTAGTTTTAGCATCATTTATATAGCAACAGTCGCTTGAGAATATGACTTCAAAGCCTTTATCACAAAATTGACTTATGCTTAAAAAATTGTGCTTTAGACCGTCAACATAATAAACATCACTTATCATGATGTTCCCCCTATGCACAGTACCTATACCTTTGGTTTTACCTTTGGAGTTGTCACCAAATACAACCTGAGGACCCTTGGTAGCTCGATAGTTGATCAGAAGATCTTTGGAACCAATCATGTGCCTTAACGATCCACTATCGAAGTACCAAACAGATGTATCGGCTTTAGCTCTAGATACCTGCAATCAAAAAAGGAAAGTTCTAGTTCTGTTTAGGTACCCATTGTTGCTTGGGTCCTTCAACATTAGTAGCATTGTTAGTTTGAATTAGAACTTTAGGAACCCATACTTGCCTAGTCTTCATTGTAGGAATACTGGCATTCTTGGGTTTCACATTGTGTTGTGTGTGCTGTTTGGGTGTATAATAATATCATCGATTATAATAGTAATCATAATCATAGTCATAGTCATAATCATCGTAGTAGCGATAATATGATCTAGACCGTTGTGGATATTGACGCTGGTATTTCCTTGACATTGGCTTGGGTTGCACTTTTGGTGCTGGACGCTTAGCGCTTGATTCACAGTGATTAGATTTATCCTTAGCCTTTTGAGCGTTTGGATGAACCTGTCTTTGTGAATCATTTGCATTTGCTTTACCATTGTCTGAGTCAGCTTTGACTTTCTCATTTGGCCTCGTACCATTGTCGCTTGGTTCAACATGTGTTTGATTTTGTGAACCTTCTTTAATAAAGAAAACATCCTTTCCTTTATTGTTTGCCATAACTTTAAATTTGTTTGGTTGTTTACCGAATTTATTGCATCCTAAATCGGTTTTTTCACCAAATAATCTTGTTACCTCAGTCACATTGTCTAGCTTTCTTGACGCTTTAGACAATGATGAGATGAGCTATTATGATTTAGCAAGTCTAGCAATCAGCTCAGCTTCTCTCTTGACTATTATATTAAGATCACTTTTCAACTAGGTTATTTCACTCTCAAACGATTGGTTTTTCTCAATGCATTGTTGCTGAACTTGCAACTCTGCTTTGAGCGTCACTTTATCACTTTTGAGCGATGAAATGATATCAAAGTGATTTTGATATAATTTAGCGGCAACTTGACAATCATTATAATATTCTTTGACTTTGTCAAGCAATTCTTCGTAAGAAAGAGGAAGAGATAATTCAGTGTTTACCTCAGGGGGTGCTTCATCATCTCTGGCCATGAGACAAATAAGCGCCGAGTCATCCACTGGCTCATCATCATCACTACTCTCCTATGAAGACTCCAAATCTTCAGGTGCGGATGCTTGTTTTGATTCCGCTAGCAAACCTTGTTGACGAAGGTTGCCCCTGAATTGGTTTCTATCCATGTAATCCTACCTTGAAGGCTTAGATACATTTGGATAAGGGCAATTTACCTGGTAGTGCCCTGGTTTCCTGCAATTATAACAAAGATTAGTTTTCATACTTTGTTCATTTGTTAACCTTGCAGTGTGTGGTTTTGAGACCACTAGCGCTGAGAGATTTTGAGCAGACGCTTGGTACTGAACAGGCGCTTGGGATGTAGGAACAGAATACTGAGGTGCTTGATACTGTTGTTGTACTGGAGCAGGCGCTTGATATGAACTGTGTACTTGATGCTTAAGACTATTTCCTTTCTTTTCCTATCTCAAGAACTTTCTAAATCTATTTAGAAGCCCTAGTTCCTTATCCTCACTGATATCTGAACCTTTTCCCTTATTACCCGATTTACCCTTAATTGTTGCTATGAGCGCTCCAGATTCAATTACCAGACTACTCACAACATCACTGGCTGAATTTAACTCAAACTCAAAGGCCTTGAGTTCTGAAAAGGCATTTTCTGGACTTAAAAAATCCAACATATTAGATTCTCTCATCGTTGTTGTCTTCATAAAAAATCTACTAGGTAGACTTCAGAAAATCTTAACCACCATTTCTTTGTTTTGCAAATCCATTCCCAACGATATAAGTTCCGTAGCAAGAGCTATGAATCTTATGTCCAATTGCTCTAGTGTCTCGTTAGGTAACATCTTAAAGCTGTTGAATTTTTCTTTAGCAATGGAGAGCTTATTTTCTTTGATCTGATGTGATCCACCACAGATTATGGCCAACTTATCCCAAATTTCTTTAGTGGTATTACATGATTTGACTTTGTTGAATAAATTATCGATATCACCAATAGCCGTATACAAAGTGTTTCGACCAACATTGTCTAAATTTGCTCTTCGACACTCTTCAATGGACCACTCTTGTTTAGTTCTCAACATAGCCATCTGGTGTTTCTTCCGTGGCTCTAGGCGCTCTGGTAATAACCTTCAGAATTTGTATTGGTCCATCTGAAATAATATCGCACATTTCATCATCACATGAACAAAGAAATGTAAAAGATTTGACCTTCCATGAATCATAGTTAGATTCGGCCAACTTAGGAACTTTAGAAAAAACCATGAAAAATTTAAAAGCAACTCAATTTTGAAAAAAGATCTAAACAAGCAGTTATGCTTGGAAATTTTAAAATTTTAATTTCAACCGCTCTGATACCACTTATTGGTCCCAAGTGGCATACGAATGGGTCTAGAAGGGGGAGGTTGAATAGACCCTAAAGTCTTTTTCGACTTTCAAAAAGATTCGTATTAAAAAGGTTTTGGACGCTTGAAATGTAGACACTTGACTAAGCATTTACTTGAAATATAGACGCTTTAGCAGAGCGTCTAATGAAGACTGTTTTTAGAAAGTTAACTTAGACTTCAAGATTTGAATACTATAACCAAATAGGTTTAAGCGTACACTTCATTGATCAGTGTTAGCACAGCGGAATGATTTTTGGGTCTTCTCTTTTAAAATCTTTAGCGTCACAAACAGTTCCTTAGTTGCTTAGCGTTCACTTGAGTTTTACCTAACAGATTTATGCAATGATATATCAATGTGAAGAATGACTGTAAAGTAAATAATATAATAATTGTAAGGTTCGTTCGGTGGTGTAATCCCAACTTCGTCTTTCTTCTCCTTGAACACTCGGAGGTAATCCAGTAAGATGATTCTCAAAGAATCACACAAAAACTTCTACAAATTAGGGAGGGATGGATGTTGATGACTTGAGCTCCTTGATCACACAGATTTCTGCTCCAAATCAATTCTATCCCCTTGCTTCTTTCACCCAGAAATAATGCAAGTATCCAACTTCGACTTCACACAGATTGCGAGGCTTGGATAAGGTTTCTTTAAACGGTTTGTTTGATTTTGATAAAGTTCAAACAACTGGGAATATCTCAATAGTAGTGTAGCTTTCTCCGAAAAGAATGTTTGAGATATTTGGTTGACTATCTCAGGAATTGAAGAAAAGCAAAGAGAATGTTTTGCTTGAATATTCTGGCTTTTCTGAGAGTTTAAGGAATGAAACTTCAATGCAACAACAATTTGACTTGGAATTAATAGATTATTTGGCTTGTTGTTGAAGTCCTATTTATAGGCATTCTTGGAAAAAGTGTCCATTTGACACATGCACAGTCGCGTGTCTCTCACTTCCGCGAGTGAACAACTTTTGTCCTTTTTCAAGAGTTGGTGCTGCAGTCTGTGAAAGTTGACAGTCCAATGGTGGTGGCTTCTCCGTACGTCTGAAAGTGCTTATCACATTTAATGCTCTTATTAGCATTTAATGCATTTGAATTAAATGCCCGTTGGCACTTAATGTACTGAGAATATTTGCATTAAACTCCTTTTGGACTTGGAAATAAATTATGGTGAAATTGGTCGTTGATCGACGCTTATTCATCTTTGAATTACTTCTGTCCTAAACCTACGCTTGAAATAGCTGGTCTTCTGGATGTTTGGAATCTTCATCTTCATTTAGATATTAGGCGCTTGAGTCTTTAACCTAAACTACTGATGAACTCACACAGAAATCATCAGACGCTCAGTCTAAGAATACTTAACCTAACATACTAGAATAAAATAAAGCAAAGCCTATAAAGCCTATTACAACTCTAACGCTTCAAAGCTTATACATGATTTCTAAATAAAATCAAACTTACATATTTTGGGGTCTAACATAAAATTCTAATTGTCATCATTAAAATATCTAACATGAAATTCCTAACAAAGGCAACAAATACAGTATGTTACGTCATCAAAATATGTATGTAAATTACCTATAGAAAGTACCTCCTTGCCCTAACGGTGGTCTTTTGTGAAACATGGACATTTCTACCACGTCTAGGATTTTGTGTAGGCGACACATGTTCTCGAAGTCCTCGTCGTCGTTCACAGTTATGTAAAGCTTGTACCAGGAAGAGATGTAATTCAATTCAAATGATTCAGGATTAATCGCCACCCACCTTCTTGTCAGATTATCGTACAACCTAGTCAAGGTCATACTCTCTCCGATGGACCCGACATGAAGCTCACCGTCGTATTTGATAGTAGCTAAAAGATCTTCCTCTCCTCTTAAACAAAGTTCCACCGGCAATGCTGGTGGTGATGGATATTCTTATGTTGGGTAAGTAATTGCCCGAGTGGCTCATAAGAACTGAAAATTAAAATATTTAAAAGTACAACCACCTGAAACAGGAATTATGATTAGCTCAATTAATTATTACAAGAGGGAAACGAGATAATTACTAATAGAGAATTATCCTCGTTATGTAGGTTCTGATATTTGCAACCGTGGAAGCAAATCTGAACTGATCTACCACCAACAAATCGCCCATTTTATTTTTTGTATCTCCCGGTTGTAGAGCTCCACGTGGTGCGCCTCTAAGATGTATCCACACCTTCTTCGCAAATTATTACAAGAGGGAAACGAGATAATTACTAATAGAGAATTATCCTCGTTATGTAGGTTCTGATATTTGCAACCGTGGATGCAAATCTGAACCGATCTACCACCAACAAATCGCCCATTTTATTTTTCGTATCTCCCGGTTGTAGAGCTCCACGTGGTGCGCCTCTAAGATGTATCCACACCTTCTTCGCATCACCAGTTATTTCGTTTATGTTGCTAGCCAACAGAATAACTCTACAACTAAAATCTTAGGTTTATATGAGTGAAGGAAAGAATAGTATGTGAATAGTTAAATTCAACACATGAACAAAGCAATATTTTATTGGGGATGGGAGGTGACAGTTTTTACTAGGTAGGAAAATAGAGGACTTTTCTTTTATTTTCTTGTGCTACTCAAAAATTGCATTACTTCCAAAGGGGATAATTTTATCATGTATTTATAAATGTAGGATTACTGTTTCGATCAAGAAAGAATAAATCTGCTAGATTTATTTCCTCCCTAAAAATTCTCCTATATGTGAAGGAAAGAATATTATGTGAATAGTTAAATTCAACACATGAACAAAGCAATATCTTATTGGGAATGGGAGGTGACCGTTTTTACTAGGTAGGAAAAGAGTGGACTTTTCTTTTATTTTCTTGTGCTACTCAAAAATTGCATTAGTTCCATAGGAGATAATTTTATCGTGTATTTATAGATGGAGGATTACTGTTTCGATCAAGGAAGAATAAATCTGCTAGATTTATTTCTTCCCTAAAAATTCTCCTAATGCTCATCCTACTTTAGTTAGGATTAGAGATAACCTAGTAGTTCTTTTTATCCTTATCTTCTTGATTTTCCTAAATCGACTACAAGGCTTGGAGGACAAGAAATCCAAATTCCTTCCCCACCAAAACTTCGATCCTCTCTCTCTCTCTCTCTGTCGTCCTATTTGTTGTCCTCCATATATTACTTAGAGTCTGAGAATTTTAATTCTAGTCTCCATATTTAATTATAGGTCTAACACATTAATTAAATGCACAATTAAATCTAATTTAACTATTTCCACTTCCTAATTTAATATTTATTTAATTTGACCAGCCTAATTAAATAAAATATTTGGACTCGTCAAGGTCCATTGGTTTTGTTGATCCCAAGTGGCATACGAAAAGGGTCTAAAAGTGGTAGGGGTCAAATAGACCCTAAAGTTTTCTCTGACCTCAATTATTTTCGTTTCACTCAAGTTGTTTTGGACGATCAAAGAACTAGACGCTACCTACGCGTCTCCTTTGAAAACAGTTTTATAAAGTTAACTTAGACTTCAAATTTGAATACTTAACCAGATTGAGGTATAACGTTCAACTCTTTTATCAGTGTTAGCACAGTGAAATTTTTTGTGTCTGCTTTTTGAAAGATTGAGCGTCTCAAATTGTTACTTAGTTGCTTTAGTTTATAGATAAGCGTCAATATGTTTACTTATCAGTTTATGCAATGATGTGAGATAAATAAGAGTAAATAAACGATAAAGTAAAGACACAAAGATTGAAAGGTTCGCTAGGTGATGTTATCCAAACTACGTCTTTCTTCTCCTTTTTCACTCGGAGGAAATCCACTAAATAATCTTCGAAAAATCACACAGAAACTTCTACAAGATAGGGGATAGGAATGCCAATCAAGCCGAGCAAACTGAACTTCCGTAGGCTCACGCTTGGCTTGATGTTGAATGAGCTTTTGTGTTCACTGCTTGGGCCCAGCTTGATGAGCTTCAAGACGAGCCCGAGCCAACTTGGAATTAGATATCAACATTTTTATGTTTTTGGTACAATAAAATATATCTACCAAATAAAGAAAATACACAACAATTTCAAAACACTTCAAAATCATCATAATCAAACTATAATCGTACTAAAAATCCTTAAACTTGATTTCGTAAAGTCAAACACACTAATTATTTTCCTATATTGTTTCGCTATTTGAGAACATTTACAATTAAAATACGGTTGACTTATTTTCGTCTAATTTGACTTCCATATTATCCTTATATTTATGTATTTTTGTTTATAAATTATTAATGATATTTATATAGTTTTACATGTTAGTATATTAATAACTATATTCACATATTTTATATAATATATATATAAATATATATAATTTATTTATACAAGTCCGAGCTCAATTTAAGCCAAGCCTACCTCCACTCACGCTCGGTTTGAATATGAATTCAAGCCCTAACCTTCGGCTCAAGCTTGAAAATATTCAAGTCGAGCTTTCGAGATTCGAACCGGCTTGAGCTCATTGGCAATCCTAATAGGGGATAGATGGAACAAAAATTTTGGTTGAGCTCTTTGGTCACACAGATTTCTGCTTCAAGGGACTCTGATGCACTTGCTTCTTTCACCCAGAAATAATGTAAGTCTTCAACTTTGTTTTCACATAGATTTCGAGGTTGAATGGGGTTTTGTCAAATGTTTTCTTTGTTTAGAAGTTCAAATAACTTGGAATATCTCAATAATAATGTAGGGTTCTTCTTGAGAAGATATTTAAGATATTTATGACTGTCTCAGGGATTTATGAAAAACTTGAAGAATGTTGGCTATGGATTTTTGAGCTATTCTGAAAGTTTAAGGTTGAGACTTCAATGCAACAGAGTTTTGACTTGTAAGCTTGTTGTTTTATATTTTTTGACTTGTTGCGGAAGTCTTATTATAGACTCTCTTGGATAATGTGTCTGTTTGACACTAAGTTGAGCGCATGTCTAAAATTTTCGCGAGTGGATAGCTTTTTTTCCTTTATACCTGAACTTTTGCTGTAAAAGTTGGTGGCACAAACTCTCTGATTTTGACAGTCCACTAGGAAGGCTTCTCCGTACATCTTGGAGTGCTTATCATATTTAATGCTCTTATCAGCATTTAACGCATTTGAATTTAATGCCCGTTGGACATTAATGCTCTGACTATATTTGCATTTAACTCCTTGTGGATTTAGGAATAAATTCAGGTGAAATCTGTCTTACTAGAATGATCATTTGGCTTGTATTTTCACATCGACGCTTGAAATAGCTTAATGCTCAGATAATTGCTTAGAGAACTTCATCTTCATTCAAACTTCAGACGCTTGATTTTCAGATTTGACTTATGATAAACTCACTCAGAGTACTATCAGATGGTCAGTTCAAGATACTCAGTCTATCAATCTAGATAAAAACAAATAAAATCCTTATACATATCTAACGCTCAAAGTCTATACAATATTTCTAATGAAATTTAAACTTACATTGGGTTCTAACATAAATCCTAATTGTCATCATCAAAACATCTAACAAGAAATTTTCTAGCAAGTTTAAATAATTCAATTGATTAATTAAAAATATTAATTGAATGAATCCATCAATTAATAATATTCCATATTGGGAAAGTACTAGACTTTCCTAATTTTCTCAATTTCCAAAAAATTGATTAATCACACTCTTAGGCGGTAACTTAAAAGAGTTATATGTGTAACCCCTTAGACTCGTTTATGTGCCAGTAGTAAGTACACTTTCCAAAGTGCCAATGTACTTTCCTAAAAAGAAAATACTAAATTAAATCACAACTTGATTTAATTAGTCCTTAAATTAATCACCATATTGATTCTCGGTACTTAAAAATCGTGGTTACTATCTAGAAACGAACCATGAAGACCTATTCATAAACGGAGATAAAGATACGCCTTTCATAGTCTAGATTCTCGCGTAAGTAAGATCCTTCCATATGATCTCCCGATTGAGTCTAGAGCATGCGATGGCTAAGGTCAAAGCTCTATTGAATCAATAGCTATGCTTCCCGAATATGGTGACTTCGACAGTGATCATCTATACGAGAAAACACTCCGCCTCTTTAGATATCTCACTTCGCCTGAAGTTCCATTAAGGTCAACAAAACTATGTAAACATAAGAGATTCACTGACGTGCTAAGTCAGAGATGGATCCATTCTTGACATCCATATGTCATCATACATAATCAGCCCATGTCTAAACTATCCCAGTTGTGATCATCAATGTAATCATAAGATTATTCAAAACACGTTCGAGTATGTATAAGATAACTTATGAAATCTCAGGTCCATAAGGATTACTCATACACTACAAGATTGTTGAAAGTTTCAGATTCTACTGGGATTTCCATTTTGAGGAACATTTTTGGGGTTCTTCAGTTAAGCCATTTCAAAAATGGGAACCCTCGTATATGCATCAGCTTTCATCGTGCCAGTACCTAGGGAACGAGGTACACTCTTGCAAGAGTATGCATCCTATAAGCTAGTCTTTTGGGTTTATCAATATCCCTTTATCTCGATGAACCCTTTTAGGAGTTGGAACTAGATCAATTCAAGGATCACAACCTTGGAGATATATTCCATCCTCGCCATACCCGAAGCGCGATGATTTTCCATAGCCATGTGTGATCCCTCGTGACTTTATTCTAAGCTAAGTAATGACTATTTAAGAATAAAGAATGCCACAAAGTATAATTGACCTTATTTATGAAAAAGATTATTTCTATAGAGTTTATATAACACAAAGAATGGCACCTAAAATTGTCACGCCAGGCATAAACTCCAACATCTTCGTCGTACAAAGGTGATACAGTGGTGCAGGGGTACAATTTTCGGTGGAGTCGCACATTTTGAAATAGATTTATGGGGCTCAGTGAACTATCTAGTTCGCCGGTACGAATGGATGTAGGGAACACCATATTAGAGAAGATGGCGATGGAGGATGAAATAAAGGGATGGATTTATGAGGGAGATGGAGGAAGGTGTGATTTCAGCGGGCCAATTGAAGTCGGAGCAGAAGAGGTAGGTGGGGAAAAGCAAGTCTGGAGCAGAAGGTAGGTGGAAAATGTATTATTGAGGAGTATTTTTATCTTTTCAGGTGGGTAGGGAGTAAATCACAAAGTGTATTTTGAATTAGGGAGTCCAATGTTCAAAATTATTGCTGGGGACTGATCACAAAATAGGATTTCGGATTAGGGATTTATCCCCAAAAACCCGTATTATTAATGTGTCATAAAATTAAAAGAAAAAAGAAACTTGAGTTAACACAGTGTTGGACACACAGAAAAACATGGTTGTACTTATTTTGGAGGGATTAATGCAAAAAAAAACCCTGAGTTGATGTGAAATTGCAAAAAAAACTCTGTGTTAACGAAATAGGCTAAAAATTACCTTGTGTTCTTAAAAAGTCTACAAACAGTTGGTTTTTTTTAAAAAAAAAGACGTGTTTTTCACCTTTAATGACATGCTTCTCTGTTTGGAGAGTGTATAAATGGCAAAAAAACATGTCATTAAAGGTGAAAAACATGAAAAACACACTTTTTTTTCCAAAATCCCACTGTTTGCAGACTTTTTAAGAACACAGGGTGGTTTTTAGCCTATTTCGTTGACACGGGGTTTTTTTGCAATTTCACATTAACACAGGAATTTTTTTTTGCATTAATCCCTATTTTGGAGTTTCCGAGTATTGTACTTTCGATTAAATTGTGATCCAAAAGAACTTGAAGTCAAGTTGTTGGTCGTGACAGAGGAAGTAATGGAAAGTACACGAATAGAATAGGGTATATGAGATGCAAAATGTAAGAAAAATGAGCAGGAATTTCTGCTGGAGCAAATCCATGTTTCCGTCGATTAACCGACGAAGATTTTGTTAAAAAGAAAAAAAAACAAAAAAATGGAGTTGACGAGGTTTTAAAGAGGGTTGATCATGCATCTTGCTATAGAACAAATAAAGAGTGTTGGCGTGGGGTTTTGCTCTCCATTTGAACCGTCAATGACATTTTTTTGTAAAATGGGTCATTTAAGATTTTAATCTTTTGTAAAATGGGCTATTTCTTTTGTTTTGGGTGGTAATTAAATAATGAGTAATAACTAATAAATCGGTAGTGCCATCGTTTCTTGGTCCCATTGAGACAGTGGAATGTGTATCACTTGAAGCGTTCACAGAAGTCAAACTATTTCTTAGTCATCGTCTCATCGAAATCATTGGAAGATTATTAGTTTTGTCAAAAGAGAAGCTAATCCAACTGCCCATGCGCTTGCCAAATGGGCATTTCATGCAAATTGGAATGATCAGATTTCATTAAATTGTATGCAATCCGTTTTGTCGAACTCTCATGTTTTGTAAATATCTGCTTTTGTTTTAAATTGTTATTTGCCAAAAAAAAATTAATAACTAATAATATGTGTGTGTATGTATATAAATGTATATATATGAACACTCATGTCAAAGGTATTTCTTATCTTTAATTTTTAAGAATAGCCTTGTCTTGTGTCCATGCATAATAGATAGTTATATGTCGGATATTTAACTTTTAAGAATAACTTTGTCTGGTGTCGTGCATCATAGGTCGTTATCTGTTGTATCTTTAATTTTTGAGAAAACCTTGTCTCGGTTCCTTGCATCATAGTAATTAATAGAGAATAAAAAAGAACAAGCTGTGGAAAATGAGGAAAACGAATAGAAAAAGATACTTGAGATTTTATTTAAAAAATTTATTACTCATTTAAAATAAGGTCGACGAATGATTCCATACCATTAATTTATTTACTTTATTAAAATATTTTAATCACAATAGTGGCTCGACAATTAATAAATTTTATTTTGTTAAAAATTAAAAAAAAAAAATTAGCATCGTAACAAATTGTTCTTTAGAAAGAAATTAATATTTTTTGACTTATTTCGTTAGCTTGGTTTATTATAGTAAAACTATATCTTTAATTATTAATCAAATATAAATCACATTATCTATTATTTTCAGTAGCAAATAACAACAGTTCAAATTAAATTACATTACATAAAATGGAAAATGAGAGATGTTTTGGCAGAATATATAAATTAACACACAAATATATTTTGTAATAACATACAGGGTCCTTGGCCCTGGTAGCACAAATGTGTAGTGAGAAGCGTACTTTTTCAAATCTAGAAATTTTTATAGGGGTAGATGTAAGAGAAATTGTTGATCAAACTTCAAACTGTTTCTTCAAAATCAGAACTGGAATTTGGAATTGGAATTGAGTGACTATAAAAAGGATAATTCGAAGCGTGAGAAGACTATCTTGTTAAATTGTGCTAAACATATCTATTCGTTATGTAGATTATTATCATCTCATATTATCTCGTATCCCAGATACTTGCATTGTTCAAATTTCATAGGCCGAAGTTGTGTTTATCACTCTTTTGATACTTTCATTTCCAACAGAAACGTCACTAATAGGTGTATCGGTGTAATTATGCAAAAGGTTTGGGTATTTCTATAGTATGATCGGATCTAAAGGAGTGTGTATGTAGTTATAACTAATGGGAAAATTTTGTATACTTGATTTTCTCCAAAACTTAAATAATACTAGTTCTAGTGTAACAAACATATATGCTTAATTTATTGAAGCAATACTAGATCAGGCATTTAAAAATAATCGTTTGATATGTCATTATTACTGATGTAGGAAATAAATATAAATGAAGTATAAAATTATTAGGTATTGGCAGATGAAGCGAACACATTTTGGAGGCCAACCCTACCAAACCACCTTCATAAAAGACTAAGTCTCCCAATCTAAATATAATGGTCTAGTCATCAGTGGGCAAGTAACCTACCACAACCATATGACATTTGCAGATCTGACAAATATATTATTCTTCAGAATAATTTTCAAAACACCCTCGGGAGATGGCAGAAAACTATTCGATCGCTGAATTTTCTTTCTAAGTACCCTCTTAAGTTTTTCAGGAGAAATTGAGATTAATTAAGAATACTCAACGATTTTAATTCAATCATAATTTAAAATGAAAAAACAACTGTTAAAACAGACAAATCTTTACATATTGGTGTAATTCAAGCCTAATCCTCGTAATTGTAGAGGTCGAGATTCTTAACTTTACCATTTACCCTCTAAGTAGGAACAAAATCCTGATCGGGTTTCATCAAAATCTCACTATTGAAATAATTGGTGAGTCTTATACTTACCATTCGATTGACATGTACTCCACAAAATGCGACTAATCAGAAGACAATTATTATTTTACTTGTCATGCATGTATTTAGTTTGGTCCTTGCCGAACCTGACCTGAACAAGATCTTTTGTAAAAATTGTCCTCCATTGAGAAGAGAAGAGAACACTAGTTTAAATTGAAATTACTAGTCCCTATCAATAGTACATTTTGTTAACCAAAACTTAGCAACTGTCAACTTTCCTACACCATATTCTCCCTATATATATTCTCCACAATCCCATTCAAATACACAAAGGACTAATTGAAAACTTCTGCTATAAAGGTAATAGTTTAATTCTTGGAATCAAAACAGTTTTTATTCATTTCTACCACATTTTGCATATGATTTAAAATATAACAATTTTTTTTTTTTAGGAACAATCTGATAAAAAATGGAGAATGGTAACAGCAAGGTTATGTCTGAACTCACAGTCGAACAAAGCCAGCCAACTCTTGTCCCTCCAGCAGATGAAACAAAGAAAGGCCTCTACTTCTTGTCCAACCTCGATCAAAACATCGCAGTTATAGTTCGAACGATTTACTGCTTTAAGTCTGACGAAAAGGGCAATGAGAATGCCATTGAAATTATTAAGGATGCTTTGTCAAAGGTTCTTGTCCACTACTACCCTCTTGCGGGGCGCCTTACAATAAGCCCTGAGATGAAGCTTATAGTTGATTGTACTGGGGAAGGGGCTCTGTTCGTTGAAGCTGAGGCTGATTGTGAACTCGAACAATTGGGGGATATAACAAAGCCTGATCCTGTCAGTCTTGGCAAGCTGGTTTACGACGTTCCTGGTGCTAAAAGCGTGCTGGAAATTCCCCCACTCGTGGCACAAGTAAGTTGATTTGTTTTACTTAGCTTATGGAAATGTTTACTTGTGAAAGTTTTCCAAGATTTGCGTCGTGAAACAGATGATAGAACTAGATTTAACATGCATTTTGCATCTTCGAGGATGTATCTGAAAAACTAAAGAAGCAATTACTTTTCCAACTCTAGAGGGGAAAATTCTCGGATCATCGAAGAGTCCAAATTATGACAGTATCAACGGTTTATGTATGTCACTATGATGTAGCATAATTTAGACTTTTAAATGTTATAAGAATTTTCATCTATAAGATTCTCATTACGATAAAATTATTTTCGTCTTTAACATAAATAAGAATTGATTGCAGGTGACAAATTTCAAATGTGGAGGCTTTGTTCTTGGACTTTGCATGAACCATTGTATGTTTGATGGGATTGGCGCCATGGAATTTGTGAATGCTTGGGGCCAGACAGCCAGAGGCCTTCCACTTGAAGTTCCTCCATTCATGGATAGAACCATCCTTCAAGCCCGAAATCCTCCAGAGCCCGAATTCCCCCACCACGAATTTGCTCAAATCGAAGATTTATCAAACACATCCGATCTTTACGAACAAGAAATGCATTACAAGTCCTTTTGTTTCGACCCTGACAAGCTCGAGCACCTCAGGAAAAAAGCCCTGGAAGATAAAACACTAGAAAAATGCACCACATTCGAGGCCTTGTCAGCGTTCGTCTGGAGGGCCCGAACCGAGGCATTAGACCTGAACCCTAATCAACAAACTAAGCTACTCTTTGCTGTTGATGGACGGCCTAGAATCAATCCACCGATCCCAGAAAAGTTCTTCGGGAATGCTATTGTGCTGACAAACTCGCTCTGCAATGCCGGTGAGTTACTGGGAAATCATCTCTCGTTTACGGTGAAACTTGTCCAGGAGGCGGTGAAAATGGTGAGTGACAATTACATGAGATCTGCTATAGATTACTTCGAGGCAACTCGAGCCAGACCGTCTCTAGCTGCCACTCTGCTTATTACTACCTGGTCAAGGTTGTCATTTCATACGACGGACTTTGGTTGGGGCGAGCCCGTTCTGTCGGGGCCCGTGGTTTTACCCGAAAAAGAAGTGATTCTATTCCTTTCTAATGGCAAGGAAAGAAAAAGCATCAATGTGCTTCTTGGATTGCCGGCTCCTGCCATGAAGAAATTTGAACACTTTATGCAGATATAAAAGTGTCCTTGTGATTATGTGTCAATTTGTTGATGAAATTATTTTATTGACCTTCCAATGCAAATATGTTGCTGGAGGTAAAGAGGAAAAAATCTGTTTAGGGCACAAGAAAGTGGTATAGTGTTTTCATTAATCCATGTCTCCTAAGTTCAATTTCTAGTGTTGCATTTATTGAAGACCTTATGCTGAAACTTTTTTATTGAAAAAATTTTCTTTATGTTAACTACAGGAGTTTATTTTTCTTTTACTTTTCATATAAGGGAAAATTAATAAAATACCCTAAAATATTTTTTTGCGCACAAAAAATATATGAAAATAATTGTCAATCACAAAGACCAATTCCACCACTTTTCAATTAAATATCACAATGGTTAAAGATTTTTGTTTTCTTTTTTGGAATATTACCTTTGATTTATTAGGTTGATAATTTGTCAATTAGTTACTTGTTTATTGAAATATTTTTCTTTTTGATTTTCAAATGAATAAATTGTATAACAATAGTTTTACTTTTTTTAAAATTAGCACTAGAATATTTTATATATTTCTTTTTTGAGTTTCACATGTTAATTAATGTAGCGATGTTTTAATAGTTTTAACAAATACAAAAAATTTAAGAAATTCTAAAAATTTAAAATGTAGAGAGTTATCAATTTTAAAATTCGAAAATCTTCTTGTCAAAAATCAATTGGTTAATTCCTTATCTAAGAAAGCAAGGTTATTGAGTAAAAAATTAATCAACCCTCGATCTTTTCGTATGAGAAATTGGTGGAATGAGTATATTGAATTTAATAATATTATCATGATTTTTTTCATATAAGAGTTTGTATCGAGGGTTCTTTATAGTAATTTTCTCTCTTTTGTCACTTGATGTTATTGATAAAGGAGCTAGGATACTTTAATTATTGGGAAAATAGATGATATATTTATGAAAATGGCCAAATTCAACTAAAATTGTTACTTATTAGCTTGGATCTTCCTGTTCTGTAATATTCTAGCTTGAACTTGGTTTAATTAAACCCAATGGTAATTCAAAAGGTAAATGAATTATATTTGTTATGTAATTGGTAATTCACCTTCTAAATTGCATTTGAGTTTTTTCAAATCAAGTTTGAACTAGAACTTTATGTTCTTTAATAAAACTTATATTTAACTTCTTATATGCATGCAAGTATGCAACGCTTGGGCAGGGTATAGGGGGAGGGTGGTCGACGTCCCAATATCACTATTACAAAAATGGCCTATTACAGTGCATCTATTACAGCGGTTTTTTTAAAACCGCTGAACGGAGGGGCCTATTACAACGGTTCTCCCACGAACCGCTGTAATAGGTTGTACCCTATTACAGCGGTTCAAAAGAGGATCGCTGTAATAACCCTATTACAACGGTTCGCTTTCGAAGCGCTGTAATAGGGGTTGCAAAAATAAAAAAATAAATTAAAAAACAGCCTATTACAGCGGTTCAGACAGAACCGCTGTAATAGGCAGCAAATATATTAAAAAAAATGAAAATACCCTATTACAGCGGTTCACATAAGAACCACTGTAATAGGCCAAAACGAAAAAAATTGAAACTCTTTTATCTTCCCGCTTCTCTCTCTCACTCTCAAAACTTAAGACCCATTTCAGCCTCTCTCTGTCTCTACTCTCGGCCTCTCTCTCTATTCCCCTCCCCCCCCACCCAAAATCTCGGCACCACCGCCGCCGCCGCCGCCGCCACGACCGTAAGCTTGTTCTCTCTCTCTCTCTATATATATATATGTATATTTGTATATGTGTGGGTGTATGTATATTTGTGTATGTGTGGGTGTATTTATATTTGTGTATGTGTGGGTGTATGTATATTTGTGCATGTGTGGGTGTATGTATATTTGTGTATGTGTGGATAGGTGTATGTATATTTGTGTATATGTTGGTTTTATGTATATTTGTGTATGTGTGGATGGATGTATGTATATTTGTGTATGTGTGGGTGTATGTATATTTGTGTATTTACGAAAATATTTCTCGGTTGAAATTTTGTTGTGTCGGAATGACACGAAATTTATAATTATAACCGCTGTAATAGGCCGAAAACCTATTACAACGGTTAAAGACCACTGCAATAGGTAAAAAAACCCGTTTTTATAGGCATTTTTTGTAGTAGTGTATATATATATATATGTGAAAAACAAATCTATGAAAAATCGATAAATGAGAAATGAGGTGCCATCCAACCGGAGCCAATCTCATTCTATGTGAAAAAGATAACCATAATCTCTAAAGGTTGTCTCCATGCAACCAAAATGCCACATGCCTTTTGGCTTAAGATATAATAAATCAATTTTTTCAAACACTTCACAATTCACACACAAATTAGAAGATGATGTCTTTGATCATCAATATCTCTATACATCCTTTTCATTTCTCGTATTAAATTTATAGCTGAATATTCAATTGCATATAATCACAAATTTTCAATATGCCTCTCTTTCATTTAGTTTCTGCAATTTACATTTTGCATTTATTTTACTGTTTTATCATTTCTATAATTTGAACTTTAATTGTTGTTTACATACTGAATCTTTAAATTTCCATATTTTTTCTACACATGATCAATAATGTACTATTTTTTTGGGTATTTCTGGGGTGTATATATGTAGACACACACACACACACATATATTAGGGTGCGCCCACTGCGCAATGCGTGTTGCACTGTGCCTTAGTATTGTCTTCATAACGTTCTCCACAGATCTCCAAATGGGATGATTCAAGTCCTCATGTTCAGATACAACATAGATCTACAACTTTCCAGAAGGAAATTGTGTCCAATTCCGTCGCTAAGTATACCTAAATTACGTTTCAATATGGAGGTTGTTTCTGATTTGGCACCCATAAAGTAAATCTACCAAGAAACACACTTATGACAACCCCTCAACACATTTGCTGAATTATGGCCAAAAGTGATTCTTACCCATCATATAATGCTGGAATTTAGGCTGAAAAGGAGTAACATTCGGACTCTCCATGCCTAGGCATGACTAGGAGGGCGTTGGGGCGTATCCTGGCACATGTACTTCTCGGTTCGGCGCAGCAATCGTATTTCCTTCACAATTATCTCTATAGACCTCCGATTTTGATGTTTCAAGTTCCCATTTGAAGCTAAGACATACATCTAAAACTTTGTAGAAGGAAACTTTGTCTAAGTCGGTCTCGAAATGTACGGAATTATCGCTCGAATGTGGTAGGAGATGCATAAACCGCCTAGGTGTTGAAAAACATGCTTGAACTTGTTTTGTACATCGTTTTTCTTCCCTTTTCTTCATGTATTCTCATTTATTACCTGTATTCACTTAACACACCTATTAAATGCAAATGTGACATGATTTAAGCAATAAGTGAATCCAAATCATAAGAATTACGGTCTTAAAAACACGTAAAAACACCTCTTATCAGTCTTCAAGCGCCTGTGCAAGAAATTAATCAAGCACCTGATCAACCGCTTAACTCGTTCCAGCCAGATAGACTATGACTACGTGATAATCCACCATAACAAATTATTGGAGATATTGGAGCTCATGTGTGGACTGGAGCTGTTACTTTCAATGAGGCCATGTTCGTAAGTTTCTTATCTCAAATGGAACCTAAGAAAGTGGATGAAGCGCAAAGTGAACCTAGTTGGATTGAGGCCATGCAAGAAGAGCTTAATCAGTTTGAGCGTAGTAATGTTTGGACATTGGTACCCAAGACCAACTTACCAAGGAGTTATTGGGACTAGATGGGTTTATATAAACAAGATGGATGAGAATGGTATTGTTATAAGAAACAAAGTTATACTTGTTGCTCAAGGATATTTCCAAGAACAGGGCATTGATTTTGATGAGACATATGCTCACGTCGCCCGTCTTGAAGCAATTCATATGTTTCTAGCGTACGCAGCATTCAACAAATTCACAATGGATCAAATGAACGTGAAGAGTGCCTTCTTGAATGGTAAACTCCAAGAAGAAGTCTATGTGGAGCAACCACCAGGATTCATCAACAACCATGGTTAAACGTATGGTCTACAAGCTAGATAAAGTGCTTTTTGGCCTAAAACAAGCACCAAGAGCATGGTATGACACTCTCTCTATTTTCCTTATTGGTAAAGACTTTTCAAAAGGCAGCGTTGATACAACATTATTCAAAATTACCAATGAAGAAGATATTCTCTTAGTCCAAATATATGTTGATGATATTATTTTCGGATCTACTAATAAGTGTCTGTGTGAGAAATTCTCGAAAATGATGCAAGATCAATTTGAAATGAGTATGATGGGTGAATTAACTTTCTTCTTAGGATTACAGGTTAAACAATTCCCTAATGACATATTTATTAACCAAACTAAATATATTCGAGATATGATTCAAAAATTTGGTATGGAAAATGCATCCTCTTCGAAAATTCCAATGAGCTAAACGCTTAAGGTAGATAAAGATGAAAGTGAGAAGAAGGTTGATATCACAAAGTATAGAGGTATCATTGGACCACTTCTTTGTCTTACTACTAGTAGACCTGACATTATGTTTTCGGTATACATGTGTGCACGTTTTCGAGACGATCCTATAGAATCACACTTAATTGCTCCCAAGAGAATCCTTGAATACCTAAAAGGTACACAAAATGTGGGTTTGTGATATCTAAGGGACTCTCCTTTTGAAATAATTGGTTACTCAGATGTAGATCTTGCAGGATGCAAAATAGATCGTAAAAGCACTAGTGGTACATGTCAATTTTTAGGTGATAGATTGGTTTCATGGCATAGTAAGAAACAACAATCCATAGGTACTTCTACCGCTGAAGCTGAGTATGTAGCCGCGGGAAGCTATTGTGCACAAATCCTTTGGATGAGACAACAATTTAGTGATTATGGAATAATCTTAAGTCCAACCCCTATCCTTTGTGATAACCAAAGCGCTTTAGCTATAACCCAAATCCCAGTCCTTGATTCTAGAACTAAACACATTGACATTCGCTATCATTTCTTACGTGAGCATGTTCAAAAGAAAGATATCTCCATGCAATTAATTGGTACAGAAAAACAATTGGCAGATATCTTCACTAAAGCGCTCAACGAACAACACTTTCTCACTTTAAGAAATGAATTAGGTATGATTGATTTAAATGCTTGATCATCCAAAACATCATACTTTATAGGCATAAAATTTAGGGGGAATTTACCTTGTTTTGTGTTCAAATGTTTCAAAGAAAATACTAATAAGTTGTTAATTTTAGGGGGAAACCTTATGATTAGTTTCGCCAGATGGTTATGTTGAGAAACCAAAACAAGAATGGTCCACTGATGAGCGTCGAAGAGCAAATCCGGACAATGTTGGTTGTAATGCTTTATATACGACTATTGGTGATAATGACAATTTGTTCAAAAAAGTCAAGTCTTGTAATACTACTAAGGAAATATGGGATAAGTTGGCCATAATTTGTGGTGGTTCAACTCAGATCAAGGAGAATAAACTCTCCATAGCTAAAGAAAAATTCAACAGTTTGAAGATGTTACCCAATGAGACTTTAGAGCAATTGGATATAAGATTTACAACTCTTGTTACAGAATTAACATCTTTAGGTATGGATTTATAAAACCGAGAAATGGTGTTTAAAATCTTTAGAAGCCTACCAAGTATATTCTTGATGAAGACAACAGCAATGAGAGAATCGAATATGTTGGATCTTCTAACTCCAAAAGTTGCCTTTTCAGAGCTCAAAGCATTTAAGTTTGAGTTGAATTCAGCCAATGATGTCGTGAGTAGTCCGGTAATTGAGTCTGGAGCGCTCGTAGCATCAATCAAGGGTAAACCGAGTAATAAAGGAAAGGTTTCAGATATCAGTGAGGATGAGGAACTAGTGCTTCTGAATAGATTCAGAAAGTTCTTGAGAGATGAAAAGAAAGGAAATAGTCCTAAGCATCAAGGACAGAGTTCATATCAAGTGCCCGCTTAAGTACAACAATAGTATCAAGCGCTTTAGTACTCTATACCTCCTTCAGCGCCGATTCAGTACCAAGGTCTAATCAACAGAATCTCTCAACACCCATGGTCTCAAAACCACACAATGCAAGGTTAACAAATGAACAAAAGATGAAAACTAATCTTTGTTATAATTGTAGGAAACCAGGGCACTACCAGGTAAATTGCCCTTATCCAAATGTATCTAAACCATCAAGGCAGGATTACGTGGATAGAAACCAATTCAGGAGCAACCTTCGTCAACAAGGTTTGCTAGCAGAATCAGAACCAGCATCCGCACCTGAAGATTTGGAGTCTTCAGAGGAAAGTAGTGATGATGATGAACCAGTGGATGACTCAGCGTTTATTTGTCTCATGGCCAGAGATGATGAAGCGTCCCATGAGGTAAACACTGAATTATCTCTTCCTCTTTCATATGATGAATTACTTGACAAAGTCAAAGAATATTATAATGATTGTCAAGATGCCACCAAATCATATCAAAATCATTTTAATATCATTTCGTCGCTCACAAGTGATAAAGTAACGCTCGAAGCAGAGTTGCAAGTTCAGCAACAATACATTGAGAAGAACCAATCGCTTGAGAGTGAGATAACCCAGTTGAAAAGTGATTGACACGCCAAATTCCTAGCAAGTGTACTAGGTCGTGCAATGTAATAAGGTGGACTATTAGCCCGAGGTGTATCGCCTCCACAAGGACAATTGGATTCGATGCTCGTAATTGCTATATTACCTAACTCTGAGCTAAATCAAATTATAAGATGATAGATAGTTGAACTATGAAAATAATTAAAGACAACTATATGATAAACAAGGTAATATATCAAATGGAACGAGATGATTAGTTTATGATCCTACTATGCTCCATTTATTCCATTCGTGTTGATGCATTCGATTCGTAGTTGGTCGTGACAGAGGAAGTAACGGAAAGTACAAGAACAGAAAAGGGTATATGAGATGCAAAATGTAAGAAAAATGAGCAAGAATTTCTGCTGGAGCAAATCCATGCATGTTTCCTTTGATTAACCGACGAAGTTTTTGTTAAAAAGAAAAAAAAAACAAAAAATTGGAATTGACGAGGTTTTGACGAGGGTTGATCATGCATCTTGCTATAGAACAAATAAAGAGTGTTGGCGTGGCCTTTCGCTCTCCATTTGAACCGTCAATGACATCTTTTTGTAAAATGGGTCATTTAAGATTTTAATCTTTTGTAAAATGGGCTATTTCTTTTGTTTTGGATGGTAATTAAAATAATGAGTAATTACTAATAACTCGGTAGTCCCATCGTTTCTTGGTCCCATTGAACCAGAATGTGTATCACTTGAAGCATTCTCAGAAGTCAAACTATTTCTTAGTCATCGTCTCATCGAAATCATTGGAAGATTGTTAGTTTTGTCAAAAGAGAAGCTAATGGAAGTGCCCATGCGCTTGCCAAATGGGCATTTCATGTAAATTGGAATGATCTTATTTCATTAAATTGTTTTGTAAATATCTGCTTTTGTTTTAAATTGTTATTTACCAAAAATAATTAATAACTACTAATGTGTGTGTATATATATGAATACTCGTGTCAAAGGTATTTTGTCTCTTTAATTTTTAAGAATAGCATTGTCTCGTGTCCATGCATAATAGGTAGTTATATGTCGTATATTTAACTTTTAAGAATAACCTAGTCTGGTGTCGTGCATCATAGGTCGTTAACTATGTTGTATCTTTAATTTTTGAGAAAACCTTGTCTCGTTTCCTTACATCATAATAATTAATAGAGAATAAAAAAGAAGAAGCTGTGAAAAATGAGGAAAACGAATAGAAAAAGATACTTGAGATTTTATTTAAAAATTTGCTACTCATTTAAAATAAGGAATACGAATGATTCCATACCTTTAATTTATTTACTTTATTAAAATACTTTAATCACAATAGTGGCTCGACAATTAATAAATTTTATTTTGTTAAAAAAAATATTATTTTTAACATCGTAACAAATTGTTCTTTAAAAAGAAATTAATAGTTTTTGACTTATTTCATTTGCTTGGTTTATTATAGTAAAACTATATCTTTAATTATTAATCACATATAAATCACATTATCTATTATTTTCAGTAGCAAATAACAAAAGTTAAAATTAAATTAAATTACATAAAATGGAAAATGAGAGAAAAGTTATGGCAGAAACATGAAATAAAAAATATTATAGATAGCAAAAAAGAAAAAATATATATGAACTTAAAGGTTAGTTGATCATAATAAAATTTTTAGGCAGAAAATATAAATTAACACACAGATATATTTTGTAATAATATACATGACCCTTGGCCCTAGTAGCACAAATGCGTAGTGAGAAGAGTACTTTGATCCATAAAATTTTGGTGGGGGAGGGGGGGGGGCAATCCAAAGATTTTTTTTTTTTGCTTTTAAATATCATTTATTTCGAAAATTTTATAGGGGTAGATGTAAGAGAAATTGTTGATCAAACTTCAAACTGTTTCTTCATAATCAGAACTGGAATTGGAATTGAGTGACTGTAAAAAGGATAATTCGAAGCGAGAGAAGACTCTCTAGTTAAATTGTGCTAAACATATTATGTAGATTAATATCATCTCATAATATCTTGTATCCCAGATACTTGCATTGTTCAAATTTCAGAGTCAAAAATTGTGTTTATCACACTTTTTATACTTTCATTTCCAACAGAAACGTCACTAATAGGTGTATCGGTGTAATTATGCAAAAGGTTTGGGTATTTCTATAGTATGATCGGATCTAAAGGAGTGTGTGTAGTTATCGCTAAAGGGAAAATTTTGTATGCTTGATATTCTCCAAAACATAAATAATACTAGTTCTAGTGTAAAAAACATGCTTAATTTATTGAAGCAATATTAGATCAGGGATTTAAAAATAATCGTTTGATAAGGAAATAAATATAAATGAAGTCAGAAGATGCATAAATTAAAAAAAAAAAATCATTAGGTATTGGCAGATGAAGCGAACACACTTTGGAGGCCAACCCTACCAAACCACCCTCATAAAAGACTAAGTCTCCCAATCTAAATATACTGGTCCAGTCATCAGTGGGCAAGCAGCCTACCACAACCATATGACAAATATATTATTCTTCCGAATAATTTTCAAAACACCCTCGGGAGATGGCAGAAAACTATTCGATCGCTGAATTTTCTTTCCAAGTAACCTCTTAAGTTTTTCAGGAGAAATTAAGATTAATTAAGTATACTCGACGATTTTAATTCAAATCATAATTTAAACAGATAAAACAACGGTTAAAACAGACAAATCTTTACATATTGGTGTAATTCAAGTAATCCTCGTAATTGTAGAGGTCGAGATTTTTAATTTTACCATTTACCCTCTAACTATTCAAATAATTGGTGAGTCTTATACTTTATCATTCGATTGATATGTACTCCACAAAACGCGACTAATCAGAAGACAATTATTATTTCACTTGTTATGCATGTATTTAGTTTGGTCCTTGCGAACCTGACCTGAACAAGATCTTTTGTAAAAATTGTCCTCCATTAAGAAGAGAAGAGAACACCAGTTTAAATTGAAATTACTAGTCCCTATCAATAGTACATTTTGTTAACCAAAACTTAGCAACTGTCAACTTTCCTACACCATATTCTCCCTATATATATTCTCCACAATCCCATTCAAATACACAAAGCACTAATTGAAAACTTCTACTATAAAGGTAATAGTTTAATTCTTGGGATCAAAACAGTTTTTATTCATTTTGCATATGATTTAAAATATAACTATTTTTTCTTTTTTTAGGAACAATCTGATAAAAAATGGAGAATGGTAACAGCATGGTTATGTCTGAACTCACGGTCAAACAAAGCCAGCCAACTCTTGTCCCTCCAGCAGATGAAACAAAGAAAGGCCTCTACTTCTTGTCCAATCTCGATCAAAACATCGCAGTTATAGTTCGAACGATTTACTGTTTTAAGTCTGACGAAAAGGGCAATGAGAATGCAATTGAAATTATTAAGGATGCCTTGTCAAAGGTTCTTGTCCACTACTACCCTCTCGCTGGGCGCCTTACTATAAGCCCTGAGATGAAGCTTATAGTTGATTGTACTGGGGAAGGGGCTCTGTTTGTTGAAGCTGAGGCTGATTGTGAACTCGAACAATTGGGGGATATAACAAGGCCTGATCCTGTCACTCTTGGCAAGCTGGTTTACGATGTTCCTGGTGCTAAAAACGTGCTGGAAATCCCTCCGCTTGTGGCACAAGTAAGTTGATTTGTTTTACTTAGCTTATGGAAATGTTCACTTGTGAAAGTTTTCCAACATTTGCGTCGGATGATTGTTTTTGTCGTGAAACGGATGATAGAACTAGATTTAACATGCATTTTGCATCTTCGAGGATGTATCTGAAAAACAAAAGAAGCAATTACTTTTCCAAATTACTTTTGCATGCAATTACTTTTCCAAAAGAAGGGAAAAATCTCGGATCATCGAAGAGTCCAAATTATGACAGTATCAACGGTTTATGTATGTCCCTATGATGTAGCATAATTTAGACTTTTAAATGTTATAAGAATTTTCATCTATAAGATTCTCATTAAGATAAAATTATTTTCATCTTTAAAATAACTAAATTAAAGATAGATGCAGATAATATACATGTTAATAAGCTTGTGGACTTTGTGCAACACGATAAGTTAAATGGATGATCAGTCAGTATTCTTAGTATTCATAGGGTGATTTTGGTCAACTGTTGCATAATTGATGGTAGGAAAACTAATTTGGATACAATTGCTTATGGCCGACTTTACGAAAAAACTGTTTTGCAACACAAAAAGGTCCAACCAGAATTAACAACAAAAAGTGGTCAAACACTCATTAAAATAGTGTCTACAATCCAAACACAAATTTTAGATTTTTGAACAGAAGGATGGGCTCTTATTCTTTGTAGGACAATATACTTTGTAATTTAAGAATTTGAAGGGGATACAAATTTGAGTTGTGATTAATTTACTTTACAGAACTTGAGATTATATAGATAAATATAATGATAGGATCGACTGCGTGATCCCCACCTTCCAATCAAGAGAAAATGTTGATCGCAGGTGACAAAGTTCAAATGTGGAGGCTTTGTTCTTGGACTTTGCATGAACCATTGTATGTTTGATGGGATTGGCGCCATGGAATTTGTGAATGCTTGGGGCCAGACAGCCAGAGGCCTTCCACTTGAAGTTCCTCCATTCATGGATAGAACCATCCTTCAAGCCCGAAATCCTCCAGAGCCCGAATTCCCCCACCACGAATTTGCTCAAATCGAAGATTTATCAAACACATCCGATCTTTACGAACAAGAAATGCATTACAAGTCCTTTTGTTTCGACCCTGACAAGCTCGAGCACCTCAGGAAAAAAGCCCTGGAAGATAAAACACTAGAAAAATGCACCACATTCGAGGCCTTGTCAGCGTTCGTCTGGAGGGCCCGAACCGAGGCATTAGACCTGAACCCTAATCAACAAACTAAGCTACTCTTTGCTGTTGATGGACGGCCTAGATTCAATCCACCGATCCCAGAAAAGTTCTTCGGGAATGCTATTGTGCTGACAAACTCGCTCTGCAATGCCGGTGAGTTACTGGGAAATCATCTCTCGTTTACGGTGAAACTTGTCCAGGAGGCGGTGAAAATGGTGAGTGACAATTACATGAGATCTGCTATAGATTACTTCGAGGCAACTCGAGCCAGACCGTCTCTAGCTGCCACTCTGCTTATTACTACCTGGTCAAGGTTGTCATTTCATACGACGGACTTTGGTTGGGGCGAGCCCGTTCTGTCGGGGCCCGTGGTTTTACCCGAAAAAGAAGTGATTCTATTCCTTTCTAATGGCAAGGAAAGAAAAAGCATCAATGTGCTTCTTGGATTGCCGGCTCCTGCCATGAAGAAATTTGAACACTTTATGCAGATATAAAAGTGTCCTTGTGATTATGTGTCAATTTGTTGATGAAATTATATTATTGACCTTCCAATGCAAATATGTTGCTGGAGGTAAAGAGGAAAAAATGGGTTCAGGCACAACAAAGTGGTATAGTGTTCGCATTAATCCATGTCTGCTAAGTTCAATTTCTAGTGTTGCATTTATTGAAGACCTTATGCTGAAACTTTTTTATAGAAATAATTTCATTTATGTTAACTGCTGGAGTTTATTTTTCTTATAAGGGGAAATTAATAAAATACCCTAAAATATTTTTTTTGCGCACAAAAAATATATGCAAATAATTTTCAATCACAAAGACCAATTCCACCACTTTTCATTTAAATATCACAATGGTTAAGGATTTTTGTTTTCTTTTTTGGAATATTACCTTTGATTTATTAAGTTGAGAATTTGTCATTTAGTTTCTTGTTTATTGAAATATTCTTCTTTTTGATTTTCAAATGAATAAATTGTATAACAATAGTTTTACCTTTTTCGAGTATTTTATATATATTTTTTTGAGTTTCACATGTTAATTAATGTAGCGATATTTTATTAGTTTTAACAAGTACAAAAAATTTAAGAAATTCTAAAAATTTAAAATGTAGAAAGTTATCAATTTTAAAATTCGAAAATCTTGTTGTCAAAAATCAACTGGTTAATTCCTTATCTAAGAAAGCAGGGTTATTGAGTAAAAAATTAATCAACCCTCAACCTTTTCGTATGAAAAATTGGTGGAATGAGTATATGGAATTTAATAATATTATCATGACTTTTTTCATATAAGAGTTTATATCGAGGGCTCTTTTTAGTAATTTTCTCTCTTTTGTCACTTGATGTTATTGATAAAGGAGCTAGGATACTCTAATTATTGGGAAACTAGACGATATTTTATGAAAATGGGCCAAAAACATCTCAAATTGTTACTTATTAGCTTGGATCAACCTGTTCTGTAATATTCTAGCTTGAACTTGGTTTAATCAAACCCAATGGTAATTCAAAATGTGAATGATTTATATTTGTTATGTAATTGGTAATTCAACTACTAAATTATATTTGAGTTTTTTCAAATCAAGTTTGAACTAGAACTTTATGTTCTTTAATAAAACTTATATTTAACTTCTTATATGCATGCAAGTATGCAATGCTTGGGCAGGGTATAGGGGCAGGGTGGTTGGCATCCCAATACACTACTACAGAAAACACCTATTACAGTGGGTTTTTATTTTACCTATTACAGCGGTTGTAACCGCTGTAATAGGCAATGTTGTTATAAGTCCGAACCGATTACAGTGGTTAAAAACCGCTGTAATAGGTCAGAACTGCTGTAATAGGTAAAGCTTTTTATTTATTTATTTTATTTGCAAAATCCTATTACAGCAGTTCTGATGTGAACCGCTGTAACAGGTAATTTTTTTCCACCCGCACCCTACTAGTTTGGAACCTTCCTGTACAGTATATATTCAATAAACCAAAACAAACCAGATCTCTGCACAGTACAACAAATTCAACCAAAACCCAAAACTTCATTAATATAACCAATTCTTTCCTCTAACAAATGAGATCACGTGTTAATTTACAATCAACTAATTAAATTACTCACAACTTAAATACAACAAATCAAATCACAATTTACAACAAGTCACAATGCACAAAAAATACATTACTTAATTTCTAAGGAGCTGCTAACAAAATGTATTGTGCCACTTCGCAACGTACTTCATCAATTTGCTATTGAGTATAGTATGATTGAGAATCATGAAAGTACTGCAAGATATATATAGAGATTGCAAAACCCAAATGACGTTTCAGTTACCTACCAAAGGTTTAATAACTTCAAAAGGGAAAGAAATTAAGTATTAATTAGGATTATACATACCGTTGTTTGGATTATAGAATATATGTGGCTAATAACCTCCTTCATGAATCTCGTAACGAAATAGCCACAATCCACCTCGTTTGTCTGCCCTTGGCACTACAAAAGTAATCAAAGTTGTATTTAAACACTAACTTCTATACGAATATGTACTCTCTTGAAACTAGAAAACGCTAACCTTTATTTTAATCCATTGACATGTCTTATTTTTGGATTTCTTGTTGTTGCGATTTGCACAAATATGTACACAACCCTATAAAAAAAATACAAAAAACAAGAAAATAATCTAATTTACGGGCAATTATGTGAAATCTAGGAAGATATATACACTTTAAAAAAATATTAAATATAATGGATACATTGATTGAATGAAAAACTTACTGATTGATTTTCTGTGTCATCTCATCTCGGTAATCCGGTTCACCATGCAAAGAATCCATATAGTAAATGACCTCTTGAAATGGATCAATCACAAGCAACAACCAAGGTCCCATAAAAGGCATTCAAAAGATAGGTTCAAAATTTATTTTGCGTAACTAGTTTTACAAATTAAAGTTGAATCTTTAGTAGCTCACTCGGTGTTGTAAGGTGCAAGAAATAACTTATTCATTTGTGCACTTTGTATCATAGCACCTGCTATGTACTGCACTTGTTCAGTACGCTTGCTTGTTCCCGCAGATATGGAATGTGCGCTAAGAAACCTGAAATTTGTTTCTTTCCGTTCGAGGATCACGTACTTAACTGACAAACACCTAAATTGAGCATAAAAAATGAGTTTCGAGTAACGAAAATAATTATAGTTCAGACGCAATAGAATAATTAAAAAAAAATACTTTATGTACGCTGTAATGAGAGAGCCTCCTATCTCTTCTCGACGCAGAAGATGACAGATCTCCTCCCTCCCAATATACTTTGGGAATGCAACATTCATAATACTTTCCTCGATGTCTATAGTGATCTGGGCATTAATAGACATCATCTTCATGTACTTCCAAGAAATAGGAGACCATTAGGGAGTCCAGTTAGTACAAGGTCTGCACATCTGTCACCTTCACGTGCAGGCTTGGCCACTGAAGGTTTGACAGCTGAGTGCTTTGACATCCCTGATTTCTGGTTTCCAGATGATTTGGATGGTCCAAGAGATTGTTTAAGCAAAGAAAATCAGACATGAATGTTACACACCAATTTTTATAATTTATTAATGACTAGCTATAAATTACATACCATTGCATCAGTGACAATAACAAGACCAGCTGGCCAACATAGGTACCCAAAGCACCAGAAATGGTGAGCACTTCATCATTGAGAGGGACGGGTAGGGGTGTATCCGCCTCAACTTCAATGTCAATTTGCACTTTCACAAGATTGGTGGGTAATGAACGGTTGTGAAGTATTCTATCCTTCACTCGATTGTACATCTGTACTTTAGCCACCACACGATATGACGGTGATGAAAGTGCTAATTGACATGGCGCGATAACCTACATATATATATATATATAGATAAAATTATATTAGAAAGTTTTGTGTGATTTACAAAAAGAGAGTTGCAAGTTACATGATCAATAAACAAGTTCAAATCATTACCCCGGGAAGCATCTTAACTGGTTCTGGGCAGCTATCTTTCAAAGAAATCATCTCATCTTCATGTGAGTGACATGATTTAGGCGTTTCCAAATCATCAATCCAGCGTTGCATGGCAAACATCGTTTGGGAGAGGTTCTGAACCATGTTTCTCAAGCTTTCCATCTTCATTTCTTTAGAAGGCTTTGGATCCGTAAAGTGCTCTCTCTGTGAGACCCCAAAGCTAACACCCCTAACGCGACTCAGATGCTGCTTCTTTTCAAGAGCTTTAGCCAATACATCATTTCAACTCTTCTCATTTCCACTATGGCTGGTACTCTCTTGTGAAATGCTCTCCTGTAATAATATATTTTAAAAAAAAATAGTGAACTTTGCTCTTTCAATAGTATTTCAAAACAAACATACAACACATTATAGAGCTAAAATTGCAAATAACTCACCATTTCGTTCACTACTCTTCTAACATTGTCGTTATCAGTTTGATTTGTTTTATCGAAACGTGCAATCCTCCACACGAGTGCTCGGGTCACCTCTATGCAATCAGACCCCACATCCCTTCTTCTATTCATCTATATTTTGATTAAAAAATATTTATTTATTAACAAGCCATTTTTATTAAAAAAATTGTAAGGATTCACTGCAAAATGAACTACGTACCTCAATATGATCCACAAGAGTATGTCCAAGACGTGATCTCCTGTAAGGATATTCAGGTTCTTTTGCTCTTTCCTGATTTTCCCTACTTAGTTTCTGTTTATTACATAATTAAATTATTAGTTAAAAATAAACGCAATAACCAACAAATGAAACCGTAAATTAAAATGACTAGCTACCTGAAAATCTTCACCTAGGCGAAGATCTACAAATGCCTCCCAATCGTCTTCAGGTATCTCATATTGTGAGGGTGGGTTGTAATTAATGTTCCCATCATCATCTCGCACCCACACTCTACTCAAGTAGCTCCTGAAGTTATGTGCTAACTTTCCAGCTTCTGCTAGTACGAACTTTTGTCCAACTACAAAAAACAAACAACAAAGTATATATGAAATTATAATTTAGAAATACATTAACACTTAGAAATATGATAATATCCAAATTACCTTTGTATCACCCCAAATATTTCTTTTTATTGGTGATGGGACTTTTCGCCAATCACTGATGGGATTCAGCACTTTCTGCCGAGCCAAGACTCCTATATAACCAACCAATGTTGATTTGTTTGGGTCAACTGGTTGGCCTCTGTCATTCCAGCTAACAGGTAGCCTTATGCCTTTACTTCTGGCATTGATAACTTTTTTCATAGCCGTGACACATCTCCGTACCTCCTTTTCATGACGGCTATCCGATCCATATACATCATCCTCGGAAAAACTACCAGCAGGATCTGAAGCCATCGACCTACAAAAGCCAAAAAATACAGAAGGTAGATTCATATAAACTTGGCAGATTCATTTGGCAATAATAATTTTAAAATAGAAGTAACAAATACATAAGTTGATCACCAGTTGGATCACGTAAATCACATAAAACTATAAATAAAACATCATTTTATAAATATTGATGGATCACATAAAGAATTATTTTTCCAGCAACTACAAATATTGATCGCCAGTTGGATCAATGTACCCTAAACCACAAAATAACCAAAATTTAATCCTAAATTAAATGTAATTAACCCCCAGCTAACCCAAATTAACCCTAAATTCACATTTGTCCCTATTTCCCTTAAATTTTCCATAAAAATAGTCAAGTCTCAATAATCTAAATTTTCTAGCAACTAAGTATAAATATTGATTAAAAATAAGTCTTTCATACAATTATGAAATAAGTTCAAATACCTTTCATCGTTTTCTTTTTGTCGTTAGCTTAGCAGTTTTTTGCTTCCCATCGGTACGACCATTTTTTTTAGCACGCCGACAAACCGATGGATTAATTCGTATTCCCTCTTGGTGATCTTGTCGCATATACAATTCATCATCACTTATATCCAAGTCATCTTCACTATCAATTGATTGTGAATCACCTAAGATAGGATTTTCTCCATCATCTTCACTTTCTTCATAATCATCATCAATACAAGTATTTTTGTTTGCCGATAAAATAATGGACCACCTCTTATCAATAGGATCGGTGACAAAAAACACTTGCTTAGCTTGTGATGCCAAAATGAAAGGTTCATCTTTGTATCCCACCCTTTCAAGGTCTACTCAAGTGAAGCTTATTTCACTATAATCGACGCCATTTTTATTTTCAACCCACCTACACCCAAATACAGGCACCCGAACCAACTATGATCCAGCTCCCATATACATTCAATCACCCCATAATATGATGAATTGGCATAGATAGGGTTATTATCTTTCGCACTTGAGATATGCATTGCTTCAGCTACAACACTCACCCCACTATTCTGCATTGTATTTCGTTCATCTTAATCTTTTGTATAGAACGTGCGACCATTTATACGATAACTTGAATAACAAAATACTAGTCTGCCTGGACCCATCGACAGCCATGTAAATTTATCTGAAACTGAAAGTGGATTCTCTTTCTATTTCTCTTCAATATGCTTTCGGAACCAATCGATGAAACTCTTGTTATGCTGTCTTGAAATCCAGCTCTCATTTTTAATTGGATTGAATCTCCTAAGTTGGTTCTTATGCTCTTCAACATATGGGTCAACCTCATCGGTGTTGTGGAGCACATATAGGTGTGTCTGCTCCCTTTGTGTAATAGGAACACTAACTAATTGCTTTCCAATTACGCTTTTTCCTTCTGTTCTCCCTCCCACAACATGAGACTTTGGAAGCTCTGCAACATTAGAATCTTTCAGATACTCTATGGAAAATATAATGGCTTCATCAACTATGTACCGTTCAACAATGCAATCTTCCGGCCGACTACGATTTTTCACTTAGCCTTTCAATACTTCATAGAAGGCTCAGCCGGATACATAGATCTCATAAAAGCCAGTCCACATAGTTGTGTCTCTCTAACCTAGTGAATAGGTAGGCGAGTCATTATATCAAAAAAGGCAGGTGGAAAATACATCTCAAGCTCACACAAAGTGATGACAATTTGTTTCTGAAGTGCAGGAAATTGTTCAGGATCAAACACCTTGCTCCACATTGCTTTGAAGAAGAAACACAATCTAGTTACCGTGTCTCTCTCCTTTTTTGGCAAAATGGCCCGTATAGCAATTGGTAGCAAATGGTTCATGATTACATGACAATCGTGAGTCTTCATGTGCTTTAGCTTCAAGTCCTTCATTAGTACAAGACTACTAATGTTTGAAGAATACCCTTCTAGAACTTTCACTCTATTAAGAAACTCACACAATGCAATTTTTTCTTTCCTGGATTGAGTGTGAGCTGCTGGAAGCAAATAACTATGTTTCCCCTTCTTTGTTGGTGCCAATTTTCCTCTTATCTTCATTTCAACCAAGTCTAACCTTGCCTTTACGCTATCTTTTGTCTTTCCGGGCACATTTAGAAGTGTACCAAGGATACTATCAAATACATTTTTCTCAATATGCATAATATAAAGAAAATGTCTAACATGTAAGGACGTCTAATACGGCAACTCAAAGAAAATTGACCTTGTTTTCCACCCGGTTTTTGCAAGGACACCAGCAAAAGTATTTCCAAATTTGACCTCCAAGTCTTTTACATTCTCAAAGACTTCTTCACCAGTCAAGCACTTAGGAGCTCGACCTTCTTCTATATTCCCATTGAAAGCTTTCTTCCACCGATGATATCAATGGTTCTTATTTAGCCATCTCCGATGCCCTTGCAATGCATATTTCTGAGAGTGTGTCAATCAATATTGATCGGTACTTTTGACACATATGGGGCATCCACATTGAACATGTACACCATATCCCTCGAGGTTTGCTCTTGTCGGAAAATTATTGATTGTTCCAAATAACACGACTCAAAGATTGAAATTTTCTTCTCTGAACCCGTCATATACTTGAATACCGGTTTCCAACAACACCTTCAAATCCTCAATTAAAGGAGCCAAGTAGACATCTATATCATTTCCAGGTTGTTTCGGCCCAAAAATGAGTATAGGCATCATTATATGCTCTTGCTTCATGCATCGAGATGGGGGAAGGTTGTAGATCATCAAAATCACCGGCCATGTACTATGTGAGCTACTTTGCAAGCCATGTGGGTTCATGCCATCTGTAGCCAATAAAAGGCGCATGTTTCTTGATTCTTCACCAAATTCAGGGAAATTCTCATCAATCTTTTTCCATTGAGAAGAATCTGAGGGTTGTTGAATCTTGTCACTTTCAATCCTTTCTTCAAGCCTTCTATCAGCATGCTTTGTCAAGTCCTTGGCTAACTCTTTACTACTGTACATGCGCTTAAATCGTGGTATTATGGGGAAATACCACATGGTTTTGACAAGAGCAGATCCATTCTTCTTGTACTGTGAGGCGCCACATTTTGGACAGGCCTTCAATGATGCATAGTCAGTTCTAAACAATATGCAATCATTGAGACATGCATGTATCCTCTCACATCCCATGCCAATTGAGGTTAACATCCATTTAGCCTCATAACTACGATTAGGTAACACATTCTCCTCGGGTAGCATGCTTTTTAATAGACCAAGTAAGTCTGTGAAACTCTTATCACTCCACCCATTGTTGGCTTTTAACTTGTTTATGTTTAGGAATGCTTTCAATCATGTGAATTTACTACCACTATACAGTGGTGTCTTTGAATCACTTGTCAAATTGTCAAACATTTTAGGACAATTTCGCAAATCCTCCTCAATCACATTTGTCATCTCCTCCAAACGATCAGACTCATAATGATTCATGTTGAAATCCTGTGATGGATATGATGTACCACCTAAATCATCTGACGTGACACTGCTTTCACCGTGTCTTGTCCAACGTGTGTAGCTTCTATCAATTCCATTACACACCAAATGATCTTCTAACTCACGTTGACTAATTCTCTTTTCAAAACAACAACGTAAACACGGACAAGTGATCCTAGTTTGATCTGGTGCATGCTCAACCGCAAACTTTATGAACTCTTTCACCCCTTTCTCATACTGTTCCGACATACAATCCGCTAAAATCCAACTTCGATCCATCTTGATTCTGAATTAATTAAATTAAACAATTTTATCATTAGTTGATAGTTGAATTAATTAAATAATTTTCATTTTAATTTATTTTCCATTATTCTAGAAAAAATTCGCCAGAGAAACAACGCAAAAATTTCTACCAAGTTCTTGAATTAATCTTTCCCCAACTTGCAACCAACAAAATTCGTATCTTTCACCCACACCAAACCCAACATTCTAATCTTTCACCCACACCAAACCCAACATGTTGATCTCACTATACGAAAATATTGATCACCAGTTGGACCACATAAAGCATCATATTTCAAGCAACTACAAATATTGATCACCAATTGGATCACATAAAACTAAAAATAAAGCATTATTTTATAAATATTGATCAGTTGGATCACATAAAGCATCATATTTCCAGCAACTACAAATATTGATCACCAGTTGGATCACATAAATCTCATAAAACAACAAATAAAGCATCATATTTTCAACAATTAAGTATAAATATAGATCACTAGTTGGATCAATGTACCCTAAACCACAAAATAACCACAATTTAATCCCAAATCAATCGTAATTACCCGACTAACCCAAATGAACACTAAATTCAGTCAAATCCCTATTTGCCTTAATTTTCCACAAATATAGGTAAATCTCAAGAATATACACAAATATACATACATCCACACATACACAAATACAGAAATATACATACACCCACACATACACAAATACAAAAATATACATACACAAATATATATACATACACCCACATATACACAAATATACATACACTCACACATAGACAAATATTTATCTAACTCAAACTCTATACTCTATATGTGTGTGTGTGTGTATTTATTTATCTAAAGAAATTACCCACTAAATGGTGGTGGTGGCGGTGGCATAGGCGGAGGCGGCGGCGGCGGTGCTTATATATATATATAGAGAGAGTTAAATATATATGTATATATATATATTAGAATATATACATATATATATGCACATATATATATATATATAGAGAGAGAGAGAGAGATACCGACGACAGAGGTATGGCGGCGGTGGACAGTAGAGGTGGATGGCGGCAGTGGACGGCGACAGTCAGAGAGAGACTGAGTAGAGAGTGAGAGAGAGAAAGCGAGATAGAGAGAGAGATACCGACGACGGAGGTATGGCGGCGGTGGACAATAGAGGTGGATGGCGGCAGTGGACGGCGACCATGAGAGAGAGACTGAGTAGAGAGTGAGAGAGAGAAAGAGAGAGAGAGAGAGAGAGAGAGAGAGAGAGAGAGAGAGAGAGAGATGGTGGTGGTGGTGGAGGCGGTCAGCGACGAGGGTGGTGGTGGTAGTGAGGTGGTGGAATAGAGAAAGAGTTGAAAAAGAGAGAGAAAGTTGAAATATTTGGGGGGGAGAAATGGCGGTCGGGTGCCCTTGTAAAAAACCCGACCGCCTATTACAGCGGTTCGGGTACGAACTGCTGTAATAGGCAGTTTTTTAATTTATTTTTTATTCTATTATAGCGGTTCGACGTCGAACCGCTGTGAACCGTCAGAACATATTACAGCGGTTCACCTCGAACCGCTGTAATAGCCCAATTTTTTTTATAATTTTAGCGGTCCGCCTATTGCAGTGGTTCAGAAACGAACTGCTGTAATAGGTCCAAATCGAGAATCCCTATCACAACGATTTTGTAAAAAATGCTGTAATAGGTACCTCCGTTCAGCGGTTTCACCAAAATCGCTATAATAGGTGCGCTGTAATAATATATTTTTGTAGTAGTCATGTATATATATATATATATATATATATATATGAAAAAGAATCTCTCAAAAATCGATAAATGAGAAATGAGGTGCCATCCAACCGGAGCCAATTTCATTCTGCGTGAAAAAGATAACCATAATCACTAAAGGTTGTCTCCATGCAACCAAAATGCCACATGCCTTTTGGCTTCAGATATAATACATCAATTTTTTCAAACACTTCAAAATTCACACACAATTTAGAAGATGATGTCTTTGATCATCAATATCTCTGTACATCCTTTTTCATTTCTCGCATCAAGTTTATAGCTAAATCGTCAATTGCATATAATAACAAATTTTCAGTATGCCTCTCTTTCATTTAGTTTCTACAATTTACATTTTGTATTTATTTTACTGTTTTATCATTTCTATAATTTGAACTTTAATTGTTGTTTACATACTAAATCTTTAAATTTCCATATTGTTTCAACACATGATCAATAATGTACTATTTTTTGGGTATCTCTGGTGTATATATAGACACACACACACACACACACATATTAGGGTGTGTCCACTGCGCAATGCGCGTTGCACTGTGCCCAAAATATTATTCGATTTTTTTTTATCAATAGAATGTAACTGACTTTTGATCCTTCTAGAACGCTCTCAAAATATATCTTTTTTCTCCCTTTATTATAATGCTAGATCCATCCCATATTTTTTTTATTTTGATTAGACTGACAATTTGCATTAAAACATCCATAACCCTTATACCTAACCCTTTCATCCCTTCTCCACAAATCACTTACACAAATCTTTATAAACCCACCACCATCTATTTGTCGCAGCGCGGATCCTAATCAAAAATGAATACACATTATATTAGACCATCACCTACAACCACATCGTTGTCCTCTAACCGAAAAGAAAATACCCGATGAAAATGAGTTCGAAGGAGCAGGAAAACTTTACTCTGCTCCCAGATGCTCTCATTTTCATCAATACATCATCATATCCTTTCTTCCCTTTAAAGATGCTGTGAAACCTTCTATCTTGTCTCAAAAATGTCCATACCTCTGGAAAGTAACCAGAAACATAGATATGGACTAGCGCTTATTCATCAAGGATTCTTTTCTGAAGAAGTCATGAACCAGCAAGAAAAGAATTTTGTTGTATTTACTAGTCAGTGGATGGGAATTTATAAGGAACCCGAGGTGGTCTCATCCTGTCTCAAAATTTCTAATCCACTGAAGAATTTCAAACCAGTAATCCAGAATTGCATCAGATTCGTCGCTGAGCACTTGGAGGTATGGGACTAAAATGTTCCCGAATGACCCAATTATACTTGAATCATGTTTGAATTTAGAAAATCTAGAATTATACGCATGTAATTTTCGTTCATCTCAATTCAACACATTTTGTGCCGTAAAGGGTCTTATCCTTGTATGGATGGAGTTTCCTGGTAACTGTCTGGCTCAATTACTATCAATGTGCCCACCGTTTTAACTTTCATACTTAAGGAGATATTAACGCTCGCCCATGCTAAAGATTTTGGTCATCAGAAATCGTCAAGTTTCTTATTATATTTTCGTAAGTTCACTTCTGTTTCATATCTTCCATATCACTAGAAGCTTTACAAGCCTCAGAACCAAAAACCACAGTGAACTAATAAAGAAGGCATTTTTTTATTACCACCTTTAGGCGAACATCAATATATGATAGGCTACGCCATTGAAACACTTTATTACGCATTTATGGGATTTTGTAACGTTCAAGCACTCATCATATGCAGTTACTCTCTTCAATTGGAATTTTAATTTAATTAATATATATATATATATATATATATATATATTCAATTGGATTAATAATAAATGATTAAATTAATTGGACTAAGTTGATTAGGTCAACTTAGCCAACATTTGGCGTCCAACAGGCATATGGGTGTGTGACATAAGAGTTTAAGTTGGAGGTTTTTTTTAATCCCGCGACACTAAGCCAAGTGTAACACAACATATTGTAGCCTCTAAAATACAAATAAAAAAAAACCCACTCCGCTCTCTAGTCTCTGTCCAAGAGCAAGAAAAAGGAGATTTTCTGTGGCTATTCCAACGTGACCATCTAGAGATGCAAGTCTTGCAGATTGCAGTTCTCCAACTTCTAAGGAGCAGATTGAACACGCTTTGTATTCACTTTCATGTTTTTCCTTTTTGTTAAAATCAACTAAGCACAAATTGAAGCTTAGATTGAGAATCTAAATTTTTTTTTTTCAGTTGCATTCTTGCTAAACAATTCCCAACACATGGGACCACCTATTCACCTATAATTTTTTTTTAATGTACTCTATAAAAGAATACAAAAGAATATGATATTAGTGACAGAATGCTAAGTGACAATGTTAAAGTTGTCATTAATTGTAAATTTTTATTGACAAGAACTTTTGTTCTGTCACAAAAATTAGTTTTACATATTTAATAATAACGAGATTTGTTATTGACAAAGAAATTGTTGTCACTATTGACAATTATCGATATATGTATAGTGACAATAATTATAGTTGTCACTTTATTTGTGTTATCTCTAAGTTGTCACTATACATGTGTCACTAATTATCAATAGTGACAACTTTAAAGAAATTCTTGTCACTAAAAATCCTTATTGTGACAAAACAAAAATTACTTACTCATTATATATATCTAATGATAATTTTAACATTGTCACTTCAAATTTTGTCACTAGCGATATTTTTTATTGTAGTGGTAAGGTAAAAAAGTAAACTCTTCAATCCCTATTAAATTGAATATTTAGAAATAAAAGGGATAATTACACTCACACCCCATCAATGATGGGGTAATTACACAAACCCCCCCTCCCTAATTGATAATTACAAACACACCCCCTCAAAGGGTCTATTTGTAAGGTTTACGGGAGGTGCAATTGTAAGAAATGTTCCACACACAAGGGGGTGTCTTTATACAAAATATTTAACATGAGGGTGTGTGTTTGTAATTATTAATTAGTGAGGGCATGTTTGCGTAATTACCTCATCATTGAGAGGGTGTGAGTGTAATTATCCCAATTTTTAATCAATTTCCTCTAAGTTTTGAGGTAACTTAAGTTGAGTGTTTCGCCTAGATACTTCTTGACTCCCTGATGCCTTTTGAGTGAACGAAACCCACAAATCCATTGAAGAAATCCTTCTAGAGGAGGTGCAACAAGCATTTGGAGGAGAAGTCCTTCCTGCACCTGCTACATATTTTGGTAGCATCAATAGGTTGCGTCAAATTTTATATGCATAACGTGCATACAAGAAATATCTAGAGTGGATGATCTGAAATGCAAATTCAGTTGATTTAATTATGTTTAAATTGCTTCAGACTTCAAACCATATGAAACACTTTGGAGCGAATGTAGGTCCTACGCTCAGTTCTATTTGTTTAACACTGATGCTAATGGTGGAAAAATAAGGAAAAATTGCAAATTTTGTCCCATACCAGTGGGACACTTACAAAATTAGTATTGTTGATTAAAAAGTTATAATGTTAGAAATTTTCATCATAATTGTCAAAAAATAGATGAAAAAAATGCACATGACCGTCACGCCTCATTAGTTTCACAATTTGGAGGCAAATTAACATGCATTGGACACGTGTAAGACGTCTTGGAGGAAAAACCTAACGTCCTGGACTGCAAAATGGAGGGAAAATAACACGTTTCCCCATTTTCTTACTTTGCAGCTCCAAGAAAGACGAAATGAATCCCAAAAATGTAGTACTGTGAAATTTGGTGCACATTTTTATGATCCAAACACTAAAAAATTAGTATATGTGTTTCATGTTTTTATGAATTAACAAATAATGAACTAACATTAACAAAAAGCAATAAAAGAATAGCACGAAATTGGGAACATTCGACATGGGTTCCAACAATCTCATTGTTAAATGTTTTTATGATGACAAGATAGGTATTATGTTAGACCCCAAAAATTATGTAAGTTTATCCTTAATAGAATATGTTTAAGCGTTTAACAAGTTATGGAGTTGTAATTTTATCCAGGGCTTTTTATCTTTATAGTGTTTAGACTAGTACCTAAGTGATTGAGCATTGATAGAATTTTAGGTGACTCTATAAAGTTGAAGTCCAAGATCAGTGTCTGAAGACTTTGAAGGTAAGAGATCCTTTAAGCGGCTATCAAGATCTTGAGGATCATTCAAGATGAACAACTCGTAAGTGACAGAATTCACCTGAATTAAATCTGAGGTCAATAGGGACTTAAATGCAAACATTGGGCATTTATTTCCAACAGGAATTAAATTCAAATGCATTAAACACTTGATAAGAGCATTAAATATGATAAGGACTATTGATGTGCGGATAAGCCTTTCTCATTGGCTGTCAACTCAAAGTAAGCCTGCCACACCAACTCTGTGCAGCTGAATTTTCATAGATGTTAGTAAAAAAGACTAGTTTATGCACTATGTGTAAAACACATGCCCACAAGTGTCCAACGGACAAATCCCAAGGAAGTCTATAAATAGATCCTCACAGCTCAACCTTAAACCCCTGAGAAAATTATCAAAAGCTTGATATACACTTATTCCGTTGGAATCTATCAAAATACGGAAAGCTAAATCATCCATATAGCTAAATCCTTAAGCTTATACATCTCTACAGCTAACCAATATCTCATACATCTTCATAGAAGAACTTAAACTTTCCAAAGAGATATTCCCAAAAGTGTTTGAACTTTCCAAATCAAACAAACTCTTGATAAAACCCATCAACCTCTTCCCTTTGTGTGATGAAGTCATTGAAGATGAAGCCTTATTTCTAAATGAAAGAACGTTATTAGAAGAAGATCTTATCCGAGTTGAAATCTCTGTGATCTGGGAACTCAAGATCAAGTATACATTATTTGCTATAGTGTTAAAGTTATCTCTGTGAAACTTTGTAATTCATTTTAGTGAATTCCTCCTGTGTGGAAAGCAGTAGAAGGACGTACCTGGGATTATACACACCCAGTGATCCTTTCAATTCTCATGTCTTTTATTCTTTACTGTTTTATTGCTTTATCTTTCATCATATTATCATATTTTCATAAAGCATACTTTTACTTTTTCATAAAGCAAACCAAAATTAAAGCAGCTAGTATCTTTCTAAGCGCCTGAATTATTTCACTAAGAGACTTGCAAAATCTTCCGTTGTGCTAGCCCTGATATAAGTTCTGAGCGTTTTATTTATCTTCAGTTAAGTACTCGAAACTACTATCTTAGTTATCTTTCTAAAACAAGTCTTGAAACCTTATTTACAACAAGTGCTGACTGTGTGTCACTATCTTTTCAAGACAAGTGCATGCAAAAATTTTATACAAATTTTTGAAATTCGAAAAGAATTTCAGGGTCTATTCAACCCCCCCCCCCTTCCGGACTCTTTCGTATGCCACTTTGGACCAACAATCTCAAAGAAATATTATAGTAACCTAAGATTCGTTTACCTAGTGGTATCACCTTCCACTCTCATATGAGAGGTCGTGGGTTCAATTCCAGGTCGTCACTGTTGGGTTTGCACCCTCGAAGCCAGTGTGGAGTTAGAGTATAGGGCACTTATTTATATTGTACAAACTTTTTACTCTTAAAATGGTATTTATGTTTTGTTCATGTAATACTTTGAGGCATCTATAAGTCTTGAACAAACAACTAGTCCGTGTGTATCAAGGCAAACCTTCCACTCTTCATTGTAGTTCGGGAGATAGGCACTGGAAGAATTTGGTACTTGAACACTTAAAGGGGTTTGCATGTCAGAGAATCTCTATTGGGCATTGAGATTCGTTTGGACTTGCACGACACATGCTCTAACAAAGAATGGCAGTCGAACACTATGGGAAGTGGGAGTGTGTGTCATATATATATTAATGGGATTAGTGTATTCGAACACGACTCATAGTAATTCTATCACATGGGTATTTACTTAGTGATTGTCAATGATTGCAAGGCTGATTATAACAGTATTCACGGTCTCGAAAGTAAACAAGAAGTATCCTATGCGATCATAGGTAAATGAGATTCGTTGGCCAGAGCTGATGAACTAACTCGTGTGGACATGAAGGGTAGGTCGGTAATCTCCTGTAACTATGATTCCTAGTATAGCATCGAGTCCTTTGAGTGTGACACGTTCCATGACTCTCACTCGATCATGATAAGTTATTGAAGGGCTCATACTCATATAGTATTCATAATATAAAGGTTTGTAATGACACTGTCATTTCATACTCAGTTGGGCTACGATGTGAGGCCACGGTGCTGGCTAGGTGTCACCCACATCCCTTGGTAGTTTCCTATTGCCAATCGAAATAAACCTACAGAGTCGCGCTATATAGGAATAGATCGGAAAATTGCATTTTGTATTTAGAGGGCATTTTGGAAATTTGTCATTTGGAAGGACGAATTAATTAATTGGACAAATTAATTTAATGTTATTTAATTTGATTAAACATTGATAATTAAATTAATTATGTTGACTTGGCCAACAAGGAATATTAATTAATTAATAAATTAGAAGTTTAATTTAATCTACATATTTATTTGGATTAAATATTAAATGATTAAATTAATCGGAGTTGATTGGGTCAACTTAATCCAACAGGGCGTCTATTGGGCCTTTAGGCATGTGGCTGGTGGGCTTAAGTTGAAGTATTTTATTAATCCTCCAACTCAAACTCTAAAGACACACAATGTAATATTCATTCTATGCCTCCTAAAAGTACAAGACAAAAATAGATCCTATCATCTCTACCCAACCGACTACGAGAGATAAAGTTGGAGATTTCTTGAAGTTTATTCCTGCGTGACAATCTAGAGACGGTACACATGGACCGTTGGAGATTCGTGAGGAGAAAGTTGAATACGCTTCAAGAGGTAGGTGATTTATCGTCTTCTTATTTTATGTGAAAATCAACGAAAACACAAATTGATTTTGGCATTGGGAATCAATATATATTTTCAATTTCTGCTACGCATGTTACCCTGATTCCCAACAATCACAAGTTGTGACTTTTTATCTCATTATTTGGAGTCTTATAAAGTTTGTGTATCGCATGATTAAAAAGCTATCAACCTGAGTTTGTTGGGTCGTGGTATCCCCTTAATCTAGAATTTTTACGATATACCCAATAAAAATCTTCAATTTTATTGAAAATTGAGTTTGATTGGCATTTTTCTCAAGTATTTCACTTGGAAATCAATTTTTGTACTATTCTTGACAATACAATTAAGCCAACAATTAAAAAGTTTTAAACACCCCCCCCCCCCCTTCCCCCAATATCTCAACATGAACATCAAAATAAGTACATATATTGATTCGAAATGACGAAAGATGCGCAATAAATATCCATTTTGTAAAATTTTTGTTGTTTTAATCAATAAATTTAGCTTAAATATATCTAAATTATCTTATATAACTTAAACTCACTGGTACCAATTTCTCCAAAAAATTACATTTTCTTACAAATACTCATTACGCATCTCATCAAAGTCATAATCACTCATTTTTCCTAGAAAACACACACACCGACATACACTTTTGACATCCTTTCTCCACTCCCTCAAAAGAATTCCTATTCCTTCTCTAGAAAATGAAAAGATGGAATGGAGCGCCCATCCAATCGGGGCTTAGCTTTTCTTTTATTTGGGAAAATGAATGTTTCTCTTCGACTAATATGACTTTTTCTTTAATTTCTTATAACATATGTGCCTCAGGTGTTCATTTTGAATTCAGAGGTACGTACATGTATTTCTTTTACATCTTTCATCAAATTCTTCTTAAAAAGCTTTCACCTCCAAAAATTTTATTTAGGAATTATCACAATGAATTGATTTTAAAAATTTAGTCATTAATTAATACTTTCCGGATAAGCATATGTGACAAAATATTGAAATTAAATTAAATTAGTTAATTCTATGGACTAATGTTGCAACTTGTGATCAAAGATGGTTAACTAACGGCGCCTGATGCGCACACAACAATTTTTTGTCTACTTTTTTAAGATTGAGACCATAGTTGCAACTTCTTATATCATGGTCTGGGAATTAAAGTTGAACTTTATAAACAACAAGATTAATTCTTTTAGTGTTCTAATTCTATTGAACTAACTATGCAATTTTCCAGGAAAAGAATGGCATGATTCCTTAAAACAAGAAAACGTTAAGAGTTGAAATTGGACCAGTTAATCCATTCATTGATAAAGAGCTAAATCTGACCTGTGTATCCCAAATGTCACTTTTAATATATGAGAGACTCGTCAACCTTTACATATTTTTCAACTAAATAATAAGTATCCACATATGGGTCTATTCGATGACACCAAGGTTCGTGCCACCTAACTCTCCCTATGGTGATGACAAGTGTCATTTGCTTTTGAGAATTGAAAATTTGGACTTTTGATCTTTGTAATTTTAACCCCATAACTTCTAGGGTTAACGATTTTAGTCCAAACCATTAGGTTTTTTTTAAAAATTTTTAATTAAAGGATCCTGCTTGAAAAATGGTATCACAGCCTAGGTTTTATTGATGAAATATTTAAATTAGTTACATAAAGTTGTTTTGTCCCTAACAGAGGAGAATTAAAACAAGAATGGAATTGCCTAAGTGGTCAATTTATGAAGGAAACAAGGAGTATTTCTAGACACTGGAAAAACAAAAAGAAAAAAGGATTGATAAATTAATCCAACGACATAAGAAACTTTCTTATGAAATTAAAGAAGCGATAGGTAGAGGACGAACAAAACTCCTATAGCAGAACTAGCAGCATCGATTCGATACTATGATAGAAAATTTGCCATGAAAGACAAATTTCAAGGCAATGTTGCGAGTAACTTACAACTCCCAGAGATCCATGGCAAATGGCCCGGTGAACCAATTATAGGTAAATCTTTACTTAAAATGACATTATGAATTGGAAAGAAATCGAACCGGATACATCTAAGATTTCTAAAGATCTTAGAGAAATTCAAAGGACAGTTCAAGATTACGGACATAGGCTAGAACATCTACCTTTGAAAATCAAAAACTTGAACCAGAAACTTGAGGAAATCCTCAAGATTATTCCAGATCTAAATAAATCCATAACAGATCTAAATTTATTAATTCAAGATCTAAGAGAAAAGCAAGGTATTGCTGGTATGTCCAAATAAAAAAAGGATAGAATCAGTGATGCATTTGGTCGTGTGCCTCTTCTACACCAGAAAGGCAAAGCGAAGGAAATTCCTAAGCCTAAGACTCAAGAAGAACTACTCATTGATATCCTTAAAAGTATTAATTGAAAGGAAATTTCATGTTAGTTGTTTTGATCATGACAAGAGAGGATTTTATGTTAGACCCCAAATATAATGTAAGTTTCTGTTTTAATAGATCTATGTATAAGCGTTTGAAAGTATGTAATTTTTGATTAAGTTTGTAATTTTTATCTTTATAGATTTTAGACTAAGTATTAGATACCGAATCACTAATAGAATTCTGGGTGAGTCTATTAGAGAAGAAGTTGAAGATCAGCGTCTAAAGTCAACTAAAGATGAAGATTTGTTCTTAGCGCCTGTCAAACGCTAAAGGACTATTTCAGGATTCATGAATCAAGCGCTCAAAGCATTATAGCTATATGTATCAGATTCACCTTTAAAAGTCTAAGTTATCTTTACTGAAGCGTCTGATCCATGCGTTCAGTTGCCTAAGCGTTTTAACCTTTAAAAGTGATACGAAATTTCTGAAGTCGAAAAAGAGTTCAGGGTCTATTCAACGCCCCCCCCCCCCTTCTAGACCAAGTGGTATCAGAGCGGTTGAATTAGAAACCTAAGCGTTTCCAAGCGTAACTGCTTGTTCAGATCCATTTCTTTAAAACTTAGTCGCTTTAAATTTTCTCTTAATTTTTTTTTTCATTATGGGTTTTAACAAAATGCCTAAGTTGGTAGAATCAAACTATGATTCTTGGAAACTTAGAGCATTCACTTATTTATGCTCTTGAGATAATGAAATGTGTGATGTGATTACAGATGGCCCCATACAGATTATGAAAGTTGTAACTCGAGCCCCTGGAGCAACCGAGGCCACTCCAGATGGTTACGTCGAGAAACTTAAGTTAGAATGGACGCTAGAGGATAGAAAAAGAGCGATTTTGGATAATGTTGGACGAAGTGCACTCTACTCAGCATTAGGGGATAATGATGCATTGTTCAACAAGATCAAGCAATGTAAGACTTCCAGGCCTCCTATTGCGCGCACAGCGCATGCATTTTGCGTCGCGCTCGTCTCGGGGTTATACTTCTCCGATTCTCATAAAATTTATATGCCCAGATTCGAAACTCATTAAACTACAACTTTTATGAAGAAACTGAAGCAAGATTCAGAATAGTCTCATATGAAAAATACGTTCAAAGCATGCCTCAAAAACGCAGAAAAACAGTCAATCACATAAGCAATTAAACACAGAATTTAGAGATTGACTCTGATACCACTGTTGGAAATTATACGAATAAAACATAGCGGAAAGTAAATTTAATTCCCAAACCCCGAATCATCTCTAATCCTCGTGTTTAATTGTGTATAGAAAAATTACCGTTCTCGCATATGTTGATTTCTGAACGTGATCCTTTTCTCTAACGCCGAATTTGCCAACGTCTCTAATTTGTCACGCCGGAATAAAAAACAAAAAACTCCTCCTTTCTTCCTTGTCAAAGACGGCTAGAGAGAGAGAGAGAGGTGGGAGATTTTTTTTTGGAGAGAAAGTTATGTAAGTTGCCTTGTGTTATTTTGCACCTTGTAATATATTTATATCATTATGAAACAATAACACTAGCATGCAAGAGCCCTATTTGGGCGTCTATTTGGCCACCCCTTAGTGGGCTCGGAAGCCTTCGAGGTTTCGTCTTGCTTGCTAATTAATTAATCGGATAATTTATTTATCCAATAAATAAATTGATAATCCAATTAATTCAATTCTTAATTAATTTATAATTCAATTTCTCCAAGAAATTAATTAACTCATTAATTTAATTAATTAATTAAATTATCTAATAATTAATTAATTAATTACGGCATCCAATGCCGTGAATTTCTCTCAAGTCTTTTTCCCATGTTTTTCTTTTCGCACTTCCTTTCAGCACGACTCTTTAGGTTCGTCTCAAAAGGCAATTGGGAAAAATCCAAAGGAGTGTGAGTGACACGTAGCCAGTCTCGTGGTTCACACCATAACCCAATTGAGAATGAATGAATAGGATCATTCCAAACCTTTACGCCGTGAATACCGTACGTGTATAAACCTTTTATTCTTATATCCCAGTCAAGTAAGAGTCATGGTTTAAAGTCAAACTCATATAACTTGACCATATGCCTAAGCTCATAATAAGTCGAGGTATTTAAATGCTTTGGCCAAAGACTTTTATGATCGCATAGGATATTTTACTCATTCACTTATGAGAGAATAAATTCCATATTGCAAATCAGTTAAAAATGCTACTTGCCCATCAAGTCGCACTTCGAGATCGATTCCACCAACAAGTGATTTGAATCTAACAACTCTAATGACAGACTTGATGTCACAAGTACATCTTCAACTCGATTTCTCAGGTCAGAGGTTCACACGTGCCTATCACTACTTATCAGTTTCATCATTGACTATCAATGAGTGAATACCCATGTGATGAACTGATGCGAGCCATGTTCCAACATATCAATCCAACTGACACGTCTATGATATAAGTTCCCACTACCATTTCCATAGTGTACGACTGACACTTTCTCTGTCCAAACTTACGCCATACAAGTCTTTATTCACTATTGATGCCCAATCAATATTTCTTAGACTTGCGAACCCTTTTAGATGTCAAGGGTCAAACCATTCTAGTGCCTTTCCTCCTATCCCATAGGAGGTAGAAGGTTCGCCTTGTCATCAAGGACTTTACGTTATTTTTTCACACCTTATAAATGCCTATAAGAAAACAACAATCAACTGCCTTATATTAATAAAAAAACCATAGTTTAGTTACAATGTTTACGCCCTATAAATCCATCATCTTTATGGCATTCGAGGGCATATACTCTAACAGTTGACCCCAAAACCCGTTACATGGGTGGCGAAGAAGACCTAAGGGGTAGAACATCGCATGAGTCCTTATGTTGTTATGAACGTAAATCATCTCAAAGCGTGTTAATATCAATGGAAAGTGAATGGAAAGAAACACAATTATGTCCTTAAGGTTTTCTATGACGATAAGCTTTATGATCTATCGAAGGTTGTAGATATGGGGAATGTTTCTGAATATGGTAGGGATGCCTTTCAATTGTAGGTGTGGAATGAGCATTATCTTCATTTGTGTATATGTTGTTGAGCTTTATTGTCACTTGATTCATGTCATTGCATCATAGTTCTTATTTTGAGTTGTCTTGGTTGGTTTGAGCTAACCATCCTTAGATTTTGTAAGTATATCGTATGCAAACCCTCTTGAGATTATAACTCGTCCTTTGAGATTACTCAAAAGTTTAAAGGTTTGTTCCACATGCTAAGTGCAACCGTTCACTCCAAGAAAGTGAGTTAGGTAGTTTCTTTTTGTGTTTTTCCCTTATTTGAAGATGATCTCGTGCCATATGGCTTTTATTGCTTGAGGACGAGCAATTGATAAGTTTGGGGGGCTTGATAAGAGTCATTTTTACGTGTTTTTAAGCCCAGTGCATTTATGTTTTAGGTTCATTTATCGCTTGATTCCTGCCACTTGTGTGTTTAATTCGTGCGTTAAAAGCCTTAAAATATAAGATCATCATCAAATAAGGGAAAAACACAAAGAAACTACCTAACTCACTTTCGTGGAGTGAACGGTTGCACTTAGTATGTGCAACAAGCCTTTAAACCTTTGAGTTACCTCAAAGGACGAGTTATAGTCGTGTGAGGGTTTTCCTACGATATACTCACAAAATCTAAGGATGTTTAGCTTAAACCAAACAAGATAACTCGAAGTAAGAATTATGATGCAATGACACGAATCAAGTGACAATAAAGCTCAACAACATATACACAAATGAAGACAATCCTCATTCAACACCTAGAATCAAACCAATTTCCAAAGGGTGTAGTGATATAAGATCTAGGGTATTATGGCATCCCTACCATATTCGGAAACATTCCCCATATCTACCAACTTTCGATAGATCATAAAGCTTATCGAATCACAGAAAACCTTAAGGTCATAATTGTGTTTATTTCCATTCACTTTACATTGACATTAACACGCTTTGAAATGATTTACGTTCATAACAACATAAGGCCTTGTGCGATGTTCTACCCCCTTAGGTCTCCTTTGCCACCCATGTAACGGGCTTTGGGTCAACAACTACCAAACTGGGCGGTTTTAGGGTGCTAAATGTTAAGACACTTCTACGAACTTAATCACCTGAGTGGCAAAGGCCAACGTTGCTGACCTATTGACCAAGCCACTATCATAGGTGGTGCTAGAACGATATCTTGAGAAGATGGGTAGATACCATAGTGATTGGCATTGAGTGCAAGTGGGAGATTGTTAAGATTATGCCTTCCATGCCATAGAGGAACGAGATTAATTAGGTCATTTACCTTTATGTTGTACAAACTCTTATTTATTAATAAAGGCATTTATTTTGTTCATATCAATATAGATGGCATTAACATAAGTACTGAATGAATAAGTCCCGAGTAATCAAGATGGAGCTTCTACTCCTTAATGGTTCGAGGAGAAGGACACTACAAGTATTAGTTCCTTGTTTACCTAAACTAGAGTTCGCAAGTCGAAGTGGCTTAATTGGGACCAGACTTGTATGATGTAAGCTTTGACAAGGAGTGTCAATCGGTCACTTTAGACGGTGGGAGCTTGTTCCATAGATATATCAATGGAAATGATATATTTGAACACAACTCGCCATAATTCAATCACATGAGTAATTACTCATTGACTGTCAGTGATTGAATTACTGGTCACAGCAGTGTGTGTGAGCCTTAGTCCTGAGGATTAAAAAAGATTGGACTTGTGACACTGAACGAGTTATTAGAATAGTCAGATCCAATTAACCCTTTGGTGGGATCATCCTTGAAGTGCGGTTCAGGAGGACAAGTGGCAATTGTTCGTTGATTGCCAATATGGGATTCACTGTCTCGATTAGTAAACTAGTTAACATCCTGTGTGAGCGTAGATAAATGAGATTATAAGTCTTTGGCCAAACCAACTGTTAGGAATCTTTTGGAGCGAAAAAAAAAGTGGAAGAATTGAGGATTTTTCTAGAGTCGAATCACTTTAACGTGGTTTGATGATTTTCAAAGATTTTTCAAATATAAACAAAATTGATTACCTTATCGAGTTCGTATTCTTGTGAGTTGGAGGATGGCTGAGGTGGTTGTGCTAGTTGTCTAGATTGATATGATTGTTGGAATCCAATAGACCGTGGACCACAACTCAAATTAGGATGATCCCTCCACTTGGCATTATAGGTATTGGAGAAGGGATCGTACTTTCTCTATGGAGCCCCCGAAAATCCAACAGCATTGGCTTGTTCGTGTGGATCCTCTTGAAGTGTAGGACACACCTAGGTAGTATGAATGGGATTGAAGCAGATACAACATGCCTTCACTTGTTGTGTATGGCCTACTACCAATTTTTGCACCAGGGAAGTCAAATCATCTAGATGTTGATTCACTGATGCGAAATTCACCTCATTCACCCTCTTCAGTGCAGTATCTTGTCGAGTGCCAAATTGTTGGGTGTTGGTCGCCATGTTGGAGATCAAATTTCTTTCTTGCGTGGGAGTTTTGTGTACCAGTGCTCCTCCACTCGTAGCATTTATCATATTCCTCTCCTTGGTTGATAAACCTTCGTAGAAATACGGGATTAGGAGTTGTGCAGGAATTTGGTGTTGTGGCAGTTGGCTACTAGTTGTTTAAACTGCTCCCAATACTCATACAACGATTCTCCACTGATTTGCCTAATCCCGCATATCTCCTTTCTTATGTTGGAAACTCGTGAGGGGGGAAAGAATTTCTCCAAGAATTGTTTTTTCATTTCGGTCCATGTCTGGATTGAACCAGAGGGTAGATAATAGAGCCAATCCTTAACTCTATTAGCTAGTGAAAATGGAAAAGCTCTCAGTTTGATTTGGTCTTCAGTGACATTCCTTAGTTTCATCGTTGAGCAGACAACATGGAATTCTTTCAAGTGTTTGTGTGGATCCTCTCCTGCAAGACCACGGAAACTAGGAAGTAAGTGAATAAGACCAGATTTTAATTCAAAATATACCTTAAGGGTGGGATATTGAATGCAAAGATGTAGTTGGTTCATGTTTGGCATGGCTAACTCCCTTAAAGTTCTCTCGTTGGCGTTGGCCATGACTTCTAGTTCCTCTTCTGAATCACTGGATGTATCACTCAATTCCAAAGCTAAGTTCAAACCGGGAGAGGAAGCAGATGGGACTCCTTGAGCACGTTGCTTGGCTTCTTTTCGTAATCGATGAGCTATTTTTTCAATTTTGGGATCGTATTGAAGTTCACCTGCACGAAGAGATCGAGGCATAAAACAGAACAGGGAACAAAATTTGTTAGATGTCGAACCAACAAAAATAATTCCTACTCCGAAATTTGTAGATAGTGATGAGCAGGGTCGAATCCATAGGGATTGGTTCAAATTATTTCTCAAATTACTAAAATTGAAATAAAGAGGGGGGATTTTCAATAATCGATTAAACTAAAATTAAAATAAATAACAAAATTTATTAAAATCAAGAGATGCAAAATTAAACAAGTAGAAGAATTAAAATTTATGGTGAGATTCTATCCTAAGGAGTTATCTCCGTTTTGATTCCAAGAGTTGATCCTTGATGCAAAGATATTTCAATGTTCATGAATAAATTGGCTATAGTTATTTACAAGCTCTAACAACCTAGTTTCTCCTTAATTTATTGATAACCAAAACAAGCTCTTTGATTAGTTCTCTTATTGATTAAACAACCCTAAATAAGCTCTTAGGATTTAATTTAACAATAGCATTAAGAAATAGAGAAACACAAATTCTAACCAACAAACTCACAAGCTCGATTCATTTAGATTAGATCACATATTCCCATAACAACAATCGAAAACTTGTCCATATCAACGTTATTAACTACCACAAATATTAGAATTGACCAAACAATTACGGATTCGGGATTCTAAATGGCTATATACTATTCCGACAATCAAATAATGGGCCCTTATTACTTAATTAATCAAAATAATAATTTCAACAAACACAGAGAATATACAAATACTCAAGAACAAAGAAGAAATAAACATAAATTAGATCTCACAACTTTTGTAGAATCAAAACTTCAATAATCCTTAGCTAGAAATGAAATCTTTAGCAATACATCTTGCAAGAAAGAAAAAACGCAGGAATCCTTCTTCCTCCCCATGAAAATAACGTGTAGTATCAAAAAGTGTAGGAGATATAATAAAATTCCAGCAATTCTATTATATATGCCTAGCCAAAAGACTCCTAACTAGATAAAACTCTAATTCTAATGGAATAAGGAAACTAATTCCTTAATAGAATAAAACACTAATAAGACTCCTAAAAAATAGGAAAGCTCCTACAAAATAGGAAGACTCCTAAAAAATAGGATTTTCTTTTCCTACTTCACGTGTCTGCTTCTTTTTCTTCGTTTACCCTTTTTCTCAATCATTTTCTTCATTTTTCTTCTTTTACGAACTTTCACCTATCAAAATAGAAAATCATAATAAATATTTATTATTTAAACTCAAATACCAATAAAAGAATAAAGGAATTATATGCATAAAATGCATACTAACACCAGTCCACGTAGTTTGGTCCGGAAAGGTTGTCCTTTTCGAGTAAAATGGAAAGTGGGTTGTAGTCATTTTTGTTTTGAGAGAGATAATTCAAATAACTGCAGAAAATAAACCAGACTTTATTAGATATTTATAACTTAAACTAAAACCAAGTTAAAATCAAGGACTTTGATTTATGACTTGGCTCCCACTATATTTTTTGAGATTCGCACTCCAAACTGTGAAAATCAGAAGTGATCGTTGTTTATTATTTCGTAGTGGAGATTGATTTCTTTAATCAATGTAGTGGATAACAACCCTTTAATAATATTTGGTCCACTACTTAATTAAAGTGATGTCTAATATCAATCTATCCAATAGACGGTCTAATCTTCTTTTTCCCATATTCCATCAAAGACGCAACCCTTTGACGATATTGTTAGGAAATTTCATGTTAGATGTTTTGATGATGACAACATATGATTTCATGTTAGACCCCAAAAGAATGTAAGTTTGTATTTTTCTTAGAACATCTGTATAAGCGTTTGAAAGGTTGTAATTTTATTAAGCTTGTAATTTCTATCTTTGTAGACTTTAGACTAAGTATTGAATACTAAGTCGCTAGTAGAATTCTAGGTGAGTCTATTAGAGATGAAGTTGAAGATAAGACAAGCGAAGATGAAGATTTTGTCTTAAGCGACTGCCAATCGCTATGGACTATTTTAGGGTTCATGAATCAAGCGGTCAAAAGTAATCAAGCAATCAAGTAGATCAGATTCACCTGAAATAAATTCCGATTGTCCAACGGATAAATCCTAAGAAATTGCTTATAAATATCTTACCCCCAGCAAACCCTAATATATATATATGTACATACACAAGAAAGTCAAAACTTTGCTAAAATTCTCTCTCAAGAAAAAGTTTAGAAACTCCATAGCCAAAATTCTTCCGAGCTTTTCACATACATTTCAGACAGTCACAGATATCTCAAACATCTTCAAAGAAGAACCATACACTATTATTGAGATATTCTAAGTTGTTTGAACTTCTTAAAATCAAACAAACTCGTGATCAAAACCCTCAACATCCTCTATCTGTGTGAAGAAGTTGTTGACTCCACAGAAGCTTCTTGGTGAAGATCTTCATTGGTGCTGAAGTCTGTGTGATCGAGGAGCCCAAGATCATCATCTCCACCTCTATTTTGTACAAGCCTCTGTGTGATCCTTCGATAATCAATTTAGTGGAATTCCTCCAAGTGTTTAAGGAGAAGAAGGACGTAGCTAGGATTACACCACCGAGTGAACCATTCAAATTCTTATGTTATTTACTGTCGTTTACTATTTTATTATCTTACTTTATATTTCATCATTTATCTTGAAAAAGACAAGTAAAACGGTTAAGCAACTATTTGACTAAAACGAACGCTGAAGCTTTAAAATTATTTCCGCTGTGCTAACCCTGATTAAGCAATCTAAGCGTTACCCTACTTTGGTAAATTGCTGATTTCATTAAGTCTAAGTTATCTTTATTATAGCGCCTGACCTAAGCGCTCAGCTTCCTAATCGTTCAAATCTTTAAAAGTGATACGATTTTTTTTGAAGTTGAAACAGACTTCAGGGTTTATTCAACCCCCCTCCCCTTTCTATACCCTTTCGTATGCCACTTGGGACCATCAGATATACAGGCTTGCGGACTATCTAAGTTCATTCCCACTAACTCCTCATGATCTAACATTTGAATTTCACCTTTCAACCCTTTAATGATATTTGAGATGAAATATGTCTCGATTAAAGCATCTAATGCACTTTATGAAATTTTAGAATTAAATCTTGATACATGACCCCCACTTACTGGGAAGATGCCACATATTGGATTTAAATCTTAATTTCATAGGCTTAGTGGAGGGAAAGGACGCGTAGCACCCGTTTCTAACTTAGTATCATTTTTCTTGGGGAGGAGTTATGTTCTAAACATTTATCTATGTCTCACATTGCACATTATCATATTTGTATAGCGCAGGATAACTAAATACATGCTTCATACAACTAATGAACATGCATCAAAAGCAATAAAACAACACATGTATCCATGGGCTTTTTCTAGAGAGCCCAAGACAAGGGGCCACCAAAAAGGAAAAAGGAAAAATAAACTTAAACTATTCTTCTTAGGCTCCAAGCACCTTTCCCTTTTTGGATTAATCTCTTCTTCAAGGCCTATTCTAATTCTATCTATTACATAAGAATATTTGATATCCTATACATAATACTAAGAATAAAATAATGGACTCAAATCTGGCCCTTGCAACCCATAAAAAGAAATACATCCAAAAAGAAACCTAATCCCTTGGATAATGTCACCATCACATAATACATGCTCGCGATAAATAAAGTAACTATATTGGTGATTAAGTTAATAACTAATTAGTCCAACTAATTAATTTCTTCAATAAAATTCCAAATTTTATTGATATGTATGATAATAAACCATCTAGTAAGAATTTATTATTTAAATAAATTAATTAATTAAAAATCCGCCAAGAAGAATTAATTAATTATTTTATTTAAATAACTAATATTCAATAAAAACCAATTGGGCTCGATTTCATCAAACATAAATTACCAACCATTGGCATATTTAAATTTAACTAATTAAGCCCAAAACTAATTTACTGAATGTCCAATAATTTAATTAAACCAATTTGGGCTCATTTAATTAAAACTCGGGTCATCATCCTTTTGACTCACCTGGATAATTAAACTAACCCAAAACTAATTTACTGAATGTCCAATAATTTAATTAAACCAATTTAGGCTCATTTAATTAAAACTCGGGTCATCATCCTTTTGACCCACCCGGATAATTAAACTAACCCAAAAGCCATTTATTTAAAAAATTGGACCCAAATTTTACGACCTGACCTTATCCGATCCAGGTCAAAGACCCAGGCCCCCGAGGGCCTGGCCGTGTGCTGATGGCCAAGTACCGTGCGCCCAGCGCATAGCATTGTTGCGCGCGCCTGCTGTGCGCGCGTCGGGTGGCCAAAAGCGTGCGCAGAGTCTGCGCGTTGTGAGCGTAGACAGCGCACGTCAGGCGCCTCACGCACATCTTGGGGTTTTTCAGCCCCATTTCTCGCACAATTCAATTTTTCCAATTCACCGTATTATCATGCAAAAATATCTAAGAAAAATGCAGAAAAATCATGGCTCAAAATCATAAATTTAACATCAAATTTATCATGCTTCAAAAACACGAAAAACAGATCAATCACGTATTCGATTAAATACGAAAATCAGAAATTGACTCTGATACCTCTGTTTGGGTTTTTACATATAAAACGGAGCAAAAATTTAAATATCCCAAGTGGTTCATCTCGATTTCATGTATTTAAATGGGGTTAAGAATTGATGTACCTTTCTTCGCATAATTGGGTTTTTGAACTAGCTTTTGTGATCCCTTTTCGAACAGCAAATCTGCTACTATCTCTAAATCACCACGTCGGAATTGAAAAGAGAAACCTCCTTTTCTTCCTCCTTGAAGACGGCTAGAGAGAGAGAGAGAGTTTGGAAGACTTTGACTTGGAGAAAAAGTTTATGATTGAGGCTTGTTATTATTTTTCACTAAGTAGTATATTTATACTACACTAGAAAATAATAACCTAATTAACCAAGCAACATGGGCGTCCATACTTCGGGCCTTTCATAGCCCTTCAGGCTTAGTCCAATTGTGTTTAAAAATTTAATTATTTATTTAATTAATATTATTTATCCAATAAATAAACTAATCAAATAACTAATTAATTCCATGTTAATTCTATAATTAATTTACATAAAGAAATTAACTAACACATTAACTTAATTAATTAATAAAATCATCTAATGATTAATTAATTAATTAATCGTGATATCCAATACCGAAAATTCTCTCAAGTCAACTCCATGATGTTTCCTTTGTTCAATTCCTTCAAGCGCGGCTCTTTAGGTTCATCTCAAAAGGCAATTGGAGGAAACCAAAAGGTTGTGAGTAACATCTAGCCAGTCTCGTGGCCCACAACGTATCCCAATTGAGAACGAATGAATAGGATTATTCCAAACCTTTCACGGTATGAATATCATACGAGTATAAACCCTTTATTCATATATCCCGGTCAAGTGAGAGTTATGGTTTAGTCAAACTCACAGAACTTGACCATATGCTTAGCTCATAATGAATCGAGGTCATTGAGTATTATTTCATGTCTAACATGAACATCTCGAATGCTTTGGCCAAAGTCTTTTTGACCTCATTCATTCATGACTGCATAGGATATTTGGCTCATTCACTTATGAGAGAATAAATCCCATTTTGTTAATCAGTTAAGATTGCTACTTGCCCATCAAGCCGCACTTCGAGGTCGAACCTACCAATGAGTGAATTGGATCTAACTACTCTAATGACGAATTTGATGTCACAAGTACATCTTCAACATAATTCCTCAGGTTTAAGGCTCACATGTACCTATCACAACTTATCAGTTTTGTCGTTAACCGTCAGTGAGTGAAAACCCACGTGACAAAACTGATGTGAGCCGTGTTCGAACACATCAGTCTAACTGAGGGATTACTGCGAGCCGTGTTCAAATATACCAATTCCAATGATATATCTATGACATGTGTTCTCACTGTCCTATAGTGTTCAACTGGCACTCTTTGCCAGAGCAAGTGTCATGCAAGTCGAATCTTAATGCCCAATTAAGATTCCTTGACTTGCGAACCCTCTTAAGTGATCAGGTGTCAGACTCTTCCCATGCCACTTCTTTGTTCCATAAAGGGCGAAGAGTCAACTTAGATATACATGGACTATTTGTTCAATACTTATTAATGCCATGAAGTTTTATATGAACACAAAAATAAATGCCTTTATTAAAGATAAGTTCGTACAACATAATTGGATACCCTATACATTCTATTTGTCCTCATTGGCATCTACGGCATATACCTAACAAATATATCACGTTTGTTAATACCTAGGTCATAAGTTACAATTAACACTGGAGCCAAAAGTCAAAAAAATCCTCTCTCCCCTAGACCTAGTCGTCGGTCACTGTACCAAGCAAGGAAGAAAATTTTCTGATCAAACTTTTTCCGGCGAAACAATTTAGTGGCAGCACTTTTGGACTGCTCGGATGATCATGAATTCAGGTGGAGTTATTCACGAAGAAGTTGAAGAATTCAAAAGTTTGATATTCTCCAACCACTTCACTACAAGGGTTAATTTATCATTTTCACTATCATATATACAACTGATAAAACCCCGTGGTTGATCTTGTTATGGGAAAATCCAAATAAAATTTTAAAATTCCATTTCTGCTGCGTTTGGTTAATTTTCCCCAACAATTACTACACACGATCAGTCCTCTTGCGGTTAAGTACACGATCGAGCTTTTGTGCATCAAGTTTTTGGCGCCGTTACCGGGGATTTATCTATTTTAGCATAGCTATTTTAATTTAAACTTTTCTTGTTTTTAGTTTAGATTCTATCTTTATTTTACTTTTTCATTTGATATCTTGTTCAGGTTTATGACCCGATCTCGTGACAGAGATCTTGAGGAATTTGATCCATAAATCGAACGAACAATCCTAGTGAACTAGAGAAATTGAGCCATGGCAGCTAATTTTCAAAATATGTACCTTCCGGAGAATCGTGAATGGCTCCAAGATATTCTGTAAGCAATGCAGCCGGAAGCACCGGCTCGATTACCATTAATTCGTGGTAGTCAACCACCTAGGGTACACACTTTACCTGGTCCTGTTGTCATACCACCTTTTCACTCACCAAATTTTCACATTCCAACACATCTTTTTAGTATGGCACAAAACGACCTTTTTATGGAGAAAACAGTGAGCTACCACATGATCGCTTGGAAAACTTTGAAAACATTTTGTTGACCATGCAATTTAATCCCAGAGACCTAGATGCTATCCGACTTAGGTTGTTTCACTTTACACTCAAGGATAAAGCCATTTCTTGGTATAAGTCCTTACCCTCACAGTTAATCATCACTTAGGGAGAGCTCGTTGAAGAATTATTGAATAAATTTTTCCAGCTTCAAGATTAAATGAGCTTCGTAGTAATATTAAAGGGTTTAGGCAATGAAAGAACGAGTCGTTAGCAAATGGTTGGGATAGTAAAAAGAATGATTAGGAAGTGTCCAGACCAAAATTTTACTCAAGATGAATTAGTGCAACACTTTTACAATGGAGTAAGGTCTAGGATTAGACACCGACTCTATGTTGGAGCCGGGGGCGACTTGTTAGGTCTTGATAATAAATCTGTCTAGGAGAAAATAGAGCAATTAGCTCGGGAGGATGAGTTATACCCTGAGGAGGAAGATGAGATCACACTTGCACTAAAGAAGGTAGCCATAGTTAAAGAGGTTGGAGAAGGAGTTGAGCCAGAGGCCACGATAGAGGTCAACTATGTGAATCAACACGGACCTTAAGCTATTTCATATGAGATGAGAATTTCCCTCGAAAGCCAACTAATCCACTATATGGAAATCCTTGAGCATACCAAGCACCTCGACCACCGTTTGAGTCCAACAACACCCAACGACAAGTGCATTTTCAGTAGCAAGGTCAAGGAAGAGCTATGAACATTGATGATAGGATCGATGCACACATTTGCAGGTCGAACGAGTCTTTTAAAGAACTTCACTTGATGCTAAAAGATGTTGTTGCAGGAATGAAGGAAATGCAACATCACATAGGGCAACTTTCAAATAGCCTTACAGGAAGAAACACAGGTACATTGCCGAGTGATACTGAGAAAAAACCAGAAGGAACAGTGCTTTGCAATTACGCTCAGAAGTGGGAAGGAAGTGAAGAACGTATACACGACGCCTGAACATGATGCACCTGACGTTTGAATGTCCAATGAAAGTCCAGAGGCAGAAGATATTCCGCCTTAGACATCCGAAATGTGAAAGAGTTAACGTTCGAACGTTGCATCATCAACGTCCGAATGTGGACCCACCTGACGTTCGAACGTCCAAGGCAGTGAATCCTGGTTGTAAGTCTATTGTTACTTATCCCCCTCCCCCTGTTGAAGTACGTTTTCCCTTTCCCTTAGCTCAAAAGATTAAAAAGAACGAACATGATAAGAGTTTTCTTTGCATTCTTGAGAGTTTGAGAGAAGTGCGCATTAATGTTCCTGTGGTAGATGCTATCTTGCAGAGGCCAAAATTCGTGAAACTATTCAAGAAAATTCTACAAACAAACAGAAGTGGGAAGAAGTGGGTATTGTATGCCTGACTGAAGCATATCCAGCTTCCATTATATGATCTGACAACTTAGGCCGATTCTGCAAATTCAAGCTAATGACTTTAAAGAAGCGCTTCTCAGGAGGCAACCCAAGCTGTTTTAGTTCTTTATTTTTATTTTAGTTTTGTTTTGCCTCGTTCATTTTTGATCTTGTGTTTTTGTTTTTATGTAGAAAAGAGGTAGATTCGAATGAAGTCTACAGTCAGCACGTCCGAACGTGTGACATCAAACGTTCGAACGTCGAGCATAGAACATTTTAACGTGGGTTTTGCACGATCAATTTCTTATGTCAACAACACGCCCGAACGTGCCACCTTCCACATTCGAATGTGGAGCCCGTCAGAAAGGAAAAGTAGAGACGTCAAATTCAGTGATTTAAAATTCTATTCCATTCAAAACACCCTTTTCTCCAAGATACTCGCGCCAAATATATCTTACATTTCCAAATCAACTCTGAACCCTAATACATCCATAAAATCCTTCCATCATTATCAATATCTATTCCATATAAAACTCTTTTCACATAAAAAATTCTTTTATTTAAACCCATCTATCACATACCATAAACACTCATACCTAATACAAACACATTACATAATCTCACATAGAAAATAATAATACAGCAGTTGTTAGACCAAGGGTTTATCATCTAGCACGACAAAAGAAGAAGAAGAAGAAGTACACAGTACATCTCGTGACTCATGTCCGAAACTGACAAGCTCGACATTCGAATGTGCGTCTCTGGACCTGGGTTCTGCTTCTCGAATTGCTGTACACACTGTAAGTGATTGGCTTGATCTCTTCTTTGTTCATTATTTGTGACAGCTGTGTGGGGCTTTTTTTGTTGATATTGTGTGTTTTGGTATTGGTATTTGTTGATTGTGATGTGGTGATTGAATTGATCAGAGAAGAGATTGTATTGGACGAGTTTGGGGAAGATTTGGAGTTGTATTCGTTCTAATGGTGAGATTAAGATCTGGAAAACTTTGTCGAGAAGAGAGAGTTCGGGAATGAAAATGGATAAAGGTGTTAAACAAGAGGCAACCACTCTGAGGAAAGAGGGAGATACTTAACAATTTTGCAAAAAAATTTAAGGGTAAGAGCTACATAAGGAGAGATCAATAGGAGTGAAGAAGATGCTTGTGCTAGCCACAAGGCAACAATTGTTTCTATCATACTTTGCGACCACCAAGAATGATAGTGCGTGCTTGGGTGAAGGAATTTTATGCAAATAGTGCAAGCACGGAGTCAAGGAAAAATTTGCAAAACGGGTTGTACAAAGTGATGGTAAGGGGGGTGGAACTTGATTTTTCAAAAGAAAAGATGAATGAGTACTTGAAACTGCCTGTACCTTCAAAGTGAACTTATGAAATGTTTGTGGAGCAAGATAAGGCAAACATGTCAAATTGGGATATGGTTTTGAATGAAATTGCTGTTGTGATTCGGTCTGGCGAAATAAAATTTTAATCCGAATCACACCCGAGAATCCGATTCGGGGATATTCATGATATTAGCATATAGATCAATTGACGAGAATTGACATGAGTAATAGAATTACCTTTTTTTTCATCTATTGAATCTTGAATTATCAGCAGCAGCAGCCCCGGACTCCTGCCTTTTGATAATCATGAGGAACAAAAATTCACTAAGAAAAGCTCGATCTCCTCCTCAGAAACTATTGCAGGCAGCAAGAGTGGATGGAGATGGAGGGATTCTTCTTTCCTAATGCTCTAAGTTTATTTTGGCTCAGTGTCAGATTCTAACTGTGTTTGGAGTTTGGAGTTCTGACACTGACTTGTGTGCTTGGAGTTCTAACACTGACTGATTACTTACATCAAGTAAAAGACTCCCCTAGGTTATACAGTGAGGGGCGGCCGAACTAGGCCTTGGAGATGGGCTTCGGGCTTTGTTTTCACTTAGCCCATGTGTAATTAATTAAATCTAAGTCAAATCAAATTGGTAATTAATTAATTACATTAATCCAATTAATATAATTCAACTTATAAATTAATTTTCAATTAATTTAACTTATGAATTAATATGATTTAATTAATTAATTTAATCAAATTCAATATCTTTAATTAAATCATGCCATCTATTTTTTCAGACAATTCACATCAAATGTGATTTTACCAAAATACCCTTAGCTTAAGGAAATATTCCTTTTCTTCACATAGCGCGACTCTCTAGGCTCGATTCAATTGGCAATGGGAGGATTCCAAAGGATAAGGTTTCACCTAGCTAACACTGTGGAATAAAATCGTAACCCAATTGAAAACGAGATGATCATGTCATCACGAACCTTGACTACGAATACCATATGTATATAAACTCTTCACCGACGTTACCCGATTCAAGTAGGAGCCATGGTTTAGTTGCACTCATAGAACTTGATACTGTACTAAGAATCATAATAATGTGAAATTACCAAACAACCCTCAGTGACAATCACGAGATAGTTTATATGCTTTGTCCAAAGACTTATAATTTCAATTACTTAAGATCGTACAAGTCACATACTCGTTTACTGTCGAGACGGTGAATCCCATTTTGGCAAGTTATCTTATAACATCGAATGCACCATTGGATCGTACTTCGAGGTCGACCCCACATTCCAGGTGATACCGGTTTAACTATTTTGATAACATATCCAATACTGCAAGCATGTTATAAATGACTCCTCGGGTCTAAAGTTCACACATACCATCAAAATCTTAATCCCAATCATTGACTGTCAAAGAGTAAATACCCATGTGATCGAATTAATGCGAGTCGAGTTTATATATGTTAATTCCATTAATCATATTCATGACACCAGCTCCCACTATCTAATCAGTGTACAACTGGCACTTCTTTGTCAAAGAAGGTGTCATATGAGTTGAATATTAATGCCCGATTAATATTGGTTAAATCACGAACTCCAAGTTTTAGAGATTAAGTACTGGACTGTTCCAGTGCCTCCTTTTTTCCATATGAGGTGGAAAGTCTATCTTGAAATCTCTTGGACTAATTTGTTCAATACATTTAAATTCCATTAGATTTATATGAACAACATCAAAACCTTTATTCTATAAATAGAAACATCAAACTTTTTGTGCAAATAACTTATCTAGGTCCTACATAGTCTAATTCCTTAAAGACATTGAGGGCATACACCTAACAATCTCCCACTTACACTCAATGTCAATCGCTATGGTATTTGATTCCCATCTTCTCAAGATGTTTATCTAGTACCACATGTGATAATAGCTTGGTGAGTTAGTCAGCCACGTTTCTGGCTGAAGCTATTTTTTGCACGGCTATATCACCTCTTCTAACGATTTCTCGTATTATATGATATTTCCTCATCACTTGTTTAAAGTTGTTGTGAGACCTTGGTTCTTTAGCTTGCGCAATTGCTCCGTTGTTGTCACACCATAGTGGCAACGACATTTCCATGCTAGGAACCTCTCCAAGTTTAGCTATGAACTTTCTCATCCAAACAGCTTCTTTGGCTGCCTCCGATGACACCACATATTCTGCCTCCTTTGTGGAGTCTGCAGTTGTGCTTTGTTTAGAACTTTTCCAGGACACTGCTCCTCCACAGAGTGTGAATGTGTACTATGAGGTAGATTTAAGGTCATCCAAATCAGATTGAAAATCTGAGTCAGTGTAACCATCCACCTTCAATTCTCCATTCCCATATATTAGTAGCATATCTTTAGTTCTTCTTAAATACTTTAAGATACACTTCACTGTTGTCCAGTGAGACTCCCCCGGGTTAGCCTGAAACCTAGTGATCATGCTCAAAGCATGTGCCAGATCTGGCCTCGTGCTTAACATTGCGTACATGAGATTACCCACAGCGGATGCATAGGGTATATTCCTCATTTCCATTCTATCCTTGTTTGTTTTGGGAGTCATGAATTTGCTAAGATGAATTCCATGTCTCATGTGCAAAAGTCCCCCCTTAGAGTTATGCATTTCATATCTCTTAAGGACTTTCTCTAGGTAGAGCGCTTGGGAAAGACCAATCATTCTATTCGCTCTATCTCTATAAAGGCGAATTCCTAGAACGAGGTCACTTCTCCCAAGTCTTTCATGGAGAATGTACTTGAGAGCCATGTCTTGACCGAAGTCAATAAGCCTATGTCATTCTCTATAAGTAGTATGTCATCTTCATATAGCACCAGGAATGTCAACTAGCTCCCACTGACCATTTTATAGACACACAGTTCGTTTTCATTCATGATGAAGCCATATTTCTTGCCTTCTTCGTCGAATATCAGATTCCAACTCCGGAAGGATTGCTTTAGTCCATAGATGGACCGATTAAGTTTGCAAACTTTATGAGAGTCGGCTTCGGATATAAATCCCCTAGGCTGTTGCATATAAAAGTCCTCATCTAAGTGTCCATTTAAGAATGCAGTCTTTACATCCATTTGCCAGACTTCTTTTTAGTCTAAATTTGCAGCTATGGCTAGTGGAATTCTAATAGATTTGATCATGGCTACTGGCGAAAACGTTTCCTCATAATCAATGACCTCCTTTTGACTATAACCTTTTGCCACTAGTCTGGCCTTATAGGTGTCCACCTTGCTATCCGAACCAATCTTTTTCTTATAGATCCATTTGCATCCAATTGGTCGTACTCCATTTGGTAGATCAGTAAGAGTCCAGATTGGTTCGAATACATCGAATCAATCTCTGCTTTCATTGCCTCAAGCCACTTAGAGGAATCTATATCTGTCGCTGATTCATCATAGTCAGAGGGATCATCTCCATGGCATCTTTCTGCAATGACATACAAATAATGCTGCATTTTGTGCAGATAGCCATATCTCTCAGGTGGCTGAGATACTCTGCTAGATCGTCACTGCGACAGTTGTGTCAAGTAGGGTTCAGATTCTTGAACTGATGTCTCCGAAGAGACGTTATCTTGTTCTTCCTGAACAATCTTTCTACCTACACCACCTTCTCGAATGAATTCTTCTTCAAGAAAGTAGGCCTGCAAGGCCACTGATAGGAAATTTCATGTTAGAAGTTTTGATGATGACAAGATAGAATTTAGTGTTAGACCCCAAAACATAATTTAAGTTTATGTTTCATAGATCAATTGTATAAGAGTTTGAAAGTATGTAATTTTGTTAGGCTTGTAATTTTTATCTTTGTAGATTTTAGACTAAGTATTAGACACAGAATCGCTAATAGAATTTTAGGTGAGTCTATTAGAGATGAAGTTGAAGATCAGCGTCTGAAGTCAAAAGAAAATGAAGATTTATCCTTAGTGTCTGTCAAATGCTAAAGGACTATTTCAGGATTCATGAATCAAGCGCTCAAAGCACTCTAGCGATTAGTATCATATTCACTTGAAATAAATCCTCAAGTCATGAAGGACTTAAATGCAATCATTCAACGGACATTTATTTCCAACGGGAAATAAATTCAATTGCATTAAATGCCTGATAAGTGCATTAAATGTGATAAGCCAATATGACTTGTGGACAAGCCACCTTTTGACCAGACTGTCAAAATTTCAGAGTTAATAGCTGCTCTCGTCCAATCTGAACCAGCAGAATTTCAGGAATGTCAGAGAAAAGGATAATCACGCGCCACGTGAAAGGCATGACCCTACATGTGTCCAACGGACATAATCCCAAGAATTGCCTATAAATACCTAATTCCAGGAAATCCTAAGAAAAAGAAAAAAAGATACATACGTACATGCACAAGAAAACTTTGCTGGGAAAAAGCTTAGAAACTCCATAGCCAAAATCTTTCAAGCTTTTACATACATTTCATATAGTCACAAATATCTCAAACATCTTCCAAAGAAGAAACCTAAACTCTTACTGAGATATTCCAAGTTGTTTGATCTTCCCAAAAACAAACAAACCCTTGTGATAAAACCCTCAACCTTTCATCATAGTAAGAAAGTTGTTGAAACCCCTTACAGGCAGTATTTTTGAGTGAGAGAAGCTTGTAGAAGAAGATCTTCATTGGTGCTGAAATTTGTGTGATCAAGGAGCTCGAGATCATTTTCACCTATTTACTACCTTGTAGAAGATTCTATGTGATTTTTTGATAATAATCTTAGTAAATTCCCTCCAAATGAAAAAGGAGAAGAAGGACGTAGCTAGGATTACATCACCCAGTGAACCTTACAATTTCTTGTGTCATTTACTTTCGTTATTGTCTTGTTTTATATTATTTTATCTATTCTGAAAAAGACAAGCTAAATCTGTTAAGCGACTATTTAACCTAAACGAACACTAAAGCTTTAAAATCATTTCCGTTGTGCTAACCCTGATTAAGTGATCTAAGCATATTTTTCTTGCTATAAAAATTCTTGAAGGCAAAAAGACTTTCTTTCTACTCTCTCAAAAAGTTTAACACCTTTTCATCAATGGCGCCATCAAAAATCCTCAAAATCTTCAAAATCTGATGGCGGAAATACCTCCAAACCCAAGCGCTCAGCTTCCTAAGCATTCTAACCTTTAAAAGTGATACGAAATTTTTTGAAGTCGAAAAAGATTTCAGGGTCTATTCAACCCCCCCCCCTTCTAGACCCTTTCGTATGCCACTTGGGACCACCAAGTGGTATCAGAGCGGTTGAAGTAGAAACCTAAGGTTGCGTATGGTTATGTTTTCAGAATTGCATTTTCATTTTCTAGATCACCAGAAAATAAAAAATGCACACTTCTAGGTAAATTCTACAGAAAATACTCAAATTTTAAATCCTACTACACATTCCCCTATACAACAACCAATCATTTCACCATTTCAATCAATTCATAATCTTTCATCATTAATTACACTATCCCACTTTTCAACTAATTATCTTTCTTACTTTATCTTATTTTATAATAATTAAATATATATGTATATATATATATATACACACACACATACTTTATATCAAATCATTCATATATATACACACACACACACACATTCATAATTAATTCAATCACTTCATATATCAAATCCCAATAAAATTCAACTTTATGTCACATCAAACACCACTTCCAACTATTTTCTAAAACACATCCAAACAAACAATAAAAGTCAATATTTTCACACGAATTTCTATAATACACATTTTCCAATAAAAACTCAGAATTTAACTCAGAAAACATAACCATACGGAGCCTAAGCGTTTCCAAGCGTAACTGCTTGTTTAGATCCATTTTTCTAAAACTTAGTCGCTTTAAAACTCTCTCTCTCAAAACATCTCATTATGGCTTTTAACAAAATGCCAAAGTTGGTAGAGTCAAACTATGATTCTTGGAAACTTAGAGCATTCGCGTATTTATATTCTTGCGATAATGAAATGTGTGATGTAATTTCAGATGGCCCCATTAAGATCATGAAAGTGATAACTCGAGCATCTAGAGCTGATGAAGCCACTCCCGATTGATATGTCGAGAAACCCAAGTTAGAATGGACGCCAAATGATTGGAAAAAAGCAAATCTAGATAATGTTGGACGAAGTGCACTTTACTCAGCGTTAGGAGACAATGATGCATTGTTCAACAAGATCAAGCAATGTAAGGCTTCCAAAGAAATATGGGCTAAGTTGGCTATTGTGTGTGAAGGTTCAGCACAGATAAAGGAGAGCAAGCTCTCCATAGCCATGCAAAGATTCGACCATTTCAAGATGTAGACCAATGAGACGCTAGAACAATTGGATGCAGGGTTTACTTTGCTCATTACAGAGTTAGCGTCATTAGACAAAGAATTGACCAACAAGGAAATGGTCAATAAGATTTTCAAAAGTCTTCCAAGCAAGTATTTGATTAAGACTATTGCTATGAGAGAATCACAAACCTTGGAGACTTTTACTCTAGAACATGTGTTTTCAGAATTAGGTGAAGTCAGCGACACATCGACTTCAGCTGCTGAATCAGGAGCATTAATCGCTACCACCAAAAGCAAGGGTAAAACGATCAGTGAGATGAAAGTAACAGAATCAAACGAGGAAAAAGAGATCCAATGATACCTCTATAGTTAGTGATATCAATTTTCTTCCCACTTTCATCTTTATCTAGCTTAAGTGTTTGGCTCATTGGAATTTTTAAAGATGATGCATTTTCTATACCAAATTTCTTGATCATATCTCTTGTATATTTAGCTTGGCTTATAAATATTCCATTAGGGAGTTGTTTAACTTGTAATCCTAAGAAGAAAGTTAATTCACCCATCATGCTCATTTCAAATTGATCTTGCATCATTTTTGAAAATTTCTCACACAATCGCTTATTAGTAGAACCAAATATAATCTCATCAACATAAATTTGGACTAAGAGAATATCTTCATTATGGGTAATTTTAAATAACGTTGTGTCAACGCTGCCTTTTGAAAAGCCTTCACCTATAAGGAAGATAGAGAGAGTGTCATACCATGCTCTTGGTGCTTGTTTCTGGCCATAGAGTGCCGTATCCAATTTATAGACCATACTTTTCCCATGGTTGTTGATGAATCCTGGTGGTTGCTCCACATAGACTTCTTCTTGGAGTTTACCATTCAGGAATGCACTCTTCACGTCCATTTGGTACACTGTAAACTTGTTAAATGCGGCAAACACTAGGTACATCCTAATCGCTTCACGACAGGCTACGGGGGCATACGTCTCATCAAAATCAATACCCTCTTCTTGGTAATAACCCTGAGCCACTAATCTGGTTTTATTTCTTATAACAATGCCATCTTCATCCATCTTGTTCCTAAAAACCTATCTAGTTCCAATAATTCCTTAGTGAGTTGGTCTTGGTACTAGCGTCCAAACTTTGCTTCTCTCAAATTGGTTAAGCTCTTCTTATTGCTTCTACCCAACTTGAATCACTGAGTGCTTCATCCACTTTCTTGGGTTCCGTTTGAAGAAAGATAAAAGCAGAAACATTCACAAACATATATAAAGCGCTTAAAGAATGATAAAGCAATAAATATCTAGTGCTTTCTCTTGTTTCCAGGAGGAAGCTTGGACTTGCTAGCGTTCTTTTTGCTAGTCCCTTTTTGCTATTGCTTGAAAAGCATCTGAGAAAATATCCATAGCCTATTTTTGGCGTCTGTCATTCTCCTATGCGTCTCGTTGGCGAATTGTACTCCACCCATACTTTCAGCCAATTCTTTAAAACTGTGAAGACGCTTGTTTCATATAGAAGGATCAACCCAAAGTTCACACAACAGATCTTCAAATGTTTCATCGGTCCTCGTGATTAGAGCTCGGTCCAGATTAACATATTTGGGAATAAAAACAGCAAATGGCGGAATGCCCAACTCTTCTAGAAGTTCCACAAAGAAGTCTGGAATAAGAAATTATTTGTAGAAATGCGGCTTTCGTTTCTTAAGAACAGCCTACTGGATGGATAAAATTATCTTCTGAAGTTCTTCATAGGGACTGTCCTCAGAGCTCGGAGCGCTCTTCGAATGGCATTTTTCTTTTTTCCCCTTCTTGACATCGTATCTCGCCGTAGCAACTTTACTTCTTCAATTAGAAGAACAACTTGCTCAATGATAGACTGGCCAACAGAATCAAATTGATTGTGTCGCTCTGCATCGGCTGAAGCATTCTGAGCGAACGATTGATTGAAACCGGTAGATAAACCTTCTATTAAAGGGCACATTCGGTCAAGTATATTTTTAGTACTTCTGGCTGCTTATCTGGCTATGTCATGACTTCTGGTATCTGAGGCAAGCCTGATGATACGCTCATCATTCAAGACCATTTTTGAAAAGGAACGTTCAATCTTGAGAAGAGAATTCCTTACTGCCTTTCTAAAGTCTTTTGCTTCCTGATCGCTATCAAAATTGAATGAGATGACGAGGAACGCTCAGGAGATGGAACTAGTCCATAGGAGCTAGAAAGTACGGCTTTGCCCTTAGATTTATCTCTGACAAACAGTTCCTTGGGGTCCTCAGGGACATCCTGAATTGCTCTATCCAAAGAATCAGTTGCAACATCAATTTGTTCAACTTGAAGATCAAGTTGGGGCTCGACTACTGGATTGCTTTGGGCATCTGGCATTTCACCACCTTGAGTTCCAGTGTCTAGAATTTGAGCATCTGCAACAATAGGACTCTCATCCACTTGCAATTTTGTGATTTCCACAGAAGGAAAAGATCTGTCAATAGGAATGACGCAAATTGGGCCAATCACTTTGGGAACGTGTCGTGGACTTAGGTAGAAGGATCTTAGAATAAAGGATAGAGCGTCTTCGCGCTCTTTGGTACTGAACGCTAAATCAGCGTGTTTCGAGATCACTACACCAGATGTGTAACAATTGACAAAGTCCATCAAGAAAGGCATCAGCGCTTGAGCTAACGCATGATCTACTGGCCTACTAAAAGAAAACATTTGGGCCACGCGGATGTTTTGTTTGCTTAAAAATATGGGGCAAAATATTATAGCCATTGAACTCATCAAAGTTGAAGTGTTGATTAAAGGTGATGTCCAGCGACTGTGCATTTTCAAGGATTGCGCGCTGTCTCTGTGAAATTCTGCATGCTCAAAAGTGAGTTGCATATACACTTCACTTGGCCTTGGGAGGGCATCTATTTTGCATGTAGATGCATCCTCATTCCAATCAAGTTGGTCACCCTGAGCAAAATTTTGATTCGGATGAAATATGTAGCGTCCTCCTTGACTAATCTGATAAAGCTCCTTGCAAATGTAGCGCTCCACACCTTGTCTATAGTATGGTAGATCCCTTGAGCAAGAATATGGCAAAACCACGATGCCTGTATTCAACTCCAAAATTAAAAAGAAATGGATATCAGACCAGTTCTTCAAGTGAGTAGTAACGTAGCACAAATTCTTCAGCCCATCTAGCGATATCTAGCATTCATCGCTTGCCTAGCTTAGCAGCTTTGTCTTTATCTTTTCTGGCAGTGTGATACTTCTAAAACCTGTCAAGCTCGCTCTCAAAGTCATGTGACCATAATCTTGCGAGATACTCACGGGCTTCATCTTCTATCCAATAATTAATGGGATTCGGAAGCTCAGCGACAACATGGCCTTCTCCCTTCCACAATTTAAAGGGTCTTGAAGATTCAGTGTTCTTGGGCGAGCGAACGACCTTTGGCTTTGACGAGTACCCAATTTTGTTTAACATGTCCTCATCGGGGTCTTAGGGCCAACCGACAATATTTAGATTTTAGAAAACGATCTTATTCTGGCGAGGAGGATAAAACGCTTCGTCTGATCTGCCAAAATGATTGAAATGCGCAGTGTCAAAGTAAGATATGTTAACCGCTAGACGTCTAATATATTCCATACATGACCTAAGACACTTCTTGGTGTGCAGACCAAGATCAGCTAGCTTCTCAAAAATATTAAACTTAAGGACGTCAGAAAGGCAAGGATCGTGGAGAGAGTCTTGGAATATCTTCTCCATATTGATCATCTGAGAGGTGTGACATTCTCTCTTAGCATAATAAAGTTCTTCAACAGGATTATAGCCTCTCGGAAAGAAATCAATCACACGGGGATAAGGTCCAGTTGGTGTGGGAACAATGCCAATCACTTCAGTCGGGATAGCAGGGGCCACTTCTATCGACCGCTCAACATCAACAGTCACTTCTTGGGCTAGAAAAATTTCAGCGTCTGGAAGGACTTGATCTAATTCTTTAGATATATCCACTACTATTGCCATATCCACTTCCAACTCAATATTGACCTCTTGAGGGGTTGCCTCAGCGATAGCTGGAACTTCAGATTCCGTTGCAAATGGAGCTGAAACAAGCATGCGCTTGAGAAAATGACAAGATTTCTACTCAATAGAAATTTAATATAAAAAGAAAGAAACGCTTGCCCTGAGGACTTTCATGAACCTCAGTCTCTTGAGCGTCAGGAACAGATGGTTCCTGCGCCTCAAGATCCATAGAAACATCATCGTCAAGATTGATGAGAGTGGTTAAAGGTGTAGCACGAATAGGAATGTTGCCTTCCTCTAAAGTATTCAAAACATATTGAATCGTTTCTTCACTACAAGCTGAAAATTTATCCCAGCGTTAGAAGAAAAATAACTAACAAGCAAAGGATAATGTACTTTGTAAATGTACATGTACTTACTGGTGGTCCTAAGTGATATACGAAAGGGTCTAGAAGGGGGGGGGGTTGAATAGACTATGAAGCCCTTTTCGACTTAAAAATTTTTGTAAGCTGAGCGCTAAGTTAAGCGCTAAAGAATATTTAACTAAGACTTAGTGATTTCGGCAGTTACCAAAGTAGGGTAACGCTTGGATCGCTTAATTAGGGTTAACACAGTGGAATTGATTTTAATACTTAACGTTCTTTTAGCCAAATAGTTTCTTAACCGTTTTAAAGCCTTTTTAATGATATTATGCGAATAATAAAGTAAAGCAATAAAACAGTAAAATGACACAAGATACAAAAGGTTCACTGGGTGATGTAATTCCAGCGACGTTCTTCTTCTCCTTTACACTCAGAGGAAATCCACTAAGATGATAATCGAAGGATCACACAGAGGCTTCTACAAAACAGCGGACAAGGAAGACGATCTTGAGCTCCTTGATCACACAAACTTCAGTTCCAATTAAGATTTTATTAAACAAGCTTTTCTCACACAGAAATCCTGCTTGTAAGTCAACAACTTTCTCACACAGATAAAAGAGGTTGAGGGTTTTCGTCACAAGTTTGTTTGATTTTGAGAAGTTCAAATAACTTGGGATATCGCAATGAGAGTGTAGGGTTATTCTATGAAGATGTTTGAGATATCGGTGAATGTCCTAGGAATGTTTGAAAAGCTTGAAGGATATGGAGTTTTGTAAGCTTTCCTTAGAATGATTTCAGCAGCGTTTTTGACCTAATTCTTGTGGGTATTTGTATTTTTTAAGGTTTGCTGAGGGGAGGTATTTATAGGCATTTTCTTGGGATGTGTCCGTTGGACACATGAAAGAGCATGACTCTCACGTAGTGACTGAGTAGTACCTTTACCTGGCATTCCTGAAATCCTGCTGCACCGATTGGATGTGGCAGGTTTCAATTCTGAAACTCTGACAGTCTTAGCCAATAGGGTGGCTTGCTCCATATGCAATTCGTCCTTATCAAATTGAATGCTCTTATCAAGCATTTAATGCATTTGAATTTATTTTTCGTTGGAAATAAATGCCCGTTGAATGATTGCATTTATGTCCTTAATGACTTCAGAATTCATTTCAGGTGGATCTGATCATTTGATCGCTTTGAAGGCTTTGAGTGCTTGATTCATAACTCCTGAAATGTCCTTAGGGATAGGTAGTTGCTTAAGACAAAATCTTCATCTTCGCTTGGCTTCAGACGCTGATCTTCAACTTCATCTCTGACAGACTCACCTAGATTTCTATCAGTGACTTAGTATCTAATACTTAGTCTAAAATCTACAAAGATAAAAATTACATGCCTATTCTAAAAATTACAGCTCTATAACTTTGTTAAATGCTTAAACATATTCTAAGAAAGATAAACTAACATAATCTTTGGGGTCTAACATAAATCCTATCTTGTCATCGTCAAAATATCTAACATGAAATTTCCTAACATATACCCTGATCGCTAGCAAAATCCTGTGAAAGAGGATTAGCTTCAAGCTTTGGAATGGGTTCAGGAGGAGGAGCAGCACTCACTGGTTCTTCAAGCGCTGGCTCTAGCTCAACTGGAGCGCTTGTTGATTCCTTTTGAGGAGGGGGCTACGTGCGCTTACGAATGAGCGACACTTCCTCTTCTTCTTCCTCCTCAAATTCGGGAATAAAAACAAAATCTAGATGAGGAGAAGGGGATTTTGGAGAAGGAGAGGGAGAGGGCGATTTCTTCTTTGGCTCCTCCTTCTTCTTCTTTTTTGCTGGCTTGGATGGCTCAGCTTCCTTCTTATCAAACTTTCCTTTCGGTCGCTTGACCACTACTTCCTCTTTCGGTTCATCTGATATAGAAGTCACTTGTTCCTCACCATCACCACAAAGCCTTGCTTCAGCGGCGAGTCGCTCACGCTCTTGGGACTGCTGCACCACCGACTCGCTTGGGTTTGACCAGTTCGCCAATCATCTTTTTATCGTAAAATTTAATCGCTAGGATTTTGGATCCCTCAGAATTAACATATCCACTAGCGCTTAAAATATGACTTTAAAGAATCCCATAAGGCTTAGGATTCACCGACCTCTGCATTGCTGCTTTGAAGCGATTACACACATACAAAGCCCAATTGACCTTCAATTTGGTCAAAATGGCTATTATCATCTTGTATTGAATATTCAAAATCTTATTGAACGGTCCCTTTCGACATTCCACCATCTTCGCGTAGATGTCTGCAAGAATGACATATTCGCCCTTCATGTCATTTTTCTTGAAATTCGGTTCATACGCGGCGTGGATGTCATCTCTCCGAACTCTTTCCCAGACTTTGGTAGCATCTCCTGACATAACTTCATTGACTTCTCCACCATCAGTGGGCAATTGTAACAAATCAGCAAGAAGTTCGGGAGTGAGAATGAAGGGTGTTTCAGCAAAGGGAAAAGTGTAGGAGATTAAGTTGCCATCGTCAGAAATGACGGCATTCTCAAAGAAGAATTTAACCTCTACCTGATGAATCAGAGAGTGGGAGGTCAGAAAGTTTTGGAGTCTAGAATCTTGAATGAGAGGCATAATTTCCCTCATCGGAAAATGTTGATCCTCAAAGAGATATTTCCAGTTGACTAGGAAACCAACATTATAGCCCATAGATTTTTCAGTTTTGGGTTTGGAGGTATTTCCGCCATCAGATTTTGAAGATTTTGAGGATTTTTGATGGCGCCATTGATGAAAAGGTGTTAAACTTTTTGAGAGAGTAGAAAGAAAGTCTTTTTGCCTTCAAGAATTTTTATAGCAAGAAAAATATGAGTGATAAACTTTTTCTATAAAAATTGGAAGGGTTTAAATAGAATGTCAAAAAGTAACTCCTCAATTGCTCAATAAATGCCACGTTTAAATGCAATTAATCAATAAATGAAAAACATTGAATTTGAGCCATTTAATCATAAAGACAGATGTGAAAAGGGGCGATAAATTAGGATAACTGTTGTAAAAGATAAATTTTGAAATCCGCAGTTACTTTTCAAAAACGTTTGAAATTTTTGAATGCGCCTGTTGGTACAGACACGCACCCAGGCATGTGTAGTTGCTGAACCGCTTACTTTGAGATAGGTATCATTAACTGTCAGTTTGATTTGATAGGAGCGCGTGGACAGTTGTCAAAATCTTATCTTTTGGACTTATCCACACACTACCTTTTAGCGATGAAAACAAATGATTTTTAGAAAAAGTTACTTAGCGTTAAAGTGGAAATATTCTTAATGCTAAAGTCTTCTTTTAATAAAGAGAATTGAACCGCTTTTGAGAAATAATATTTTTGTTTTATTAGCGATCAATTTGACATATATAAAGGTAAACGTTGATGATCAATGTATAAAATTTTGGAAATCAATTTTAATCATTTTCGCTCACTATTTGAAATAAGTACAATTTTAAAGTTCCCCCTAAAATTGATATCTCATTTCAATTTTGAAATCACTTTAGACATTGTAATAAAGTGAATTCCCCCTAAATTATATGCCTATGAAAACGTATGATGCTTCATGATTTAAGCGTTTAAATCAATCATACCTAATTCACTTCTCAAAGTGAGAAAACGTTGTTCATTGGGTGCTTTGGTGAAGATATCTACCAATTGTTTGTCAGTTCCAATGAAATACATGGAGATATCTTTCTTTTGAACATGGTCACGCAAGCAATGGTAACGAATGTCAATGTGTTTAGTTCTAGAATGAAGGACTGGGTTTTGGGTCATAGCTAAAGCGCTTTGGTTATCACAATGGATTGGGGTAGGACATAAGAGGATTACATAATCTCTAAGTTGCTCTGTCATCCAAAGGATTTGTGCACAACAGCTTCCAGCGGCCACATACTCGTCTTCAGCGGTAGAAGTCACTATGGATTGTTGTTTCTTACTATGCCCCGAAACTAATCTATCACCTAGAAATTGACAAGTACCACTAGTGCTTTTCTTAACTATTTTGTATCCTACAAAACCTACATTTGATTAACCAATTAGTTCAAAAGGAGAGTCCCTTGGATACCATAAGGCCACATTTTGTGTGCCTTTTAGGTATTTAAGGATTCTCTTGACAGCAAATAAGTGTGATTGTCTAAGATCAGGTTGAAGGCGCGCACACATACATACCGAAAACATAATATCGGGTCTACTAGTGGTAAGATAAAGAAGCGACCCAATGATGCTTCTATAATTAGTGATATCAATTTTCTTCCCACTTTCATATTTATCTAATTTAAGCGTTTGGCTCATTGAAATTTTTGAAGATGATGCATTTTTCTTACTAAATTTCTTAATCATATCTCTTGTATATTTAACTTTGTTTATAAATATGCCATTAGGGAGTTGTTTAACTTGTATCCTAAGAAGAAAGTTAATTCACCAATCATGCTCATTTCAAATTGATCTTGTATCATTTTCGAATATTTTTCACACAATCGCTTATTAGTGGACCCGAAAATAGTATCATGAACATAAATTTGCACTAAGAGAATATCTAGGTCATAGGTAATTTTAAATAACATTGTGCTGTCTTTTGAAAAGTCTTTACCTATAAGGAAGATAGAGAGAGTGTCATACCAGAGTCTTGGTGCTTGTTTAAGGACATAAAATGCCTTATCCAATTTGTAGATCATACTTTCGCCATGGTTGTTGATGAATCCTGCGGGTTGCTCCACATATATCTCTTCTTGGAGTTTACCATTCAGAAAGGAACTATTCATGTCCATTTGATACTCTGTGAATTTGTTGAATGAATAAAATGCTAGGAACATCCGAATCACTTAAATACGGGCTACTGAGGCATAAGTTTCATTAAAGTCAATACCTTCCTCTTGATAATAATCCTGAATGACTAATCTGGATTTCTTTCTGACAACAACACCATCTCCATCCATCTTGTTCCTGAAAAGCCATCTGGTCCAAATAACTCCTTGGTGAGTTGGCTTGGGAACTAGATTCCAAACCTTATTACGCTCAAATTGGTTAAGCTCCTCTTGCATCACTTCTACCCAACTTGAATCACTAAGCGCTTCATCCACTTTCTTTGGTTGCATTTGAGATAGGAAACTTGCGAGCATGACCTCGTTAAATGTAGCAACCCTTGTCCTCAAAGGTGGATGATCTCTAAGCTATTTTCGATCTGATTGGAACGGGTTGAGAGACTCTTGATTATCAATCACTTGACCCTCATTCGCCTCTTGCTCAGTCGCTTCATCATTCACAGTTTTAATTTGCTCTTAATGATCATTCTCTTCATGATAATCAACATTTCTTGCAATATCATCATTGATAACCTCACGAGTAATCGTAGGATTAGGCACAAAATCTCATCATCCTCAACAGCATCACTATCATCACCAAGATTGTTTTGAGATGCTTGTTGGGAGAGATCTTCAACTCCTACATCATCAATATTAACCTTACTCGGCTCTTGGTTAGGATCATCAAACATAACATGAATAGATTCCTCAACCTTCGATTTGATCTTAATTAGGATGCGGAAACTCTTTCTATTTTTGGCATAGCTAAGAAAGATTCTCTCATCCGCTTTAGAATCGAACGTCTTTAGGTTGCGAGATCAATTGTTATGAATGTAACATTTTTAACCAAATGCATGAAAATAAGAAACGTTAGGCTTACGTCCCTTTCGTAACTCATATGGAGTCTTTTCATGTTGCTGGTTGATCAAACACTGGTTCTAAGTGTAGCAAGCGGTATTGATTGCTTCGGCCCAAAACCTTTGAGGCAGCTTGGACTCTGCCAACATTGTCCTAGCAGCTTCTTTAAACATTCTGTTCCGCCGCTCGACAACTCTATTCTGTTGAGGAGTTCTAAGCGCAATATACTCATGAAGTGTTCAAAAATATGTTCAAAACTTCTCAACAATATGGTTAGTAAATTCAGTTCCTCTATCGCTTCTAATTCTCATCACCTTTATATCTTTCGAAGTTTGTAGTTTACGGATTAGCGTTGTGAGCTTGCCACTTGTTTCATCTTTAGACGCTAAAAATTCTTCCCATGTATAGTGTGAGAAATCATCAATTATCACTAGCGAATACTTTTTACCACTAACACTCCTGATTTGAATCGGACCAAACAAATTTTTCTGAAAGGTAGATAAATAAAGTTTCCTCTTAAAAAACGATTTGACTTGCTTACCCATTTGACATGCATCACATAAGAGATTTTTCTGAAAGGAACCCTTATGTAATCCCTCTACAAGATTTAGCGATATTAATTTAGAGATTGCCTTAAAGATAAGGTGGTTCATTTTTTTAGACCATAACTAACCCAATTCATTTTGACTCTTAGCAACAAAGCATGTAGAGTTGTTATCGATTGTTGAACCCCAATCCACAAAATAAACATTATGTGTTTTGTTTTTATTTCAATTTAGTAGATCCAGTCTTAGCGTCATTAATAGAGAATTGACTAATGCTCAATCAATTATGCTTAAGACCCTCAACTTAATATATGTTAATTATCATGACGTTCCCTCTATGCATGATACCTATACCTTTGATTTTACCTTTGGAGTTATCACCGAATATAACTAGAGGACAATTGGTTGCACGATAGTTGATCAAGAGATCCTTTGAGCTTGTCATGTGCCTTGACGACCCACTATTGATGTGCCAAATTGATGTATCGGTGCTGGCTATAGGTACCTGCATTCAAAGGGCAATTCTAATTCTTTTTAGGTACCCATTATGACTTGGGTCCTTTAACATTATTAGCGTTAGTCTGAATTAAAACTTTCGGAACCCATATTCTCCTAGTCTTCATTGTGGGAGGATCGACTTTTTGGGTTTCGATTTGTGTTGTGTGTGCCTTTTAGGTGTATCATAATATCCTTGATCATAATAGTAGTCATAATCACAATCGTAGTCACAATCATTATAGTATTGATAATATGATCTTCATCTTTGTGGATATTGATGCTAGTATTTCCTTGGCACTGGCTTAGGGTACACCTTGGGCGCTTGACGATTAGCGTTTGATTCACACTTGCAAGGTTTCCCATTAACCTTTTGAGCGTTTGGATAAACCTTCTTTTGTGAATCATTCACTTTCGTCTTTCCCTTGCCTGAGTTAGCTTTGGCTTTCTTATTTAGCCTCGTACCACTGTCCTTTAGTTCATTCAGCGTTTGATTGTTTGAACTCTTCTCAACAAAGGTTACATCTTTTCTTTTGTTGGTTTCCCTAAACTAAGACACTTTGATTTGTTACCGAATCTATCACAATCTAAATCGATCTTTTCACCAAAAAGTCAAGTTACCTCAGTCACATTATCTAACATTCTTGAAGCTTTTCATAATGATGTGACGAGCTGCTCTGATTTGGCAAATTTAGCTATCAGCTCAGCTTCTCTCTTGACTACCATATCAAGATCACTTTTCAACTGAGCGATGTCTGCCTCAAGCGATTGGTTCTTCTCAATGCACTGTTGTTGAACTAGCAACTCAGCTTTGACCGTCATGTTATCACTTTTAATCGATGAGATCTCATTAGTTTGTTCTTGATACAGTCTGGCGGCACCTTGACAATCTTTATAATATTCATTGACTTTGTCAAGTAATTCTTCATACGAAAGGGGATGAGATAGTTCAATAGATAACTCAGGTAGTGAGTCATCAGAAGCTTCTTCATCTCTCGCCATGAGACAAATTAGCGTTGAATCACTAGATGTCTCATAATCGCTGCTTTCATCAAAAGATTCCAAATCCTCTTCAAGTGCGGAGAATGGTTCAGATTCCGCTAGCAAACCTTTTTATCGAAGGCTACTCTTGAATTGGTTTCTATCCGCATGATCTTGCCTTGTGGGCTTAGATTTGGATAAGGGCAATTTACTTGGTAGTGCCCTGGTTTCCTACAATTATAGCAAAGATTATTTCTCATTTTTTGTTCAATTGTTAACCTTTTGGAAACCACTGACGCTGAGAGATTTTAATTCTGATTCGGAGATAGAGGCATTTGATATAGAACTGGAACTGGGGGCTGAGGTGCAGAATACACTGGCGCTTAATACTGAGGCACTTGTGTAAGGAGAAAGGTTTGAAATGAGGTCTGTTTCGAATTTCTTTTTCTTATCTCGGAAATTTCTTAAATCTCTTGACCAATAAAGCCAATTTCGTTTCCTCATTTGATTATGGCGCTTTCACCTCACTGGTCGCTTTACCCTTATTCTTTGTAGTTGCAATTAAGGCTCCGGTTCAATCGCTAAAGACGACGTATCACTGATTTCTCCCAATTCAAACTCAAAAGGTCTTAACTCCGAAAATCCATATTTTGGAGTTATGATATCCAACATCTGAGATTCTCTCATCACTACAGTCTTCGTTAAATACTTGCTGGAAGACTTCTAAAAATCTTATTGACCATTTCCTTATTGGTCAATTCCTTATCCAATGACGCTTACTCCGTTATGAATTAATATGATTTAATCCAACTAAATATCTTTAATTAAATCATGTCATCCATTTCATCAATTAATCACATCTAATGTGATTTTACCAAAATACCTTTAGCATGGAAATATTCCTTTCCTTCACATAGTGTGACTCTGTAAGCTCGATTCAATTAGCAATGGGAGGATTCCAAAGGATAAGATTGTCACCTATCCAACACCGCAGAACCAAATCGTAACCCAATTGAATACGAGATGAACATGCCATCACGAACCTTGATTAAGACTACCATATGCGTATAAGTTCATCACCGACGTGACCCGATCAAGTAAGAGCCATGGTACGTCATACTCATATAACTTGATGTTGTACTCGGCAATCATAATAATCTGAAATTACCAAACTATCGTTAGTGACCATCACTAGTTTACCTTAGCCAAAGACTTAGTAATTTCTATTACTTAAGATTGTACATGTCACATGCTCGTTTACTATCGAGACGGTGAATCCCATATTGGCAGTTATCTTACAATGTTGAATGCACCATGTGGATCATACTTCGAGGTCAACCCCACCTATCAGATGAAATAGGTCTATCCACTCTGATAACATATCCAACACTATGAGCACATTCTAAATAACTCCTCAGGTCTAAAGATCACAAATACTATCGCAATCTTAATCCCAATCATTGACTGTCAAAGAGTAAATAACCATGTGATAGGATTAATGCGAGTCGAGTTCAAATATGTTAATTCCGTTAATCATATTCATGACACCAGTTCCCACTATCTAATCAGTGTACAACTGGCACTTCTTTGTCAAAGTAGGTGTCATACGAGTTGAATTTTAATGCGCAATTAAAATTTCTTAGCTCGCGAACTCCTGGTTTAAATGATTAAGTACTTGACTCTTCTAGTGCATCCTCTTGTCCATAAGAGGTGGAAAGTCTATTTTCAAATCTCATAGACTTATTTGTTCAATGCATTTAAATGCCATTAGATTTATATGAACAAAATGAAAATTTTTATTCTTAAAAATAGAAACAATAAATAGTTTGTACAAATAACTTATCAAAGCCTTACTCAATCTAATTCCTCGTATGCAATGAGGGCATACACCTAACAGTTATGTATTTCGATTTCTCCCATGGCTGACCCGACCATAGAAAATCCTGAATCGATACAACAACCCCCAAAACCATCCCCTATCCATCCTGGTCTCGTAGCTAGAAATATTTACTCATCTTTTGGATTAAACTTTCTGACCAAGAGTCAAACTACAAATTATGGCTTGGTGTGTTTATGGATATGTGTTGTAGTTATTCTATTTTTAGTCATATTTCTATTATATCCAAACCTATCAATGAACAAGATGAAGCTTGGTTTGCTACTGATTCCACCATTAAACAATGGTTTTATGCGACTGTTGATCTCAAACTCTTGATTTACAGTGCGCTACTACGCATGATTTATGGTTTTCAATTGAAGAAATCCTTTTGAAAAATAAACCCTTCCGTTCTATTTAAATAAATGAACGTTTTCATAATCTTCAAAAAGGGTCCCTATCTATCTCTCAATAATGCCAAGAAATGAAATTTCTTGCAGATACTCTGGAAGATCTTGATAACCCCATCACTGATGAAGCCCTTATGTTACAATTTCTCCATGGTCTACCTGAATTCTATCTTGTCACTGTCGTAACCACCAGACCACCCCTCCCTTCTTTTAATGAAGTTCATAATATCCTTGTTACCCATGAGACTCATGAATCCAAATTCCAACAGTCTTCTCACGTTTCAAACTCCGCTACTGCCCTTATCTCTAAATCACCTAACCCAAATCGAAATATGTTTCACAATAACTATCGTTACAAGGGTAAAGGTAATGGTGTGAATAAAGGCAGCGGTGGTGCTACCACCGACAACAATTTTTCTGCCCCGCGCTCGCCTCTTGCTGCCTTTGCAGCTCCACCCCTAGGTTACTGTCTACAGTGGGTCCCAAACACTACATCTTGCCCACCCTCGGGTTCATTTGTCTTTTCCCCTCATGGCATGTACAACTTCTATCAGCTTCTTCTATTTCTTTTGCTTTTTAGCAAGTTTTGTGTGCAAACAAAATTAACTTTAACTTTTCAGTCACTTTTATAATTTTTTTTTTAAATTCAACACTGTTTTTGAAAACACAACGTTTTGAAACATGCTTATAATGTTGTTGCTTTTCCGTAGTATCATGGCCACATATGACAAGGACACATCTATGCCTATGCCTCAATGTTCCACCACAAGGAAAAGAGGGAAATTGTTAGGAAATTTCATGTTAGATGTTTTGATGATGACAATTAGGATTTTATGTTAGACCCCAAAATATATAAGTTTGATTTTATTTATAAATAATGTATAAGCTATGAAGCGTTAGATTTGTATAGGCTTTGCTTTATTTTATTCTGGATTATTAGGGTAAGTATTTTAGGCTGAGCGTCTGATAAATTATGAGTGAGTTTATCAATAGTTAAGTCTGAAGACTCAAGCGCCTGAAGTCTGAATAAAGATGAAGATTCCCGAGCGTCCAAACGACAAGCTACAACGAGTGTTGATTATAGGAAAAAAGTTATTCAAGGGTGAATGAGCGTCTATCAGTGATTGATTTCACCTGAATTTATATCTAAGTCCAGGAGGAGTTTAATGCAAATATTCCCAGTTCATTAATTGCCAACGGGCATTTATTTCAAATGCATTAAATGCTGATAAGACCATTAAATGTGATAAGCTCTTTCGGACGTATCGAGAAGCCACCCCATTGACTGTCAACTTTCATAGGCTGCAGCACCAACTTTTGTGCAACAAATTTTCAGGAAAAAAGACAAAAGTTGTTCACTCGCGGAAGTGAGGGACACGTCTGTGCGTGTGGCAAACGAAGACTTTTTCCAAGATTGCCTATAAATAGTATTTATAGGCAATCGTATTCCAAGCCAAATTGTTGTTGCATTGAAGTCTCATTCCTTAAATTCTCAGAAAAGCCAGAATATTCAAGAAAAAATTTTCTTTGCTTTTCTCAAACATTCCTGAGACAGTTTACCAATATCTCAAGCATTCTTTTGGAGAAACCCACATTACTATTGAGATATTACCAAGTTCTTTGAACTTTATCAAAATCAAACAAAGCTTTAGAAAAACTCCATCTAAGCCTTGGGATCTGTGTGAAGTCAAAGCTCGATACTTGCATTATTTTTGGGTGAAAGAAGCAAGGGGATAGAAGTGATTTGGAGCAAAAATCTGTGTAATCAAGGAGCTCAAGTCATCAACATCCATCTCTCCATAATTTGTAGAAGATTCTGTGTGATTCTTTGAGAATTATTTTAGTAGATTGCCTCCAAGTGTTCGAGGAGAAGAAGGACGTACTTGGGATTACACCACCCAACGAACCATACAAATATTGTGTTCTTTACATTTCAGTTAATTTCCATATTGTTATATCATTGCATAAATCTGTTAAGTAGAACTAATTGAACGCTAAGCAACTAAAACATCTTCTGTGATGCTAAAGCTTTCAAAAAGAGAACACTCTAAAATCATTCAGCTGTTCTAACATTGATCAAAGCACTGAATGCTTAAACATATCTGGTTATAGTATTCAAATCTTGAAGTCTAAGTTAAGTTTATAAAAATAGGCTTCACTAGACGCTCTGTCCAGCGCCTACTTTTCAAGCGTCCAACCAATTTTAATACGAATATTGTTGCAGTCGAAAAAGACTTCAGGATCAATTCAACCCCCCCTTCTAGACCCTTTCATATGCCACTTGGAACCACTAAGTGGTATCAAAGCAATTAAAGTTGAAATTTTAAAATTTCCAAGTGTAACAACTTGTTTAGATCCCTTTTCAAATCTAGTTGCTTTCATTTTTTTTAATGGCATTTTCTAAATTCCCAAGTTAACCGAATCAAATTATGACTCTTGGAAGGTCAAAGCTTTTACATATCTTTGCTCATGTGATGACGTAATGTGCGATATTATTTTAGATGGACCAATACAAATTTTGAAGGTAATCACCAGAGCACCTGGAGCTACTGAAGAAACCCCAGATGACTATGCTGAGAAACCAAAACAAGAGTGGTCCACTGATGAGCGTCGAAGAGCAAATCTGGACAATGTAGGTCATAACGCTTTATATACGTCTATTGGTGATAATGACAATTTATTCAACAAAGTCAAGTCTTGTAATGCTACTAAGGAAATATGGGATAAGTTAACCATAATTTGTGGTGGTTCAGCTCAGATCAAGGAGAATAAGCTTTCTTGTAATAATTTTTTTTTCTTTTTCTTTTATATTTATCACCCTATTACAATAATATTCCTGTACAGTAATATTTAATAAACCACCCAACAAATTTCGACTAACAGCAAAACATATTCAACATAAACAACAACCGCCCCAAACGTCAATATTACCATCTCTTTCCTCCAACAATATAATGTTATAATCTCCAACAAAATTTACAATCAACTAATTAAATTACTAATGACAATTTAAATACAATAAATCAAATCACAATTTACAACAAGTCCCAATGTACAAAAAATACATTACCTAATTTCTAAGGAGCTGCTAAGAAAATGTAACATGCCACTTCGCAGCGTACTTCATCAATTTGCTCTTGAGTATAGAAGAATTGAGAATCAAGAAAGTACTGCAAGATATATATAAAGATTAATTGCAAACTGAAAGGACGTTTCAATTACCTACCAAAGGTTTAATAATTTCAAATGGAATAGAATTAAGTATATATTAGGATTATGCATACCGTTGTTGGGATTATAGATTGTCCGTGGCTAATAATCTCTTTCATGAATCTCATAACGAAGTAGCCACAATCTACCTCGTTGGTCTGTCGGGGGTACTACAAAAGTAATCAAAGTTACGTTGTATTAGAACACTAACTTCTATACGAATATATAATCTCATGAAACTAGAAAACGCTAACCTTTATGTTAAACCATTGACATGCCGAGGTTTTGGATTTCTTGGATTGGTTGTTGCGATTTGCACGAAATATCTGCACAGCCCTATAAAAAAATATAAAAAACAAGAAAACAGGTTAAAAACAAGCAATTATGTGAAATAAATACAGTTTAAAAAAATATTAAAAATAATAGATACATTGATTGAATGAAAAACTTACTGATTGATTTTTTGTATCATATCATCTCGGTATTGCGGCTCACCATGCACAGAATCCAGATAGTAAACGATCTCTTGAAATGGATCAATTGCAAGCAACAACCAATGTCCCCTACAAAGCATTCAAAAGATAAGTTCAAAATTTGTTTTGCGTAGCTAGTTTTACAAATTAAAGTTGATTCTTTAGTAGCTCACCCGGTGTTATAAGGTGCAAGAAATAACTTACTCATTTGTGCACGCTGTATCATAGCACGTGCTATGTACTGCACTTGTTGAATTTGCGGGCTTGTTCTTGCAGATATGGAATGTGGGTTAATGAACCCGAAACTTGCTTCTTTCCCTTCGGGGATTATGTACTTATCCCACAAACACCTAAATTGAGCATAAAAAATGAATTTCGAGTAACGAAAAATAATCGTAGTTCAGATGCAATAAAATAATTAAAAAACTTACTTTTTGTACGCTGTAATGATAGAGACTCCTATCTCTTTTTAACTCCTCCTTTCCAATATACTCTGGGAATGCAAACTTCATAATGGGTTCCTCGATGTCTATAGTGATCTGGGCACCAATAGACATCATCTTCGTGTACTTTCCCAGAAATACTAGGTCATGAGGGAGTCCATCCAGTTGAAGGTCTGCACATCTGTCACCTTCACGTGCAGGCTTGGCCACTGGAGTTTTTCCTTTGACAGTTGACTGCTTCGACGTCCCTGATTTTTAGTTTCCAGATGATTTGGATGGTCCTAGAGACTGTTTAAGCAAAAAAAAAAAAAAACAAGAATCTTACACACCTAAGTATATTTAGTAACCTCAAACAAATTTTTATAATTTATTAATGACTAGCTATTAATTACATACCGGTGCATCAGTGACAATGACAAGACTCGCTGGCCAAGCAACAAAGGTACCCAGAACACTAGAAATGGTGAGCATTTCATCATTGAGAGGGACGGATAGGGGTGTATTCGCCTCAACTGCAGTGTCAATGCGCAGTTTCACATAGTTGGTGGCTAATGGACAGCTGTGAAGTATTCTATCAGTCTCAGGTCGATTGTACATCTATCCTTTAGCCACCACACGATATAATGGTGATGAAAGTGCTAATTCACATAGAGCGATAACCAACATACACACACACACACACACACATATATATATACAACATTATATTAGAAAGTTTTGTCTGATTTACAGAAATAGAGAGTTGCAAGTTATGTGATCAATAAACAAGTTCAAATCATTATAACCTGGTTCTGGACTGCTATCTTTCAAAGAAATCACGTCAACGTCTTGTGGCTGACGCGAGTTAGGCGCTTCCAAAACATCAATTTGTTGTTGCATGGCAACCATAGTTTCGGAGAGGTTTTTCACCATGTTTCTCAAGCTTTCCATTTCTATTTCTGTACAAGGCTTTGGATCCTTAAAATAGTCTCTTTGTGAGACCCCAAAGCCAACACCCCTAACGCGACCCGGATGCTCCTTCTTTTTAAGAGCTTTAATCAATAGGTCATCTCGACTCTTCTCATTTTCACTATGGCTAGTACTCTCTTGTGAAATGCTCTCCTGTAATAATACATTTTCAAAAAAAAAAAAAAATTAGTGAACTTTGTTCTTTCAATAGTATTTCAAAACAAACATACAACACATCATAGAGCTAAAATTGCAAATAACTCACCATTTCATTCACTACTCTTCTAACATTGTCGTTATCAATTTGATTTGTTTTATCGGAACGCGCAATCCTCCACACGAGTGCTCGTGTCACCTCTGTGCAATTGGATTCCGCATCCCTTCTTCTATTCATCTATATTTTCATTAAAAATATATATATGTATTAACATAGAATTTTTATTAAAAAAATTGCAGGGATTCACTGCTAAATGAACTACATACCTCCATTTGCTCCACAAGAGCATGTCCAAGAATCGCTTTCCGGTAAGGATATTCAGGTTCCTTTGTTTTTTCCTGATTTTCCCTACTTAGTTTCTGTTTATTACATTATCAAATTATTAGCTAAATATAAACGCAATAACCAACAAATGAAACCGTAAATTAAAATGACTAGCTACCTGAAAACCTTCATCTAAGCGAACAGCTAAAAATGCCATCCAATCGGCTTGAGATATCTCATATTGTGGGGGTGGGTTGTCATTAATGTTTCCAACATCATCTTGCACCCACTTTCTACTCAAGTAGCTCCTGAAGTTACGTGCTAGCTTCCCAGCTTCTGCTAGTACGTACTTTTGTCTACTTTCGTCAATATCAAATGCCAACTACAAAAAATAAACAACAAAGTATATATAAAATTATAATTTAGAGAATATGATAATACATTAACACTTACAAATATGATAATATCCAAATTACCTTTATTTCATCCCAAATATTTTTTTTTATTGGTGACGGGACTTTTCGCCAATCACTCATGGTAATCGACACCTTCTGCCTAGCCTGCACACCTATATAACCAACAAATATTGATTTGTTTGGGTTAACTGCTTGACCTCTGTCATTCCAGCCGACAGGTAGCCTTATGACTTTACTTCTGGTATTGATAACTTTTTTCATAGTCGTGACACCTCTCCGTATCTCCGCCTCATAACGGCTATCTGATCCATATACATCATCCTCGGGAAAACTACCAGCAGGATATGAAGCCATCGACCTACAAAAGCCAGAAAATACAGAAGTTAGATTCATATAAATTTGGCATATTCATTTAGCAATAATAATTTTAAAATAGAAGTAATAAATACAGAAGTTAGGTTCATATCCATTATTCTAGAACATAATTATCCTAAACCACAAAATAAACAAAATTTAATCCCCAATTAAATGTAATTAACCCCCAGCTAAACGAAATTAACATTAAATTCAATCAAGCCCCTATTTCCCTTAAATTTTCCACAAAAATAGGCAAATCTCAAGAATATAAATTTTCTAGCAACTTAGTATAAATATTGATCAAAAAATAAGTCTATCATACAATTATGAAATGAGTTCAAATACCTTTCATCGTTTTCTTTTTGTCGTTGGCTTAGCAGTGTTTTGCTTCCCATCGGTACGACCATTTTTTTTAGTACGCCGACGAACTGATGGATTAATCCATATCCCCTCTTGGTGATCTTGTCGCATATACAATTTATCATCACTTATATCTAAGTCATCGTCACTATCAATTGATTGTGAATCACCCAATGAGGCCGGATTTTTGTTTGCCGATAAAACAATGGACCACCTCTTATCAATAGGATCGGTCACAAAAAAACACTTGTTTAGCTTGTCACGCTAAAATGAAAGGTTCATCTTTGTATCCCACCCTTTCAAGGTCTACTCGAGTGAAGCCTATTTCACTATTATCGACACCATGTCTATTGTCAACCCACCTACACCCAAATACAGGCACCCGAAACCAACTATAATCAAGCTTCCATATACGTTCAATCACCCCGTAATATGGTAAATCGGCATAGATAGGATTATTATCTTTCGCACTTGAGATATGCATTGCTTGAGCTACAAGACTCACACCACTATTCTGCATTGTACTTCGTTCATCTTGGTCTTTTGTATAGAATGTGTGACCATTTATACGATAACCTAAAAAACAAAATACTAGTCTGTCCGGACCCATCGACAGTCGTGTCAATTTATCTGAAACTGAAAGCTGTGGATTCTCTTTGTGTTTCTCTTCAAAATGCTTTCAGAACCAATCGATGAAACTCTTATTATGCTCTCTTGAAATCCAGGTCTCATTTTTAATTGGATTGAATCTCCTAAGTTGGTTCTTTTGCTCTTCAACATATGGGTCAACCTCATCGGTGTTGTGGAGCACATATAGGTGTGCCTGATCCCTTTGTGTAATATGAACACTTACTAATTGCTTTCCAATTACGCTTTTTCCTTCTGTTCCCTCTCCCACAACATGAGACGGTGCTAAGCCTGCAACATTAGAATCTGCCAGATACTCTGTGCAAAATGAAATGGCTTCATCAATTATGTACCGTTCAACAATGCAACCTTCCGGTCGACTACGATTTTTCACGTAGCCTTTCAATACCTTCAGATAACGCTCAGCCGGATACATAGATCTCATAAAAGCCGGTCAACATAGTTGAGTCTCTCTAACCAAGTGAATAGGTAGGTGAGTCATTAAATTAAAAAAAGCAGGTGGAAAATACATCTCAAGCTCACACAAAGTGATGACAATTTGTTTTTGAAGTGCAGGAAATTGCTCAGGTTCAAACACCTTGCTCCACATTGCTTTGAAGAAGAAACACAATCTAGTTATCTTGTCTCTCATCTTTCTTGGCAAAATGGCCCGTATAGCAATTGGTAGCAAATGATCCATGATTACATGTCAATCGTGAGTCTTCAAGTGCTTTAGCTTCAAGTCCTTCATTGGTACAAGATTGCTAATGTTTGAAGAATACCTTTCTGGAACTTTCACTCCATTAAGAAACTCACATAATGCAATTTTTTCTTTCCTAGCTAGAGTGTGAGCTGCTGGAGGCAAATAAGTACGTTTCCCCTTATTTGTTGGTGCCAATTTTCCTCTTATCTTCATTTCAACAAAGTCTAACCATGCCTTTACGCCATCTTGTCTTTTCGGGCACATTTAGAAGTGTACCAATGACACTATCAAATACATTTTTCTCAATATGCATAATATCAAGAAAATGTCTAACATATAAAGACGTCCAATACAGCAACTAAAAAAAAATGACCTTTTTTTCCACCCAGTTTTTGCAAGGCCACCTGCAAAAGTCTTTCCAAATTTAACTTCCAAGTTTTTTACATTCTCAAATACTTCTTCACCAGTCAAGCACTTAGGAGCTCGGCCTTCTTCTATATTCCCATTGAAAGCTTTTTTTCGCCGACGATATCGATGGTTCCGATTTAGCCATCCCCGATGCCCTTGGAATGCATATTTCTGGGAGTGTGTCAATCGATATTGATCTGTACTCTTGACACATATGGGGCATCCACATTGGCCATGTACACCATATCCCTCGAGGTTTGCTTTGCCGAAAAATCATTGATTGTTCCAAATAACATGACTCTGAGATTAAAATTTTCTTCTCTGAACCCGTCATATACTTGAACACCAGTGTCCCACAATACCTTCAAATCCTCAAATAAAGGAGCGACGTAGACATCTATATCATTTCCAGGTTGTTTCGGCCCAGAAATGAGTATATGCATCAATATATGCTCTCGCTTCATGCATCGCGATGGGGGAAGGTTGTAGATCATCAAAATCACCGACCATGTACTATGTGAGGTACTTTGCAAGCCATGATGGTTCATGCCATCTGTAGCCAATACAAGGTGCAAGTTTCTTGATTCTTCACCAAATTTAGGGAAATCATCATCAATCTTTTTCCATTGAGGAGAATCTTAGGGATGTCGAATCTTGTCATCTTCAATCCTTTCTTCAAGCCTTCTATCAGCATGCCATGTCAAGTCCTTGGCTAACTCTTTACTACTATACATGCGCTTAAATCGTGGTATTATAGGCAAATACCACATGGTTTTGACAGGTGCAGATCCATTCTTCTTGTACCGTGAGGCGCCACATTTTGGACAGGCCTTCAATGATGCATAGTCAATTCTAAATAATATGCAATCATTGAGACAAGCATGTATCCTCTCATATCCCATGCCAATTGAGGTTAACATCCGTTTAGCCTCATAAGTATGATTAGGTAACACATTATCCTCAGGTAGCATGCTTTTTAATAAACCAAGTAAGTCTGTGAAACTCTTATCACTCCACCCATTGTTGGCTTTTAACTTGTATAGGTTTAGAACTGCTTTCAATCTTGTGAATTTACTACCACTATAAAGTGGTGTCTTTGAATCACTTGTCAAATTGTCAAACATTTTAGGACAATTTCGCAAATCCTCCTCAATCACATTTGTCATCTCCTCCAAACGATCAGGCTAATAATCATTCATGTTGAAATCCTGTGATGGATATGATGTACCACCCAAATCATCTGACGTGACACTACTTTCACCGTGTCTTGTCCAATGTGTGTAGCTTTTATCAATATCATTACACATCAAATGATCTTCCAACTCACGTGGACTAATTCTCTTTCCAAAACAACAACGTAAACACGAGCAAGTGATCCTAGTTCGATCTGGTGCATGCTCAACCGCAAACTTTATGAACTTTTTCACCCCTTTCTCATACTGTTCCGACATACGATCCGCTAAAATCCACCTTCGATCCATCTTGATTCTGAATTAATTAAATTAAACAATTTTATCATCAGTTGATAGTTGAATTAATTAAATCATTTTTATTTTAATTTATTTCCAATTATTCTAGAAAAAATTTGGCAGAGTAACAACACAAAAAATTCTACCAAGTTCTCGACTTAATCTTCACCCGGGTAGGTTGCAACCAACAAAATTCGGATCTTACGATCCGCTAAAATCCAATTTCGATCTTAATTAATTAAATTAAATAATTTTAACATCAGTTGAGTTGAATTAAATAAAATATTTTTATTTTAATTTATTTCCCGTTGTCCTAGAAAAAATTAAGCAGAGTATCGATGCAAAAATTTCTACCAAGTTCTCGACTTAATGTTCCCCCAAACTTGCAACCAACAAAATTCGTATCTTTCAACCACAACAACCCCAATATTCTGATCTTTCCCCCACAACAAACCCAAAATGTCGATCTTATTACACGAAAATATTGATCACCAGTTGGATAATATAAAGAATCATATTTCAAGCAACTACAAATATTGATCACCAGTTGGATCACATAAATCACATAAAACTAAAAATAAATCATCATTTTATAAATATATATTGATCAACAGTTGGATCACATAAAACATCATATTTCCAGCAACTACAAATATTGATCACCAGTTGGATCACATAAAACTACAAATAAAACATCATATTTTCAACAACCAAGTATAAATATAGATCACCAGTCAAATCCATATTTCCGTTAAATTTTACAATAAATAGGCAAATCTAAAAAATATACACAAATATACATACACCCACACATACACAAATATATATACATACACAGACATATACACAAATATACGTGCACCCACACATACACAAATATATATACATACACACACATATACACAAATATATATACATACTCACACATATACACAAATATACATACACTCACACATACACAAATATACATACACCCACACATACACAAATATTTATCTAACTCAAATGCTATACTCTAAGTGTGTGTGTGTATATATATATATATTTATTATCTAAAAAAAATTACCCACTAAATGGCGGCGGGGTCTTTATATATATATATATATATATATATATATATATGGAAAAAGTTATATATTATAGTATATATATATATAGAAAAAGTTAAATATTATAATATATATATATGCACATTATATATAGAGAGAGAAAGAGAGAGAGAGGGAGATACCAAAACCCGAGACGACGGCGGTGGACAGCGAGTAGAGAGAGGGATAAACCGAGAGAGAGAGAGAGAGAGAAACCGAGAGCTAGAGAGAGAGCGAGAGAGAGAGAGGGGTGGTGGTAGTGGTGGGGTGGTGGTGGGGTAGTGGGTGTAATAGTGAGAGAGTTGAGAGAGAGAGAGAAAGAAGAAGAGAAGAAGAAAAGGGGGGGTTGGTTTAAAACCCGGCCCCTATGACAGAGGTTCGGTCGAACCGCTGTCATATGCATTTTTTTTTTCTTATGACAGCGGTTCAACGTGAACCGTTGTCATAGACCAGGTTTATGACAGCGGTTCACGTCGAATCGCTGTCATATATTTTTTTTTCTGTTTTTTTTTTTGAAATATTATGACAGCGGTTCACATCGAACCGCTGTCATAAACCCGATCTATGACAGCGGTTCAGTCGAACCACTGTCATAGGTCCAAACCGAGATGCCCTTTTACAGTAGTTTTGCAAAACCGCTGTAATAGGGTTTTTTTGTAGTAGTGTAATCAACAGAATCTTTCATCTCCAGTGGTCTCAAAATCACACAATGCAAGGTTAACAATTGAATAAAAGATGAAAACTAATATTTGTTATAAGTGCAGGAAACCAGGGCACTACCAGGTAAATTGCCCTTATACAAATGTATCTAACCCGTCAAGGCAGGATTACTTGGACAAAAACCAATTCAGGAGCAACCTTTGTCAACAAGGTTTGCTAGCGGAATCAGAACAAGTGTCCGCACCTGAAGATATGGAGTCTTCAGAGAAAAGCAGTGATGATGATGAGCAAGCGGATGACTCAGCGCTTATTTATCTCAAGGCCAGAGATGATGAAGCGTCCCCTGAAGTAAACAATGAACTATATCTTCCTCTTTCATATGATGAATTACTTGACAAAGTCAAAGAATATTATAATGATTGTCAAGATGCCGCCAAATTATATCAAAACCACTTTCATATTATTTCATCACTCAAAAGTGATAATGTGACGGTCAAAGCAGAGTTGCAAGTTCAGCAACAATGCATTGAGAAGAACCAATCGCTTAAGAGTGAGATAACTTCGTTGAAAAGTGATCCTGATATAATATTTAAGACAGAAGTTAAGCTGATTGCTAGACTTGCTAAATCAGAATAGCTCGTCTCATCATTGTCCAAAGCGTCAAGAAATCTAGACAGTGTGACTGAGGTAACAAGGTTATTTGGTGAAAAGACCGGTTTAGGATGCAACAAATTCAGGAAACAACCAAACAAATCTAATGTTACGGCAAACAAGAAAGGAAAAGGTGTTTTATTTGTTGAAGAAGGTTCACTAAGTCAAACATAAAATGAACCAAGTGACAACGGTACGAGGCCAAATGAGAAAGCCAAAGCTGACTTAGGTAAGGGTAAGGCAAAGGCACATTATTAACAAAGACAGGTTCATCCAAAAGCTCAAAAGGCTAAAGATAAACCTAATCACTGTGAATCAAGCGCTAAGCGTCCAGGACCAAAAGTGCAACCTAAGCTAGCGCCCAGGAAATACCAACGTTAATATCCAAGGCAGTCAATATCATATTATCGATATTATGATGATTATGATTATGACTATGGGTATGATTACTATTATAATCGAGGATATTATTATATACCCAAAAAGCACACACAGCACAAGGTGAACAAAAAGCACACACAACACAATGTGAAACCCAAGAAGACCAGTATTCCTACAATGAAGACTAGGCAAATATTGGTTCCTAAAGTTCTAATTCAAACTAGCAATGCTACTAATGTTAATGGATCCAAGCAACAATGGGTACCTAAACAGAAATAGAACTTCCCTTTTGATTGCAGGTACCTAGAGCTAGAGCCGATACATTTGTTTGGTACTTCGATAGTGGATCGTCAAGGCACATGACTGGTTCTAAGGATCTATTGATCAACTATCGAGCAGCCAATGGTCCTCAGGTTGTATTTCGTGACAACTCTAAAGGTAAAACCAAAGTTATATGTACTGTGCATTGAGAGAACATCATGATAAGTGATGTTTATTATGTTGAGGGTCTGAAGCACAATTTATTAAGTATAAGTCAATTTTGTAATAAAGGGTTTGAAGTCATATTTTCAAGCGACTGTTGCTATATAAATGATGCTAAGACTAACTCTACTAAATTGAAAGGTAAAAGAACAAACAACGTATATTTGGTAGATTGGGGTTCAACAATTGATAACAACCCAACATGTTTTGTTGCTAAAAATGAATCTAAAACGGGTTGGTTATGGCATAGAAAAATGAATCACCTCAACTTTAAGACAATCTCTCAACTTATAAATCTAAATCTTGAAGAGGGATTACTTAAAGGACCATTTTACAAGGATCGCCTTTGTGACACTTGTCAAATGGGCAAACAGGTTAAATCATCTTTCAGGAGAAAACCTCATCTATCTACCTCTAGAATACTTAAACTACTTCACATGGATCTGTTTGGACCTGTTCAAACAATCAGTGTGAGCGGTAAAAAGTATACTTTGGTGATAGTAGAAGATTTCTCTCGATTTACTTGGGTGGAATTTCTTTCATCTAAAGATGAGACATGTGACAAGTTAACAACGCTTATTCGACAACTTCAAATATTGAAAAATCTTAAGGTTACAAGAATAAGAAGCGATCACGGTACTGAGTTTACTAACAAGACTGTTGAGAAGTTTTGTGCAGAAAATGGAATACATCATGAGTATTCAACTCCCAGAACTCCCCAACAGAATGGTGTTGCTGACCGCCAGAACAGAAGGCTCAAGGAAGCCGCTAGGACGATGTTAGTAGAATCCAAGCTTGCTCCTAGATTTTGGGCAACACTGCTTGTTACACTCAAAACCGGTGCATGATTAACAAACAGCATGGGAAAACTCCATATGAACTATGGAAGGGACGTAAGCCAAAATATTTCATATTTTCACATCTTCAGTTCTAAATGTTTTATCCATAATAATGGATCCCAAAGCCTAAAGGCATTTGATCTAAAAGTGGATGAGGGAATCTTTCTAGGCTACGCCAAGAATGGAAAGAATTTTCGAATCCTAAACACGATCAAATTGAAGGTTGAGAAATCTATTCATGTTGTTTTTTATGATGCTAACTAAGAACCAAGTAAGGTTAATGTGAATCATGTAGGAGTTGAAGATCTGTGTCATCAAGCGTCTAAGATTACCATTGAAGATGATAGTGACGACGATGATGAGATCTCTATGCCACTTCCTAAGATTACTCGTGTGGTTACTTTAGATAACAATGTAAGAACTGCTGATGATCATGAAGACAGTGATCAACAAGAGTAAATAAGGATCTGTGAACTTGAAACGCCTACGTAAGAGGATGGTCAAGCGTCTAATCGTCAAGCGCCTATTCAATCTCTTAACCCTTTCCAGCCTAATAAACTATGGCTACGTGATCATCCACCTGAGCAGATTATTAGAGATATTGAAGCTCCTGTGAGAACTAGAGCCGCTGCATTTAATGAGGTCGTGTTCGCTAGTTTCTTATCTCAAATGGAACCTAAGAAAGTGGAAGAAGCACTAAGCGACCCAAGTTGGATTGAAACCATGCAAGAAGAGCTTAATCAGTTTGAGCTTAGTAAGGTTTGGACACTAGTACCAAGGCCAACTCACCAAGGAGTTATTAGGAGTAGATGGGTTTATAGAAACAAAATGGATGAGAAAGGCATTGTGATAAGAAACAAGGCTAGACTCGTAGCTTAGGTTATTGCCAAGAAGAGGGTATTAAATTTGATGAGACATATGCTCCTGTCGCCCGTCTTAAAGCAATCCGCATGTTTCTAGCGTATGCAGCGTTCAACGAGTATACGGTGTATCAGATGGACGTGAAGAGTGCCTTCCTGAATGGTAAACTCCAAGAAGAGGTATATGTGGAGCAACCACCAGGATTCATCAACAGCCATGGTAAGGGAATGGTTTATAAGCTAGACAAAGCAATTTATGGGCTTAAGCAAGCTCCTAGAGCATGGTATGACACTCTCTCTATTTTCCTTATTGGTAAAGGCTTTTCCAAAGGCAGCGTTGATACAACGTTATTTAAAATTACCAATAACGAAGATATTCTCTTAGTCCAAATTTATGTTGATGATATTATATTTGGTTCTACTGATAAGCGTCTGTGTGAGAAGTTTTCAAAATTGATGCAAGAACAATTTGAAATGGCCATGATGGGTGATTTAACTTTTTTCTTAGGATTAAAAGTTAAACAACTCCCTAATGGATTTTTATTAACCAAGCTAAATATACACATGATATGATTAAGAAATTTGGTATGGAAAATGCATCATCTTCAAAAATTCCAACGAGCCAAACGCTTAAATTAGATAAAGATGAAAGTGGGAAGAAGGTTGATATCACTAATTATAGAGGTATCATTGGATCACTTCTCTATCTTACTGCTAGTAGACCTGATATCATATTTTTGGTATGCATGTGTGCAAGTTTTCAAGCTGATCCTAAAGAGTCACGCTGCCAAGAAAATCCTTAAATACCTAAAAGGCACACAAAATGTGGGCTTATGGTATCCAATGGACTCTCCTTTTGAACTAATTGATTACTCGGATCCAGATTTTGCTGGTTGCAAAATAGATCAAAAAAGTATTAGTCGTACATGTCAATTTCTAGGTGATTGGTTAGTTTCATGGCATAGCAAGAAACAACAGTCGATAGCTACCTCTAGAGCCAAAGCCGAGTATGTAGCTGCAGGAAGTCGTTGTGCACAAGTATTATGGATGAGGCAACAACTTAGAGATTATGGAATAATCCTAGGTCCAACCCCCATTCATTGTGATAACCAAAGCGCCCTAGCCATGACTCAAAACCCCGTTCTTCATTCTAGAACCAAACATATTCACATTAGATACCATTTCCTTTGAGATCATGTTCAAAAGAAAGATATCTCCATGCACTTCATTGGCACAGACAAACAATTGACAGATATCTTCACCAAAGCGCTCAATGAACAACGCTTTCTCACTTTGAGAAGTGAACTAGGTATGATTGATTTAAATGCTTAATCATCAAGCATCATATTTTACTTGACATATAATTTAGGGGGAATTCACTTTATCTATGTCTAAAAGAGTTTTGAAAAGTTGTTACAAGTTATCAGATGTAGGGGGAACCTTAAAATTGTACTTGAACATATCTGCAACTATCAATGATCAAAAACTTTTATATGCATAGATCATCAACGCTTAGAATTATTTATGCATAATATGTTGGACGCTCAAACATAAAAAGATTTTGATCTCAAGCGTCAACATAAATCTTACAAGCGGTATGTGTTAAGCGTTGAACATATCCATTCAACATTTAATATAAAATTGTTTATAAAATTCATGCATAAATTTTACACGCTTCTTGAAGTAGTGGATAGACTCAAAGTCTCTTTTGTACTCTATTTACACGCTTCTGTCACATCAAACTGGCGGGTAATCAAACATTTTTCAAAATGACAGTTCAGAGATAGCACGTGTTTGTATACGTGTCAGTGTATCATTAGGCGCGTGCATTACACTATGAAAATTCCAAACGTTTTAAAAAAATTTCTCGGATGTCAAATCTTTATATATGGGAGTTACCAAATGTAACTTCTCTCTCTTACCCAAAACTCTTGTCCGCAGTTAAAAATATTCATGGCTAAGATTTAATAACTTTCCACGTGTCTACATCTTACTGAGAAAAGAAAATACACGTTTTAAAATTATCCCACTATGTCATTTAAAACACAATTCTTGCAAAAAAATTATTCACTTTTACTCTCTACAAACTTTATTCAATCTCTCTCTCTCTCTCTCAAAGCAAAAGCAATCTCTGTTCATCTTTTTCGCAACTCTTAAATGGCACCCAAGAAATCCATTGCTACTTCTGCTGAGCCCACCATCAACGTCACTGAGGGCCTAGTTGTAGACTGGAAATTTCTGTACGAACAAACTCAGGTTGATCTGACGGAGATCATGAACTCCGTTTCTAAGTCAGAACTGAAAACCTTCCTCACCAAATACTCCTATCTGTTTTCGGATGAAGTTGAACTCTTTTGGAAAAACTCCAAACTCTCATACGATAAGAAGTCTATCTCTTGCCTCTTTTCTCTATCCAAAAAGGATTCCAAAGAATTCGTCCTCTCTGCTGACACCATCGCCTAGAACTTCAAACTACCAAATCAGGGTGCAACATTGGACTCTGTTACTGCTGAACAAATAGAAGAAGCCTGGACAAACATCAATGTTTATGACATCGTTCCTTACAAGCCTCATTTCGAGAAGAAGGATATCGTCTCTCGATACAGACTATTGGCTGAGTTCTGCAGTAAGTTCATTGAATGCAGAGTGGGTACTTTTGACAAAGTGAACCCAATACAGTTTCAGATGATGACTGCTATACTCTTGAACATTAAGATCAATTGGAGTGAATATATCTTCGGCAGATTCAGAGACTACCTGGCCGCTTCAAACAAACCATACTGCATAATTCTTAGGGACCCACTTTTTAGAGCAGAATGTGTTAGCTCTGCTGGGATTACTCTTGTCAAATCAAAATTCTACGGGAAGAGGATCATCAATAATCTCTTCCACCCACCCAAAGCTGGAGGCGCTACTAGGCCTCTGTCTGAGCATCAAGTAGTACGCGAAGCATCTGACGAAGAAGCCGAGCGTCCAGCTCAAGAGGAAGTCGTGAAGCGTTTGGCTGCTAGCAAGAAGAGGGCTCCCAGAAAGCCAAGACTCAAGCTATTCCGTCTTCTCATAAGAATGATGAGGAAACAGATGTAGACGATGACGACAAGATGACTCTGGTTAGGCGGAGGAAATTGGCAGAAATCATTAAACAAATTGATTTTGAAGAACTAATTGCTGCTCCTCCCGCCCAAACGCTGAAGCTCGTTGAAGGTGTCAATGTTAAGAAGATTTTCAAGCGTTCGACAAGCAAGCGCCAAGTTGCTCCTGTTCCGGAAGAGCCTGAGACTATTGAGCCAAGCGCTCAAGAAGTGGTTGTTGAGCCAATCTCTCAAGGTAAGTTTATTTCTTCCCGCAACATTTCTATTTCTACATTTGTCAAAGATCCTGCTCTTATAGAGGATAATTCTTGTGCTACATCTTTAGTTCCCGCTGCTACTGAAGCATCAATAGACGTCCACTTGGATGTTGAGAGGACAGATGTTCTGGCTATTGCCAAAGATGTTGCCGCCGAAGTTGCTGTAATTGAAGTTGAGGAACCTACTCCCAAAGAGGTTTAAACATCAACTCTTGATCCGATTATAACAGAGGCATGCTCAGAAGGTCAGAGAGTTGCTAAAGACGTTACCATACACAGACAGTTCTTCAAGCTGGACCCATTGAAGACAATTTGATCACGCTATCAATTAAATGCCTCCCGCGCTTGAAAACGATTTCATCCCAACCGGTTACAATGAAGAAAGATTCATCAATGCTGAGAATGGAGTAGTCACACTGATTGATATTGACAGGACCATACGATACACCTTATTTGATATCGAGTTAACCGAAGTGGAGAAAGCATACTACTTGGCTGTCGAGCTTGGTAAAACTCCTAGTCAGATCCCTGCATCTTTTTCCATCCAAGAAGCGAGGAAAAGTGGTAGAACTCCCAGAGCTTATGTTGATTTGGGGTATTATCGAGATATGGGGCACAACAAACCATCTGGTTTTGCTCCAAGAGACTTCAACATAAGGGTCTACGAGCGTATACCTGTTGAGCTTCTCAACCCAACAGAAGAAGTTCTGAACAGAGAGGGTTACACTCACTTTCCTCATATAGCCAACACTACAGATAATAAGCGTTCAGCTCATCCCTTTCGTCTCTGGAAGAATAAAGGAATTCATGCCGCTAAGAGTCCAGCTTCTGTGACTGATGTGATTCAAGCCGAGGCCGATGCATATTTTGACAGTGTTTGGAACGCAAGCTATCATAATGAAAAATACCGTTTTGAATCCACCCATGACATACACCATGAAGGCATCCGAGCGTTGTTCAATGCAGGTGCTGACTACTATATGAATGAGGTTAACTGAGTTGAAGCGAATATTGGCCATAAGTTCTCATTTCAGGAATTGGTCAAAGCTCCCCATCTTTTTGGCATAGGCATGCATGACAAGAAGCGTTAGTTTGCGAAGTATTGCCTTAAGAAGTGTCAAGAGAGAGTTGGACCTTTTGCCAAGTTACCCAAAGTTCGTCAACAGATAGAACTGTTTCTGCGTCAAGCACTGCACAGGCTTTCCATCACTCCTCTTCCATTCAATGCTCAAGCGTCCACCAGTGGCAGTTCATCAGCGTCCTACTTGAACTTCTCTCCAAGCCACTGCAATGACAACTTAAGATTGATGATGAAGATCATGGTCCCCATTTCTCACTTTGACAAGATCTTCACTGAAAATCTACGGAAGCCCAATAGCTCGAGGATCCGCAACTTCCAAGGTTATCCACTTCTACCTTCTATCAGACAGGAAGTAAGCGACCATCATGCCTATGTTCTCTCTCTGCTTGAACACAATCAAGGCATAGCTCAAGCAGTGTATCCGTATTTGGAAGAATATTATCGCATGTACGTGCCAGAAGCTCACAAATCCGAGCGTCTTTCTACGAATTGGATTATTGGATTTTCTTTTAATTACTGCCCAGACACGTTATTTCTCATTCCCAAGCAGCAGTCAAAGATGTTTTCAAATCACGTATTGGACATCATGGGTCCAATGTATGTTCGAGCCCAAGACAGTCCACTCCGCACTTTCATTCAAGGGACTTGTATCTCTCGCTCATGACTGACTGAACTTCTAGAAGCTACTTTAAATTCCTATGTCAATATAGCCAATTGGAACTTCCAATTCCATGACTTTCGCCAAGAAGTGTCAACGCTTGAGAAAGCGCCTGCTAAGTTGGTTGAAGAGTATGCACCAGCCTCCATCTCAGAAGTTGCCAGTATTCTAGCGTTTGCTGAAGAACCAGTTCAAGCGTCTCCACCTAAGGATAATCCTGATGCTTCTGAACTTGTTGATTCTGATATTGCTGAGGATATTCCAATTGAAGCCAGAGGCACAGTATTCGACCCAGCATATCAAGTTTCATTTCACTCACTCAAACATACATCCACATTTAAGCGACCGACTCCTCAACCTGTTCCCTCGGATGTGAGTCAATCTTTTGGACCTTTGCTGAAATCAGTTTTGGTGGAAAGCAACCATGCTACTCAGAATGAAGAAGCCCTGCACTAGATTAAAATTAACTTAGCAAAGATTGAGTTTCAGAACATGAGCGCTCAAATCGATCATATGAAAGGTGTTGCTCAGGCGGCAGTTGGTGAATGCAGAGAATAATTTCAAGAACTGCATGACGCTACTATGGCAAACCAACTGGCCATGAAGGAGCATTTTGATAAGCGACTGGACGATCTTTCCGCCTATGTTTCTCAAATTGCTAGTCAAGTTAGCCTACTCACCGAGCACTTTCTGAAGGCTGATGGTGGCAATAAGGGAGAAGGACAGAGAAGAGGGGAGAAACGGAAAGCTTCTAGTTCAAGAGCTTCCAGCCCTCCACTCAAGCGTCAAACTTTCTTTCAGTTCCTACCAGTGCCCTCAAGGGCTTTGCTTGAGCAGTTTGATGTTCCATTCTCTCGACAGCCTATTCCAGAGCCCTCTGACCCAGAGATTATTGCTAAAGAACAAAAGAAGTCAGATTTCATTAGAGCGTTCAGAGTATGCTTAAGGATGAAAGGAATTGGCCCAATTGAATAGGATAAGCAATTTGTTGCTTATAAAAAGAGACAAAAAGAAGAAAAGAAGACAGTGATTAATAATGAACATGCCGCCATGATCAGACTTGAAGAAAATATTTCTAAAGCAATCTGGGCCGAAGTAAATAGAAGACTCAACGCTCAAGAAGAAGAAGATGATTAAGAGCTATGGTTTATTGTACATTATCTATATTCTTGTCTCTTTTGTATTTTTCTTTTTTGATTGATGTAGTTGTAAAATGCTTGAACTATCAGTGATATATAAAAAATGCATTTTTCAGCGGAAACATCTCGTTGAAGCTTAACTGACTTTAACTAACCTTATCTAACCAAAGCTAACTTTCATTTTGGTTGTCTAACTCTTGAACATAAAAGAGTAAGTAATGCCAGCATCAAAAAGGGGGAAATTGTTAGGAAATTTCATGTTAGAAGTTTTGATGATGACAATTAGGATTTTATGTTAGACCCCAAAATATGTAAGTTTGATTTTATTTAGAAATCATGTATAAGCTTTGAAGCATTAGATCTATATATGCTTTATATGCTTTGCTTTATTTGATTCTAGATTATTAGGCTAAGTATTTTAGGCTGACCGTCTGATAAATTCTGAGTGACCTTATCAATAGTTAAGTCTGAAGACTCAAGCGCCTGAAGTCTGAATAAAGATGAAGACTCCCGAGCGTCCAAACGACAAGCTACAGCAAGCGTTGATTATAGGACAAAAGTTATTCAAGGATGAATGAGCGTCTATCAGTGACTGATTTCACCTGAATTTATTTCTAAATCGAGAAGGAGTTTAATGCAAATATTCCCAGTTCATTAATTGCCAACGGGCATTTATTTCAAATGCATTAAATGCTGATAAGAGCATTAAATGTGATAAGATCTTCCAGACGTACGGAAAAGCCACCTCATTGACTGTCAACTTTCACAGACTGCAGCACCAACTTTTGTGCAGCAAATTTTCAGGAAAAAGGACAAAAGTTGTTCACTCGTGGAAGTGAGAGACACGCTCATATGCATGTGTCAAACTGACACTTTTTTCAAGATTGCCTATAAATAGGACTTCAACAACAAGCCAAAAAAAACAATCGTATTCCAAGCCAAAGTGCTATTGCATTGAAGTCCCATTCCTTAAATTCTCAGAAAAGCCAGAATATTCAAGCAAAAATTCTCTTTGCTTTTCTCAAACATTCCTGAGACAGTCTACCAATATCTCAAACATTCTTTTGGAGAAACCCACATTACTATTGAAATATTACCAAATTTTTTGAACTTTATCAAAATCAAACAAACCTTTAGAAAAACTCCATCCAAGCCTCGCGATCTGTGTGAACTCGAAGTTGGATACTTGCATTACTTCTGGGTGAAAAAAGCAAAGGGATAGAAGTGATTTGGAGCAGAAATCTGTGTGATCAAGGAGCTCAAGTCATCATCATCCATCTCTCCCAAATTTGTAAAAGATTCAGTGTGATTCTTTGAGAATCATTTTAGTGGATTGTCTCCAAGTGTTCGAGGAGAAGAACGACGTAGTGGGGATTGCACCACCCAACGAACCTTACAAATATTGTGTTCTTTACATTACAGTCAGTTTCCATATTGTTATATCATTGCATAAATCTGTTAAGTGGAACTCAATTGAACGCTAAGCAACTAAAACATCTTCTGTGACACTAAAGCTTTCAAAAAAATAAGACTCTAAAATGATTCCGCTGTGCTAACACCGATCAAAGAACTGAACTCTTGAACCTATCTAGTTATAGTATTCAAATCTTGAAGTCTAAGTTAATTTTCTAAAAACAGTCTTCACTAGACGCTCTGTCAAGCGCCTACTTTTCAAGCGTCCAACCAATTTTAATACGAATCTTTTTGAATTCGAAAAAGACTTTTGGGTCTATTCAACCCCCCCTTTCTAGACCCTTTTGCATGCCACTTGGGTTAAAAACTGCTATAATAGGACCCCTATTACAGCTATAATAATTATAACTGCTATAATAGGGGTGCCTATTACAGCGGTTATAGTTATAACCGTTGTAATCGGACCCACTATTACAGTGGTTATAACTTTAACTGCTGTAATAGGGTAGTTTTTTTTTTCACTTTCTCGTTTGTAATTTTGCTGTGTCTGAATGACACAAAATTCGCACGATCTTAGTGAAATGGCGTTCTGAACAAGACGGGTTGCAAACTTGTGATTTTACCCATCAGAGATCGTTTGAGGCCTTAAATTTGCATTTTATTATGAAAATAGCACTGAAACTAATAAAATGCAAATTCGAGGCCTTAAACGATCTCAGATGGCTAAAATCATATGACCGCATTACAATACTATTAATCTTGTTCAGAATGCCATTTTGCTATGACCATGCGAATTTCGTGTCATTCCGACACAGTAAATTTTTTTTTCCGTATTTTCTTAAATACAGAAATATACATATACCCACACATACACAAATATACATACACACATATGCACAAATATACATACACCCACACATACACAAATATACATACAGCCACTCACACATACACAATATATACATATACCCACACATACACAAATATACATACACCCACATATATACAAATATACATACACCCACCCACACATACACAAATATACATACACCCACACATACACAAATATACATACATCCACATATACACAAATATACATACACCCACATATACACAAATATACATACACCCACACATACACAAATATACATACACCCACACATACGGTGGTGGTGGTGATGGTGGTGGAGGCGGCGGTGGTGCTATATGGTGGTGGTAGTGCTATAGAGAGAGAGAAAGAGAGAAAGAAAGAGAGAGAGAGAGAGAAAGAGTAGAGAGAGAGAGTAGAGAGTGAAAGACTGAGATAGAGAATAGCGGGAAGATCTACGTTTAAGGTTTTTAAGTTTTTGGTTTCGTCCTATTACGGCGGTTCTTATGTGAACCGCTGTAATAGGATACTTTTATTACAGCGGTTCTTGTAAGAACTGCTGTACTAGACGTATTACATCGGTTCTTACAAGAACCTTTGTAATATGTCCCCCCTATTACAGCAGTTCACTTTAGAACTGCTGCAATAGGCGCCTTATTACAACGGTTCTAAAGTGAACCGCTGTAATAGGTACCTTCATTCAGCGATTTTACAAGAATCGCTGTAATAGATGCACTGTAATAGTGTATTTTTGAAGTAGTGAAGAAACTCGATTGGATACAAGAATTAGAGCATAAATTATCATCAGTTGGAGATTTACATTCCCTTCATACCTTTTATTTCATGTATGAATAAAAAACACAAAGGGGTGACATTTTCGGCGTCTTTCCCCTCCTTTGTTAGCTAAAATTTGAAATTTTTGTAATTAATTTTCAGACCAATTCCCTATTAACGGAACACGTGAGTGACACATGCATATTCCGTTAAATATTTAACGCAATTGGGGCATGTGACTAAAATTTCATTTTTTTTTTGAGATAGATGTAAATTGGTGAGGTCCAGAATATTGGGACCAAAATTGCATATGATCTAAGTTATGGGACCAAAAAAGCATTTTTCCCCACCCGCCACAAACTGAGTTTGTAGTGTTGGATGCATCGGAAGCATTGCTCTCAGTACACCATAAATTTATACTTACGCCACCTCCTACGAATTTCTTTTTTTTGTTGATAATTACCTCCGACGAAAAGTTAGAAAAAAATAGAATGGATAAGAAATAGTTAATCAGTATTATCATTATTTTAAAATAATATTATGAATAAAAAGCACAAGTATCATATATTCTATGCTTACTATGCTACATGATAATAGGCACCACTTGGGACCAACAGCTGTAATAGGCACCACTGCAATAGGGTTTTGGCCTATTACAGCGGTTAAAAACCGCTATAATAGGACCCCTATTACAGCTATTATAATTATAACTGCTATAATAGGGGTGCCTATTACAGCGGTTATAGTTATAACCGTTGTAATAGGACCCACTATTACAGTGGTTATAACTTTAACTGCTGTAATAGGGTAGTGTTTTTTTTTCACTTTCTCGTTTGTAATTTTGCTGTGTCTGAATGTCACAAAATTCGCACGGTCTTAGTGAAATGGCGTTCTGAACAAGACGCGTTGCAAACATGTGATTTTAGCTATCAGAGATCGTTTGAGGCCTTAAATTTGCATTTTATTATGAAAATAGCACTGAAACTAATAAAATGCAAATTTGAGGCCTTAAACGATCTCAGATGACTAAAATCACATGACCGCATTACAATACTATGAATCTTGTTCAGAATGCCATTTCGCTATGACCATGCGAATTTCGTGTCATTCCGACACAGTAAATTTTTTTTTCGTATTTTCTTAAATACAGAAATATACATATACCCACACATACACAAATATACATACACACACATATGCACAAATATACATACACCCACACACACAGAAATATACATACACCCACTCACACATACACAATATATACATATACCGACACATACACAAATATTTATACACCCACATATACACAAATATACATACACCCACCCACACATACACAAATATACATACACCCACACATACACAAATATACATACATCCACATATACATAAATATACATACACCCACATATACACAAATATACATACACCCACCCACACATACATAAATATATATACACCCACACATACACAAATATACATACACCCACACATACGGTGGTGGTGGTGGAGGCGGCGGTGGTGCTATATGGTGGTGGTAGTGCTATATAGAGAGTGAGAGAGAGAAAGAGAGAAAGAAAGAGAGAGAGAGAGAGAGAAAGAGTAGAGAGAGAGAGATCGAGAGAGTAGAGAGTGAAAGACTGAGATAGAGAGGAGCGGAAAGATCTACATTTAAGGTTTTTAAGTTTTTGGTTTCGTCCTATTACGGCGGTTCTTATGTGAACCGCCGTAATAGGATACTTTTATTACAGCAGTTCTTGTAAGAACTGCTGTAATAGACGTACTACATCGGTTCTTACAAGAACCTTTGTAATATGTCCCCCCTATTACAGCGGTTCACTTTAGAACTGCTGCAATAGGCGCCCTATTACAACGGTTCTAAAGTGAACCGCTGTAATAGGTACCTTCATTCAGCGATTTTACAAGAATCGCTGTAATAAATGCGCTGTAATAGTGTATTTTTGTAGTAGTGAAGAAACTCGATTGGATACAAGAATTAGAGCATAAATTATCATCAGTTGGAGATTTACATTCCCTTCAAACCTTTTATTTCATGTATGAATAAAAAACACAAAGGGGTGACATTTTCGGCGTCTTTCCCCTCCTTTGTTAGCTAAAATTTGAAATTTTTGTAATTAATTTTCAGACCAATCCCCTATTAACGGAACACGTGAGTGACACATGCATATTCCGTTAAATATTTAACGCAATTGGGGCATGAGACTAAAATTTCATTTTTTTTTGAGATAGATGTAAATTGGTGAGGTCCAGAATATTGGAACCAAAATTGCACATGATCTAAGTTATGGGACCAAAAAAGCATTTTTCCCCACCCGCCACAAACTGAGTTTGTAGTGTTGGATGCATCGGATGCATTGCTCTCAGTACACCATAAATTTATACTTATGCCACCTCCTACGAATTTCTTTTTTTTGTTGATAATGAACTCCCACGAAAAGTTAGAAAAAAATAGAATGGATAAGAAATAGTTAATCAGTATTATCATTATTTTAAAATAATATTATTAATAAAAAGCACAAGTATCATATATTCTATGCTTACTATGCTACATGACTTGAATGAACGTACATTAGGTGACAATGCACGACAACTTGTTCATAATAATTTTAATTTTGTTTTTATTTATTACAAAATTATAAAACTTTTATTGTTTATCTTCACAGTGCATATCTACTAGATGTAGTATCTAGTAGACTAGACCGACGGGGGTTGATCCAAGTGGTAAGCAACTCAGTTTCGCTTAAGCAAGGTCTCGAGTTCGAGACCTAGTGAATACAAAAAACCTCCGCTGGGAGACTTACCCACCACTGTCAGGTGTGCGACCCCGGTCGGATCCGGATGTAGTCGGGGCAAAGATCCGGTGAACCGGGTGGGTAAAAAAAAAAAAAAAAGTATCTAGTAGACTACCAATCGTTGATCACTAGAGTGACGTTATAATACCTCGCAAAAAAAAAAAAAAAAAAAGTCACGTTATAATACGCATTATTTAGATTGAGCCACAATTGTAGCCAAAGAGTGACCATAAAGTCCCTCCATAATGTGGGCGGTCCAAATTGTAAAACAATTCTTGCCGAAAAACCCAATTTTACCAAACCAAATTACATGTAATAAACGCTGCCGTTATTATTTGTCATTCTCTTGGTTGGTTGTGCTAAACTCATTCACGAGGAGAGTGAGTTATTTGTGATTGGCCACTCTTTCTTGCATTACACTTTACACATCAACAACATAACAAATGTAACTCAATTATTTCATAAATAACTTGAGTTCTTTAGAGTGAGTTTGATCCTATTTTTACATAATTGATTGTTGCAGAAAAGATTATGACAAATCTTTGATTTCCAATTTCTCCATAACGTGATTTTATAGCACAATAATGTTCAAAATAAATTATAGGAAAATGGGCCAAACATTCATCAAAATAACATTTGAACTTCAAACGCAGATTTTAACTTTTCAATCTCTGAACCTAACACACCGTTAATAAAATTTGAACTAGAATCTTCACCAAATTGAGCCATAACTAATAACCAAATGCTAGCCTATCACCATTTGTCAACCAAAATGTCAGCAAAGCATTCCTAAAAATAGCGCCTAATACTCTATATTTTATTCAATTATTCATTTATTTTTCTATTTAAAGGAGAAAGAAAGTAGTTATACAGGAAACGCCAACAACTACTGAATAGTTAGCTATTTGTCCCATAGTTTACTCGAGCTGGCGTTGAATACTCACTGAAAAAAACCCACCCACAGTGGGCACTAAAAAAAACCTATATAAATTTGTTTGACTAATTAATTAAATAGCCTCATTATCCAGAGTATCTATATGGCTAATGTGGGACTATATAACAATGTTGCCTTCCTTGTTTACAAACTGCCCAGTTCAACCCCTCATCTCTTAATTTACCACTTGTGATTAAAGATTTTATCTTCTCTTTTAATTTAATCCATGTCTATGAGTTCAAATCTTTAACATATACCTGGTTTATAATTACCTGCCTGTGATATATCCATCTCAAAAACCCTATGCTAGACCGTTTCATGATTTCTTTTCTGTAATTTCCAAGACTTGATTTGGTGCATATATATTCCAATAATGAGCAATACAACAAAACCAAGAATGAGATCCACGTTAAACTTGGCTTATGACAGAGGCTGAAAAAATCCCACAAGTCCACAACCATCAAAACCCTATTTCTTTCTTTTTTGAAGTATTTTGTGTTTGACCACTTCAAATACCCACAAAAATAAAAATAAGAAATAATATTGGGCTGTAAAAAGAAGGTTTACATGGAATCGTCAGAAAGCGGCGAGAAGAAGAAGAAAATCTCCATATTGAAGAAACTAGAGAAATTTGTATCCATCAAAAGGAGATCAAAATCTACAAAGACGACTTTCACTTTCACCAAGAGCAGGTCATGGCACAGCACCACCACAGTCAAGGCATCCACGTACCATGACGACAACGGACCAATCACAAAGCGCGAGGTGGCTCCAAATGGTTGTTTCTCAGTGCATGTTGGATCTGAGAAACAAAGGTTTGTGATCAAGACTGAGTTTGCAAATCACCCTTTGTTCAAGATGCTGCTTCAGGATGCTGAATTAGAATATGGGTTCAAAAGGGAAGGCCCTATACAACTTCCATGTGAAGTTGATCTCTTTATCAAAGTGTTGGCTGAAATGGACGGTGGTGATGATCAGGAGTTTGATGGTCAATTTCCTTGTGGTTTTAGATATGGCGCCTGCAGCCCATTTAGTCCTAAGCGACGTCGTTTCGGTAAAAGTTTTTATGGCCTTCTTACACCACCAAGATCGCTCAAGATTAATCACTTTTAATACAAACAAGTAATAGGATGATGATGTTTGCGTGTAAACTCAATATAGTCGTTTTTCTGTAATGTATTTGGACTATATGTATATAGGTGGATAGTTGTATTTCTGGTCCTTTAACTTTTGCAACTCATTTGGGTTTAGTTCATTAGAAGATATTTTCATGTTTATCATATCTCCTTCATATTATTATGATCTATTGGAAGATATATATTGTCATTGCATTAGGATTCTATTTTCTTGTTAGACTAGGTTCATATTCCTCGTCTATATATGCCTTGTATACGACCTATACACTTTTAGATTGAAATAATATTAGTTTCCAAGTTTCAAATGGCACCAGAGCCAAACTCCTTTCTCATAGATGATCCGCCATTCATGGCTGTTCTTCTAATCCCCCTACTATCGCCGCCGGCTGCCTCTCTTCTCCAACAACCGCCCGACACCTGCTTCCCTAATCCTCTCACCCAAATACACCATTATCTCTCCATAAAACTTACTCCCAAAAATTATTGATTTTGGTGTACAAAAATTCTTCACCTTATCAAATGCCTTAATCTTTCCTCCTTTGTCGATGGTTCGACGATCCCTCCTCCCTCCCAAACTCTTGATACTGAAACAAATTCCACCCACCCAAATCCTAAATTTCTTCAATAGCATGGGAACAATAATATAAATTATTGATGAGTGCCCTCGTTAATTCTCTTATGGAAGAAATAGTCTGTCTCGTAGTCGGAGGATCATCATCTCACGAGTTGTGGCTTACACTTGAACGTGCTTTTGCCTCTCCTTCCCACGCACGTATCACGCATTTACGCCTTTAACTACCACTACAGAAATAATTCTTATTCCATACCGTACACAAACCGTAGCCAAAACGTGCAAATCGTAGGTAATGATTGTTTACCTACTGTCTTCGTACTCTTCTGCTTCCATAGCATACCCAACAGTGGGCAATACTTTCCTACGGTTTTTCCTATTATTGCCTACGTAATTTTTTCCGACGATGTGCGCCGTTAGTCAACTTGGTTGGAGGGAAAATTGTTGACTAGAGTTGTTTGGGAGGAAAAATAGGTAGAAAGTTTAACTTATAAAGAGGGGAAATAAGACTTTGGGGACAATTTTTCTAAGCTTCTTTCTTTTCTTCGAATTGAAGGTCCCATTCTCCAAAATGCAGCTTTTCATTGCATTTTCAAAGAAGAATTTTCTGTCAAATGGAGATATAGTCTGTTTCTGTGGCAAATCGGTGACCTTGATGATTTTATGGTAGGACAAGGACTTGAGCAGAAGGTTCTATGGGTGTCGTGAGGTTGTAGGTGGCTGTCGATTTAGGCTATGGGAAGACCCTCTAATGTGCTACCGGGAAAAGATGGTGATACACGAGCTCCGTAATCGATGGGAGAAATACAAGGAAAAGATTCCTGAATTGATGCTCATGTTTGAATTTTTATCTCAAAAGATGAAGAAATTAAAGCAGGGGGAGAGGGGTATGAAGGTTTTAGTAACGTGCTTGGTTGTTTGCATGTTTGTTATTTTCTTATTTTCGATGTGGGGATGAGTAACTCACTGGAGGGTGCTCTTATTGGGTTGTGTGGAACTTAATTAAGTTTATTTTGTTAATGGTGGTGTCTTGGTTTAACTATGTAAGCTATGTTAATGGTGTAGGCTTAGTTTAGTTTAGGAGAAATTAAACACAGATCCCCTCGCTTATTGTGTAATTACCAAAACTTCCTTCACTTATTTAAAATTACTAACACACCCCCAAGGGATCTATTTGTAAGATTTAAGGGGTAAAATTGTAAAAATTGTTAAATACAGAATGAGTGTAGTTGTAGGAAACCCTCAACAGGAGGGGGTGCGTTGGTAATTTCTAATAAGTGGGGGAGCTTTTTGATAATTACTCAATAAGTGAGGGGGTCTTTGTGTAATTTTCCCTTTAGTTTAAGCATGTAAGAGTTTTTATTGTTAATGGTTTAGTGAAACTTTCTTTTTTAGTAACGTTTTCTTTCATTGACATAACCCTGACACAAAAAAAAAAAAACAATAAAAATAAGTCAATTTATCCAACACCTGCTGCAAATTTGTTCCATCTAACCTAAGTTGTAATTCTAGAGCAAAAAAGAACTACTGCACATCCAAATTTCAATCCAAAACCACAAAAGACTTGATTCCATCCAACACAAGTTGTAATTTTATGGCAAACACATCGAAATTGCAATCCAAACCACAAAAGACTTGGTTCCATCCAACACAAGTTTTATACAACTACAATATAAACAACATCATACTGTCAATTCAAGTTCAGATTACTGCCAATTAAAGTTCAATTTACTGCCATAAACATCATACAACTACAATACAAAAAAAAAAAAATTCAAGTTTATTGCCAACAAAAAAAGAAAAATATTACAACTACCAATTCAAGTTCATTTTTTCCCTTGATTTTCTAGATCTTGAGCCCTTTTTTTAATCCATTTCAGCTGTTAGATTCTTCATGGTCACAAATTTTTTGCCATCTTTTTGTATAACATTAAAGCGGGGTAGTAGAGGCTTCGTTTTTTTGGCTATCACAGAAACATAAACTCTAGGGTGATTTGGTCCAGATTCTCTTATCCTAACCAAAGTGGTTTTCTTGGAGATGGTGGTTGAATCGATGAACTAGTACCAACTTGAGGTGTCTGAATTGATGCCTGCCCTGGTGGCCTGAATGGTGGTTGCATTGTTGGCATTGTTGGTGGTCTTGCATTATTCTTTGAAACTAAACTTGCTTCCATTGATCTCTTACCTTTACTACCCGCAAAGTAATTAGAAATAATGAATTGAAAATAGTCAACTTAATGATAAAAAAATAGAAACATGGTGAAACTTAATGGTATATAAACACATACTGGACAACTAGTTCTTGTTTCAGGCACAACATATTATGCAACAACTTGTTTGCTCTTAGTTTTCAGACCCTGCAAATTATTCCAAGTTCTTAAAGTAAAATACACAAATCATTGAACTTTATAAAAAATAAAAAATGCTTACTTCAACATTGGTTCTTGTTCCAATCGCAGGCACAGTAAATGTTGAGGGTGCTTGTTTGCTCCTACTTTTCATGCCCTGTGCAATCATTTAATTTTAAAGTTGCCAAACACAAAATCATTGAACTTGAACTTATAAAAAGTTAAAACACTTCAAAACTAGTATTTGTTTCATGCATAACACATGGTGCAACTTGTTTGCTCCTAGTTTTTAGTCCTTGTAAAAACATTCCACATTGAAATAAAAATAATACAAATCATGGAACATTAACTAATTAAAAATACTTACTTCAAAATTGGTTCTTTTTCTAGTCACAGTAGATGGTGCAACAACTTGTTTGCTCTTTGTTTTCAAGCCCCATAAAATCATTTATGGTATGGACAAATAATATAAAGTAAATAAGATTGTCTCCTCATAGAAGGTTATCAAGTACCAAACGAAGTTTATCCTATTATTACACTATCGAATGTAAGATATGAGATTTTTAAACTAATAAAACTTAAATAAATGAAAACTAATTTAAGGCAATATTTGATAAGAGGCATTTTTACGTGTTTTTAAACCCATGAGACTTATGCTATGGATTCATTTATTGCCTAAATCATGCCACATTTGCGTTTAATCGGGTTGTTAAGTGATTACAGGTGATAAATGAAAGCATACGAAGAAACGAGGTGAAAAACGACGTATAAAACAAGTTCAGGACAATTTGCTTCTGTCGACCACGCCCAGGCGCCAGTATGACCACGCCCAGGCGCCGGACAAGATGCAAATAACGTCAACATTCTGCTTACCACGCCTAGGCGTCGTCCTATCCACGCCTAGGCGCCGTATCTGCATCACTTTCCACGTTCGAGCGCTATTTCCGTATGTTTAGAGACCGAATTGGATGAAGTTCCCTTCTACAATGTTGTAGAACTATGTGTTAGCTTCAAATTAGGACTTGAATCATCCAAATCGGAGTTCTGTGGAGAGAGTTATAAAGAAAATACGATTGCTGCGCCGGACAGAGGCAAATACGCTCAGCATTCTGCCGACGACGCCTAGGCGCCGTCATGCCCCCGCCTAGGCGTGACCACACCCGAGTTTTGATTCCTTTCAGCCAAAAGTTCATCATTTGATGAGGGAATGGAATATTTAAAGCCAAGATGTCATGCACATGTGTGGGGGACATGCAAGAGGGGAAGGGGAATTGTTTATTGCACACCATGATGGGGTTTGGAGTAGAATAAAGAGCCCATCATTTCTTGTCCAAAAGGGGCATCTTCTTGACTCTTGACCGATCACTTTGGAGAGGGGGGGGGGGGGGGGGAAGGCTTCACTCTGGACCATTCTTGGAGGAGAGGGGAGAGGTGAAAGCCATCATTCATTCTTCACTTATCATCATCATCGTTCTTGGAGGAGAAGAGAGGATCATTCATTCTTCATCCATCACCATTGAAGATCATCATCAATCACACTTGAGGGAGTTTTAATTGTTTTTCATTGCATTCTTATGTTCATGATTATGTATATGACAACATTAGATTCTTTTAAGCCATTGATGATGAGCTAATCTTGTAAGACTAAGGCCATGTGAAGGCTAAATTTATGAGTCAATATATGTGAAGTTGCTCTTTGTATTAATTCTCCTATTGCTTTGTGTGTTAATTCTATGCTTTTATTCCAATCATGTGTTTGATCACCATATGCTTGATTTCTTGCCTACTCTAGTTGTTCGAGAGAAAATAGATTAGGGTGCAAGAGAATTAACACATCATCCGAAACAAATGAGGTTTTGCCCTAGAGATAGGTAAAGATTCCCGGCTGTTGTTAGCCGGATTCGTCCGGGGAAACTCTAGAACGTTAATGCGTGGTTGTTGATTAGATTCTCGGATAGACATATTTAGAGAACCGTCAATCAATCATAGGATTGTTATGTGCCGAGACATCGGGTAATGATTAATTAAGGAGTTTTCACCAAAGCAATAGGAGTCTAATAATTCGAAGAGTAGCTCATATATACAGACGAGTGGATTTTGTCATAGCATGTGCCTTAGTCTTTTTTAACCAATTCGTGAGATTTAATTCATAGCTTGTTCCCTCCTTTGATCTTTCGTTTACTTAATTGTTTTTTTCTTGCTTTACTTTAATTGTCTTTACCTTCATTAAAATCATAAACTAGAATTCAAGTCTCCGTGGTTCGACAACCCGGACTTATTTTGTCCACTTTTATTACTACACACGACTAGTGCACTTGCTATTAAAAGCACGTTAGATATTAGCGTGTCAAGTTTTTGGCGCCGTTGCCGGGGACTTGTTTATTTTAGTTTTTGATTTTCGTTTACATTTTTCATAATTCTTAGTTTTCGTCTATTTCTTGATTTTCTTTTATTTTCATGTTTAGTCTAATTTTGTTTCTTGTGCTTAATTGATAGGTTCGATTTGTGGTGCATGACCCGCTCCTCAAATGAGCCTTTGCTTGATTTTGTTATTTTTATTTTGAACATGTGCTCCGGGTTTGTAGATGAGTTCGAAAGATGGCGGACAATATCTATCAACCAAATCCGAATGCACGTTTCCCGGATATGAATTTACCGAAGGATCGGGAGTGGTTACAAGGCATTCTCCAAACTATGCAACCGCCTCCTTCTCAACCACTTCAGTCGGTCCGGGATTGTCTACCATCCAGCGTCTTTACCATACAGGAGGGATATCATTTATCCCCGACTCTGGAGGAACGAGAATGGGTTCGACAACTCCTATACGGCTTACAACTCACACTAGATGATTTGGATCAGCCGAAAAGTATGAAATTGGTACACAAAGTCATTGATGCTTTGTATGAAGGACCAATTAAGGAGGCTCTAATGATCATTGAGGAAATGAAAAATGAGAGGATTTCTATGAAGGTGTCATCACCTCAGCGTCGCACACCTAACATTCAAGCGATACCCGGCCCCATTTTTATCGAAGAATTGATATCAAAGAAGCCGACGTTGAAGGAAAGGACACTCGAGCCTTTACCAGAAGCTTCTTTGGTATCTTCTTCCCTCTCCACGGGTATAGAGGTCATTAGTGCCCATGACAGTAAGTTGTCCTCTAGTGTAGGAGATGACATGGTTATTTGTGATAACTATGAGGTTTTTAAGCATCCAATTGATTCTACATTATCTTTACGCATTGATGCTTTTGATCCTTTTAGTGTTGAGCCTTTTCAGGAAAGGATAACCAATAATCTACTTGAGTCCTACCTCACAAACTCCAAGTTTATCACTTCGATGGGTGAAGGAAAAAGATCTACTGTCCATAGCTTGGAGAATAGTCTATATCATCACCCGACACATGGGGAAGAAATGACGATTTCTTGGCCCATACTCAAGCTACTTCTCACAAACACCGGGCCATGTTTCATTCTTGATTGGAGAGTAAACAAAGCATTCATACGTCATCCTCCTTAAGCCGACCCGATAAAGTCAAGCTAATGACTATAAAAAAGCGCTTCTTGGGAGGCAACCCAAGTTTGTAAGTTTTCTTTTTGTTTTGCTTTTGTTTTTTTTTGTTTAGTTTAGTTTGTTTCCTTGTGTTGTGTTCAAGCATGCACTTTTGGCATGTTTTTCTTTATGTCTTGATGGTTTGTGTGTAAGTGCATAACATGTAGTAGACGAGTTTTTCTTTGGAATATCTTTCGTGGCGGATTTGAGCTTGGAGCGGATCTCACGTGATTGAGGGTTGCTTTTCGGCACCCTTGTTGTAAGTACTCTCGGTTACTCCCCTTGTGAGTATGTATAATTGCGTCAACATTGAGGGTAATGTTGAGTTTAAGTGTGGGGGGGTATCTATATGTCGTGGATCTTTGTTTTTAGCTCAAGTTTGGGGGAATCGTCGCTATTACATGTATTTTGTGCTATTTTTTTTGTGAAAATCAAGCATAACAAATTTTTGGATAGAATTTCAACCCTTCACTTGAGGCATTGAGCATGGTTAATTTGAATACATGGTATGTTTTCTCTATCAATTTGGTTTTTAATGGCTATACACATCGTTCCTTGCTTGTGGGACCCTAACTAGACTAGATTGACCTTAAGATGATTCACATATGCACATAAATCGAGGGTAGAGGAGTTGAGTGGGCAACCATTTTGAAACACTTAAAGGCTTGATCCCGGAAATATCAACTTAGAATTTTCACATGTGTTATGAGTTGAGAACGTTAACTTCGTGTGCTTAATAATAATAAAAAGAGGTTGAACATTGGTATGACTGAAAAAGTCAGGCTTAATAGATACTGGGGGCGAAGAGCACCATGCCTAGAATACTGTACTATTAAGCTAATTTGAGCTAAGCTCAAGCCAATGAAAGTGTAAAGGGAACAGAGACCTAGTTTGATTTTGTGGCCTTTGACACTCGAGCGATTAAGCCTTTAGGAATGTCTCTACATTTGATACTCGAAAGCCGTCTGGTTTAGGAGTTATTGGCCTAAAGCTCGTTACAAGGGTGTCATTGAAAGCCTAAGAGGATCGAACATTGCACATGGTCTAGCCTCTAATGTTTCGAGTTGAAAGTGCATAAGTTAAAGCCGAAAGTGGAATAAAGTGATGAATTTTTAAGTGGCTATGAAGTTGTATTCAATTCTCGTACCATGTGAATGATCAAAAATTGATAAATATGGGGTTAATGCTTGAAAAGTGGTAAGAATGCCACTTGACTATAATACTTGAGATTTATTACACTACACCCTTAGGATGATCTTTTCAATGTTAAGGCGTAACATAAGCAAGTGGGTGACGTCTATATATATGTAGCTTGAGCTTAAACAGGTGAATTCATACCATTGTGTGCTATTAATCATTGTAATTTACGTTGAGTGATCGGGGTTGAAAATCTTTCGATTTTGTGGGTATATCGTCTGCAAACCCTCACGAGACTATAACTCGTCCTTTGAGGTAACTCAAGGGTTCAAAGGCTTGTTGCATCCGCTAAATGCAACCGCTTGCTCCACGAAAGTGAGTTGTGTAGTTTCTTTTCTTTTACCTCCCTGTTTTTGATGATGAGCTCGTATCCTATGCCTTCTCTTACTCGAGGTCGAGCAATAGATAAGTTTGGGGGTGTTGATAAGAGGCATTTTTACGTGTTTTTAAGCCCATGAGACTTATGCTATGGATTCATTTATTGCCTAAATCATGCCACATTTGCGTTTAATCGGGTTGTTAAGTGATTACAGGTGATAAATGAAAGCATACGAAGAAACGAGGCAAAAAACGACGTATAAAACAAGTTCAGGACAATTTGCTTCTGTCGACCACGCCCAGGCGCCAGTATGACCACGCCCAAGCGCCGGACAAGATGCAAATAACGTCAACATTCTGCTTACCACGCCTAGGCGCCGTCCTATCCACGCCTAGGCGCCGTATCTGCATCACTTTCCACGTTCGAGCGCTATTTCCGTATGTTTAGAGACCGAATTGGATGAAGTTCCCTTCTACAATGTTGTAGAACTATGTGTTAGCTTCAAATTAGGACTTGAATCATCCAAATCGGAGTTCTGTGGAGAGAGTTATAAAGAAAATACGATTGCTGCGCCGGACAGAGGCAAATACGCTCAGCATTCTGCCGACGACGCCTAGGCGCCGTCATGGCCCCGCCTAGGCGTGACCACACCCGAGTTTTGATTCCTTTCAGCCAAAAGTTCATCATTTGATGGGGGAATGGAATATTTAAAGCCAAGATGTCATGCACATGTGTGGGGGACATGCAAGAGGGGAAGGAGAATTGTTTATTGCACACCATGATGGGGTTTGGAGTAGAATAAAGAGCCCATCATTTCTTGTCCAAAAGGGGCATCTTCTTGACTCTTGACCGATCACTTTGGAGAGAGGGGGGAGGGGGAAGGCTTCACTCTGGACCATTCTTGGAGGAGAGGGGAGAGGTGAAAGCCATCATTCATTCTTCACTTATCATCATCATCGTTCTTGGAGGAGAAGAGAGGATCATTCATTCTTCATCCATCACCATTGAAGATCATCATCAATCACACTTGAGGGAGTTTTAATTGTTTTTCATTGCATTCTTATGTTCATGATTATGTATATGACAACATTAGATTCTTTTAAGCCATTGATGATGAGCTAATCTTGTAAGACTAAGGCCATGTGAAGGCTAAATTTATGAGTCAATATATGTGAAGTTGCTCTTTGTATTAATTCTCCTATTGCTTTGTGTGTTAATTCTATGCTTTTATTCCAATCATGTGTTTGATCACCATATGCTTGATTTCTTGCCTACTCTAGTTGTTCGAGAGAAAATAGATTAGGGTGCAAGAGAATTAACACATCATCCGAAACAAATGAGGTTTTGCCCTAGAGATAGGTAAAGATTCCCGGGTGTTGTTAGCCGGATTCGTCCGGGGAAACTCTAGAACGTTAATGCGTGGTTGTTGATTAGATTCTCGGATAGACATATTTAGAGAACCGTCAATCAATCATAGGATTGTTATGTGCCGAGACATCGGGTAATGATTAATTAAGGAGTTTTCACCAAAGCAATAGGAGTCTAATAATTCGAAGAGTAGCTCATATATATAGACGAGTGGATTTTGTCATAGCATGTGCCTTAGTCTTTTTTAACCAATTCGTGAGGTTTAATTCATAGCTTGTTCCCTCCTTTGATCTTTCGTTTACTTAATTGTTTTTCTCTTGCTTTACTTTAATTGTCTTTACCTTCATTAAAATCATAAACTAGAATTCAAGTCTCCGTGGTTCGACAACCCGGACTTATTTTGTCCACTTTTATTACTACACACGACTAGTGCACTTGCTATTAAAAGCACGTTAGGTATTAGCGTGTCAATATTAATCAAAACGGTAAATCAATTAACAAAAAGTCTAGGGCCTAAGACTTCATCAATATATTTCTATGGATTAATGACTTTCAATGGGTTGTCATTTTTGCCTAAATTAAAGCCCAATTTTCCTTAATTACATGAATACTATTGCGAGATCTTTACAAGTACCCAACTAAATTATTTTTCGTCTCTCCCATGATCAACAACTAATAATTTCTATGAAAATTGTGTAACTAGCCTCATGCAAAATTACTAATATCCTTATTAAGCAATTTTAAGATGTCTATCATATCCGATTCACCTCTTGGTACTTCTTAAATTAACTTAAATCGTGTAATTTTAAGATGTCTATCATATCAGAACCAAGACTATTCGACATTCAAGTGTACTTCTTAAATTATATCTTCTCCAGCAGCGGTTACTCCATATTTGCTGCCCACTTTCTAGGCATTGCGCTTTTCTCTCTTCCTTTTCTTTTGTATTTTGTGTGTCATGTATTTTGAGAAAAATCCCCAAAAATTCTTGTCTTCGTGTTGCTGTTGTTGTCTTTTGTTTTTTTTTTCATTTTCCGCAGGGTAGTATGTCGAATAGTCTTGGTTCTGACTCCTTAAATCATGAGGAGCCCCACAATTTGTCAAATGCCCCCTCTGAATCTGAAGAAGATGTTAGGATTATGCCTTCAGATGCCATAGGGGGAATGATAGGGAATCTATTTTGTAATTAACTTATCTTCATATTATTAATAAAGGAATTGTTTAGTTTTCACTTAAATCTTGTCTGCATCTATAAGTAGTGTATAACACTTATGTCCATGTTTTCAGTGCGATCCCTCTACTTCCTATGGGAAAGGAAGATTGACACTAGGGAGATCGATCTTGATTACTAAAAACATGTTTGCAAGTAAAATGAAGTAGAACACTTGTACGATCTTATCTTTGACATGGGAGTGCCTGTCTAGTACCATGGAATGGTAGGAGCTTGAGATTGTAGGCACATCAGTGGAACTGATATGCTCGAACACGACTCGCATCAGTTCTGTCACATGGGTTTTCACTCTGTGACTGTCAATGAAAGAACTGATTATGCGTAATAGGTGTAAGTGAAATTGATCCTGAAACATCATGCTGAAGATGCATTTGTGACGTCAAGTATTTCATTAGAGTAGTTAAACCCAATTCACCCGTTGGTAGGGTCGACCTCGAAATCCAGCTTGATGGGAAAATGGTAGTCTTAGTTGATATCTAGATGGGATTTGTTCCCTCATAAGTGAGTGAGAAAGTACCCTACGTGATTATAGATAAATAGAGATTAAAGTCTTTGGCCAAAGCATAAAGAGACGATTGTCCTAGGCACTAAATCGATCTCAATGATCTCGTATTATTATTATAATTAATACATATGGTCATGTCCTGTGAGTTTGACATAGCCATGACTCCAACTTGACTGGGGTACACGAACAAAGGGTTTATACATGTACGGTATTTATGATTGGAACGTTGTGGAATGGTCCATTCATTCGTTTTTCATTTGGGCTATGAAGTGGGCTACGTGACTGGCTAGGTGTTGCCACTTCCTTTGGTTTTCTCTCATTGCCAAATGAAACGAACCTAAAGAGTCGCGCTAAAGAATTGATGAAAAAAAATTGAAAAAGGATTTTCTATTTTATTTTTGGAGAGATTTAATTTAGTGGATAAATTAAATAATTAAAAAGATAAGATTAGTTATGAATTAATTTCTTAGAGAAATATATTAATGAATTAATTTATCTAATTAATTTTATTATTTGATTAATTATCTTATTTATTGGATATTATAAATTATTAATTGAATAAAGAATTAATTAAACAAAAGAAAATTCGGGCCCCATGTAGGGTGTCCTACAGGATGCCCATTAGGGCTAGGTTGGATGATCAATTTGGTGTCTTTTGTTGTCTTGGTTAATAAGTCATTGAGGTATAAAAGACTTTTCTTGACTTTAACCTAGACATAAGAACAACAATTTCATTGTAACTCTCCAAGAAAAGAAAAAGGAAAAATATCCACCCCCTCTATACACAAGCTAGCAGTCGCCCCCTATAGAGAAAATAGTGGGACTTTTTCATCATCAATTCGTGCGTGATAATTTAGAGACAATGTGCTTTGTTGTTTTAATTAATTTTCAAGAAATTTCAAGAAATCAAGACTTGAAGAATACGAGGATTGAAGAAGTCAACAAGTTCATCAATTCGAAGTTTTGAAGAAGAATTTGATTCTCTAACAACTTCGTTTTAGAATAAAAATTTTCAACTTTGGGTTTTAAAATAAATATTTTCAAATCCTTCCGCTGCGTTTTTGTTATTTTTCGTGAAACCCTACACAAATTAATATCTTCCACGATATAAATACTCTATTTAAAGTCCACTCACTAATTCAACCAAGTTCAATTTAAATATGCATCCATGTGAAAAGATGAATTCTAGCCAGGGAATTTCTCGGCTACTTCAAGCAAACACAAACATTCTTCATAGCACAACCTTCCATTTACTTTCTTTCACTCAAAATTTAGTAACCTGTGCAATGTATGTTATATTAGGCTTTGTATGACACATGTAACGAATTTTAGGTCAATGACACTCAAACCAGACTGTCTTAAGGCATTAAGTGTCAAGACACCCAAAGGACTTAATCACTCGAGTGACAAAGGCCACAAAACAAAACTAAATTCCTATTCACTCAAGATCAAGCATTTATTCAATTCATGGCCATTCAAGCTCTTTTTCTTCTTTTTTGTTTCTTTTCTCTAGCATTTTCTTCTTCTTTTGCGTCTTCAACTTTCCTCACAATTTCATAATATATCCAAAAATTTATAATTTCTTTATCTCACCAATCAATCCATTTTACGAAAACTCATGTGTAGTCTACAAGGATGCATATCAAATTTTACAAATTTTTTAAAAAAGTGAGTAACTCGCAAAAAGCATCCATGTTACGGAAAATAGATCTATTTGTTCATGTCGGTATATAGTTCTAATATGAGAACTAGAGTGTTGCAAATATGTCACCAAATCAATCAACAATTCAACAAACTATGACATATCCCTTTTTTCACTAATTTTCGATCACACCATCCCACACTTGAATCATTCAACGAGACAAACATGCAAACACCCCACACATAAACAGGACATTGTCCTCAATGGACTCACACATAATTAGAGGCAAAAGCATAATTATATTGAATTAAAATAAGAGTGTGAAAGAGAAACTCCCGTATATATAAGTATGGTGTCCCGGGAGTCAAGAGGGTGGTTTTCATGTGGAAGGACGTGGCGGTGGATAATGGTTGATTGGGGTGGGGTTAACCAATGGAAACAAATGTTGACCTCCTTCTGTTGAATTTTTTTTTTCGAAATGGAACAACTGTGCCGCAATATGGCATCGTCGTGCCGAGCCTTCTGGAATTTGGCACAAGTAATACCCCAATTTGGCACAGTTGTGCTGAAGTTCGACACAATGGTGCCGACTTCACTGTTTCTTTGATTTCTTTTTTGAACTGTCATTTGCTTGTATTGATTTGAAATCAAACATAAACCATTAGAGTTGCACTAGATAAATAAGAAAAATTAGAAAAACTTAACGGAAACAAATATGAAATAAAGATAATGAAACTCAAACGAGAACAAAATTAACAAAACACTTAGGTTGCCTCCCAAGCAGTGCGTGTTTAAAGTCATTAGCTCCACTTAGATGAAATCAATGTTGAGGGTCGGTGAGGGAAATCGTTTCCCCTCGAGGAATATCATCGACTACAAAATACAAAACATGGTTAATCCCTTTCATATCAAACATATGCCAACCTATTCCCTCTTTTTCCATTGTAATTCATTCAACCATTGGTCTAATTTAAGTGTAAAAAGTGTATTATTTACGATAATAGTTAAAAATTCATTGTTGCCAAGAAGAGCATAACTGAGATGTGGAGGAAGAGGTTTAAGTTTAACCTTCGGTGTAGAGGATATTTTGGGGTATGACTCTGATGGATCTTTTTTTAACTTGAGGAATTTTTTCTTTGATGGCCTCTCAAAACACATCCACCGAATAGCATTTTTCTTCAAAAGATGGAGATTGCATCACATTTTCTAAGTTGAACTCCACCTTCTCATCTCCGATGTTCAACGCCAGCCTGCCAGCATGCACCGCAGTGCAAGAAATGGTCTTCCAAAGGATGATTGGGATTTCTGAATTTTCATCCATATCAAGCACCACGAAGTCACGTGGGAAGTAGAACTTGTCCACTTTCACAAATGCATCTTCAACTATTCCCATGGGGCACTTTATGCTTCTACCTGCCAATTGCAGGGGCATCTTTGTGTGTTTAAACTTTTGAAAACCTAGCTTCCTGCAAATTGATAAGGCATTTGACTAACACTAGATCCTAAATCACAAAGTGCCTTATCAAATTGAAATTTGCCAATAGTGCATGGAAGTGAGAAACTCCCTGGATCCTTTAGCTTTGGCGGGATGCTTCATTGGATTATGGCACTGCATTCTTCATTCAATGAGATTGTTTCCATTTCTTCTAATTTCTTTCTATTGCTCAATAGTTTTTTGAGAAACTTCACAAAGATAGGCATCTGAGATAGAGCATCTGTGTACGGAATGTTATATGCAATTGTCTAAATACTTGGAGAATTTTCTCTTGCTCCTTGTCCAACCTCTTATGCTGCAACCTATGGAGAAATGGAATCGGAGGAACATATTGGGGTATCCTTTTCTGGTTCAACCTTGAGACTGAATTATCCTTCGTCACAAGTTTATTTCTGTGTTCAACATGTGGCTCAAATTCTTCAAAATGTATTTTCGTATATCAAAGTCACTGTATTGCACTGTCCTCTCGGATTCTCCTTTGTTTGGTTAGGCAGTGTACCCAGATCAATTTTTACTTCAAGATTCTCAAACCATTTCGTTGTTCCATTAACAAGCTTTTCAATTGCATGCTCCCAAACTTGTGGTTGCCTTTGTTCTTGAGGTGGTGGTCCTTGATGATGTGGAGGTTGCTGCTGAAAGTTCTGAGGACCCCGTTACAAATCTGGGGAAAACTGATGCATAGGAGAAAAGTCTTGAGCCCCTTGGTTTCCTTGATCTCCCCAAGAAAAATTGGGGTGATTTTACCACCTCGAATTATAAGCGTTTGAGAACAGGTTCCCCTGCTGCTTATTCTGATTTGACAAATAATTCGGTTGCTCGGTGAGTAGGCAATCAATAGCCATGTGAGGTGCTCTACATATATCACAAGTCACAACAGGCTGAGATATTGCACTGAAATTTCCCTTTAGTTCCTCAATGTGCTTGAAAAGTGCATCCACTTTAGCGTTCACCAATGTAAGGTCATCTACATTGTGCATACCCAATGCGTTCTTGACTGCCCTACTATCACTCGCTCACTGGTAAGTGTTGGATGCCATCTCGTCCATAAGAGATAATGCATCATCCGGATTCTTTGCATAAAACTTCCTCCTGCAGCTGCATCGATATTCATCTGGTTACTAGGTGACAGACCATTGTAAAAAGTCTGCACAAGCATCCAACTCGGAATACGGTGATGAGGGCACTTTCTGAGTAGTTTTTATACCTTTCTCATACATGATAGAGTGTTTCGCCATCAGCTTGCATGAATCCCGTGATAGCATTCCTCAACTAATCTGTCTTAGTTGGGGGGAATTACTAGGTGAGAAACGCAGTCGACAAATCAGCTCAAGTGGTGAACTTATTTGCCGGATGATTTTTCAGGCACTCCTTAGCCCATTTAGATAGGGAGAACGGAAAGAGTCGAAGTCGTTTAGCATCCTCAGTAACGCCATTCATCTTAAAATTATTGTAAATACCCCAGATAGAAATGAACATTCTTTCTCTCAATATCTCCCTCAAATGTAGTGTTCTGTAACATCTGAATAATAGTTGGCTTCAACTCAAAAGTATTGTCCTGAACATTTGGCTAAATATGGGATAAGCTGGCTATAGTATGTGAAGGTTCAGCACAAATGAAGGAGAACAAGCTCTCCATAGCCATGCAAAGATTTGAGCATTTCAAGATGCAGCCCAATGAGACGTTAGAACAATTGGATGCAAGGTTCACTTTGCTCATTACAAAGTTAGCATCATTAGACAAGGAGTTGACCTACAAGAAAATGGTCAATAAGATTTTCAGAAGTCTTCCAAGCAAGTATTTGATTAAAACTGTTGCTATGAAATAATCACAGACATTGGAGACTCTTACTCCAGAACATGTGTTTTCAGAATTAAAGGCATTTGAGTTTGAATTAGGTGAAGTCAGTGACACATCGACTTCAGCGACTGAATCAGGAGCTTTAATCGCTACTACCAAGAGTAAGGGAAAAACGGTTAGTGAGGTTAAATCAACGGAATCAAATGAAGAAAAGAAAATGGCCTTATTAGTCAAGAAATTCAAGAAATTTCTAAGATATGAAAAGAGAAATTCTATTGGACAAACTTCATTTCAAACTCCTTCCCCAGCACCAGCGCCTCAGTATCAAGCGCCAGTATATTCTGCACTTCAGCCATTGCTCCAGTTCCTTATCAAGCGCCTACAACTCCTACTCAGAATCTCTCAACGCCAGTTGGAACAAAACAATTAACCACTGAACAGAAAATAAAAACTAATTTGTGTTATAATTGTAGGAAACCAGGGCACTACCAGGTAAATTGCCCTTACACAAATATGTCTAAGCCCACAAGGCAAGACTATGTGGATAGAAACCAATTCAGGAGCAACAAGGTTTGCTAGCGAAATCTGAATCATTCTCCGCACCAGAAGAGGACTTGGAATCATCAGATGAAAGCAGTGATGATGAGCCTACAAGTGACTCAGCGTTGATTTGCCTTATGGCAAGAGATGATGAAGCGTCTGACGATTCGCTACCAGAGGTAACCAATGAATTATCTCATTCTCTTTCTTATGATGAATCTCTTGCCAAAGTCAATGAATATTATAAAGATTGTCAAGATGCCGCTAAAATATATCAAAATCACTTAGCTGTTATCTCATCGCTCACAAGTGATAAAGTAATGCTCAAAGCAGAGTTGGAAGTTCAGCAACAATACATTGAGAAGAACCAATAGCTTGAGAGTGAGATTACTCAATTGAAAAGCAATCTTGATATAATAGTCAAGAGAGAAGCTGATCTGATCGCTAGACTTGCCAAATCAGAGCAGCTCGTCTCATCATTATCAAAAGCTTCAAGAAAGTTGGATAATATGACGGAGGTAACAAGAATGTTTGGTGAAAAGACCGACTTAGGATGTAATAAATTGGGAACAACCAAATAAATCTAATGTTACGGCAAACAACAAAGGAAATGGTGTTTTCTTTGTTGAGAAAGGTTCACAAAGTCAAACGCTGAATGAACCAAGTGATAATGGTACGAGGCCAAATGAGAAAGCCAAAGCTGACTCAAGCAAGGGAAAGACAAAGGCAAATGATTCACAAAGAAAGGTTCATCGGAATGCTCAAAAGGCTAAGGTTAAACCTAACCACTGTGAATCAAGTGCTAAGCGTCCAGCACCAAAAGTGCAACCCAAGCCAGCGCCAAGGGAATACCAGCGTCAATATCCAAGACAATGAAGATCATATTATCGATACTATGATGACTATGATTATGACTATGATTATAATCAAGGACATTATTATACACCCAAAAAGCACACACAGCACAAGGTGAACAAAAAGCACACACAACATGATGTGAAACCCAAGAAGGCTAGTATTCCTACAATGAAAACTAGGCAAATATAGGTCCCTAAAGTTCTAATTCAAACCAAAGTTACTAACGCTGAAGGACCCAAGACAACATGGGTACCTAAGAAGAATTAGAATTGTCCTTTAAATGCAGGTACCTAGAGCTAACACCGATACTTCAGTTTGGTACATCAATAGTGGATCGTCAAGACACATGACGGGTTCCAAAGATCTCCTAATCAACTATCAAGCTACCAACGGTCCTCAAGTTATATTCGGAGATAACTCGAAAGGTAAAACCAAAGGTATAGGTATCATGCATAGGGGGAACATCATGATTAGTGATGTATATTATGTTGAGGGTTTTAAGCATAATTTGTTACGTAGTAGTCAATTTTGTGATAAAGGCTTTGACGTAAAATTTTCAAGCGACTTCTACTATGTTAATGACGCTAAGACTAAGTCTACTAAATTAAGTGGAAAAAGAACAAACAATGTGTATTTAGTAGATTGGGATTCTATAATTGATAACAACCCCACATGCTTTGTAGCCAAAAGTCAAAATGAATTGGGTTGGTTATGGCATAGAAAAATGAATCACCTCAACTTTAAGATAATCACTCAGCTAATATCGCTAAATCTAGTGGAGGATTACTTAAGGTTTCCTTTCAGAAGAATCGCTTATGTGGTGCATGTCAAATGGGTCAACCCCACATGCTTTTAAAAAGAACCCACACCTATCTACTTCTAGAGGTCTTGAACTATTGCATCTAGATTTGTTTAGTCCTATTCAAATCATGAGCGTTAGTGGTAAAAAGTACTCGCTAGTAATAGTTGATGATTTCTCTCGCTATACAAGGGTAGAATTCCTAGCGAGCAAAGATGAGACTAGTATCAAGCTCACATCGCTAATTCCTCAATTGCAAACTTATAAAGATTTAAAGGTGACAAGAATTAGAAGCGATAGAGGAACTGAATTTACTAACCAATTTGTTGAGAAATTTTGTATAGACTTTGGAATACTTCATGAGTATTCTGCTTCTAGAACACCTCAACAGAATGAAGTTGTCGAGTTACAAAACAGAACGCTTAAAGAAGCTGCTAGGACTATGCTTGCAGAGTCTAAGCTGCCTCAAAGGTTTTGGGCCGAAGCCATCAACACCGCTTGCTACACTCAGAACCGGTGTATGACCAACAAGCAAGATGAGAAGACTCCATATGAGTTGTGGAAGGGACGTAAGCCTAACGTTTCATATTTTCATGTATTTGGTTCAAAATGTTTCATTCATAACAATGGATCCCAAAGACTAAAGATATTTCATACCAAAGCAGATGAGGGAATCTTTCTAGGCTATGTCAAGAATGGAAAGAGTTTTCACATCCTAAATAAGATCAAATCGAAGGTTGAAGAGTCCATTCATGTTGTGTTTGATGATGCTAACCAAGAACCGAGTAAGGTTGATCCTGATGATGTACGAATTGAAGATCTCACCCAACAGGCGTCATGATAGTGATGATGAAGATGACGAGATTCATGTGCCTATTCCTAAGGATACTTGTGAGGTTAACAATGGTGATAATGTCAGAATTGCTGATGATCATGAAGAGAATGATCATCAAGAGCAAATTGGAACTGTGAATGATGAAGCGGTTGCGCAAGGGATAAATGAGGATCAAGCGATTGACAACCAAGAGTCTCTCAACCTGTTCCAACCAGACCGCAAATGGCTTAGAGATCATCCACCAGAGCTAGTAATTGGAGATGTTGAAGCACCTGTTAGAACTCGGTCTGCTACAATTAATGAGGCCATGTTCGCAAGCTTCCTATCTCAAATGGAACCAAAGAAAGTGGATGAAGCGCTCAGTGATTCAAGTTGGGTAGAAGCAATGCAAGAAGAGCTTTACCAATTTGAGAGAAGTAAGTTTTGGACGCTAGTACCAAGACCAACTCACCAAGGAGTTATTGGGACTAGATGGGTTTTTAGGAACAAGATGGATAAAGATGGTATTGTTATAAGAAACAAAGCCAGATTAGTCGCTCAGGGTTATTGTCAAGAAGAGGGTATTGATTTTGATGAGACGTATGGCCCAGTAGCCCGTCTTGAAGCGATTAGGATGTTCCTAGCATTTTCCGCATTCAACAAGTTCACAGTATACCAAATGGATGTGAAGAGTGCTTTCCTGAATGGTAAACTCCAAGAAAAAGTATATGTGGAGCAACCTCCAGGATTCATCAACAACCATGGCAAAAGTATGGTCTACAAATTGGATAAGGCATTCTATGGCCTTAAACAAGCACCAAGAACATGGTATGACACTCTCTCTATCTTCCTTATGGGTAAAGGCTTTTCAAAAGGTAGCGTTGATACAACGTTATTTAAAATTACCCATAATGAAGATATTCTTTTAGTCCAAATTTATGTTGATGATATTATATTTGGTTCTACTAATAAGCGATTGTGTGAGAAATTTTCAAAAATGATGTAAGAACAATTTGAAATGAGCATGATGGGTGAATTACCATTCATCTTAGGATTAACGTGTTAAACAACTCCCTAATGAAATATTTATAAAGCAAGTTAAATATACAAGAGATATGATTAAGAAATTTGGTATGGAAAATGCATCATCTTCAAAAATTCCAATGAGCCAAACGCTTAAGTTAGATAAAGATGAAAGGGGGAAGAAAATTGATATCACTAACTATAGAGGTATCATTGGATGACTCCTTTATCTTACCGCTAGTAGACCTGATATTATGTTTTCAGTATGCATGTGTGCACGCTTTCAAGCTGATCCTAGAGAATCACACTTAAATGCTACCAAGAGAATCCTTAAATACCAAAAAGGCACACAAAATGTTGGCTTATGGTATCCAAGGGACTCTCCTTTTGAACTAATTGGTTATTCAGACGCAGATTTTGTAGGATGCTGACACGCTAAAAGCCAACGTGCTATGATAGCAAGTGCACTAGTCGTGTGTAGTAATAAGTGGACTAAAAGTCCGGATTGTCGAACCACGGAGACTTGAATTTTAGTTTATGATTTTAACGAAAAAAAGAACAAATATAATTAAAGTAAATTATAGGTAAAATGCATACAATAAGAACAAGATTACACAATTGATTTTACACAAAGTATAAAGGGAGACTAAGGCACATGCTAGGTTCAAATTGATCAATTATACTTATAAAGATTCTAGTTGAAGGATTATGCTTATATTGTTATGGTGAGAACTCCGAGGGTAGAGAATAACCGATGTCTCGCGTATAAACTCCTATGCATAGATCGTGATTTCCCAAATATTCCTATCCGGAAATCTAACCACTAAACATGCATTAACGTACTAGAGTTCACTCGATTTGAATCGAACAACTTCACCCGGGAATCTTTACCTATGTCTAGGGCAATTCCTCATTAGTTACGGGTCATGATGTGAATTTCTTGCACCCTAATTCAATTTTCTCCCGAAATATTAACCTAGGCATAAGATTCTAACATATAGCGATCAAGTATATGCAAGATAGGCAAAAACACAAATTCACATCACAAAACAATATAAGAACAACCTCAACAATCATCTATTATAAGCATATATCACAATTTGGCCTTACATGGCCCTAGTCTTATGAATTTAGTTCATAATGGATAATATGAAAAACATAAATGAATTAATACACATGTTCATAGACATAATTGAAATGAAAATCTATAAAAACTCCCTCAAAAGTGAATAATGATTGATCTTGAAGTTGAGCCTTCAATCACCAAGCTCTTTTCCTTCCTCTAGTTTTCCCCTCCAAGAGTGATGAAGAATGGTGATGAATGGTGGAGAAATCAGATTAGGGGCTGCCCCTCTCTCCTCTAAGAATCTGAAATTGATAGTGAATGATGAAGAGTATGGGTTCCCCCTCCTTTTATAGCCAAAATTCCACTAAAGTATGCATTAAGAATTCCCATTAAAGTTCCCCAATGAGAATTCCACCTAAGGTGATGCTTAAAGTTTGGCTTTTAAGATTCCAACCAGTTAAAAAATGCTAAACTTTCGGCCCTTAAGAATTCCACCAAGCATAACCATGTGAAAACTTCAACAAAACACATGCATGCTGCAATTTTCTTGCTTTCCAGCGCATTCTTAGTATTTTACTCATACACTTCTCCACAGATCTCCAAATTGGATGATTCAAGTCCCCATGTTCAGATAAAACATAGATCTACAATTTTCCGGAAGGACATTTTGTCCAATTCGGTCTCTACGTATACCTAAATTACGTTTCAACATGGAGGTTGTTTCTAATTTGGCGCCCATAAAGTACATCTACCAAGAAACACACTTATGACAACCCCTCAACACATGTGCTGAATCATGGCCAAATGTGATTCTTACCCATCATATAATGCTGGAATTTAGGCTGAAAAAGGAGTAACATTCGGACTATCCGTGCCTAGGCATGACTACGAGGGCGTTGGGACGTATCTTCGCACATGTACTTCTCTGTTCGGCGCAGCAATCGTATTTCCTTCACAATTATCTCTATAGACCTCCGATTTGGATGTTTTAAGTTCCCATTTGAAGCTAAGACATACATCTAAAACTTTGTAGAAGGAAACTTTGTCTAAGTCGGTCTCAAAATGTACGGAATTATCGCTCGAATGTGGTAGGAGATGCATTAACCGCCTAGGTGTTGAAAAACATGCTTGAACTTGTTTTGTACATCGTTTTTCTTCCCTTTTCTTCATGTATTCTCATTTATTACCTGTATTCACTTAACACACCTATTAAATGCAAATGTGACATGATTTAAGCAATAAGTGAATCCAAATCATAAGAATTACGGTCTTAAAAACACGTAAAAACACCTCTTATCAACACTCCCAAACTTATCAATTGCTCGACCTCGAGCAATAAGAGCTATAAGGCAAGACCAACATCATTCAATGGGAGAAAACAAAACAACTAACTAACTCACTTTCGTGGAGTAAACGATTGCACTTAGCGGGTGCAACAAGCCTTTAAACCTTTGAGTTACCTCAAAGGACGAGTTATAGTCTCGTGAGGGTTTGCATAAGATATACCCACAAAATCTAGCAAATTTTCAATCCCAACCGAATCAACACATCTCAATATGATCAACAAGAATGAATGGCATAAAATCAACCTTTTAAAGTTCACAAATATATATATACATATCAACTACTTTTGCTCATGTGACACCAATACTTGAAACGACTCCCTAGGGTGTAGTGAAAAATAAATCTAGGGTATTGTAGTCGAGAGGCATCCTTACCAAATTTTGGACATTAATCCCATATCTATCAACTTTTGATCAAACACAAGGCACAATAATTATAGATAATCTCATAGCCATTTAAATTTCATTATCTCAAATGTTCAACATTCAATTCATATGGAATTTCCATTAAACTTCATTAAGGCTAGATCATGTGCAATGTTTTATTCCATTAGGCTTTCTATGACACCCATGTAACAAGTTTTAGATCAATGACTCCCAAACTAGATAGTTTTGGGGCATTAAGTGTAGAGACACTCCTAAGGATTTAATCACTCGAGTATCAAAGGCCACGAAATAAAACTAGATCTTTTAAACAATTCACTTCTTTTGGCTTGAGCATAGCTCAAATTAGCATAATAGTACAGTATATAGGTATGAAACTTTTCACCTCCGGTACGTATTAGCCTGACCACTTTTGGTCATACCAAAATTCAACCTTTTCAATTCATTGTTAGCATATAAAATTACTACTCAACTTATAACTTTATGAGAAATCTAAGTTAATATTTCCGGGAATAATTCCTTAAGTGTCTCAAGATGGTTATCCTCTCAACTCCTCTACCTTCGATTTAAGTGCATTGTCAATCATCTAAAGAATCAATTCTAGTCTAAGGTCTCCACGAGCAATTTCAAAGATATATATTCCATTAAATTCAAATTATTTCAAGAATTCATGCCATTTTTCCAAGTCAATCAATTTCAATGCATCAATTGGAAGGACTAAAATTTTTTCATGCCTGATTTTCTCAACAAAGAAGCATATAAACATGATATCAAACAAACTTTCCCTAAAATTAAGCTAAAAATTAGGATTGCACCATCAAAGTTCAAAATAAGTACTCTTCTAAACACCCCCAAACTTAAATCCAACATTGTCCCCAATGTTGTTACAACAAGCATACACAACAGTAAAAGAACACTTACAACCAAGGATGTTGAAAAACATCCTTAAACTTCCAATACATAATCCTATAGCTTCTCCTCCTCTCGAGTAAAATGAGCATGGTCCAAATTTGCATCATATCTAACACTTCAAAAACTTGGGTTGCCTCCCAAGAAGCGCTAGTTTAGAGTCGGTAGCTCGACTTTGTGCTCTTTGAGGTTCAAATAGGTGGTCCATTTAACACGACCAAATCCTTGTCATGCCTCCTTTTAGCTCCATGGTCTACTTGCTTCCACTCATATTGCGGGATTTTGCAATAAGCCCTTTGTATTGGATGAGTCTTTTCAATCTTACGAGCACGGCGTTGGGGTGGAATGTATTTCATGCATAAATCTTCTTTTCCCTCTTTGTTGTGTTTATCATAGGGAATCTCATCCTCCAACTCGAGTGTGCCCTTAGCCTTGCCATTTGCACATTTCTCATCAAGAGAAGGGTTAATAACATCGATATTGGAACAAGTAAGATCATCCATAGATGGTTTCCTGTTATTAGAAGCATCAAATATCACTTTTACATCTCCTACCCTCAATGATAACTTACCTTTTCCCATGTCGATCTTGGCATTGCTAGTGACTAGGAAAGGTCTTCCTAAAATCAAGGGCATCTCAACATCTTCCTCCATATCAAGGACCACAAAGTCAACCCGGAAAAAGAATTTGTCAACTTGTACAATAACATCTTCTATTATCCCCTTTGGTCTCTTAATTGATCCATCGGCGAGTTGGAGGTTCATTGATGTCGGTTTGGGATTTCCAAGGCCCAACTTCTTGAAGAGAGAATACGGGAGGAGATTGATACTTGCTCCCGTATCGTTAATAACCTTTTCAAAAGTAAGAGGGCCAATGGTGCACGGAATGGTGAGCCTCCCCGGGTCCTCACAAAGAGTCGCCACAATCCTACGGAAAATCTGATCCATATCCTTCTTTTTCGTTTTTTGTGCATTTGGAGTTGAAGGGCCAGCTGTGGAGGATACAGAATGTGGCGCTTGGGCGTGACAATCGGCGCCTTGGCGCAGCGACAAGGGCGCCTGGGCGTGGATGGATGGGCCCTCGGGCGCATCAGTGCGATCATTATCACCTTTTACCTGTTCGCCACTCCTCAAGGTAATTCCATAGCATTGCTCTTTCGGGTTCTTTTCCGTGTCACTTGGTAAAGTTCCCGGGGCTCTCTCGCTGATTGTCTTTGCCATTTGACCCATTTGTGTCTTCAAATCCTTCATATCCATCATTAAATCCTTCATCATAGTACGGAGTTCGTTGATTGCTGAATCCGATTTCTTTATTTCCTCATCAAGACGTTCATCGGTTGTAGGAGGCCTAACTTGCCTTTGTACATGAGGATTACCTTGCCTTTGAGCTTGGTTATTGTTGAATGGGGGCCTTGGTGCTTGATAGACGCCGGGATGGGCATTTTGTGCCGGATTGGGCCTCCTTGGAAAATTTTCGGGCACATGGAAGTTCAATTAAGGTCGATTGGCATTTCCAACATAGTTTACATTGCCAACCATTATTTCCAAAGCAACTTCTTCGCCCAACTCTTGAACACAAGCAATCGTTTTAGTGGGTGTGATTTCTTCATCATCGGGATAGAGTTCATCTTCCCGGGCTAATTGCTCAATCTTGTCCCACACACTTTGGCAATCGAGCCCAAGGAGATCACCACCGGCGCCGGCATTGAGCCTATTTCGGATGCGTGAACGGACTCCATCATGGAATCGTAATACTTGCTCGCTCAATCTTAGGTTGTGATCCGGACATTTTCGGAGCATGTTTTTATATCTAGCCCATGCCTCGGCTAAGGACTCATGATTCCCCTGCTTAAACTCCTTAATGTTGCTCCTTAGCTCATTGATTTTGGAGGGTGGAAAGAATTTGCTCAAAAAGGCATTGACCAATTGTCCCCATGTTGTGATGGATTGGGGTGGTAGAGATTTGTACCACATGGTCGCCCTTTCCTTTAATGAGAAGTGGAAGACTCTTAGACGAATTGCATTGAGATCCCGTGGATGAAATTGGGTAGTCATGAGAGTATCGTCTAAAGTCTCCAAATGCTCATGAGGTGATTCATGGGGCTCTCCATAGAAGGGTTCGCTTTGCACCATGCTAAAGATGTGTGCCGGAATGTGATAATTTGGTGCAAAGAAATTTGGAAAGACTACGGGCCCCGGTATAGTGTGGACCCTTGGAGGTAGACTTTCTCGGACCGATGGAAGTCTTTGAGGAGGTGCCGGTTGCATAGCTTGGAATAGATTTTGCAACCATTCCCTGTTTTTCGGGAGATTTATGTCGGGAAAATTCCCATTTGGATTTAGATTGTCGGCCATTTCTCGAGTGCGTCTACTAGATCGAAGAACACGCTCTATCTCCGGCTCAAAATTGTATAGAGGCTCGTTAGAAGAGCGGGTCATGCACCACAAATTACACCTAACAATTAAACACAAAAAACAAAATTAGAATAATAAAATAAAAGAAAGGTTAGAAATAAACGAAGAACTAAGAATTATGAAAATTTAAACGAAAAATCAAAAACTAAAATGAACAAGTCCCCGGCAACGGCGCCAAAAACTTGACACGCTAAAAGCCAACGTGCTATGATAGCAAGTGCACTAGTCGTGTGTAGTAATAAGTGGACTAAAAGTCCGGATTGTCGAACCACGGAGACTTGAATTTTAGTTTATGATTTTAACGAAAAAAAGAACAAATATAATTAAAGTAAACTATAGGTAAAATGCATACAATAAGAACAAGATTACACAATTGATTTTACACAAACTATAAAGGGAGACTAAGGCACATGCTAGGTTCAAATTGATCAATTATACTTATAAAGATTCTAGTTGAAGGATTACGCTTATATTATTATGGTGAGAACTCCGAGGGTAGAGAATAACCGATGTCTCGCGTATAAACTCCTATGCTTAGATCGTGATTTCCCAAATATTCCTATCCGGAAATCTAACCACTAAACATGCATTAACGTACTAGAGTTCACTCGATTTGAATCGAACAACTTCACCCGGGAATCTTTACCTATGTCTAGGGCAATTCCTCATTAGTTACGGGTCATGATGTGAATTTCTTGCACCTTAAGTCAATTTTCTCCCGAAATATTAACCTAGGCATAAAATTCTAACATATAGCGATCAAGTATATGCAAGATAGGCAAAAACACAAATTCACATCACAAAACAATATAAGAACAACCTCAACAATCATCTATTATAAGCATATATCACAATTTGGCCTTACATGGCCCTAGTCTTATGAATTTAGTTCATAATGGATAATATGAAAAACATAAATGAATTAATACACATGTTCATAAACATAATTGAAATGAAAAGCTATAAAAACTCCCTCAAAAGTGAATAATGATGGATCTTGAAGTTGAGCCTTCAATCCCCAAGCTCTTTTCCTTCCTCTAGTTTTCCCCTCCAAGAGTGATGAAGAATGGTGATGAATGGTGGAAAAATCAGATTAGGGGCTGCCCCTCTCTCCTCTAAGAATCTGAAATTGATAGTGAATGATGAAGAGTATGGGTTCCCCCTCCTTTTATAGCCAAAATTCCACTAAAGTATGCATTAAGAATTCCCATTAAAGTTCCCCAATGAGAATTCCACCTAAGGTGATGCTTAAAGTTTGGCTTTTAAGATTCCAACCAGCTAAAAAATGCTAAACTTTCGGCCCTTAAGAATTCCACCAAGCATAACCATGTGAAAACTTCAACAAAACACATGCATGCTGCCATAAACGTCTCCACAGATCTCCAAATTTGATGATTCAAGTCCCCATGTTCAGATAAAACATAGATCTACAACTTTCCAGAAGGACATTTTGTCCAATTCGGTCTCTACGTATACCTAAATTACGTTTCAACATGGAGGTTGTTTCTAATTTGGCGCCCATAAAGTAAATCTACCAAGAAACACACTTATGACAACCCCTCAACACATGTGCTGAATCATGGCCAAAAGTGATTCTTACCCATCATATAATGCTGGAATTTAGGCTGAAAAAGGAGTAACATTCGGACTATCCATGCCTAGGCATGACTACGAGGGCATTGGGACGTATCTTCGCACATGTACTTCTCTGTTCAGCGCAGCAATCGTATTTCCTTCACAATTATCTCTATAGACCTCCGATTTGGATGTTTCAAGTTCCCATTTGAAGCTAAGACATACATCTAAAACTTTGTAGAAGGAAACTTTGTCTAAGTCGGTCTCAAAATATACGGAATTATCGCTCGAATGTGGTAGGAGATGCATTAACCGCCTAGGTGTTGAAAAACATGCTTGAACTTGTTTTGTACATCGTTTTTCTTCCCTTTTCTTCATGTATTCTCATTGATTACCTGTATTCACTTAACACACCTATTAAATGCAAATGTGACATGATTTAAGCAATAAGTGAATCCAAATCATAAGAATTACGGTCTTAAAAACACGTAAAAACACCTCTTATCAGATGCAAAATAGATAGAAAAAGTACTAGTGGTACATGTTAATTTCTAGGTGATAGAATAATTTCGTGGCATAGTAAAAAACAACAATCCATAGCGACTTCTGCCGCTGAGGCAGAATACGTAGCCGCTGGGAGCTGTTATGCACAAATCCTTTGGATAAGGCAACAACTTAGAGATTATGGAACAAACTGAGGTCCTACCCCAATCCATTGTGATAACCAAAGCACTTTAGCTATGACCCAAAATCCTGTCCTTCATTCTAGAACCAAACACATTGACATTCGATACCATTTCTTGCGTGATCATGTTCAAAAGAAAGATATCCCCATGCACTTCATTGGAACTGACAAACAGTTGGCAAATATCTTCACCAAAGCGCTTAACGGTTTCTCGCTTTGAGAAGTGAATTAGGTATGATCGATTTAAACGATTAAATCATAAAGCATCATATTTATAGGCATATAATTTAGGGGCAATCCACTTTATGTTTATGTTTAAAGCGTTCATCAAAATCTGAAATAAGTTATCAATTTTAAGGGGAACTTTAAAATTGTACTTGTCTCAATATATAAAGCGATTGTGATCAAAACTGACTTTTAAAATTTTATGCATTGATCACTAACGTTTATCTTTATACATGACAAAAATCAATCTTCAACAAATGAAAACGTCTTTTATAAATTCAAGTGATTGATTTTATCTCAAACTTTAAGAAATTAAATTCTGCTCTAAAAAAAAAAAGACATCAGCGTTAAAAAGATTCCCACTTTAACGCTTAGTAAATTTCTCTAAAAATCATGCATAGTTTTCATCGCTAAAAGTAACGTGTGGATAAGTCCAAAAGATTAGATTTGACAACTGCTCACACGTGCTTATCAAATCAAACTGACGGTTAATGATTCCTTTCTAAAACCTAGGCGGTTCAGTAACTATACATGTCTGAGTACGTGTCAGTGTACTATCAGGTGCGTGCATTTCACGCAAAAAAATTTAAAATTCAAACGTTTTCAAAAAGTAACTGCCGATCCGAAAAACTTTATATTTCACAACAGTTAACCTATTTTACCGTACTTTTTTACATCCGTATTTATGTGTAAATGGCTCACATTTCTTTTTGTTATCTTTCAACATTAACTCTTGTACATGTGTCATTCATCTACCAGTTGAGAAGTTACTTTTGCCTCCTATTTAAACCCTTCAAAACCTTTACAGTAAAACTTTATCACTTCCAAATTCCTCTACTTTAAAAGTTCTTTCTCTCTAAAGGCAAAAATAACTTCTTTTCCTTTCCTCAACCGAAGTTTTCTTCAGTTCTTCAATGGCACCGAAGTCTTCAAAATCTTCTGCCGGAAAATTTTCCAAACGAGAGAAACTAGTCACTCTTAATGCCGGTTTTCTTGTTAACTGGGACTATCTATTCGATAACCAGAATTTCCCTCTGAGGACTGTTTTTCCACTCGTCCAGGAGTCTGGTTTATATGATATGCTAACTACTATTTTCAACTTCTTTGAGGAAGAAACCCTATTCTTCTTCAAGAATGCAAAAATCTCCAACGATGGAATACGTCTTTCTTTTTGCCCGTGAGACCTTCATTCTCACTCCTTCTCTGATTTCACCTTTACTGAACTTACCAAACGATAGTGCCAAAGTTGAAAATGTTACTTTTGGAGATGCTACAAAGGTTTGGGCATTAACCAAGAAAGATGAAGTTGAAGTTGCCTATGAACCCAATTTCAAGAAAAACAACATGAAGGGTGAATATGTCATTCTTGCGGACATATGCGCCAAAATGATCGAATGCACAAAGGGAAGCTTGGATAAGGTTATAAACCTTCAATACAAGATGATGGTGGACATTCTGATCAAACTGAAGATAAATTGTTCGCTTTACGTTTTTAATCGCTTCAAGGCAGCGATGGCCAAGTCAGTTAATCCCAAGCCTTACGGGATTGTTTTAAGTCGAATTCTTAGCGCTAGCGGTTACACCGATTCCGCTGGAAAGAAGATCCCAGTGCTCAAGTTTTATGGAAAGAAGATAATCAGCGAGCTGCTCAAACCAAGAAAACGAGGTGGTGCAGCGGTTCCCAAAGATGAGCGTGAGCGACTTCTTGCCGAAGGAGTTGTTCGCAGCGATGATGAAGAGCAAGCGTCTTTATCTTCATCATCATCTTCATCGGAAGAAGAAGTGGTGGTTAAGCGACCCAAATGAAAGATCGCTGTTAAGGTCGCTGAGCCAGCCAGGCCAGGAAAGAAGCAGAAGCCGGAGCCCAAGAAGAAACAAAAATCTCTTTCTCTTTCTCCTAAATCTCCCTTTCCTCCACCTGCCTTCATCATCTCTCCAGAAGAGGACGAAGAGGTAGAAGAAGTACCGCTTGCCCGAAGGCGTACTCCTTCATCCACTCCAGCTGCTTCGACAAGCGCTCCAACAGTGCCAGCGCTTGAAAAGTCAGCGAGTGTTTCACCTCCTTCTGACGCTGTTCCAGAAATCAGCTCATATCCTAAAGCCTATGCTCAATCTGAAAGGCTTTCTTGTGTTCGGGGTAAGTACGTGTGCTAAGCACGTCATTTATCCTTTCCCCATTAGTTTCCAGTCCCTAACGCTAGGATAGAATCTCTTTCAGCCAAGTGTGAAGCAAATATTCAGACTGTTCTTAACACTCTTGAGGATTTGCATATTCCCATTCGTGCTGATCCCATTACTTGTTTTCTCAATTTAGATCCAGAAGAAGTTGTTCCGGAGCCTGAGGGAATTATACCCACCATAGAAACAGATCAAGCGACTGAAACAGTCGATGATAATCCTCAGGGTAAGCATTTTAGTCCTTTTTGTAATTTCTACTTGGTATAAATTTTTCTTGCTTTTCTCAAGCGCTTACATGTATCAGCTCAAGATGCACCAGACGCTGATGTACCTCCACCTTCATTGGTTCCCATTGAAGTAGATGTTGATATGGCAACTGTTGTGGATATCACTAAGGAAGTAGCTCAAGTCCTTCTTGACGCTGAAACTTCACTAGTCAATGAAGCGACTGAACATGCTGAGCGGTCGATAGAAGTGGCCCCTATTCCAACAGAAGAAATTGCCTTTGTTCCTACTCCAACTGGATCTCTTCCTCGTGTCATCGATTTCTTTCCTCGCGAATATTTTTTCGAAGTTGAATTTTATTATGCCGCTAGAGAACGAGACACTCAAACCTTTGCTGAATTAGAAATCAGCTTTCAAACCACTCTTCATCGGCCTGATGTTCCCGACACTGGCAAATTTGAATTCTTCAAGCGATTCACCGACTTTGGTCTCTACAATCTAGAGCGTCTTCAATCTCGACTTGAGTATATCCGAAGACCAGCGTTCAACAGAACAGAATTTGACGAAAAGCGATTTAATTTCACCGATCGCTCTGATGAGTCATTTTATCCTTTGGGCCAGAATAAGATCGTCATCTAGAATCCCCATATGGGTGATTGGTCAAAGAATCCTGACGAAGAAATTCTCATCAAGATTGGATACTCTGTCTATCCCCAAGTCGTTCGTTCTCCTCAAAATGCTCTCTCTCCTACTCCACTCAAGCTTTGGAAAGGAAAAGGACCAGCAGTTGCTGAGCGTCCCAATCCTATCCATTCATGGATAGAAGATGAAGCCCATTGAGACCTACATTCATCAACAGCTAGCCTTATTCAGTCAAGGCAGACGCTATGTGGTTCATCCCCGTCAAGCGTTTGTTCAACGCATCTTTCCAGATTTGAACGAAGAAGCCTCCACCAGTAAACGACCGCTTCTTCCAGGCCAAAGTGAAATTTTTGTCGATGTTTCAAATGAGCACACTGAGTTTGCTGAATTCCACAGAGATAGAAGAGCAGTGATAGAAAATGCACAAGCGTTGGACATCACTTTCAACCACTATTCAGGGCTAAGCAACTTCCAAGGCTACAATCTTCACCCTGTGCTCTTTTGTCAACAGAATATTCAAGTGGCCAAGATGATTTCCCTGATTAGGCCAGTGGACCAGGAAGCAGCTCACGCGCTAATTTCATTTATTTTGGACTTTTTCAATTCTTATACTTCAGGAATTAATTTGTCGGAAGGCGTACAGCCTGCTCTAAGCATAGAAGAGTGAGAAGACGCTATTTTCTTTATTCCGGAATCCTTCCAGATAAGTCCACGGCATGTGATGGAAGCGCTTGGCCCACTCTGGGTCATTGCTATTGAAGAATCTTCTCCTCCCATCCAAATAGTTGAAACAGTCGATTCTCCTACTGTGGATGCCGCTCAAATTCCCGAAGCCTCTTTGCCAGACCCTTCTAGCACCCCAGTAGTTGAGCCCCCGTCAGCGATTGCAGATCATTGCATGTATCAAGCGATAGAAGAAGTTCACGCTGAAATTGCTAAAGAGCATGAAGAGCCATTTATCCGAGATAAAACCTAAGGCAAGGCTGCAGTTTCTAGCTCTTATGGACATATTCCGTCTCCTAAGCATTCCTCCTCCGACTTGGACTCGGACAGTGATTCAGACGCTCGAGATTTCAGAAAAGCAGTACGGATCTCACTTAACATCATTGAGGGTTCTTGCTCAAAGTTTTTGGATACAGCTGATAGGCAAATCCGAATTATTTTCGATACTCGAGAATTGAGAGAGCAAGACTCTACACCAGCGTGTAGAGAACGGGGCTCTATACCCGGAGCGGTGGATTCAAATACCACTTGCACAAGTCCATTTTCAAATTCTGAGAAAAAGGAAATAATTGAACAATCGAGAGTTCACACTCCTATTGCTTCAAGTCAACCCACCACCTCTGGGGTGAAAGAGAGAGATTAATCCTAGGCCACAGACAGACACTTCTAAGGTTAATACTAACTCAATTAATTTACATTCGCAGGGTTACCAGTGTTCTTGGGAATAATTAATCTCAAGACGGGGAATAAATTCTAATAAGTCCTTGGTAGAAATATCAGGGAAATATCCTAGGATTTAGATGCTTGAAGGGTCAAAACCCAAAGAAGTCCGAGAATGGTATGATTTTGGGGCATTAGCTTCAATCCATACTATGTCACCAGGTTTTCTGGAGATATCCAAATTACGGGAGTGGATTTCCAGTGCTGTGTACGATTCATGGAAAAATAACCCTCATCTCAAAAGGGGTGATATTCTGGAGTTGAAGTTTATTTTGGCAGCACCAGAAATTACAGGAAAAGGGTCTCATCCAGTGTTTCATTTCATTAAGTTACAAAGACCAGATATGCCAGCCTACAACAGAGTTAAGGCTGCAACAGGCGAAGCTCCGTTGGTTAGTTTGATCAACGAAGATGATATTTCCACCAGAAGAGCATGGGGAATGTGGGTCTGTCTTACAAAGATGGACAAAGTCAAGTATTCATTTGAAATATTTTCAAATTTGGCGAATGGGTCATTCCTGTTAAATTCCATGACAGGGAAAAATACTGAATTCGTGGAGAAACTCTTTAAACAAAATAGGACGTTGATCTAGGAAAACAAGTTACCGGAAACTGAATCTACCAGGAAGAAGGCATGTTGATCAATAGCATAACTGGGAATGTTCAAGTTGTGAGTTCCAAGAAAAGCCCTTATTTAGAACAAAAATTCGGGTTACCAAGATAAAACCCGAATCTGATAAAGATAAGGGAAAAAAGAAGTTTTACCCCCGGTGTTTTCACAAACCAGGGTAAAAACATGTAAAAGAAAATGAGCCTGAAAAGTCAGACGCACTAATAGAGATATCAATCATGTGATTGATTAAAGAAAACAACTGTAAAAGAAAACTGTTGTATAAAAGATGAGTGTGGCAGACAAAGTGGAAAACACAAGGTCCCACGCGCATTATTAAAGATAGACGTAAGTAATGATGTCTAACAAATTAAAAAGGTTTTGGAATCCAACTTTGAAATTCGAAAGCAAGGCTATAAGAAGGGAAGATAGAAGCAGATGGAGATCATAAAAAAACTTCTCCAACTCTTTCATAATACAAATATTCAATAGAAAATTTGTAATCTTTCTTCTTTAATAGTTTTAAATACACGAGTGTATAGGGGTTTCCCCAATAGTAGTCCTCTCATGAGAGGTTAAATGTTTTCTCCTCCAATAGCGGAGTAGAATAATATTAAGTAATTTTAATTTATATTTCATCAATAAAAGTAAAGGCTTTTGTTCAACCTCTGTTTTCCAAAGATTATTAAACTCTTATTCTGGAATATCTTTTACGCCCTAAGGTAGAAAACGAAACAGGGTTGTGCTACGTATTGCTGAAGGAGCTGAGCGCCGTCGAACCATCAGTTGCGGTTGTGTGGTTGGTTTAGCCGTAAAAACAAGGATTCAGAATACCCGGTGATATTGCGGTCAACCAAAGGTATTACATTATAAATATTTAATATTTTTCGGAAGCATGTTGGGCCTGATTTATTAAGATCTCATAAAGGAATTTTGAAAAAAAAAAAGGTGGGGGAGGGGGAGGAGGAGACCAAAACATTTAAAGTTAGGAGTTAAGGGATCAAAGGTTACTTCCCTCGAGAGTTTGAGGACCAAAAGGTAAAGACTATGATTAACAGGTGCCACATGTCAAAATCTGGTGAAAGTTTTGTATAACCAAACTAGGTACAATCGAATGAGCCCCACATATGTGCATCTGACATCACTTTATCTGTAAGCGACTTGATATATATATATATATATATATATATTATAAGAATATTCTTTCCCCGATATGAACACTTTTAAGGCGCCGCCGCCCCTGTACAGCAGTAGCGCCGGCGACGACGCAGCTGCTCTAGCGGTGGCGCGCCGCCAGATTTAAAAAAAAAATTCAATTGTTTATTAAAATCACGAATCCAATTCAATTTTTCGTTATCCAATAATTCTAATTCACTCATGAAAAATTAATTTTACAGATAAGCATGCATAATATAAATTAACTGAATTTACATACAATGCGTAAATACATGTTTATGATATTATAACAATTAAAACATATAAATATACAACGAATATCATGATATTCCAAATTTTGGATCTGATACCACTTTTGTGATTCGGTCTAGCGGATAAAATTTTTAATCCGAATCACACACGAGAATCCGATTCGGGGACATTCATGATATTAGCATATAAATCAATTAACGAGAATTGTCAAGAGTAATCGAATTAGCTTTTTCGTCTATTGAATCTTGAATTATCAGCAGCATTCCCGGACTCCTGCCTCTAGATAATCACGTGGAAGATAAATTCTCCAAGAAAAGCTTGATCTCCTTCTCGGCAACTATTGCAGGTGGCTAGACGGATGGAGGGGGAGGGATTTTTCTTTCCTAATGCTCTAGGTTTTTTTTGGCTCAGTGTCAAATTCTAAAACAATGACTTGTGTGCATGGAGTTCTGACACTGACTGATTACTTATACAAGGTACAAGACTCCCCTAGGGTTACACAGTGAGGGGTGACCGAAATGGCCTTTTCCAGATGGGCTTCGGGCTTTGTTTTTACTTAGCCCATGTGTAATTAATTAAATCCAAGTCCAATCAAATTGGTAATTAATTAATTACATTAATCCAATTAATTTAACTTATGAATTAATGTGATTTAATTAATTTATTTGATCAAATTAAATATCTTTAATTAAATCATCCCATCTATTTTATCAGACAATTCACATCATATGTGATTTTACCAAAATACCCTTAGCTTAAGGAAACATTCCTTTTCTTCACATAGCGCGACTCTCTAGGCTCGATTCAATTGGAAATGGGAGGATTCCATAGGATAAGGTTGTCACCTAGCTAACACCGTGAAACCAAATCGTAACCCAATTGAAAACGAGATGATTATGTCATCACGAACCTTGACTATGAATACCATATGTGTATAAACACTTCACCGACGTGACCCGATCAAGTAAGAGTCATGGTTTTGTCAAACTCATAGAACTTGATACTCATAATAACGTGAACCAAACTACCCTCAGTGACAATCACGGGATAGTTTATATGCTTTGGCCAAAGACTTATATTTCAATTACTTATGATCGTACATGTCACATACTCGTTTAATGTCGAGACGATGAATCCCATTTTGGCAAGTTATCTTATAACTTCGAATGCACTATTGGATGGTACTTCGAGGTCGACCCCACCTATCAGGTGATACGGGTCTAACTACTCTGATAACATATCCAATACTACAAGCATGTTATAAATGACTCGTCAGGCCTAAAGTTCACACATACTATCGCAATCTTAATCCCAATCATTGACTGACAACAAGTAAATACCCATGTGATCGAATTAATGCGAGTCGAGTTCAAATATGTTAATTCCATTTATCATATTCATGACACCAGCTCCCACTATCTAATCAGTGTACGACTAGCACTTCATTGTCAAAGAAGGTGTCATATGAGTTGAATATTAATGCCCAATTAATATTCGTTAACTCACGAACTCCTAGTTTTAGAGGTTAAGTACTGGACTGTTCCAGTGCCTCCTCTTATCCATAAGAGGTGGAAAGTGTATCTTGAAATCTCTTGGACTAATTTGTTCAATACATTTAAATGACATTAGATTTATATGAACAACATCAAAACCTTTATTCTATAAATAGAAACATCAAACGTTTTGTACAAATAACTTATCTAAGCCCTACACAATCTAATTCCTTATAGGCATTGAGGACGTACACCTAACAACAGGATCTTAATGGAAAGGCACCGACGGAGGAGGGAGGCGCAGCGAGGGCGCTAGGCTGCTCCCCAGAGCTTACTTGTATTAGAGCTTCTCCTCTCCCAAAGCACAGCAGGTACGTTTCTCCCTTGAGCTTGGGTACCCCTGGTCGTGGCAAAGGGTTTGGTCACTTTTGGGGTGAACCGCGATCCCTCTGTTCATTCTTTCTGGGATACGGGTGATGTGGTCATCTCGTGGACTATATCGAGGCCGGCAGTGAATGATTATGACTCTCAGCGATTGCATATGCTGCCAGCAGATCAGATTGATGAGGAAATTTTCGTTGGCGAAGGGCGGGTGAGCTTAGTTCAATTATTGCATTACCGCTTTATAATTTTCCACTAGTGGTCCTCTTTACAAAGCTTTATTGCCTTTGCTTTTACAGTTGATACAATTATCTCATCACCTCCGTCAGCGATATGAGCACTTCGCGGGAAAATTGAAAGGTTGTTCCAAGAAGAACAAGAAACTTGTTTCAAACTCCTCCAAGGTTGAGGCAGCAGCCGCAGAGTGGGAGGCAAGGTATAACGCCACCGTTAAGGACTTTAGGATATCCTTAGTTTTTTTCAGATACTTTAGGATATTCTTCACAGCTATCCAATGTTCCTTTCCCGGGTTTGCCTGAAATCGACTCACCATGCTCACAGCATAGGCAATATTGGGTCTAGTACATAGCATTGAATACATCAGGCTACCAACTGCAGAAGCATAGGGTACATTACTCATCTCTTGTCTATCTTCCTCACTTTGAGGACACATAGACTTGGATAAGTGTACTCCATGCCTCATGGAAAGAAACCCTTTCTTAGAGTTGTCCATCCTAAACCTCTTTAGGACCTTTTCTAAGTAAATGGCTTGAGAAAGGCCTATCATTCTATTCGTTCTATCCCTGTAGACACGAATTCCTAGAATGTATGTGGCTTTTCCCAAGTCTTTCATGGAAAACGTACTCGAAAGCCATTTCGTGACAACATCATTTCCTATAAATAGAATGTCATCCACATATAGTACTAAGAACTAGAGTTTGCTCCCACTAGTCTTCTTGTAGACACATGGTTCATCTTCGTTCTTGATGAAGCTATATCCCTTAACTTCTTCATCAAAACGGAGATTCCAGCTTCTAGATGCTTGCTTGGGACCGTAAATGGACCTCTCAAATTTACATACTTTATGGATATCGGACTCGGACACAAAACCCTTTCGCTGTTCCATATAGATATCCTCCTCGAGAAATCCATTTAGAAAGGCCGTTTTGACATCCATTTGCCATATCTCATAATCTAAGTATGAAGCTATGGATAACAGAATTCGTATGGACTTTATCATAGCCACGGGCGAAAAGCTTTCTTGATAGTCAATTCCTTCTCTTTGACTTTACCCTTTCACTATGAGCCTGGCTTTAAAGGTGCAACCTTGCCATTGTTACCTATCTTTCTTTTGTAGATCCACTTACATCCTATAGGTTTTATACCTTTAGGATGATCTACCAAAGTCCAGACATGGTTCGATTTCATAGAGTCCATTTCTATTTCCATGGCTTCTCGACATCCACCATCGCTTGATCATAGGTACAAGGATCATGTTCAAGACTTTCTTGTACTATAGTGGGAAGCTCTTGCTCCCTCTGCAGTAGATACCCATACCTCTCAGGTTCATGCGGTATTCTACCAAATCTACGTGGTGGTTGTGCTAGTATGGGTTCCGGCCTCGGTTCTTGAATAGATGTATTTGAGGGAGTTTTATTTTGTTCTTCCAGAACAATTTTCCTTCCTTTGCCCCCTTCCAAGATGAACTCATCCTCATGGAAGTGAGCTTCTAGGGCCACGATGATTCTTTGATCATCGTGCAGGTAAAAGAAACATCCTATGGAATCTTCAAGATAACCAATGAAACGTCCCATTAGAGATCTTACCTCCAATTTCTCCACTTTAGTCTTCTTGACATAAGCGGGGCATCCCCAAATCTTAATATGATAAAGACTCGGTTTCCTATTATTCCCCATCTCATGCGTAGTTTTAGGAACGGATCTGGAAGAACATCTGTTCAAAACATGAGCAGTGGTAAGGAGCGCGTATCCCCACAATGAAATGGGTAAATCAGTGTAACTAAGCATGGAACGAACCATGTCCAACAGTGTTCGATTCCTTCGCTCGGCTACTCCATTCAGTTGAGGAGTTGCAGGTGGTGCTAGTTGTAACATTATTCCTTGTTGTCTTAGGAATTCATCAAACTAGGCACTCATATATTCTCCTCCACGATCCGATCGTAGAGTTTTTGTATTTTGTTCAGTTTGATTTTCTACTAAAGCCTTGAACTCTTTGAATCTTTCAAAGGATTCAGACTTTTGCTTCATCAGATACACTAGACCAAATCTTGAATGGTCGTCAGTAAAAGTGATGAAGTAGTAGAAACCTCCAAGAGCCATTTCTCCATGGTCCGCAGACATCAGTATGCACTAATCCTAAGACTTGCGTAGCCCTTTCAAAAGTCCCTGTGAAGGGGGATCTAGCCATCTTGCCTAAGAGACATGATTCACAAGTAGGAATAGAGTCCGACCCTAGTGAGCTTAAATGCCCATCTTTTTCCATTTTGTGGATCTTGTGCTCTCTGGCATGGCCTAGTCTAAGATGCCACTTGAGTCTTAAGTTAGTTTCTTGCCTACCACGTTTACATGTTACAACATTAACATCAGATGAATTACGAACATTTAAATAATACAAACCATTAACTAAACATGCATTGCCAACTAATTTATTTCCATAATAAATCGCAATTTAATTTAGAAAAACGGAATGTATATCCAAACTTAACTAAGATAGGAATAGATACAATGTTCTTAAGCCCCTTGGGCAAAACCAAAACATTATCTAAAACCAGTAAATGTCCAGAATTCAAATAAAGAGAAGTAGATCCGCTCCTAGTAGCTGCGACGCTTTCCCCGGTGCCTACTTTGATCATCACTTCTTCTTGGCCCAGCTCTCTACTTCTCTGTAGATCCTGATCCAAACAACAAACATGGGCACTAGCCCCTTAGTCTAGAATCCACGAAGTTGAAAATACGGTCATAGAACAGTTAGTTTCAAAAACTAATAGTTCCATACCTTGTGCGCCTTTGCCTAATTTGGGACAGTTTTTCTTCCAGTGGCCAAGCTCACCGCACTCGAGACATCTATCCGTTTTCTTAGGTCCTTTGCTCTTGTGGCCATGTCCTAACTTCTTTGAAGTTTTTATGGATACTTTCTTTTGCCTTTTCCTCTTTCCATCACGTTAATAATCAAATGTAGCATTTGTTAAATAGATAGAAGAATCCCTCTTCTTGTTCATCCTAATACGAGCTTGTTCGATTTCAAGCTTCTTAGTCAGCCCAGCTAATGAACAATTGAAATCATTGATATCAAAGTTCATGACGAAGTAGTAGAGGAGTTAGGGAGCGATTGTAAGATGTGATCAACTTGAAGATGAATATCCATATAGAAATGCATTGACCGAAGTCTTTCCATTAGGGTCATCATCGTGAGAACAAGGTCTCCCACATTCTCTTCCTCTCTCATCCTCGCTCTGAAGAGTTCTTTTGATATAAAATGTCTTACGGTCCTACCGTGCTCTCCAAAATTTCTTCCAGGCGTAGAATTACGTCCCTTGCATTGTTCATTGTGTCATGTGAACTTTGCAGCTCACTACACATTGAGCAAAGAATGTATCCTCTAGATTTATAATTGTCACAAGTCCAATTAATGTGAGCCAGTTGAACCTCTTCATCCTCATTCCTCTGAGGAATTACTGGACGATTTGTTTCCAACACATATTCAATCGACTCTTCACTCAGGACATTCCTTAAGATTGCAAGTCATTGTATACAGTTGGGACCAGTCAGAACATTTCTTTCGAGTAATTTAATAAGTGGGTTTGTCATATTTGAGAGAGATAAACGAGAAAATAACTGCAGAAATAAACCAGATTTGTTAGATTACTTGTTTTGACTTAACCAAGAAAAATTAAGGACTTAAAATTTATCGTGACTCCCACTGCATTTTTTGAATCACAGACTCCCATGTGAAAATCGGGAATCATCATTGGCATTGATTCCACAACAGGTATTGAGGTCCTCAATTAATTAAATAGGTTGCAACCTAACTGGTGTCTGGCCCATTAATATTTGAAGTGATATCTAATATCAATTTATCCAATAAATGTTTCAATACGTTTCTCCGTGGTTCACCAAACCGCAACCCATTCGATTTCTAGGTTCGTGAACTACCTGAGTTTATCCCACTAACTCCTATAATCTAGCATTTGAATTTCACCTTGCAACCGAACAGGTTTCTGGGGTGAAATATGTTACGATTAAGGCATTTGCATGCACTTTATAAAATTTTAAATTATTTCTAAATGTATAACCCCCATAACTGGGAAGCATTACACATTTATAGTAATTCTAATTTTAGAAAGCTTAGTGGAGGGTGAGGATGTCAAACATTCTTTTCTAACTCGGTATAATTTATTTGGGAGAATTTAATTCGTCAAAAGATTTTGGTCTCACTTTGCACATCATTCAATTCATATAAAGCTTTATTCTATATTGATCATGCATAAAAATACTACTAATAATCATGCCTTTCAATATAAATAAACATAGAATTTAAATAAATGAATAAATAAATTCATCACTTGATCATGGACTTTTACTAGAGGGCCCGAGTCAATGGGCCATCACAAAAGGCATATATTAAACCTATTAAACATTCATGGGCCTTTTGACTTTATCAACTTTGAACTATTTGATCTCGATACCTAAAACAACTCATGCATTATTTCTAAGAATATAAAAAAATAGCTTCAAATTTGATAACCCATAAAATTAAAGGTAAAATATATAATCCTAAGTCCATGATTAGTGTTTTATTCACATAAGACATGCTCGCATCAATTAATACATGCTCGCAACATTTAATACATGCTCGCAATATTAAATCACTTATGTTGATTATTAAAATTTTAGTCCAACTAAAAAGTCCTTTATAAATTTCCTTATGATTTCACATATTCACTATTTCAATTAAAATCATTCTAGTCCAACTAGATGACTTAGATGTACGAAATTAAGAATTAAGTGCATCTACCTTTAATTAAAATAATATGAACACATAAAATATGGAATTCTATATTTTATTTTATTATGATTTAAAGCCATTAAAAATTGGAAATACTTTTATTTGATAAAAGAACTAATTATTAATCTCTAAGAAAAATAATTTATATTCCTTATTCAAAATGAAGTAATTTCCAAGTCGAGGAAAAAATAATAATATTTAATCCATAAATCAATTATTAATCTGCAAGAAAAATAATTAATTAGTTCTAATTAAATATTATATTCCAATTAATCTCATTGGGCTCGATTTCATCAAACCCAAGTCACCATCATTTTAGTCCACTTTGATTAAATTTTATTGGGCTCAAAATAATTAATTAGAACAACATTCATGTTTATTATTTTCTTATTGGGCTAAATTTAATTTAAGTCCAAATCACCAATCTAATTGGCCCATTTAAATTTAATTAGATTAAGTCCAAACTAATTAACAAATCGAAATTGGATAATTTTCAATTGGGCTTGATTTAAATTATTTGGGTCATCATCCTTTTGATCCATCCAATTAATTAAAATCACCCACAATTCAAAAAATAATTTTGACCCAAACATAGCCCGTTTTACGACCCGAATCCATGACCCGGATCAACGAATTGGGTATCCAAACCTACGACCCGTCGGGCCACGGTCACGACCCGACGGGCCGTGACTGGGCAGGTGCGCTGCTGCACGAGTTTTTCTCGGGGCTTTCGAGCCCCGTTTTTCCTCGGTATTTTTCGATTTTCAATATCATCAAATATCCCCAGATTTACAATAACTAAAAATAAAAAAACTAGGCAAAAAATCATAAATCGCAGATTTAAAAAAAACATACAAACATGCTTCAAAAACACGTAACATGCAATTCTCAAATCATGTAAACAAGATCAAATATGCAAATCAGAGATTAACTCTGATACCACTGTTGGGTTTCATTCGAGAAAGCATAAACACAGCAGAAGGGATTTCAAAAATTAAAACGAAAACCCAATTGGTACTCTAATTCGCATAATTGAATCTGAAAGCGCATAATGAAAATTAATATGAATACGATGATGGAGAAAAATTTCTTCTTCTCCAAACTCGAAATACTGCAGCTTCCAAATCTTCAATCATTTGGTTTGATTCTTCACACTTGAACTTGATCCGAACAACGAAAATCTTTATCACTTTCATATTCTCCTCTGTAAAAATCTTCTAAGGTAAAAATAATTCCTTTTCCCTCTCAAAAAGCTCAAATATTTTTCAACAATGGCACCACCAAAATCCTCCAAATCTTCAAAATCTGTTGCTGCAAAAACCTCCAAGTCCAGAAAAGTTAAGCCAATGACATTAAACACAGACTTTGATGAGGAGGAGTCACGCGGCCAAAGCTTCCTTAGTTCCTCGGTTAGTATACAGACTTTGGTTGATGTCGAGGAGTCAGCGGTGAATGATTTTAGGGCGAGCACCGAGTTCCTCAATGAGTGCAATAGGAAGGCATATGATATCGCTCTTGGTTTCATGGGGAAGACTGTTCGGCAGTGCCGCGTGCTCTTCGAGAGAGCAGTCGCTATCCCTATGATGATTTTCTATGGGTGTATGAGGGGGTCGCCGATGATAGCGACGTGGAAGGTGTACCTCCTGCCAGGGGATGTGGACGTGGCGGTGACCCTCCTCATGATAGCTAGTTTTATATATAGTGTTGTTAAATTTTCAAGTTGTCTTGACTTTTTTTTAGTTAGCCTCTACGGCTCCTGTATTCGTACTTTGTAAGACTAACTCTTAAGTACTTTGCACTTTGAAAGACAATTTGCTTGCTTTCTACTTTTATCTTATCATTGCTTATCTCTTGTTTGTGTTTTATACCCCCATGTTTGATCAGAGGGGGTGAATAATATTTTGGCTAAGTACTTAGGCTATGTATGGTTGTGAATTCTGAAAATATTTTTATTTTTTTGATCACCAAAAAATGAAAATACACAGTCCAAGCCAAATTCAACTGAAAATGGTCAAATTTTAAATACACTATACATTCTCCTATATAACAACCAATCATTTCAATCTTTTCACAATATTTTATCATTAATTACACTATTCCACTATCCAACTAATTATCTTTCTTACTTTTTCATATTTTATATAATAAAAATTCCTATTCAATTTTTCAAATATTCCAATTATTATTATTAAATAATATTTAATAATATATAATTTGAAAAAAAAATATTGTGTGATTTAATATTTCATATATATTTAATAATATGTGTACTTGAATTGAGACTTAATTGGCCATGCTTTTACCAAAAGTATATACAATATTGTGTGATTTATAATTTCATTTTAATAATTTTGTTTGCTGTTTATTTGATTTTAAATTATAATTTTTTAGCTTCTCAATATTCAAATAAATACCGACTGAATCTCGATTATTTCATTTTGGTACTAACGTGGTATTTAATAAGGTTGCCCACGAGCCGAGTCTCACCAAAGATTTTTTGTAACATCATAGTATCTCATTATAAGAAGATGGAAATAAATTTGCCTCAATCAAATTGAAAATAAAATATTATATGTAAATGGAAAAAAAATATAGAACAATTTATGCTTCAATCATATTTACACATTTCATAAAATATTGCATATATGGACCACATCCTATTTTTATATTTGTCCAATGCGAACCGTATAATTACACTAACTATTATAAATATATAATTACACTAACTATTATAAATATAGACGAGCAAGATTCAATTTTCTTGAACTTTTAAAATATAAAATTGAAAAGAAAACACAAAATGGAAAAAGGAGAAAAATCTAAAACTAAAAAGAAATGAACAGGTGACAAAAAAAAAACTAAGTAAAAATGAAGGGTTCCCCACCCCCACCCCCCAAACCCATACCCGCCCCCCCCACACCAACCCATGAACGCCCCCCACTGTCTGGCTGCCTTTTTTTTTTTTTATCTTTTCATTCTATTTGTATAAAATATATTAGAGCTACTAATGCTAATTATCGCCCATGTCACGCAAAAATGTCACTTTAGTCTTTCTTGTGAAAAAATTAGAGCTATTAACGCTAATCATCCCCCATGTCATGCAAAATTGATAAGAAAAAATTATCACTTTCATCCCTCATGTACATAATTTGTACTCAGAAGGTCCTTTTTTGGAAATTCCGACCAGATTTTCCGGCTTCCCACGTGAAAATAGGGCTATCCATGCAGATATCATGTGCGTCTTCACGAGAAAATTCATAACTTATTGTAGAAAGCTCAGATTTATGAACCGTTTTCTTCCCATGAAACTAGACACTTAGGGCTATCCACGCATATATCGCACATAATCAGGAAATGATGCTTATCTAATATTTTAATACAAAACTCTTTTGTTCTAGATGTCTCCTGATTATGTGCAATATATGCGTGGATAGACCTATGTGTCTAGTTTTATGTGAAGAAAATGGTTCATGAATCCGAGCTTTCTACAATGAGTTATGAATTTTCTCGTGAAGACGCGCACAGCTATCTGCACAGCCGACAGATTTTTAGCTACTTTTTAATACAAAACTTCTTTGTTATAGACGTCTCCTGATTATGTGCGATATATGCGTGGATAGCTCTATATGTCTAGTTTCATGGGAAGAAAACAGTTCATGAATCCAAGCTTTCTAAAATGAGTTATGAATTTTCTCGTGAAGACGCGCATAGCTGTCTGCACAGCCGACAGATTTTTAGCTAATTTTTTAATACACAATTGCTTTGTTCTAGATGTCTCCTGATTATGTGCGATATATGCGTGGATAGCCCTATGTGTCTAGTTTCATGGGAAGAAAACGGTTCATGAATCCGAGCTTTCTACAATGAGTTATGAATTTCCTCATGAAGATGCGCATGATATATGCGTGGATAGCCCTATTTTCACGTGGGAAGCCGGAAAGTCTGGTCGGAATGTCGAAAAAAGGACCATCTGAGTAAAAATTATGGATATGAGGGATGAAAGTGATAATTTTTTCTTATCACTTTTGCATGACATGGGGGATGATTAGCGTTAATAGCTCTATATATTATATTATGTGTGTGTATATGTATATATATACACACACATATATACATATTTCTTTATTACCAACTCATAACATTATTAAAAAAAATATTATTTTAATATCTTTTCCCCATCATCATTACATTCATAACCAACTCAATCATTTCATATATCAAATCCTAATAAAAATCAACTTTATATCACATCTACACTACTTTCAATCAAATTTTAAAAATACATCCAAACAAACAAATTAAGTCAACATTTTCACACGAATTTCTGTAATACATATTCCCCAAAAAAAACTCAGAATTCATTTCCGAAAACACAACTATACGGAGCCTTAGTAACAGGCTATTAGCCAGTTGTATTAGCTTGTTACTAATATCTTTCTCTTTACTTCTTGCCCCCTACTCCCTAACATGTGAATCATATTGGGGAGTAAGTGACCAAGTAGCAACTAAACATTTGGCATGTGGTGCCTTATCGTTAGTTAAATATTTTGCATTAACATTTGTTTTGGGGGCTTAGATAACCACTAGTTTCATGCATTTGGCACATGAAGTGAACTTGCATCTTTGCCATATTGAAAATGCATTAGAGGGTGAAAATTTTTACGTTTTTGGGTGGGCTAGCCACCTTTTTTGCCATCTCCACCTCCTGCCCCCCACTCCTTGGTGTTGGTTGTGACAAACACTTGGAGTAGCATGGTAAATTTGTGTTACTGTGTATGCCTTCAAATGCCATAAAGAGGATAGATTATAGGGCATTCATTTGTAACTAAATAATATTATTATAATAAAAGGCATTTTCTTGTTGTTTTCTTATAAACATTTGTAAGGTTTAGTAAACAATGTAAAGTCCTTGATAATAAGGTGAACCTTCTACTTCTATGGGTTAGGGAGAATGACACTAGAAGAGTTTGATCCTTATTATCTAAAATTGGTTCGCAAGTCGAAGAAAGTATTGACTGGACATCAATAATAGATAAAGACTTGTATGGTGTAAGTTTTGACAGGGAAGTGCTAGTCAAACACTATAAGAATGATAGTAGGAACTTATGTCATTAACACATCTCAATGAGTCAAGTAGCACTTGTGAAGTAATCGCCAAGATGGGATTCACTGTCTCGATAGTAAACGAGAAAGTATCCTGTGCGATCATAGACAAATGAAATTATAAGTCTCTGGCCAAAGCAATGAAACTAACTCATGTAAGACATGGAGGGTAGTTTGGTAATTTTATTATGCTATGATTTAATGCATAGCATCAAGTTTAGTGAGTTTGACATATACCATGACTCTCACTTGATCGGAATACGTCAGTGAAGGGCTTATACACATACGGTATTTATGGTCTTGAGGTTTGTAAATGATTTGTTCATTTCTTACTCAATTGGGTTACGATGTGAATCCACGGGAGTGGCTAAGTGACACTCACATCCTCTGGTAATTCTTCCCAATGCCAATTGAGACGAACCTAAAGAGTAGCGCTATAACAAACGAACAGGATGTCTTTTTGTTTTAATCTTTTAGAAAGATGAAATTAATTGGACGAATTGATTTAATGGTAAATCACTAAATTAAATATTTAATTTAATTAGATTAAATTAAATCATTTACATTAAGAATTAATTAAATGGAATTAATTAATAACATATATTTTGGATTTAAATAGGATTTAAATTAAATATATATTAAAAGGTGGACTAAATTGACCGGCCCAACTAAAGCCCACCTTGACCGTCCATGGAGCCCTAAGGGGCAGCCACTAGGAGTCCCAAAAGGGTCTCCTACTTGTTGCATAAATCAGTAGAGTTAAATAGATCTCCTACTGTGTAACAAGTAACCAAAACCTAATTGCATAACACAAAAAGAAGGAAACTCCTACCCACATGGAGTTTTTTTGGGGATCTTTGAAAGGCTCGTTTTGCGTGAATCTTTGGAAACAAGAATTCTAAGAGAGTTGTTGTTACGCGAATTCAAGGAAACAAAATCAAAAAGGTACTCAATTTTGTTTATTTTTGTAAAACCTTGCAAATTATCAAACCCATGTTAAAGTGATTCGACTCTAGAAATCATCAATTCTTCCGCTGCGTTTTTCATTCAGAAGGATTCCTAACAATATTTATATCACTTAAGTTAATACCTTGGGCTTAATTTAGCCCATCAAGGACGTCTAGTGGTCACCCCTTGTTGGTCTTGATATGCCTCTTTGTGCACCAATTTGATCTCAGCTCAATCCATTATTTAAATAATTAATTCAATCCAATTAATTAATCTAATTAAATAATAGATAGGAAATTTAATTAAGGGATAATTACACTCACTCCCCCTCAATGATGGGGTAATTACACAAACCTCCCATCACTAATTAATAATTACAAACACACCCCTCATGTTAAAGATTTCTTTTACACCCCCTGTGTGTGTAACAATTCTCAACAATTATTACAATTGCAGCCCCTGTAAACCTTACAAATAGACCCCCTGAGGGAGTGTATTTGTAATTATCAATTAGTGAGGGGAGGATTGTGTAATTACCCCATCAATGAGGGGGTGTGAGTGTAATTATCCCTTTCATTAATTTTATTTCTTCAAGAAATAATACATTAATTAAATTATAAATGAATTAATTTATTTCTTCAAATAATTAATTCCATTTTAAGTAACCACTACTTAAAATATTACCACAAGAAATATTCTCTATTTTCTATCGATTTTTGCTTTATAAGCGTGACTCTTTAGGTTCATTTATATTTGGCAATGGGAGGATTCCATTGAATGTGGGTCCCAACTAACCAATCAAGTGATCTACATTGTAACCCAAATAAAATAAAATGATTGGATCATTTTACCTTTTTTATTGTAAATACTGTGTGAATACAAACTCTTCTTTCTTTATCCCTGTCAAGTGAGAGTCATGATTTTACGTTAAACTCACTAGCTTGACACTATGCTATATTTATAATAAGTCCACAACAGTGAATGCTTTGGTCAAAGACTTTAAGATCTAACTTACTTATAAATGCATAGGATAATTCCTCGTTCACCTTCGAGGGAACGAATTTCATCTTGGATATCAGTTAAGACTACTACTTGCCCATTAGGTTGCAGTTCGAGGTTGACCCCACCAAAGGGTAAGTTGGGTCTAACTACTCTAATAACAAACCTAATGTCGCAAGTATATCTTCAACTTGATTCCTCAAGTCTGAAGTTCAGACACACCTATTACAATTTAATCAATTCTGCCATTAACTGTCAAAGAGTGAAAACCCATGTAACATAATCGATGTGAGTCATGTTTGAGTGCCACTATCTCAATCAGTGCAGCTATGATGTGTGTTCTTCACTACTTCTTAGTGATTGACGGGCACCTTTCTCGTCAAAACTCACATCATACAAGTCTTCATGATTTCCAATGCCCATTTGAGAATCATTGACTTGCAGACTATTTTAGTACACAAGTATCAAACTCCTCTAGTGCCTTAGAGAGTTAATTCTTGTGTTCATGGACTTATAGAGCATTACAATTTATAATTGCCAATATAATAGTAAATAAGTAATTGCCTTTTATTAATAGAATATGAAACAATTACAATTTAATAATGTCCTAACATTCTCTAATCCTCCTGTGGCATTTGAGGACATTAACCTAACAATCTCCCACTTGTAATTAATACCAATCACTATGGCATCTAATACCCATCTTTTCAAGATGTCAATCTAGCACTGCCTATGTCAAAGGCTTGGCCAATGGGTCAGTGACGTTATCTGCTGAATTTACTCTCTGAACATCTATCTCGCCTCTTCCAACGATTTCTCTTATTATGTGATATCTCCTCTCTATGTGCTTAGATTTGTTGTGAGACCTTGATTCATTTGCTTTTGCAATAACCCCGTTATTATCACAATAAAGTGGCAATGGCAGCTTTACACTAGAGACCACTTGAAGTTCTCCAAGAAACATCCGAATCCAAACACCCTCTTTAGCATCCTTTGCTATGTATTCTGCTTTAGTGGTGGAATCAGCAGTTGTGCTTTGCTTGGAACTTTTCCAATATTATCGCTCTACCATTAAGCTTGAATATAAATCTTGAAGTGGATTTTTGATCATCTACATCAGATTGCAAATCTGAGTTAGTATATCCATCCACCTTCAAATCTCCATGTCCATATGTTAGGAACATATCCCTAGTTCTCTTCAGATATTTGAGGATATTTTTTACAGCGGTCCAGTGTTCTCTTCTCGGTTAAGCCTAAAAATGACTCACCACGCTTACTGCGTAGGATATGTTAGGTCGTTTGCATAACATGGCGTACATCAGACTACCCATTGCAGACACGTAAGGCACCCTACTCATTTCTTTCCTATCTTCCTCACTTTGAGGAGACATAGACTTTGAAAGGTGCACCCCATGTCTCATGGGCAAGAAAACTTTCTTAAAGTCTTCCATCCTAAATCTTTTTAGGACTTTCTCTAAGTAAATGGCGTAGGAAAGTACTATCATTCTATTTGTTCTATCTCTGTAGATACGAATTCCTAGAATATAGGTCGCTTCTCCCAAGTCTTTCATGGAGAATGTATTTGAAAGCCATCTTTTGACTGATTTGAGCATTCCTACATCATTTCCTATGAGTAGAATCTCATCCACATATAAGACGAGGAAAGTGTTTTTACTCCCACTAACCTTCATGTAAATACATGGTTATCTTCTTTTTTGACAAAGTCAAATCCTTTGACAGCTTCGTCAAAACTTAGATTCAAACTCCTAGACGCTTGCTTAAGTCCATAAATGGATCTCTTAAGTTTGCACACCTTATGAATACCAGTCCCAGATGAAAAGCCTTTACGCTTCCATATAGATATCCTCTTCAAGGAATCCATTTAGAAAAGCCGTCTTCACATCCATCTTCCATATCTCATAATCCAAGTTTTAAGCTATTGCGAGCAGAATTCAAATAGACTTGATCATTACCACAGGTGAAAAGGTCTCTTGATAGTCAATTACTTCCTTTTGACTATAACCTTTGGCTACAAGACTTACCTTGTATATGTCAAATTTTCCACCCGGGTATCTTCCTCTTGTAGATCCACTTGTACCCTGTAGGTCGAATGCCCTTAGTACGATCCACCAGAGTATAGACCTGGTTGGAATGTATGGAGTTTATATCTCCTTGCATGACTTCTTACCACTTTTCAGAGTCGATGTCCATCTTTGCTTGATCATAAATAGAAGGGTCATCCCCATGAACTCCAACTACTATAGTGTGGACACCCGGTTCCTCTTGTAGCAGGTACCCATAGTACCTATCAGGTTGATGTTGTACTCTACCAGATCTTCGCAATGTTGGTTGTGTTTCATCAGGTTCAGTGTGTGTCTCTTAAATAGTCGTCTCCCTAGGTGTTTCATCTTGTTCATTGAGAACAATCTTTCTACCTGCACCATCTTCTTGAATAAATTCATCTTCAAGAAAGTACGCTTGCAGTGCAACAATGATCTTTTGATCATATAGAATAGGTATCCCATAGAATCTTATGGAAAATTGATGAAACGTCCTTTAAGGGACCTAGCTTCCAATTTCTCTGCCTTTGTCTTGTTGATATAGGGAGGACATCCCCAAACACTAATGTACTTAAGCTTTGGTTTCCTATTTCTCCATATCTCATGTGGGGTCTTAGGAATGGATTTCAAAGGACATCTATTCAAGATATAAATAGTTGTAAGGAGTGCATGTCCCCACAAGGAAATGGGTAAATTAGTGTAGCTGAGCATAGATCGAACCATATTCAAAAGCGTTCGATTTCTACGCTCTGCTACCCCATTTAGTTGTGGAGTCGATGGTGGTGTGAGTTGCAATATTATCCCATGTTCCTGTAGGAACTCATCAAACTCGTCACTCATATATTCATCTCCACGATCCGATCGTAGTGTTTTTATATGATGTCGAATTTGTTTTTCCACTAAAGCCTTAAACTCTTTGAACTTATCAAACTATTCAAACTTGTATTTCAATAAATACACAAGACCAAACCTTGAATGGTCATCAGTGAATGTAATAAAATAGTGCAAACCTCCATGAGCCATTTCTCCAAATGGTCCAAAAATGTCAGTGTGCACAAGTCCTAATACTTCAGTGGCCCTTTCAAAAGTCCCGGTGCTAGCCATTTTGCCTTTGAGCCAAGATTCACAAGTTGGATAGGGATCTGATCCCAATGGGTCAATTAACCCATCTTTCTCCATCTTGTGTATCTTTTGCTCACAAGCATGGCCTAGGCTAAAATGCCACTTTAAGCTTAGGTTAGTACCTTTCCTAATACGCTTCTTTGAGATAACATATACGACACATTCATTTTGCATGTTTAAATAATAGAGGCCATTAACTAAAGTAGCAGTGCCAACAGTATTATCATTAAATAAAACGCTGCAAGTATTGTCAATGAAATTAAAAACATAATTATTCCTAACCAATATAGGAATTGATATAATGTTTTTAAGCCCGTTGGGCAAAACTAAAACATCCTCTAAATTTAAAACATATACAGATGATAAACATAAAGAAGTTGATCCAATGCGAGAAGTCACGACACTCTGCCCGCTGCTAACACTGATCAGCACCTCTCCATACTCCAGCTTCCTACTTCGCTCCAGATCCTGTTTCATTACACAAACGTGAGCACTAACTCAAGAATCAAATATCCACGAAGTGGAAAATACAGTTATAGAACAATTGGTTTCTAAAACAAAAAGTTCCACTCCTGCTGCACCTTTGTCAAAGTTAGGACACTCCCTCCTCTAGGGGTCTAGCTCACAACAGTGAAGGCACCTATTAATTTCTTTTGGCTCTTTGCTATTCATCACTTTTAGAACTTTACCCTTTCCCTTATCTATCTTACCTTGTGGATCCGGAATGCTAGTAGCTTTCTTAGTCTTTTTCTTTTTCTTGATTTTAGGCTTAGAAGTTATGACTAGACATGGCTCTTTTCCCTTAGGCTTCATTTGAGATTGTGCAATATTAAGCTTGTTCATCAACCTAGCTAAATTGCATTCTATCTCATTGCAGTTGAAGTTCACCACAAATTGGGAAAAGGAGTTTGGAAGTGACTGCAAGATGAGGTCAGTTGTAGTTGCGGGTCCATGTTGAAGTCGAGGTCCTCTAACCTATCAATTTTTGAAATCAATTTTAGTACATGTTCCCCAACGTTTTCACCTTCTTTCATCTTGGCTCTAAAGAGCTCTTTTGATATGTCATATCGAGCAGTACGACTGTGCTCACCATAGAGCTCCACCAGGTGTACCAAAATAGACCTCGCCGAGACCATTTTGTCGTGAGATCTCTACAACTCAACTGTCATTGAGCCCAGCGTGTACCCACAAACCCGAACATCGTCTTTGACCCATTTCTCATGAGCCGCGACTTTCTCCTCATTAGCAGGCATCCGTGAGGGCACGGCTGGGATATCAGCATCCAATACATACCCCATTTACTCCATATTGAGGACTATCGTTAAGTTTCAGAGCCAGCCCACATAGTTTGGACCAGTCAAAGTGTTCTTTTCATGTATAATAGATAATGGGTTAATAGTTATAGTGATAGAGATAATAAGCGAAAAAATGCAGAAAAGTAAAAAGACTTATTATGTTGGTCCCAAGTGACATATGAAAGGGTCTAGAAATGGGGGTTTGAATAGACCTTGAAGTCCTTTTCGACTTGTCTGGTCAAAAGGTGGCTTGTCCACAAGTCATAATAGCTTATCACATTTAATGCTCTTATCAGGCATTTAATGTGTTTTGAATTTATTTCCCGTTGATGATTCCATTTAAGTCCTTCATGACTTGAGAATTTATTTCAGGTGAATTTCTTGATTGCTTGAGTAGTTGAACACTTGATTCATAACTCCTGAAACAGATCTTTAGCTTTTGACGGACGCTTAAGAATAAATCTCCATCTTCACTTGATTTCAGACACTGATCTTCAACTTCATTTTTCATAAACTCACCTAGAATTTTATCATAGATTTGGTATCTAATACTTAGTCTAAAATCAACAAAGATAAAAATTACAAGCCTAAACAAAATCACAAACTTTCGAACGCTTAAACAAATCTTCTATGAAAGCATAAACTTACATTCTTTTGAGGTCTAATGTAAAATCCTAATTGTCATCACCAAAACATCTAACAACAAATTTCTAACAATTTCCTCCTTTTTTATGATGGCAATACTTACTGTTTTATAGTTCAAGAGTTAGATAGCCAAACTACAAATGTTAGCATTGAAAGGTTAGATAATGTTAGTTAAGGTTAGTTTAAGCCTCAACGAGATGTTTTAGCTGAAAATGTACTTTATTATATATTAAGAACAGTACAGGCATCTACAAGTAAAATATCAAAAAAAAAAAAAGAGACAAGAATATAGATAATGAAATATAGGAGCTCTTAATATCTTGATTGAGGGTTGTATCTCCTATGCATTTCACCTTTGATTGCTTCAGTCAAATTTTCTTCAATGGTCGTCATTGTCGCATGATCTTTGTCTATAATCTGATTTTGTTTTGTTCGTCTCTTTTGATAAGCAATGAAACGCTTATCCCACTCAGTTGGGTCAATGCCTAAGACATATCCTGAACGCTCAGTTGAAATCTGTCATCTTCTTCTCCTTAGCTATAAGCTTTGGATCAGTAGGCTCTGGGAGAGGAGATCGTTCAATTGGAACATCAAATTGTTCAAGATACGCTTGAGAAGGCACTAGAAAATCAGCTTTGTATGCTATTGAAGGGAACTCAGAAGTTCTACTAGGCGCTCCAGAAGCAGCTACCCATGATGGGTATCTCGACTGCATTTTTAGCGGAGGAGAAGGGGGAGGAGGAAGAATTTCTTGATGCTTTGGAGGAGGACTCTGAGCTCTTGAACTGGAAGTTTTCCTCTTTTCCTCCTTATTGCCATCAGCAGTCTTTAAGAAATGTTCAGTGAAAATACTGACCTGATTAGCAATTTGAGCCATAGAAGCCGCAAGATCATCAATGTGTTTGTCAAAATGCTCCTTCATAGCAATCTGATTTGCTCAACTAGCGTCAGCAATTTCCTGAAACGCTTTAAGGCTATCATCAACAGCAGCTTGAGCAGCTCCACGCATATGAGCAATCTGAGTGCCCATATTCCGAGACTCAAGCTTAGCTAGATCTGTCTTAATCCATTGGAGAGCCTCTTCATTTTGACTCGCTTGATCGCAAACTTTTTCTATAACTTCGTGGAGTAGAGGATCAAACTCTTGATTAACCGTTTGAGAAACCAGTTGCTTGAACTTAGATGAGATTTTTAATGATTCAAGAGATGGTTGATGTGCTGGATCAAATGATGTGCCTTGCGCTTCGATCAGAAGATCAGCAACACCAGGAACATCAAGAACATAAGCCTCAGGTATAGACTTTGGTAGAGACGCTTGAATTGGAACCTCTGCATGCTCAAAAACACTTGCTAAAACTTTAATAAGCTTAATCGGTACTTCCTCAGGCATTGACGTCGTTGGACGAATTTCAACAAATTGGAAGTTTAACCTAGAAAATGCTGTACTAGAGTAGAAGTCAGTCGCACTATTAAGAAGTTCACAAAGTCGGCAATATGGTAAGCATGTTCCTTGATCAATCATGTGAAGTGGACTGTTCATGGCCCTAACCCACATTGGACCCATGACATCCAGCACGTAGTTTGAAAAAATCCTTGACCGCGCTTTAAGAATTTGAAAGAATATATCTGGGTAGTAATGCAAGGAAAAAGCAATGATCCGATCAGTTGGAAGACACTGAATGCGATCAGATTCAGGAACATAAGTTCTGTAATATTCTTCCAAATACACATAAATGGCTTGAGCGATGCCCTGGTTTCATTCTAGCAAAGAGATCACGTATGAATACAGTTTGCTCACTTCTTTTCGGATAGATGGGAGCAATGGATATCCCTGAAAAGAACAAATTGTTGAGCCGTTTGGTTTGAGCAGATTTTCTGTGAGGATCTTATCAAAATGTGGTATTGGAGACATGATCTTGATCATCAGCCTCAAGTTTTCTTCATAGTGGCTAGGAGTGATGGTCAAATCTGATACTGGCTTACTGCCACTGTTGGACGCTTGGCTACTGAAGCGGAGAGGAGTTTCTGCAAGTCTATGTAATGCTTAGCGCAGAAATCTCTCCACTGGTTGGCGAACGCTTGGCAACTGATCAATTGGTCCCACTCGCTGTTGACACTTTTCCAAGCAATACTTGGCAAACTGATGCTTCTTGTCATGCATGCCTATGCCGAATAAATGAGGGGTGGTAACCAACTCTTAAAAGGTATACTTGTTACCCACATTAGCTTCACACCAGTTAGCTTCATTTAAGTAATACTCTGCTCTAGCATTGCATATAGCTTTGATGCCTTTGTGGTGAATGTCTCTTATCGATTCAAATCAATGCTTGTCTGTTTGATAGCTGGCATTCCATACGCAACTAAAATAGTCATCAGCTTCTTCTTGTATCAAATCAGTAAGAGACGCTGGACGGTCACCAACGTAAGTACGTTTGTTCTTCCAAAGACGAAGTAGGTTAGCTGAACTCAGATTTGTAATGATGTGCACCACTTCTGGAAAATGGGTATATCCTTCTCTGTTCAAAAGTTCTTAAAAGGATTGAGAAACTCCACGGGTAGACTCTCGTAAACTCGGATTCTGTAGTTTCTTGGAGGAAAGCCAGATGGTCTTCTATGCCCCATATCTATGAAGTACGCTAAGTCCACATCATCCCTAGGAGTCCTGGCATCTGTACGCTTCTCATGAATCAAAATTGAAGCAGGAATCTAATCTACCGGTTCTTCATTTGCAATGGCCAAATAGTATGCACGCTCGATATCTTCCAACTCTGAGTTGAACAGTATTTCATAAATAGAGTGATCACGCTCTATTAACATGGCCACTTCAGTCTTTGCAATAACATAACACTCTTCATTGTGTCCAGCGGGAATGAAACCTTCTTCATAAGCTGGTGGCATATAATCGATCGAATGATCAATAGTCTTTATTGGATCCAGCTTGAAGAACTGCCTAGGTTTTGTAATGTCCTTAACAATACTCTGACCTACTGAGTTTGCCTATGTTATAACCTCTAATGTGAGTGATGGTTGGACCCCTTCTGTAATAGGTTCCTCAGCATCCACTGCAACACTCGAACTTTCAGCGAGCACTTGGGTTGCAATGTCTTTGGCAATAGCCACCTCTTTCTCTAAGTCAATATCCAGGTGGACAACAACTGGTGCTTCAGTAGCAGCTATAACAAGAGTTGTAACATGATACATCCTCAATAAGAGTAGGATCTTCTATAGATGTAGGAAAATGAACGTTGTGGGAAGAAATAAACTTACCCTGAGAACTTGTCTCAACAGCTAGTGTTCCTTAAGTGCTTGGCCCAACAGTCCTAGGCACTACAGGAGCAGGAGCAGATGGACGTTTGTTGTTCGTCTAGGTCTCTTGAATATCTTCTTTACATTGACCCTTTCGATTGGCTTGAGAGTCTTGATAGGAGCGGCAGTTAGTCTTCTTCAAAATTGATCTTCTTAATGATAGTTGCCAACTTCTGCCTTTTGATTAACGGAATTTTATCCTCTACGTCCTTATCGGTCTCTTCATCATCATCATCATCATCATCATCATCATCCTTAGGAGGAGATGGAACTATTGGAGCATGGGCCTTTATGGGAGCCCTCTTGTTCTAAACAGTTGGACGCTTCACAGCTTCTTCTTGAGCCGGACGCTCAGCTTCTTCATCTGACGCTTGGAGTACAACTTGGCGCTTAGATAAAGGTTTTGCAGCACCACCAACTCTGGATGGGTTGAGGAGATTGGTCACTATCCTCTTCCCTAAGGACTTGGCTCTAGCCAACGGCTGCCCAGCTGAATTGACGCACTCTGCTCTAAACAGTAAGTCACTGAGAATAATTCCATAGGGTATGTTTATGGCGGTTAAACAATCTCAAAACCTGCCGAACACGTACTCACTCCAGCTTATCTTGATATCCAGAAGTACGGTAGTCATCATCTGAAACTACAGTGGGCTGACCTTGTCGAAAGTTTCCACCCTGCCCTCGATTATCTTGCTACAAAAGTCTGCCAACAGTCTGTATTTCGAAACAATGTCTTTCTTCTCGAAATGGAGCTTGTATGCAGCATCGTCATATGCACGCATCTTAGACCACACTTCTTCGATCTGGCTGTTAGTGACAGATTCCAAAGCTTGACCCTGGTTAGGCATCTTGAAGTTTTGGGCTATGAAGTCAGCAGAAAGAACAAATTCTTTTGGAGATGTTTTCTTTGAAAAGGAGAAGAGGCAAGAAATAGAAGTCTTATCCTCTGAAAGTTTGGCATTTTTCCAGAAAGAATTTACTTTATCATCAAGAAGTATGAGTATTTAGTCAGAAAAGTTTGAAGCCCAGCCTTGGCAACAGAATCTAGCATGTTCTACATATCAATTTCAGTTTGATCATTCAAGTACATCCATTCCACAACAAGGCCTTCAGTAACCCTGATGGTCTCATCGGCAACATTCACAAATTTCTTTGGTGCTATTAAAGTTCTTTGAAAGAAAGAAAGGAAGAAGAGATTCTTTTTGAGAGAGAGAGAGAGAGAGAGAGTAGTTTGCAGATTTGAAAATTTTGAAAATTGTGTTTTCTCATCTCTTTACGATTTTGACACGTGTAAAGTTAATGAATCTCAGCCATTATTAGTTTTAACTACGGACGCGAGATCTTGGAAAGTAAGTAAGTTACATTTTGTAACTCCCATATATAAAAGTTTGACGTCCGAGTAAAAACTTTATAAACGTATTGTATTTTTAAAGTGTAATGCACGCGCTTATGGTACACAGACACATATATAAACACGGACTGACCCTGAACCGTCATTTTGAAAAGTTTTTAACTACCAGCCAGTTTGATGTGATAGGAACGTGTGGATAAAGGTCAAAATATATCTTTGAGTCTATCCATCATGTCACTAGTTAAAAAAGTTATACATGATTTTTTTAAAAGTTTCTATTAAGTGTTGAAGGGAATACATTCAACGCTTAACATTCTTTTGTTAGAAGATTTATGTTTACGCTTGAAATTAAATTCTTTTGATTTTTGAGCGTCCAATATATCATGCACAAATTATAATAAGCGTTGATGATCTATGCATATAGAAGTAGTTTTTTGATCATTGCCGTTTAAAGATGTACAAGTACAATTTTAAGGTTCCCCCTAAATTTGATGACTTGTAACACTTTTTCAAAAATCTTTTTAGACAAAAATAAAGAAGATTCCCCCTAAATTGTATGTCTAATGAAAGTATGATGCATAATGATTAATTGTTTAAATCAATCATACCTAGTTCACTTCTTAAAGTGAGAAAGCGTTGTTTGTTGAGCACTTTGGTGAAGATATCTGCCAATTGTTTGTCAATTCCAATAAAATGCATGGAGATATCTTTCTTTTGAACATGGTCACGAAGAAAATGGTATCTAATGTCAATATGTTTGGTTCTGGAATGAAGAATAGGGTTTTGAGTCATGGCTAGGGCGCTTTGGTTATCGCAATGGATAGGGGTTGGACTTAGGATTATACCATAATCTCTAAGTTGTTGCCTCATCCATAAAATTTGTGCACAATAACTTCCTGCAGCTGCATACTTTGCTTCGGCTATAGAGGTAGCTATCGATTGTTGTTTCTTACTATGCCATGAAACTAACTTATCACTTAGAAATTGACATGTACCACTAGTACTTTTTCGGTTAATTTTACATCCTGCAAAATCTACATCTAAGTAACCAATTAGTTCCAAAGGAGAGTCCCTTGGATACCATAAGCCCACATTTTGTGTGTCTTTTAGGTATTTAAGGATTCTCTTGGCAGCAATTAAGTGTGAATCTTTAGGATCGGCTTGAAAATGTGTACACATGCATACCGAAAACATAATATCAGGTCTACTAGCAGTAAGATAAAGAAGTGATCCAATGATACCTCTATAATTAATGATATCAATCTTCTTCCCACTTTCATCTTTATCTAGCTTAAGCATTTAGCTCATTGGAATCCTTGAAGATGATATATTTTCCATACCAAATTTCATAATCATATCTCGTGTATACTTAGCTTGGTTAATAAATGTGCCATTAGGGAGTTGTTTAACTTGTAATCCTAAGAAGAAAGTTAATTCACCCATCATGCTCATTTCAAATTGTTTTTGCATCATTTTTTAAAATTTCTCACACAGACGCTTATTAGTAGATCCGAATATAATATCATCAACATATATTTGGACTAAGAGAATATCTTCATCATTGGTAATTTTGAATAACGTTGTATGAATGCTGCCTTTTGAAAAGCCTTTACTGATAAGGAAAATAGAAAGAGTGTCATACCATGCTCGAGGTGATTGCTTAAGCCCATACAGTGCTTTGTCTAGCTTGTAGACCATACTCTTACCATGGTTGTTGACAAATCCTGGTGGTTGCTCCACATAGACTTCTTCTTGGAGTTTACCATTTAGGAAAGCACTCTTTACGTCCATTTCATACACTGTGAATTTGTTGGATGCTGCATATGGTAGAAACATGCGAATTGCTTTAAGATGGGCGACAGGAGCATATGTCTCTTCAAAATCAATACCCTCTTCTTGGAAATATCCTTGAGCGACAAGTCTGCCTTTGTTTCTTATCACAATGTCATTCTCATCCATCTTGTGTCTATAAACCCATCTAGTCCCAATAACTCCTTGATGAGTTGGCCTTGGTATTAGCGTCCAAACCTTACTACGCTCAAACTAATTAAGCTCTTCTTGCATGGACTTAATCCAACTTGGATCACTTAGCACTTTGTCCACTTTCTTATGTTCCATTTGAGATAAAAAGCTTGCCAACATGGCCTCATTGAATATAGCGGCCCTAGTTCTTACAGGTGCTCCAATATCTACAATAATTTGCTCTGGTGGATGATCACGTAGCCATAGTCTATCTGGCTAGAATGGGTTAAGAGGTTGAACAGGCGCGTGGTAGGTGCTTGACTATCCTTTTGCATAGGCGCTCAAGTTCGCAGGTTCTATTTCGCTCTTGATGATCATTCCCTTCATGATCATCAGAAAATCTAACATGATTATCATAGCTTCACGAGTATTCTTAGTAGGGAGCACTAAGATTTCATCATCGTCGTCACTTTCATCATTAATAGTAATTTTTGATGCTTGATGACACAAATCTTCAACTCCTACATCATTAACATTAACCTTACTTGGTTATTGGTTAGCATCATCAAAAATAACATGAATAGATTCCTCAACCTTCGATTTGATCTTATTAAGAATGAGAAAATTCTGTCCATTTTTGGTATAGCCTAGAAAGATTCCCTCTTCCGCTTTAGGATCAAATGTGTTTAGGCTTTGGGATCCATTATTATGAATAAAACATTTTGAACCAAAGATGTGAAAGTATGAAATATTTGGCTTACGTCCCTTCCATAGTTCATATGGAGTTTTCCCATGCTGTTTGTTGATCATGCAACAGTTTGGAGTGTAACAAGCAGTTTTGATCGCTTCGGCCCAAAACCTAGGAGCGAGCTTAGACTTTGCTAACATTGTCCTAGCTGCTTCCTTGAGTCTTCTGTTCCGGTGCTCAGCAACACCATTCTGTCGAGAAGTTCTAGGAGCTGAATAGTCATGATGTATTCCATTTTCTGCACAAACTTCTCAACAACTTTGTTAGTAAACTTTGTACTGTAATCACTTCTTATTCTTGCAACCTTAAAATTTTTCAATGTTTGAAGTTGCCGAATATGCGTTGTTAGCTTGTCACATGTTCCATCTTTGGATGAAAGAAATTTTTACCACTCACACTGATCGCTTGAATGAGTCCAAATACATCAATATGAAGTAGTTCAAGCATTCTAGAGGTAGATAGATAAGGTTTTCTCTTGAAAGATGATTTAACTTGATTGCCCATTTGACAAGCGTCACAGAGGCAATCCTTATTAAATGGTCATTTAGGTATTCCCTCTACAAGATTTAGCGTTATAAGCTGAGAGATTGTCTTAAAGTTGAGGTGATTCATTTTTCTATACCATAACGAACCCGGTTTAGATTTACTTTTAGCCACAAAGCATGTAGGGTTGTTATGTATTGTTGAACCCCATTCTACCAAATAAATATTATTTGTCCTTTTTCCTTTCAGTTTAGTATATTTAGCCTTAGCGTCGTTTATATAGCAACGGGCACTTGAAAATTTGACTTCAAAGCCTTTATCACAAAATTGACTCATGCTTAAAAGATTGTGCTTAAGACCCTCAACATAATAAACATCACTTATCACGATGTTCCCTCTATGCATAGTACCTATACCTTTGGTTTTACCTTTGGAGTTGTCACCAAATACAACGTGAGGACCATTAGTAGCTTGATAGCTGATCAAGAGTTCCTGTCATGTGCCTTGACGACCCACTATCGATGTACCAAACAGATGTATCGGCTCTAGCTCTAGGTACTTGCAATCAAAAGGGAAGTTCTAATTCTTCTTAGGTACCCATTGTAACTTAGGTCCTTCAACGTTAATAAATTTAGTCTGAATTAAAACTTTTAGAACCCATATTTTCCTGATCTTCATTACAGGAGGACTAGCCTTCTTGGATTTCGGTTTGTGTTGTGTATGCTTCTTAGGTGTATAATAATATCCTCGATTGTAATTGTAATCATAATCATCATAGTATTGATAATATGATCTTGACCTTTGTGGATATTGGCAATGGTATTTCCTTAGTGTTGGCTTAGGACGCACTTTTGGTGCTTGAGGTTTAGCGTTTGATTCACAGTGATAAGGTTTATCCTTAGCCTTTTAAGCGTTTGGATGAACCTTTCTTTGTGAATCATTTACTTGCGTCTTTCCCTTGCCTGAGTCAGCATTGACTTTCTCATTTGGCCTCGTACCATTATCTTTTGGTTCAACAGGTGTTTGGCATTTTGAACCTTTCTCAACAAAGAATACACCCTTTCCTTTGTTGTTTGCCGTAACATTAGATTTTCTTGGTTGTTTGCCAAATTTATTGCATCCTAAACCGGTCTTTTCACTAAACACTCTTGTTACTTCAGTTACATTGTCTAGATTTCTTGACGCTTTATATAATGATGAGATGAGCTGCTCTGATTTAGCAAGTCTAGCAATCAGCTCAGCTTCTTTCTTGACTATTATATCAAGATCACTTTTCAATTGAGTTATCTCACTCTCAAGTGATTAGTTCTTCTCAATACATTGTTGCTGAACTTGCAACTCTGCCTTGAGTGTCACATTATCACTTTTGAGCGCTAATATGATATCGAATTGATTTTGATATAACTTGTTGGCATCTTGACAATCTTTATAATATTATTTTACTTTTTCAAGCAATTCTTTATAAGAGAGAGGATAAGCAACATCAGTGTTTACCTCAGGGGATGCTTCATCATCTCTGGTCCTGAGATAAATAAGTGCTGAGACATCCACTGGCTCATCATCATCACTGCTCTCTTCTAAAAACTCTAAATCTTCAGGTGCGGACACTGGTTCTGACTCCACTAGCAATCGTTGTTGGTGAAGGTTGCTCTTGAATTGGTTTCTATCCAAGTAATCATGCCTTGATGGCTTAGATAAGTTTGGATAAGGGCAATTTACCTGGTAGTGCCCTAGTTTCCTGCAATTATAACAAAGATTAGTTTTCATCTTTTGTTCATTTGTTAACCTTGCAGTTTGTGGTTTTGAGACCACTGGCGCTGAGAGATTTTGTTCAGTAGGCGCTTAGCACTGAATCGGCATTGAGAGAGGAGGTGCAGAATATGGAGGCGCTTGATACTGTTGTTGAACTTGAGGAGTAGTAAATCTTATATCCAATTTATCTAGCGTCTCATTGGGCAACATCTTAAAACTATTGAACGGTTCCTTGGCAATCAAAAGCTTGTTTTCCTTGATTTATGCTGAACCACCACATATAGTAGCTAACTTATCCCATATTTCCTTAGTCGTAGAGCACGACTTGACCTTGTTAAATAAGTTACCGTTATCATCAATGGCTGTATATAGAGCATTTCGTCCAACATCATCTAGATTTGCTCTCCGACACTCATATGTAGACCACTCATGCTTTGGCTTCTCAACATAGCCATCTGGAGTCTCTTCTGTGGCTTCAGGTGATCTAGTGATGACTTTGAAAATTTGAATAGGTCCGTCTGAAAATAGGTAAACACTTTGACCTTCAATGAGTCATAGTTAGACTCAGTCAACTTAGGTACTATAGCGAATGACATGGAAAAATTTTGAAAGCAACTAAATGTTAAAATAGGATCTAAACAAGCAGTTATGTTTGGAAATTTTTGAAATTGCAACTTCAATCGCTCTGATACCACTTGTTGGTCCCAAGTGGCATACGAAAGGGTCTAGAAAGGGGGGGTTGAATAGACCCTGAAGTCTTTTTCGACTTCAAAATTTCGTATTCAAGTAAGTTTTGAACGCTTAAAAATGTAGGCGCTTAGCTAATCGTCTACTTGAAGACTGTTTTGATAAAGTTAACTTCGACTCAAGATTTGAATACTATAACCAAATAGGGTTAAGCGTTCAGTTCTTTAATCAGGTTTAGCGCAGCAGAATGATTTTAAGTCTTCTCTTTTAAAGGTTTTAGCGTCACAATGTTTTCTTTTAGTTGTGTTCAACATTTAAACAATTTTATCAATGTGTTTCCTTAACCGATTATGAAATGATATGATAGACAGTAAAGTAAAGAACACAATGTTTGAAAGGTTTGTTGGGTGGCGTAATCCCAACTACGTCCTTCTTCTCCTTCAACACTTGGAGGCAATTCACTAAAATGATTCTCAAAGAATCACATAGAAACTTCTACACAATAGGGAGAGATGGATATGGATGGCTTGAGCTCCTTGGTCACACAGATTTCTGCTACAAGACACTTCTATCCTCTTTCTTCTTTCACCCAGAAATAATGCAATTATCCAACTTCGACTTCACACAGATTGTGAAGCATGGATGGGGTTTTGTCTAACGGTTTGTTTGATTTTTGGAAAGTTCAAACAACTTGGAATATATCAATAGTAGTGTGGGGTTATTCTATGAAGAGGTTTGAGATATTTTGACTGTCTCAGGGATTGAAGAAAAGCAAAGAGAATGTTTGCTTGGAACATTCCAGCTTTTCTGAAAGTTTAAGGATTGAGACTTCAATACAACAGAGTTTTGGCTTGTAAGCTTGTTGTTGTATATCCCCTTTTTTGGCTTGTTATTGAAGTTCTATTTATAGACTTTCTTAGGTAAAATGTCCGCTTGACACATGCAAGCGCGTATCTCTAACGCATCGCATGAAACAGTCCCTTTCTAACATTCTTGAATTTCTGCTGGTTCCGATTGGACAGGAGCAGTTTTTAAACTCTGATTTCTGACAGTCTGGTCAAAAGGTGGCTTTTCAAAAAGTCACAATAGCTTATCACATTTAATGCTCTTATCAGGTATTTAATGCATTTTGAATTTATTTTCCATTGGAAATAAATGTCCGTTGATGATTGCATTTAAGTCCTTCATGACTTGAGAATTTATTTCAGGTGAATCTCTTGATTGCTTGAGTAGTTGAACGCTTGATTCATAACTCCTGAAATAGATCTTTAGCGTTTGATGGATGCTTAAGAACAAATCTCCATCTTCACTTGATTTCAGATATTTAAGGTTCACTGGGTGGTGTAATCTCAGCTACGTCCTTCTTCTCCTTTTTCACTCGGAGGAATTTACAAGGTTGATTTTCAAAGAATCACACAGAATCTTCTACAAGATAGTAAAGGGTGAAAATGATCTTGGGCTCCTTGATCACACAGATTTCAGCACCAATGAAGATCGTCTTCTTCAAGCTTCTCTCACTCAGAAATACTGTCTGAAAGGATTCAACAACTTTTCTCACTCAGATGAAAGGTTGAGGTTTGTCATTAGGGTTTTGTTTTTTTTTTGAAAAGATCAAACAACTTGGGATATCTCAGTTGGAATTTGGGTTTCTTCTTTGGAAGATGTTTGAGATATTTGTGACTGTCTGGAATGTAGATAAAAAGCTTGAAAGATTTGGCTATGGAGTTTCTAAGCCTTTTCCCAGAAAATGTACGTAAGATTTTTGGCGATAATTTCTCTTCTCTTTTTCGTACGTCTCTTGTGTATCTTGTATATCTCTTGTATGCCTTATATTATCTTATATGTTTAGGGTTTTCTGGGGTAAGGTATTTATTGGCAATTTTTTGGGATCTGTCCGTTGGACACATGTAGGAGCGTGCCTTTCACGCAGTACGTGAGTTTACCTAAAGTCTAACATTCCTGAAAATTCGCTGAAGCCGATTGGATGGGAGCAGGTGAAACTCTGAAATTTCTGACAGTCTGGTCAAAAGGTGACTTGGCCACAAGTCACATTAGCTTATCACATTTAATGCTCTTATCAGGCATTTAATGCATTTTGAATTTAATTCCCGATGGAAATAAATGCCCGTTGAATGATTGCGTTTAAGTCCTTCATGACTTGAGGATTTATTTCAGATGAATCTGACATCGGTCGCTTAAGTGCTTTGAGCGCTTGATTCATAAATCCTGAAATGAGGTCCTTTAGCGTTTGACGGATGCTAAGTAACAATCTTCATCTCTGGTTGACTTCCGACGCTGATCTTCAACCGCTTCTCTAATAGACTCACCTAGAATTCTATTAGCGACTCAGTATCTAATACTTAGTCTAAAATCTACAAAGATAAAAATTACAAGCCTATAATAAATTACAAACTTTCAAACGCTTATACATCAATCTATGAAAAATGGAAACTTACATTTTATTTGGGGTCTAACATTAAATCCTATCTTGTCATCATCAAAACATCTAACATGAAATTTCCTAACAATTTCCCCCTTTTTGATGATGTTAAGACTTTTAACTCTTATAACTCTTTTATATTTTGAAGAGTTACTTTTAAAAAGAAAAGGCCCAAAGGAATATAAGTTAGCATTTGAAAAGTTAGTAAAGTTAGCTAAAGTTAGATTAGCTTCAACAAGATGTTTCAGCGTTAAAACATTCATTCATTGAAAGAATTAAAGCATACATGTTTTACACTGAAAGAAAATCATAAATAAATAGAAAAAAAATCATAAAAGGAATCCAGTCACTTTTTCTGTCGCTTCGCTCTATCTTCGCCTTTTAGAACTTCTAACGCTAATTCCTTCAAGAATCGATCGATGTCAATCATTGTTGTATGTTGAATTTCATCATAATCATGCCTACGAAGTCTGGCGCTTTCATTTAGCTCTAACAACCTTTCCGTCCATTCCCTTGGTGGAATACCAAGTTCACGAATTAGATCATAATAGATATCCCTTTGTCGATCATTTGACGGTTTCCAATTGATAGGTCGTTGTAGCGGTCCGACATATGCAGGAAATCCCATACATTCTAAGAACTCGGGGTCCAATTCTGGAAGCACGTACTTTCCGAGATAATACTTTGGCTTTCTTTTCTTGGATAGCATTTTCTTAATGATTACTAATTCTTCGAACATGGAACACCACTGTTTATTATCTGTCTTGGAAATCGCTTTGGATTTTTCTTTATCTTCCCCCTTCTTGACATTATCAAGGGAGGTCTTGAGTTCAGCGACATCTCGGCGCAAGAGTCTAACTTCTTCGAAGAGAAGAGAAACTTGTTGAGCGACACTCTGAGCGGCGGCATCGGATGAAGTGTGTCTTTCAGTATCGGCCGAAGCGCTCTGATCTAAGAGACGGTTGAATTCAGATGAGAGTTCAGCGATAAGAGGTGATATGCTTTGCATGATAGCAATAGTGCTTTTATTTGCAGCATTTCCAATATCACGACTCCGCGTATCTGACACTATGCGGATATGTCTATCAGCAGCCTCAAAGATCTTGGAGCAAGAACCCTGAATGTTGATAAGCGAGTTCCGGACTGCCTGTCTGAAGTCTCTGGATTCTGAATCGCTCTGGGAATCTGAATCATAAAGACGCTCTGGGGACGGGAGAAGTTCATAAGAACTAGAAACTGCAGCCTTACCTTTGGATTTATCTCTGGTAAAAGGTTCTTCAGGCTCTTGAGCAATTTCAGCGTGCACTTCTTCAATCGCTTGATCCATGATAGGATCTGCAATCGTTGGGGGCTTGACTACTGGGGCGCTAGAAGAATCTAGCAAAGGAGCCCCAGGATGTTGAGCGACTTCCGCAGTAGGAGCAATGTCTTCTTCTATAATTTGGATGGAGGGAGAAGGTTCTCTAAGACCAATGACCCAGAGGGGGCCAAGGGCTTCCATCACATGCCTTGGACTGATCAGGCTAGATTGCGGGATAAAGAAAATAGCATCTTCACGCTCTTCGGTACTTAGTGCAAGTTGCACACCTTCCGTTAAAGCAATCCCTGAAGTATAACAGTTGAAAAAGTCCAAAATCAAAGGCATGAGCGCTTGAGCTGCTTCTTGGTCCACTGGCCTAATCAGCGAGATCATCTTGACCACTTGAATATTTGATTCACTAAAGAGCACAGGGTGAAGAGTATATCCTCTGAAATTGTAACACCCGGAATAGTGATTGAAACTGATGTCCAGCGCTTGGGCATTTTCAAACACTGCTCTCATTTCTCTGTGGAACTCAGCGTGTTCATTCGAAACATCCACACGAATCGGATTTTGGCCTAGAAGAAGTGGTCGATTGCTTAATGAAGCGTCTTCATTTAGGTCAGGAAAGACTCGTTGAACAAACCCTGCACGAGGATGCAGAATGTAGCATCCGCCTTGGCTTTCGATTGGTTGTCTATATCGTGGCAAAGCGCTAACATTCCCTGCAATAATCTGACGCTGTTGAAGCAAAAAAGTTGCATAACCTCGATGTCTGTACTCTATTCCAAATTCGAACAAAAAGGGATATCTGATCAGTTCTTCAATGGTGTAAAAGTGAAGAACAAATTCTTCAGCCCACATGGCTGTATTCATCATCCAACATTTTCCAAGTTTGTCCGCTTTCTTTTGCTCTTTATTAGCGGCAAGGAACTTCTCAAAACGTTCCGTTTCTTCATCATAGTCGTCAGCCCATAATCTAGCTAGATATTCACGAGCCTCATCTTCTATCCACGAGTTGACCGGATTTGGGCGCTCCGCAACAAGCGGTCCTTTACCTTTCCATAACTTAAGTGGATTAGGAGAGAGAGCGTTCTGGGGAGACTTGACAATGGAGGGGAGAGCCGAATAGCCTATCTTATTGAGATCTTCCTCATCTGGATTTTTGTTCCAATCACCCATGTGGGGGTTCTTGAAAAAAATCTTGCTTTGGCGCAGAGGATAAAAGGACTCGTCCGAGCGACCGTTTGAGTTGAAACGCTGAAGATCAAAGTCAGCTCTGTTGAAAACTGGACGACGAATATACTCAAAGCGTGATTGAAGACGCTCCAAGTTATATAGTCCTATATTGGCAATACGCTCGAAAATTTCAAACTTGTGAGAGTTGGACATATCGGGCCGATGGAGAGTTGTTTGAAATTATATTTCCAACTCGGCAAGCGTTTGAGTGTCTCGTTCTCTGGCGGCATAATAGAATTCAACATTTGGAGTATATCCGCCCTGTTGGGATGGGGGCCACTTCTATCGACCGCTCAGCGTTTAAAGTCGCTTCACTGGTTGATGATGTTTCAGCGTCAGGAAGGGCTTGAGATGCTTCCTTAGCGATATCCACAACAGTTGCCAAATCCACATCCACTTCAATTGGAATCTCGGATGAAAGAGGGGCATCATGGATTGGTGCCTCTTGAGGTACATCTTGAGTTAATACATGTAAGCGATTGAGAAAAGCAAACAAAATTTCCACTAAGTAGAAATTTAGAAAAGAAAAGACTAAATCGCTTACCCTGAGGAATATCATCGACTATTTCAGTCGCTTGATCTGTTTCTTGGACAGGTTCCTCAGGCTCTTGGACTGCTTTTTCTGGATCTTTGTCGAGAAAAGAAGTTATAGGATTAGCACGAATGGGAATATCAAATTCTTCAAGAGTGTTGATAACATATTGAATATCTGCTTCTTATTGTGCTGAAAGAGTTTTTATCCTAGCGTTAGAGACTTAGAAACTAACGAGGAAAGGATAGACTAATTTTCTTAGCAAATACTTACCCTGAACATTAGAAACCCTCTCAGATTGAGTAGCGGCTTGAGGATCTGAGCTGATTTCGGGAACAGCATCAGAAGGAGGAACGCTTACTGACTCTCTAAGCGCGGGTTTCGCTGAAGTGCTAGAGGAGGCTGGGGGAGTAAAAAGAGGAGTACGTCTTCGTGCAAACTGTACTTCTTCTTCTACTACTTCCTCTTCCTCAGGAACGGAAAAGATAAATGCTTGACCAGGCTTCTTTTGCTTCTTTAGGAGAAGGAATCTTTTGCTTCTTTTTGGGCTCCAGCTTTTTCTTCTTGGGTTCAAGCTTCTATTTCTTTGCTGGCTTGGATGGCTCAGCGACCTTGAGAACTATCTTTCTCTTAGGCCACTTGACCACCACTTCTTCTTCGAACGAAGAGGATGATGATGAAGAGGAAGACGCTTGATCTTCATCGGCACTATGAACAACTCTTCTTTTGGAACAGCTGCACCACCTATCTTCCTTGGCTTTTGCAGCTCACCGATCATTTTCTTTCCGTAGAATTTTATCGCTGGAATCTTTTTGCCAAAACATTTTGCATAACCGCAAGCGCTAAGAATACAACTTAACACAATCCCATAAGGCTTGGGATTCACCGACTTGGCCACCGCTGCCTTGAAGCGATTAAAAATGTAGAGAGACCAATTTATCTTTAATTTGGTCAGAATGGCCACCATCATTTTATATTGGATGTTTGTAACTTTATCGAATGTCCCTTTTCTGCATTCGATCATCTTTGAGCATATATCTGCAAGAATAACTTATTCGCCCTTCATATCGTTCTTCTTGAAGTTTGGCTCATACGCAGTGTCAACATCTTCTTTCTTGACCAATTCCCAGACTTTTGTAGAATCTCCGAGAGTGACGTGTTCCACCTCAGTGTCATCATTGGGTAGAACCAACAATGAAGAAATCAAGGAAGGGGTGAGAACAAAAGTCTTTTTAGCAAAAGGGAAGACGCAGGATATGGAATTTCCGTCTTCAGAAATCTGGGCGTTGTTAAAAAAGTGTGGACACTCTTCTTCAAAATAGTTGAAAATAGTAGTGATCATATCTCTCAAACCAGATTCTTGAACGAGTGGAAGAACCGTTCGAAGAGGAAAGTTCTGGTTATCAAACAGGTAGTCCCAGTTAACCAGAAATCTGGCGTTAACCATGACTGGTTTTTCAGGACGGGAAGTTTTTCCGGTAGCAGACTTGGATGATTTGGAAGATTTTGAAGCTTTGGGTGCCATTGCTGAATGTTTGAAAGCTTTTTGAGATAGAGAAGTTCTTGCCTTGAGAGAGATGAAGATTTTACAGCAGAGAGAATTTGGGAATGTGATAAAGTCTGACTGTAAAAACCTTGAAGGGTTTAAATAGACGCAAAAAGTAACTTTTCAATGGCTACGATTTTGACACGTGGACAGTCAAAGAGTTTGAATTTTGAAAGGATTCAAATCTGATACGTTTTAAGAAAGATATGGATGCAAAAGGTGCGGTAAAATAGTTTATCAGTTACCAAAAAGAGCAAAATTTTGGGATCCGCAGTTACCAAATTAATTGAAAAACGTTTGAAATGATTTGAAATTTTCAGCGTGAAATACAAGCGCCTGATTGTACATTGACACGTAATCAGACTCGTGCAGACACTGAACTGTCTCAATTTTAGATAAAGGTTATTAACCGTCAGTTTGATTTGATAGACACGTGTGAACAGTATCAAATTTAATCTTTTGTACTTATCCACACGTTTTTTTAACGATGAAAACTATGCATGATTTTTAAAATAATTTTCTTAGCGTTAATGTGGGAATCACTTTAACGCTTAAGACTTTTGAAGAACAAAATTTAATTTTGTAAAGTTTGAGATAAAGTCAATCGCTTGAATTTACAAATAATATTTTTATTTAAAGATTGACTTTGTCATGCGTAAAGATAAGCGCTAGTGATCAGTGCATATATTTTTAAAGTCATTTCTTATCACAGTCGCTTATAAATTGTTACAAGTACAATTTTAAAGTTCCCCCTAAAATTGATAACTCGTTTCAATTTTGAAAGACGCTTTAGATGTAAATATAGAGTGGATTCCCCTTAAAGCGTATGCCTAATAAAGGAATGATGCTCGTATGATTTAAGCGTTTAAATAGATCATACCTAATTCACTTCTCAAAGTGAGAAAGCGTTGTTCGTTGAGCGCTTTGGTGAATATATCTACCAATTGTTTATCAGTTCCAATGAAGTGCATGGAGATATCTTTCTTTTGAACATGGTCACGCAAGAAATGATATCTAATGTCAATGTGTTTCGTTCTAGAATGAAGGACAAGATTTTGGGTCATCGCTAAAGCGCTTTGGTTATCACAATGGATTGAGGTAGGTGATAAGTTCACATTTTACTAGTTTTTACCCCATTGATTTAGGTATTTTCGTCATAATTTAGTAATGAATATTCCGCATAGTGCTTTGATTTGTTTCAATTTCATGTGTGTAGGGATTTAAGTCAAATAGATCGATTATCGAGTAAGAAGGCCGAACAAGAGACGGAAAAGCAAAGAAAAATATGAAACTGCCACTATGGACCGCGGCACGGGACCGCGGCACTAGACCCGGTGCAAGACCGCGGTTGCGGTGCAATGCCAAGCTCAGAAATCCGGATAGGACCGCGGCCTTCGGCGCCCAGAAACCGCGGCACAATGTCGCGGCCCTTTGATGAATGACCCTTCGGCGCCCTGTTTAGACCTCGGCTCAAACCGCGGCAATACTTGCCAATTGGACCGCGGCGCTGTGATGCGGCGCTACTTGCCATCCGGACCGTGGTCAGTTAAGAATGTGTGTCGTGGTCCAATTCTCCCGAAGCCCTAAAATTAAGTCCGCCGTTTTCCTCCTTTATAACACACTTTTCTCTTGGAAAACACTTACACTTGTTCTAAAACACATAGGGGAAACCATAGGAAGACCTAAGGAAGCTTGAGGAGCCATTTTCATCATCAAAAGCTTGGATTCACACCTTGTAATAGGGAGTAATTCAACTCTTTCTCTTTGATTAGTTTATCAACTATGTCTTATAGAATTGTTGAATCATTTGTTATTGTAAGTATGAGCTAAGCATCTTTGTGGTTGGGTTATGTGAATACTTTGTGATGTTTTGTGTTTAATGAATGATTAATTTCCGGATTTATTACATTCTTGTTACATGTTTGATTTTATGCTTAATGCTTTCACATGAATGATCACCATGTGTTTGATATAATGCTTTGTCTTGAGACCGAGAGGAGATAGATAAAGGGAGATCGAAAAATCAAACATCATAACGTAACAATTGACTAGAGATAGAATCGATTGCGTTGTGTGGCTTTTTGTGATAAGATGACCCGATTGAATGTAGGATCTTCGTAAACAAGGAATTCCTTTGAACCTAAATGCATGTTAGTTAATTCAATCTTCACTATAGAGATATAGGAAGTTGTTAACTAGTATAGGCTTGTTATTTCAAGAGATTGGATAATAAATACATTAGGGGGTTTCGCCATAACAAGAGCGTTCTAAAAATCCGGATAATTGAGAGTTCATGAACATAGAATAGAACATAGTAGGATCATAACCCAATCACCTCTTTCCATTTGAGTTATTACCTTGATAATCATTTTAGTTATCTTTAGTTATTTTCATAGTATAAACACTTATCATCTTATAAATTGATTTAGCTTAGAAATAGGTAATATAGCAATTACGAGCATTAAATCCAATTGTCCCTGTGGAGACGATACACCCCGGGCTAAATAGTCCACTTTATTACTTTGCACAACCTAGTATACTTGCTAGGATTTCGCGTGTCAAGTTTTTGGCGCCGTTGTCGGGGACAATTGCGTTATTTAATATTGTAATTCACTTATCTATTCTAAGACTAAGTTGCTGTTTTTGCATTTTGGTTTGCTGTTTTTACGTTTTGATTTACTGTTTTTACGTCTAAAGTTGTTGTTTTTGTGTTTTAAGTTGCTGTTTTTGTGTTTTAGTTGCTGTTTTTATGGTTTAGTTGCTGTTTTGTTATTTTGGTTTGCTGTTTTTACATCTTGAGTTGCTGTTTCTATGTTGAAAGTTGCTGTTTTTGCGTTTTGGTTTGTTGCTTTTACGTTTTAATTTTGGTTCTTTTGATTCTATTGTTAGGTTGACTTCTTTGAGTATTGCATGACCCGCACATCTCAAGGAAACCTTGAAGATTTTGATTCCGAGATCGAGCGCACTTTCAATAGAAGAAGACGAGCACAAAGCCAAAACGAGAATCAATTTGAGGCAATGGAAGGGAACAATCCCGTTAATTTAGAGGACCCGGGAATTCAAGCCTTGATTCAAGCCGCTGTTGCTGCCACATTAGCACAAAGACAAGAGCAAGCTCCCCGTCCTTTACGTGATTATATGCAACCCACTGTTCATGGAGCCGCTGGTACTATCGTACTACCCACGGTAGAAGCAAACAATTTTACAATATCACCGGCTATTCTTCAACTCATTTCCAATGAACAATATCGGGGTACGGCGGATGAGTCACCACATGCTCACATTACCAAGTTCCTTAGCTATTTGAGCACATTTCGACAAAATGGAGTGACCAATGATGCTATTAGAATGAGACTCTTTCCGTTCTCATTGAGGGATAAAGCAAGAGCTCGGCTTGACTCATTGCCAACGGCATCCATTCATACTTGGGACCAGTTGGTGGAGAAGTTTTTGAGTAAGTATTTTCCACCGGGGAAAACAGCCGCTATCAAAGTTGAGATACAAGGATTTCGACAAATGGAGGTTGAGTCACTCTATGAAGTACTTGAAAGATTCAAGGAACTTCTCCGAAAATGCCCTCACCATGGTTTTGCAGTTTGGACTCAAGTGACCATCTTTTATCAAGGCCTTGGACCCGGCCTTCGCACTCATCTAGTTGCAGCTGCGGGTGGTTCACTCATGAATTTACCACCACAAGCGGCTTGGGAAATGATCGATAGAATGTCGGAAAATAACTACCAATGGCCTACCGAGAGAGTAATACTTCCAAAGAAGGCGAGTGGAGTTTATGAAGTGGAAGCTTCCACTTCACTAGCTAATCAAGTAGAACTATTGCACAAGAAATTGGATGCTATGAATTTCTCGGTAAACCAAGTGCAAACGTTGTGTGAAAATTGTGGTGGAAATCATCACACTACGGATGTGTTGAAGATGCGAATTATGTGCAAAATTCAAATAGGACACAAAACGATCCATTTTCTGAAAAATATAATCCGGGGTGGAGAAATCACCCAAAATTCTCATGGAGTAACAACAACAATGTGGTGAAGCAACCTCCCGGGTTTCAATCACACGGTGATAGACCGACATTTCAACGCCAAGGGGGTTTTCAACCCAACATATTTCACAAACAAGGAGGTTACCAACCACAAGAAAAGAAACCGAGTTTTGAGGAATTGATGCTCCAATATATAAAGAAAAATGATGAACGGTGTCACAACCTTGAAATTAATGTGAGCAACATACAAACTCAATTGGGACAATTGGCTAGTCAACTCTCAGGTAGAACACCAGGATCGCTACCTAGCAACACCGAGAAAAACCCGAAAGAACAGGTTCAGGCCATCGCATGGAGAAGTGGTAAAAACGTTGGTGCTGAAAATTTCCAAAAATCCGACTTGAACCGCGGCACTAAACCGCGGTCTGAAATTCCAGTGTCCAATTTTTCAGAAGGGGACCGCGGCACACCACTGAACCGTGGTCCAATGCCGCGGCACAGTTACCTGTTTCAGATAACGGCGAATCTGCATCCCGCACTGCTCCTGAACCTGTACAGCCACGACCACCTTTTCCTTTGGCACTAAAAATGGGGAAACTTGATGCTCAATTTCTAAAATTTGTAGAAATGTTTAAACAATTGCGCATTAACATTCCTTTTGCAGATGTTATTCTCCAAATGCCAAGCTATGCTAAATTTCTCAAGGAAATTCTTTCGAACAAACGCAAGCTTGAAGAACATGCAACCGTTGCACTCACAGAGGAATGTTTCGCGATACTTCAGAATAAGCTTCCCCCTAAGCTTAAAGACCCAGGGAGTTTCTCAATTCCTTGCACAATTGGTTCTCTTACTTTCTCTAAAGTTCTTTGTGATTTAGGAGCAAGTATTAATCTACTTCCTTTCTCGCTTTTCAGGAAGTTGGGGCTCGGAGAACCAAAGCCAACCACCGTTTCTCTCCAATTGGCGGATCGATCCATTAAGTACCCACGAGGGATGGTCGAAGACGTACTAGTCAAGGTTGATAAGTTCATCTTTCCGGTGGACTTTATAGTTTTGGACATGGAAGAAGACGTCGAGATGCCACTTATTTTGGGTTGTCCATTCTTGAATACGGGTAAAGCTTTAATTGATGTCGCTAATGGTAAGCTCATACTAAGAGTAGGTGAAGATCAGGTTACTTTTAATGTATATCAAGCAATGAGGCATCCTTCCACTACCCCTACTTGTTATGCTATTGATATTGTTGATCATGCTTTTGTTGAGTACTTTCAGCTTCATAATGATGATGACTTATTAAAAACTTGCTTAATTGGCCCTATGGACAAAGAGACCGATGTGGAGCACTTACAAGAGATGTTGGCTAGACTTGAGGCCAATCCACCTAATAAGCGGAGTTATCGACCAAGATTTGAATCTCTAGATCGCCCATTGACCACTCCACCAAAACAATCAGTAGAAGAACCTCCGACACTCGAACTCAAACCTTTACCATCTCATTTGAAATATGCTTTCCTTGATACTTCGGAAATTTACCTGTGATTATTTCTTCATCTTTGACAGGAAGCATGGAAGAAAAACTATTACGAGTATTGAGGACTCACAAAAGGGCATTCGGTAGGAAGATCGCAGACATCAAAGGAATTAGTCCAGCTATCTGCATGCATAAAATCTTAATGGAGGACAATTACAAGACCACAATCCAACCTCAAAGGAGATTAAATCCAATGATGCAAGAGGTAGTAAAAAAGGAAGTGATTAAATTTCTTGACTCAGGTATAATATATCCTCTTTCAGATAGTGCATGGGTAAGCCCAACCCATGTCGTGCCAAAGAAAGGAGGAATAATTGTTATCTCAAATGAGAAAAACCAGTTAATCCCAACTCGCACCGTGACAGGTTGGCGTGTTTGTATTGACTATAGGAAATTAAATGATGCTACTAGAAAAGATCACTTTCCCCTCCCCTTCATTGACCAAATGCTAGAAAGGTTAGCCGGACATGAATTCTATTGTTTTCTAAATGGCTATTCGGGTTATAATCAAATTGCTATTTCACCGGAGGATCAAGAAAAAATGACTTTCACTTGTCCTTATGGTACATTTGCTTATAGACGAATGCCATTTGGCCTTTGTAATGCGCCTGCCACATTTCAACGTTGTATGATGGCTATTTTTCATGATATGGTTCCAAACTTCATTGAAATATTCATGGATGACTTCTCTGTCTTTGGTTCTTCATTTGATGCTTGTTTGCATAATTTATCATTGGTTTTACAGAGATGTGAGGATACTAACCTTGTTTTAAATTGGGAGAAGTGTCACTTTATGGTACAAGAAGGCATAGTTTTGGGACATCGTATTTCACACAAGGGTATTGAAGTGGATCCCGCTAAAGTGGCAGTTATCGAGAAACTTCCTCCTCCCACATCTGTCAAAGGAGTGAGGAGTTTCTTGGGTCATGCCGGGTTTTATAGACGGTTTATTAAGAATTTTTCAGATATTTCGAAACCTCTATCTAATCTCCTCATGAAAGATGCACAATTTGATTTTGACGTTACTTGTTTACAGACATTTCACACTCTACGAGAAAAATTGATTACGGCTCCCGTGATCGTGGCACCCGATTGGAGTCTCCCGTTTGAGCTAATGTGTGATGCAAGTGATTTCGTGGTAGGTGCAGTCCTTGGTCAACGCAAGGATAAGGTATTTCGAACAATTTATTACGCGAGTAAGACACTTAATGATGCACAACAGAATTATGCAACTACTGAAAAAGAGTTACTAGCTGTCGTATTCGCTTTTGATAAGTTCCATTCATACCTTGTCATGAATAAAGTCATTGTATACACCGACCATTCAGCTCTTAAATACCTCCTCTCTAAAAAAGATGCAAAACCAAGATTGATTAGGTGGATTTTCTTGTTACAAGAATATGACCTAGAAATTAGAGACAAAAAGGGGGTAGAAAATGTTGTTGCAGACCATCTTTCTAGAATTGAGGACTCTCGGGTAGATATTTTAGATGCCACACCAATTTTAGAAGAGTTCCCGGATGAACATCTTTATGCTATCGTTACTGGACCCCGCCCCTGGTTTGCTGATATTGCGAATTATCTTGTCACGAGGGAACTCCCCCCAGATCTTACTTATCATCAGAGGAAGAAATTCCTATCTGAAGCTAAGCACTATTTGTGGGATGATCCTTTCTTGTTTAAAGTTTGTGCAGATTGTATTATCCGGAGGTGTGTTCCCTTCGAGGAAACAATGTCTATCTCGCGCCACTGTCACGATGGTGTCATTGAAGGACACTTCGGACCCACTAAGACCGCCCTCAAGGTCCTACAATCGGGTTTCTTCTGGCCTACTTTATATAAAGATAGCCATGCTTTTGTTGCATCGTGTGATAAATGCCAACGTGTTGGTAATATTTCTCGAAAGCATGAGATGCCTTTAAATAATATGCTAGAATGCGAACTTTTTGATGTGTGGGGAATTGATTTTATGGGACCCTTCCCTAATTCTCATTCCCACAAGTACATACTTGTAGCCGTTGATTATGTGTCTAAGTGGGTTGAGGCGGAAGCATTGCAAACTAATGATGCTCGAGTAGTGCTAAGATTTTTAAAGAAGCATATTTTCACCCGTTTTGGCACTCCTCGAGCAATTATTAGCGATGGTGGCACACATTTTTGATTTCTTGTTTCAGGGTTTGTTGTCTTTACGGTTACTGCGTTTTGAAAAATAAAAAAATTGGGAACAGGACCGCAGTTCAGTGTCGCGGCACCTAGTCAATGCCTACACATCTCAGCACTGTACCGCGGCACGGGACCGCGGTCTTCTTTAAAAAAAATACGGGCAAAAGTTATGCACTTTCTGAACCGCGGCACCAGACCGCGGTCTTACACCTGATAACTCGGCCAACATCTTTCGCACTTTCTGCACCGCAGCACGGGACCGCGGCGCCAATGTGATTTTCCAAAGCCATACCGCGGTTCGCCCCCCCCCCCTTCTTTACCCAGTGCACAAGTGCACCATACCGCGTCCCTGGACCGCGGTTTTGTTTGTGCCGCGGCACGTCGAGGAAACTCAGCAACTTAAGGGCTGATTTTTGACTCATTTTCACCACTATTCCTTTCTTCAACCCACCAAACCGCGGCATTCTTCATCACCCCAGCCCCAATCCGGCCTTCATTCACTTCCCAACATCAAAATCATCCCCACCCATAGCATTTTCGGCCATTTCCTCTCTATCCCACCGATTATTTTCGGATTTTATGTGAGTTTTGAGTGATTTCTCCTAGGGTTCACGCACAGGGCGAAAATTTTCTCCCAGGGTTCATGCATTGGGGTCCGATTTTTTTACCATTTCCACCAGATAAGGGCCGATTTGTTTCATTTTCAGAGTTTAGGGGTCGATTGGTGCTCACATTTCGAATTTCTGGGCCTATTCTGAAAATTTCACTAATTTCAGGGGTTCTTTTGCACACTTTCAACAAGTTCATGCCTGTTTCTGAATTTTTCCAGATTTGCAAGGGCTGTTTATGCTAGTGCGAATTGCTTTGGGACTGTTTGGCGACACGTTGGCACTTTTGGCCAACTCCGGGATTGTTTTCGGTGGGTAAGGCTTTTCGCTCCCCCTTGTTTCTTTCGTTTATTTGTGCGCCTTGTCGGCTTATTTTGTGTATATTTGGTTTAGTTGTTGGGATATCGGCATTCGGTTTTTGTTGTTGACGACAATATTGTGGTGTTGATTGGTAAGAAAAATTGATTTGTGGTGGTGTTGCATTGTGGGTCATTGTCGGTCTTTGCTTTGGGATTAAGTGCAATGAGTTCTAGCACACGTCGGGCCAATGAAGCCTCCTCTTCTCAGGCTCCACCACCACACGAGCCCAAAGAGTCTGAGGTTCCACTTTATGATAGAACCAAATTTGTGAGCTTAGAGGCATCTACACGCTACTCTGAGATTTTCCTGTCTAAGAATTGTGTTTCCGAGCGTGGAATAAATGTTACAGATCGGAATCAGGAAATTCTCTTTCAAATCCAAAACCGTGGGTGGACTAACTTTGTGAAAACCCCTCAGCCTGCTGTCCTCTCGGTGGTTCGTGAGTTTTATGCCAATGCTCACGACTTTGATCGAGTCAAACGGAATAATAGGGTTAAAGTGCGGGGTGTGTCGGTTAAATTTGATAAGAAAACCATCAACTGACTCTTTGAGCTTCCATACGTTGGCAATGAGGAATTTTTGAACTTTGAGTCCGACTATATGGAGTTGATGAACACCATTTGCCACCCCGTGTCCACATGGATAACGACTCAGGGCATTCCGGTCAAGTTTCCCCGCACATGCCTTCTGCCCCAGGCTAAGCTTTGGTATCTATTCATTACGGCCCGCTTTCTTCCCACCACATCGGTCAGTATGGTGCTAAAGAGCGGAGCAACTCTTCTTTATGCCATTATGAGTGGCCGCAGCATTGAGGTCGGCCACATTTTAAACAAATCCCTGTTAGAATCAATTCAGAAGAGCACTACACAGAATCTGGCTCACCCTCATTTGATCACTGCATTAGCTATACGCGCGGGTGTCCCTATTCACTCTTCTGAGGCCACGACACGGCCTATGGGAAATCTTGATGATGCCAGCATTGTTGCACCGCTTCCACCACTTTATGCGGATGCCGGTGATGCTGATGTACCTCCTGATATGCAGGCTCCCGCTGTCCCTCCCCCAGCCCCACGTTCTCAGACTGCGAGGTATGAACACCTCGATGCTCAGATACATTCTTTACGGATGGATATGCATCAGGGTTTTGATACGATGATGACAACATTTCACGGGATTACTACACAGTTGGACTGGGCTGAGAGGCGCCACCAGCGCCTATGGGATTTTCAGATACGCAGTTTCGAGCGCCTCCACTCCGGACTTAGTGCCCCACTTTCACCCCCTACCTGGGACTCACCTCCCCATCCACAGCCCGACACTTCAGAAGCTCTTGATGACGCTATGCCCACATCCCCTTAGACATTTTCTTATTTTTCTTTTCTTCCTTTTGAACATTTGTATTGTTGGATTATTACGTTTATTGTCGTTTTTTTTTTTTGGTTGTGGTGTTTATGTTTTTCTCATTGTGTGTGACCTTAGTGTTATGATGATGCTTCTTGTCTTTTCTTGTCTTTTCTCACTCCACAGATGGCTCGCCTTTAGTTTCAGACTCTACGCCTTGTTGCTCTTTTGCTTTTTGGACATCACTTACCTTCAACGTCCAGGGACGTCTTTCTTTCTTCTTCTTTACATATATATGTCCGCTCATTGGGGGCAATGTGCTAGCTTAGTTGGGGGGTGGGTTAGACGTCCCATATATTTTTTTTGTGATGTGGCGAATTGGCGGAACTTGTGCTCATTTGTTAAGATTCATGCTTGATTTGGGATTAGAAAAATGTGATAGTCATTGATTTCATGTTCATGATTTGTTATACTTTTGCTTGGAGCATTGAATATCTCTACTTCATCTTAGAAGAAATCATTTGTCATATTTTTCTGTGAAAACCTTTTTAGCCATGCTTATGTGAATTGTTGAGGATTTAAAGCATTGAACTTTCAATTTTGTCAGTTTTGAAGTGTGTGTTGAGTGTGCGAAGTCATGAAATGATTTAGGCCATCTTTCATTTTTTTAACCATACAATTGGCCTTCACGATAATACATAATCTCTCGACCTTATTTTGAGCCTTATAGATAAGAATGGAGTGTGCTAAGCACACTAAAAACCACCATTTGCTTTTCTTTCGAAAACCACACCAACCACCTTTTAGCCGAAAAGAAAGAAAAACAAAGTTTATCTTCCAAATTAACAGAGTATATAACTTCATATCATGTGGTTTTGATTTGGGTTTGCGCTTTGTTTTTGGTATCGAATCTCATGGATTAATGGGTTAAGAGTTGTGTTGGTTCGTGATGATGTTGAGAAATTTTGAGGTCTTGAGTTCATGTGAATTAAGAGAGGAAAAAGAAATATTGTGAGTTGGCTAAAGAGTCGAGAGATCGGAAGTTACCGAAAAATATAATTGGTGAGCTCTCTCGACTAGGTTGTGATGTGAACTTCAATGGGATTTAATTGGTTTGTGAATCATTATTCACCCCTAGCATCAAAAGAAACAAGTTTGGGGTTTTGAGTTCAAAGGGAAAAGAAATCAAAAAGCTATAAGTGGAAAGATATTGAGATTTATTTCGATTGATGAGTGAGTGTTTAGCTCAATGATATTGAGTTGTATGCTTTCTTAAGTTTAGTCACTTTACCCATATATTCCCGTCCAAGCCATTACCTAGCCTTACATTACAAGCCAAAAAGACCTTTTGATCGCGACTTTCACACTTCATACACACCGATAAGTTAACAAAGTTTTGGAATGCTTCAATGTTTTTATTATCTAATGAGTTTGCATAATCATGTTCTAAAACATGCTTTCGACATAAAAAAAAATAGATATGGAGTTCATAATTAAGAGATGGAATTCAAAATATCTTAGAGGTTTTCAAATTGTTGGATGTTCTAGGCAACGTGTAACTTATCATGACTATTTTTGAGGGAGTGACACTCACCTCTTTTGTGGGAAGTGCAAAAATTGAGCCTCATGTGCGTACTTGGTTCTGAAACATTCAGCCTTTAAAAGATCCCGAATCACAGCGAAAAATCTGAACTTATGAGTATTTGTTCACCATTTATTGATCGAGACGATCAAAGCCTAGTTGGGGGGTAGTTGATAAGTTCACATTTTACGAGTTTTTACTCCTTTGATTTAGGTATTTTCGTCATAATTTAGTAATGAATATTCCGCATAGTGCTTTGATTTGTTTCAATTTCATGTGTGTAGGGATTTAAGTCAAATAGATCGATTATCGAGTAAGAAAGCCGAATAAGAGACGGAAAAGCAAAGAAAAATATGAAACTGCCCCTCAGGACCGCGGCACGGGACCGCGGCACTAGACCCGGTGCAAGACCGCGGTTGAGGTGCAATGCCAAGCTCAGAAATCCGGATAGGACCGCGGCACGGAACCGCGGCCTTCGGCCCCCAAAAACCGCGGCACAATGCCGCGGCCCTTTGATGAATGACCCTTCGACGCCCTGTTTAGACCTCGGCTCAAACCGCGGTAATACTTGCCAATTGGACCGCGGCACTACTTGCCATCCGGACCGCGGTCAGTTAAGAATGTGTACCGCGGTCCAATTCTCCCGAAGCCCTAAAATAAGTCCGCCGTTTTCCTCCTTTATAACACACTTTTCTCTTGGAAAACACTTACACTTGTTCTAAAACACCTAGGGGAAGCCATAGGAAGACCCAAGGAAGCTTGAGGAGCCATTTTCATCATCAAAATCTTGGATTCACACCTTGTAATAGGGAGTAATTCAACTCTTTCTCTTTGATTAGTTTATCAACTATGTCTTATAGAATTGTTGAATCATTTGTTATTGTAAGTATGAGCTAAGCATCTTTGTGGTTGGGTTATGTGAATACTTTGTGATGTTTTGTGTTTAATGAATGATTAATTTCCGGATTTATTACATTCTTGTTACATGTTTGATTTTATGCTTAATGCTTTCACATGAATGATCACCATGTGTTTGATATAATGCTTTGTCTTGAGACCGAGAGGAGATAGATAAAGGGAGATCGAAAAATCAAACATCATAACGTAACAATTGACTAGAGATAGAATCGATTGCGTTGTGTGGCTTTTTGTGATAAGATGACCCGATTGAATGTAGGATCTTCGTAAACAAGGAATTCCTTTGAACCTAAATGCATGTTAGTTAATTCAATCTTCACTATAGAGATATAGGAAGTTGTTAACTAGTATAGGTTTGTTATTTCAAGAGATTGGATAATAAATACATTAGGGGGTTTCGCCATAACAAGAGCGTTCTAAAAATCCGGATAATTGAGAGTTCATGAACATAGAATAGAACATAGTAGGATCATAACCCAATCACCTCTTTCCATTTGAGTTATTACCTTGATAATCATTTTAGTTATCTTTAGTTATTTTCATAGTATAAACACTTATCATCTTATAAATTGATTTAGCTTAGAAATAGGTAATATAGCAATTACGAGCATTAAATCCAATTGTCCCTGTGGAGACGATACACCCCGGGCTAAATAGTCCACTTTATTACTTTGCACGACCTAGTATACTTGCTAGGATTTCGCGTGTCAAGTTTTTGGCGCCGTTGTCGGGGACAATTGCGTTATTTAATATTGTAATTCACTTATCTATTCTAAGACTAAGTTGCTGTTTTTGCATTTTGGTTTGCTGTTTTTACGTTTTGATTTACTGTTTTTACGTCTAAAGTTGCTGTTTTTGTGTTTTAAGTTGCTGTTTTTGTGTTTTAGTTGCTGTTTTTATGGTTTAGTTGCTGTTTTGTTATTTTGGTTTGCTGTTTTTACATCTTGAGTTGCTGTTTTTATGTTGAAAGTTGCTGTTTTTGCGTTTTGGTTTGTTGCTTTTACGTTTTAATTTTGGTTCTTTTGATTCTATTGTTAGGTTGACTTCTTTGAGTATTGCATGACCCGCACATCTCAAGGAAACCTTGAAGATTTTGATTCCGAGATCGAGCGCACTTTCAATAGAAGAAGACGAGCACAAAGCCAAAACGAGAATCAATTTGAGGCAATGGAAGCGAACAATCCCGTTAATTTAGAGGACCCGGGAATTCAAGCCTTGATTCAAGCCGCTGTTGCTGCCACATTAGCACAAAGACAAGAGCAAGCTCCCCGTCCTTTACGTGATTATATGCAACCCACTGTTCATGGAGCCGCTGGTACTATCGTACTACCCACGGTAGAAGCAAACAATTTTACAATATCACCGGCTATTCTTCAACTCATTTCCAATGAACAATATCGGGGTACGGCGGATGAGTCACCACATGCTCACATTACCAAGTTCCTTAGCTATTTGAGCACATTTCGACAAAATGGAGTGACCAATGATGCTATTAGAATGAGACTCTTTCCGTTCTCATTGAGGGATAAAGCAAGAGCTCGGCTTGACTCATTGCCAACGGCATCCATTCATACTTGGGACCAGTTGGTGGAGAAGTTTTTGAGTAAGTATTTTCCACCGGGGAAAACAGCCGCTATCAAAGTTGAGATACAAGGATTTCGACAAATGGAGGGAGAGTCACTCTATGAAGCACTTGAAAGATTCAAGGAACTTCTCCGAAAATGCCCTCACCATGGTTTTGCAGTTTGGATTCAAGTGACCATCTTTTATCAAGGCCTTGGACCCGGCCTTCGCACTCATCTAGACGCAGCTGCGGGTGGTTCACTCATGAATTTACCACCACAAGCGGCTTGGGAAATGATCGATAGAATGTCGGAAAATAACTACCAATGGCCTACCGAGAGAGTAATACTTCCAAAGAAGGCGAGTGGAGTTTATGAAGTGGAAGCTTCCACTTCACTAGCTAATCAAGTAGAACTATTGCACAAGAAATTGGATGCTATGAATTTCTCGGTAAACCAAGTGCAAACGTTGTGTGAAAATTGTGGTGGAAATCATCACATTACGGAGTGTCAACATGGCAGTCAATCTTATCATTCCGAATGTGTTGAAGATGCGAATTATGTGCAAAATTCAAATAGGACACAAAACGATCCATTTTCTGAAAAATATAAAATCCGGGGTGGAGAAATCACCCAAAATTCTCATGGAGTAACAACAACAATGTGGTGAAGCAACCTCCCGGGTTTCAATCACACGGTGATAGACCGACAATCACACGGTGACTAGGAGGGCGTTGGGGCGTATCTTCGCACATGTACTTCTCTGTTCGGCGCAGCAATCGTATTTCCTTCACAATTATCTCTATAGACCTCTGATTTGGATGTTTCAAGTGTCCATTTGAAGATAAGACATACATCTAAAACTTTGTAGAAAGAAACTTTGTCTAAGTCGGTCTTAAAATGTACGGAATTATCGCTCGAATGTGGTAGGAGATGCATAAACCGCATAGGTGTTGAAAAACATGCTTGAACTTGTTTTGTACATCGTTTTTCTTCCCTTTTCTTCATGTATTCTCATTTATTACCTGTATTCACTTAACACACCTATTAAATGCAAATGTGACATGATTTAAGCAATCAGTGAATCCAAATCATAAGAATTACGGTCTTAAAAACACGTAAAAACACCTCTTATCAACACCCCCAAACTTATCAATTGCTCGACCTCGAGCAATAAGAGCTATAAGGCAAGACCAACATCATTCAATGGGAGAAAACAAAACAACTAACTAACTCACTTTCGTGGAGTAAACGATTGCACTTAGCGGGTGCAACAAGCCTTTAAACCTTTGAGTTACCTCAAAGGACGAGTTATAGTCTCGTGAGGGTTTGCATAAGATATACCCACAAAATCTAGCAAATTTTCAATCCCAACCGAATCAACACATCTCAATATGATCAACAAGAATGAATGGCATAAAATCAACCTTTTAAAATTCACAAATATATATATACATATCAATTACTTTTGCTCATGTGACACCAATACTTGAAACGACTCCCTAGGGTATAGTGAAAAATAAATCTAGGGTATTATAGTCGAGAGGCATCCTTACCAAATTTTGGACATTAATCACATATCTATCAACTTTTGATCAAACACAAGGCACAAGAATTATAGAAAATCTCATAGCCATTTAAATTTCATTATCTCAAAAATTCAACATTCAATTCATATGGAATTTCCATTAAACTTCATTAAGGCTAGATCATGTGCAATGTTTTATTCCATTAGGCTTTCTATGACACCCATGTAACAAGTTTTAGACCAATGACTCCCAAACTAGATAGTTTTGGGGCATTAAGTGTAGAGACACTCCTAAGGATTTAATCACTCGAGTATCAAAGGCCACGAAATAAAACTAGATCTTTTAAACAACTCACTTCTTTTGGCTTGAGCATAGCTCAAATTAGCATAATAGTACAATATATAGGCATGAAACTTTTCACCTCCGGTACGTATTAGCTTGACCACTTTTGGTCATACCAAAATTCAACATTTTCAATTCATTGTTAGCATATAAAATTACTACTCAACTTATAACCGTATGAGAAATCTAAGTTAATATTTCTGGGAATAATTCCTTAAGTGTCTCAAGATGGTTATTCTCTCAACTCCTCTACCTTCGATTTAAGTGCATTGTGAATCATCTAAAGAATCAATTCTAGTCTAAGGTCTCCACGAGCAATTTCAAAGATATATATATTCCATTAAATTCAGATTATTTCAAGAATTCATGCCATTTTTCCAAGTCAATCAATTTCAATGCATCAATTGGAAGGACTAAAAAATTTTCATGCTTGATTTTCTCAACAAAGAAGCATATAAACATGATATCAAACAAACTTTCCCTAAAATTAAGCTAAAAATTAGGATTGCACCATCAAAGTTCAAAATAAGTACTCTTCTAAACACCCCCAAACTTAAATCCAACATTGTCCCCAATGTTGTTACAACAAGTATACACAATAGTAAAAGAACACTTACAACCAAGGATGTTGAAAAACATCCTTAAACTTCCAATACATAATCCTATAGCTTCTCCTCCTCTCGAGTAAAATGAGCATGGTCCAAATTTGCATCATATCTAACACTTCAACTTTTCAAACCATCAAGCATAAGAAAATATACATGCCAAAAGTGCATGTTTGAACACAACATAAAGAAACAAACTAAACAAAACAAAAACAAAATCAAAAAAAAAAGAAAAACAAACTTACAAACTTGGGTTGCCTCCCAAGAAGCGCTAGTTTAGAGTCGGTAGCTCGACTTTGTGCTCTTTGAGGTTCACATAGGTGGTCCATTTAACACGACCAAATCCTTGTCATGCCTCCTTTTAGCTCCATGGTCTACTTGCTTCCACTCATATTGCGGGATTTTGCAATAAGCCCTTTGTATTGGATGAGTCTTTTCAATCTTACGAGCACGGCGATGGGGTGGAATGTATTTCATGCATAAATCTTCTTTTCCCTCTTTGTTGTGTTTATCATAGGGAATCTCATCCTCCAACTCGAGTGTGCCCTTAGCCTTGCCATTTGCACATTTCTCATCAAGAGAAGGGTTAATAACATCGATATTGGAACAAGTAAGATCATCCATAGATGGTTTCCTGTTATTAGAAGCATCAAATATCACTTTTACATCTCCTACCCTCAATGATAACTTACCTTTTCCCATGTCGATCTTGGCATTGCTAGTGACTAGGAAAGGTCTTCCTAGAATCAAGGGCATCTCAACATCTTCCTCCATATCAAGGACCACAAAGTCAACCCGGAAAAAGAATTTGTCAACTTGTACAATAACATCTTCTATTATCCCCTTTGGTCTCTTAATTGATCCATCGGCGAGTTGGAGGCCCATTGATGTCGGTTTGGGATTTCCAAGGCCCAACTTCTTGAAGAGAGAATACGGGAGGAGATTGATACTTGCTCCCGTATCGCAAATAACCTTTTCAAAAGTAAGAGGGCCAATGGTGCACGGAATGGTGAGCCTCCCCGGGTCCTCACAAAGAGTCGCCACAATCCTACAGAAAATCTGATCCATATCCTTCTTTTTCGTTTTTTGTGCATTTGGAAATGGAAGACGAACCTCGATGGGATGATGCGTTGGAGTTGAAGGGCCAGCTGTGGAGGATACAGAATGTGGCGCTTGGGCGTGACAATCGGCGCCTTGGCGCAGCGACAAGGGCGCCTGGGCATGGATGGATGGGCCCTCGGGCGCATCAGTGCGAACATTATCACCTTTTACCTGTTCGCCACTTCTCAAGGTAATTCCATAGCATTGCTCTTTCGGGTTCTTTTCCGTGTCACTTGGTAAAGTTCCCGGGGCTCTCTCGCTGATTGTCTTTGCCATTTGACCCATTTGTGTCTTCAAATCCTTCATATCCATCATTAAATCCTTCATCATAGTACGGAGTTCGTTGATTGCTGAATCCGATTTCTTTATTTCCTCATCAAGACGTTCATCGGTTGTAGGAGGCCTAACTTGCCTTTGTACATGAGGATTACCTTGCCTTTGAGCTTGGTTATTGTTGAATGGGGGCCTTGGTGCTTGATAGACGCCGGGATGGGCATTTTGTGCCGGATTGGGCCTCCTTGGAAAATTTTCGGGCACATGGAAGTTCAATTGAGGTCGATTGGCATTTCCAACATAGTTTACATTGCCAACCATTGTTTCCAAAGCAACTTCTTCGCCCAACTCTTGAACACAAGCAATCTTTTTAGTGGGTGTGATTTCTTCATCATCGGGATAGAGTTCATCTTCCCGGGCTAATTGCTCAATCTTGTCCCACACACTTTGGCAATCGAGCCCAAGGAGATCACCACCGGCGCCGGCATTGAGCCTATTTCGGATGCGCGAACGGACTCCATCATAGAATCGTAATACTTGCTCGCTCAATCTTAGGTTGTGATCCGGACATTTTCGGAGCATGTTTTTATATCTAGCCCATGCCTCGGCTAAGGATTCATGATTCCCTTGCTTAAACTCCTTAATGTTGCTCCTTAGCTCATTGATTTTGGAGGGTGGAAAGAATTTGCTCAAAAAGGCATCAACCAATTGTCCCCATGTTGTGATGGATTGGGGTGGTAGAGATTTGTACCACATGGTCGCCCTTTCCTTTAATGAGAAGTGGAAGACTCTTAGACGAATTGCATCGAGATCCCGTGGATGAAATTGGGTAGTCATGATAGTATCGTCTAAAGTCTCCAAATGCTCATGAGGTGATTCATGGGGCTCTCCATAGAAGGGTTCGCTTTGCACCATGCTAAAGATGTGTGACGGAATGTGATAATTTGGTGCAAAGAAATTTGGAAAGACTACGGGCCCCGGTATAGTGTGGACCCTTGGAGGTAGACTTTCCCGGACCGATGGAAGTCTTTGAGGAGGTGCCGGTTGCATAGCTTGGAATAGATTTTGCAACCATTCCCTGTTTTCCGGGAGATTTATGTCGGGAAAATTCCCATTTGGATTTAGATTGTCGGCCATTTCTCGAGTGCGTCTACTAAATCGAAGAACACGCTCTATCTCCGGCTCAAAATTGTATAGAGGTTCGTTAGAAGAGCGGGTCATGCACCACAAATTACACCTAACAATTAAACACAAAAAACAAAATTAGAATAATAAAATAAAAGAAAGGTTAGAAATAAACGAAGAACTAAGAATTATGAAAATTTAAACAAAAAATCAAAAACTAAAATGAACAAGTCCCCGGCAACGGCGCCAAAAACTTGACACGGTAAAAGCTAACGTGCTATAATAGCAAGTGCACTAGTCGTGTGTAGTAATAAAAGTGGACGAGAAGTCCGGATTGTCGAACCACAAGGACTTGAATTCTAGTTTAAGATTTTATAACAACAAAGATCAAAACAATAAAGGTAAAATGAGTGTGAAATGCGTAAGATAAGAACAAGGTTGAACAAATGATTTAAAACAAAATAGAAAGGGAGACTAAGGCACATGCTAGGTCCAAATTGATCAAATACACTTATAAAGGCTCTTGTTGTAGAATTACTCTTATATTGTTATGGTGAAAACTCCTAAGGTAGAGAATAACCGATGTCTCGCGTATAAACTCCTATACTTAGATCGTGATTTCCCAAATATCCCTATCCGGAAATCTAACCACTAAACATGCATTAATGTACTAGAGTTCACTCGATTTGAATCGAACAACTTCACCCGGGAATCTTTACCTATGTCTAGGGCAATTCCTCATTAGTTACGTGTCATGATGTGAATTTCTTGCACCCTAAGTCAATTTTCTCCCGAAATATTAACCTAGGCATAAGATTCTAACATATAGTGATCAAGTATATGCAAGATAGACAAAAACACAATTCACATCACATAACAATATAAGTATAACCTCAACAATCATCTATTATAAGCATATATCACAATTTGACCTTACATGGCCTTAGTCTTATGAATTTAGTTCATGATAGATATTATGAAAAACAATAATGAATAAATACACATGTTCATAGACATGAATGAAATGAAAAGGCTATAAAAACTCCCTCTAATGTGATAGATGATGGCCCCTTGATTGGAGCTTCAATTCCTAGCTTTCTCCTCTTAGAATGATGAAGAATGGTGATGAATGAAGCTTGAGGACTGATTCCTCCTCCTCCTCTCCTCCAAGAATCTGAAATTGATAGTGAATGATGAAGAGTATGGGTTCCCCCTCCTTTTATAGCCAAAAATTCCACTAAAGTATGCATTAAGAATTCCCATTAAAGTTCCCCAATGAGAATTCCACCTAAGGTGATGCTTAAAATTTGGCTTTTAAGATTCCAACCAGCTAAAAAATGTTGAACTTTCGGCCATTAAGAATTCCACCAAGCATAACCATGTGAAAACTTCAACAAAACACATGCATGCTGCCATTTTCTTGCTTTCCAGCGCAGTCTTAGTATTTTCCTCATAAACTTCTCCAAAGATCTCCAAATTGGATGATTCAAGTCCCCATGTGCAGCTAAAACATAGATCTACAACTTTCCAGAAGGACATTTTGTCCAATTCGGTCTCTAAGTATACCTAAATTACGTTTCAACATGGAGGTTGTTTCTGATTTGGCGCCCATAAAGTAAATCTACCAAGAAACACACTTATGACAACCCCTCAACACATGTGCTGAATTATGGCCAAAAGTGATTCTTACCCATCATATAATGCTGGAATTTAGGCTGAAAAGGAGTAACATTCGGACTATCCATGCCTAGGCATGAC